>CM026287.1:5183296-5846979 GCA_014851415.1 Cnaphalocrocis medinalis | reverse complement strand
ATGGTAACTCATTGCGATTAGAACGCGAGCTTCCAAATGAAGATCGTAATATGAACTGTAATGTAAGTAAGCGAAAAATGAATGATAAAACAATAACCAAATGAACAAACTTGCTACAACATTAGAATCAATTCGCACAAAATTTAGGTTGTTGAATGCCGCTGAACTTAATTTGGGTCATGCAGATAGGTCAATGAACACTTTTACATTCGAGGTATCCGATTCACGCGATTAACTAATTTACAGCCAGCGTGCCAAATTCAACGGCACCGAAACCATTCCTATTCCTAATTGATGCGTTTCGAATGATTACCGGCGTTGTTACACGTGCCATGCATGGGGTATGCACAGGGGGTACGCCCATGTTTCCTCGGTTCTTGCGCCAAGGAGGGCGGCAAATCAGACTTTTTTGCAAGCTAGGTGCTTATAAAGAATTAAAAAATAGGTACCTATATATATTCTATGTCTATTTATAAAAGGCTAATTTCTATAGGCAACCACAACGCTTGTTAGGTAAGTCGAAAAAGCGAAACACTTGCGCGTAAGTACCTAGTACTCGACCTCCAGCGCCATCTATTGGTATTATTTGAAAGTAATGTCCCGAAACGAAGTGGGGGCGGGCCACTAGTTCTTATATAAATTCTTTAACTACGTAGGTTTTATTTGTGATAGGTGGCAGACGAGCAGACGGATCATCTGATGGTAAGCGATAGACACTTGCAATACCAGTAGAGTACAATTGCGCTGCCAAACCTTGACTCCTTTCTCCACAAATGTTTTTTTTTTCATTTCTATCGATAAACGTACTAGGATAGGTAAATTAGTGAAGACGTTAACATGATCCAGGGGGGGGCAGTTGCCCTCCCCTTTTTTTTCGTTGACGCTGGGGAATGCCGCTGACCCGAAGTGGGCCAACGTAGTCTTGCGACTCCTTATGCATACCCTCCTGCCGGGGGGCAGGCGGGTTATGTCGGGCTCTCCTCGGGGTGGGACCGGAGGCATACCGACAAAACAGTTGCCCTCCCCTGCCACCCCCTCTGGTTACGCCCATGCACGTGCCAGTTACACGTGGCATGCATGAGGTGTGCACACTTCACCCACAAAAGAACATCAATTAACACAAGTATCAAGCCACACAAATTAGCGAAACAGTAGCATGTGCAAACCGTCTTTAACTTAGCTCCTAAGTAGCCCGAACAAGCGGTAAACGGTTCAAATATTTGCGCAGACGACGCTCGCTCCTACCAACCTTAGAATGTAATCGGAAGTACCGAGGAGCGGTCTGGAACTTTGTTTTTGTGTTTGTATAGGTGGGGAAAAGGTCCGGAAACGAGGAAAGTGGTAGACACTGCTCTTCATTTTATTGCTTTGAGCACGTTTCAAACATTGACGCCGGTGAGTTTGCGGATGGGAGGAGTTTGTTTTGATAATCAAGCGGCTATTTTTAAATTAAGAGCTTACTGATTAATTGTTGTGTTTGGGTTTTGGGCACGTTCAAAGGATGGATAATTGGTTCTTCCACTTGAGTCCAGAACGTTAATTGACAAGTTAAAAAATAAAGTAAATGGCTAAAAAACTAATATAAATTTAGAACAACTGATCCTAATGAAAAAGTCTCTAGACATAGTAAAACATCTTATTTACAAATAGGAATCTGTCATAAGATGCTTGGTACAGTCAGCCACACATCTGATTAGCACAACCTGTCAAATTTCCTCAATTGATATTCAACCTTAATGTATATGACAGTAAGATAAGAGTCGATTGAAGAAATTTGACAGTTTTGTATACTTTGTTGTGTGGCTGTACAACAACCACGCGCCACGCATTCCAGACATTTCCTTGACATAAACGTTGATTCCGATATTTATATTAATTATACAAATACCAACAATACCTTATTTCTTCATACCCCAGGCATTGCAACTAGTTGATCCCTTCTATTAAGTGCAACTGCAATGAAATAATTGTAAATGTTCACATATACACCATGTATTTGAAGACATCAACAAAAAATATTACTGAATGCAATGATTCTTCATATTATCTAAAATGTGATCATTGGAAGATTATATGTCAATTTTTTTTTGATACAGACCATATTCTACTGAATCAATATACCTAAAGATGATGGGTCATCATCATTTTAATAGCTTGGAACAGAAAACAGCAGCCGTTCATAGAAAACAGACACGATATTTCCACCAATTTATCTGAAAATAAATCCTCGGTCACTTGAGTTCGTCGAACCATTTGGATATCGTGACGCAAAACCCACTTTGAACTCTAAATTAGCTTTGAATCATGTGATACGAAATCGGTTTGCATTAACATGGTGTGAAATTGTAAAAGTTTACACAGAAATCTGTTGGGACATGTAGAGTCAGACATTTATAGTGGGACTGTTTGGAAGTCAAAGTAAGGGTGTACTACACTTAATTGGGCTGGTCGGCGAAGTGTGAATTAGATGTTTATGTTAATAGGTACTTTTTTGATAGTAAACATTTGAATTATCCAAAAATAAATAGGGATGTTACCTTCAGTAATGTAATTTTTGCAACAAATAAATTTATACATCAGCTAATACATTGGCCTGACTCAATGTTTAAATAAGTTTCACAATTTTTTATGTAATAGGTGGCAGGCCATTAGATGGATCACCTGATGGTAAACGGCCATCACGAGTGCGCCACCAACTTTTTAACCACTCTTTGGAGCCTCTGGAATTCACAATCATCTAAATACATACAGAGGCTGCTTCCGCCAGTTTTCTAGTTATGGTATACAACTGTCGACAGTAATTAACAGTTTATAATAATTGTGTAACCTAGATTCAACTCGCAACATATATTTTTGTCAAAATTATATTAGTATTGGTCTCGAAATAATTCTTATTGTTAAAATCTAAAGATCTCTTTTTATTCACTATTCAACGGATCAAAATAACGCACATAGAAATTAAACTCAAATTACACATCATCAAAGGGAATTTTCTAGGAACAAATTTCCAGACTACGCCAGCGAAAATGATCTAACCATCGTGCATGACGCAGACTCACTTTGAACCTAGAATTAGATCTGATACGATATGATTCAGCCAGTTAATTAGGACTCCGTACGGTTGGAAACGTACAGCACTAATTTAGCTAGGCAGGCACTCACTAATTTGAGAAAGTTTACACAATAATATTGAGGTATGATAATCTGTTAAAGCTACTTGATATCTGATGTATTTGTTCCCTTTAAGTGAGTCTTACCAATCATTTCGTACGACATTAATTTTAAAACTTTTAAAATAAATACCAAAGTAAAAAACATATGTAGGTTAGTTATATGGAAGGTACCGCTGGAGGGACGAAGTGGATATAGGAAAAGTTTGCGTGGACTCTAGGCTCATGACTGGCAGACAGGTGGCGCAGGACCGTTCTAGGCGGAAAGAATCAGATTGTTGATCACAAACCCGAGCTAGGTTCGAAAAATTCGAAACATACTTTTGCTCGACCCGGGAATCGAACCCGGGACCCGGTGATCACGGCCCGGTACTTTAACTAGGTACTAGACCAACAGGGCGTTACTTAAACCACTAGACCAACAGGGCGTTGCAAGACAGGGCAGGGGGTACAAGATTTTACCTAGAGTTAATTCAAATGTTTATTTAATGTAATCTCGATAGATCGATCTCGAGAAAACTGATATTCTATAGGGTTTCATTGATGTCTACTATTTTAACTCGTCGTCTTAACCTCGGTGGATCGTGGATTTTTTTCTGTACCTATGTCTTGTTACTTCGAATAAAACAGAAATAATGATTATTTACCTATTACGAGTAGATACTTTACTCGGAAAAGTCAGGGATGTTGTTACAGTTCCTGAATAACAAATAAAGGAAAACACGGTACATAAGGATTTTTACTATTTCTCTTTTAGCATTTTATAACTTTATAAGATTTTACTTCTTCTAGTGAAATAGATATCAACTATTACGTATCAGTCTGAATAGATCAGTTTCAAGGTTTGCTTTATTCAGAGAGTGTATTATTTTATTTATTAACATGATATTCCATTATTTTTTGTGATTGTACACTGTTTGTGTTCTTTATACAAATAAGTATAAATATTCATTAACAGTCTCTTGCTACTCATATTATCAAATTTAACTAACAAGAACTCATCGTTAGTTATATCATTGACCGTAACGATTCCATTTACGACAGTTCCAAATTACATTTCCTCATAACAAACAGAACTTCAGCAACTTCCCAAACAACCATCAGAAATGCAGGTACGTACCACCGTTGTTAACTGCACAGGAATTTCAATTTTGTCCACCGGCAGGAGTTTGGACCACATTAACAAGTTTATTAGCAGACCACTATTTGGGAACTGCGAAACTTTTCCGCTACCACCGTACAGTTCGCTGGAATGGATCTGGGATTACTTGGATGTAATAAATATGCTGTTGCGACTAGTAAGTTCTTTAACAGAAACGCGCGTACCCGTAACAGTGTAGAAATTATATTCGAAATAAATCGGATTTTTTCAAGGAAGCTTCTAGAAATAGTTTGAAATCAAATTTCAAACTATTTCTAGAAGCATTATAAATTGTGAATAAGCGGTAGAACTGTTACAACATTGAAATATTTAAGTTATTAATATTACACCCGTAAAAATTTACTTAATACTGTACGCAAAATAGTTTTGCTTAAATATTTTCAGATATTTTATATCTGGTGTTCCAGGTGTCCATGGGCGGCGGTAATCGCTTATCATCATGTGATCCGTCGGCTCGTCTGCCACCTATATCATAAAAAAACCTATTAGAAAACGTATGTTCTTAAACTTTTCTCTCAAACTAATATGACTATTTTAATAACATTAGATAGGTACCTACCCTGTACACATGATATGTACAAGATATCATCATAGAATCATTTAAAATACAAAATAAATCACCTCATGATGATTTATTATGTTATTTTGTATATAGGGTCATCTTTTATATGTATTTCATGCAATAAATTGAAGAGGTCATAATAGATTTATCGTCGAGAACAAAGCAAATAAAGTAGATTAAACATTATAAATCACTCCTATTAATCATCTCGACAAATAACTGGAAAGTCTAAGGTTAATTTCAAACTGGAAATCCCAAAACGGATGAGCGAACCAACAAGCGTTCTTTTAAAACACGCCCTAAATTATTTACGACTGCGACTGTACCATTTATTTCAACTTGCGACACCGAATTACGTAACAACGTTTCGTGGTTTTCACAAAACCGCTAATAAAGCACTTAGCAAATTTAAATCGAGGGCCAGAATTGGGTATAAGTGATGCGACCTGCGAATCTACATGGGGCAATTATTATAGACGGGAATTAACGCGACGTTAATTTTTAAGCACGTAATTATGTACTGCTTGAAATTTCGGCTTTATTGATTATAATAATAATAGTCATAATGCAACGCGAAAATTTAAAGATCTACAAGGGGCAGTCGAGTCCTATATATTTTTTCAATCGAAAATACAGCGTTTGCGTTGATTACAGGTTTTAGGAAGACTAGATCAACGATTGGTTGAGGCCTGTCGTGTTATATCTAAAAGGGGGTTAACTGGAGTTGGTGATTTTAAATTTTCAACTTTGTAATTATTACCTTTTAAGATTGAAAATACAAAATCAACCAAATGCGACTTAACGGCTTTTTAAATATAGCACGGTGTGATGTGCAGTTTTCGTTGAAATCTTGACATAGATAATATATAAATATTATGTCGATGGCCCTGAACTATAAATAAATTACAATTTCAATAAAAGTTGTTACACTTATACGTTACATAGATTCAAATTACATCCCTAAATTGGAGATAGAAACTCGGGATTTTGAGAAAGGATTTTATAATCTACTTGTTTGTTTGGATTGTTTATTCAGTATCTAGACAGGTTTCGACCAATTTCTAGATTAGGCAAATGAGATTCTCGTTATTGTAAAAGGTTTCCGAATGTTAAAGCAATCCTAGTTGTATTTTTGAAATGGTGAGCAGATTTTATAGTAATAAGTTATTTAAATAAAATTCTAGAACACTAGATACTTTTCAAATTTAAAATATCCAATAACATTCGTTTCTATTTTTTACAACAATTCAAAGATGTTTACGCTGTTCATTTGTTTTAATATTTTTGAGAGTAAAGTCACAAAATAATTACACAAAGGTACATTTAACCTCCCAAAGCGTATTTTTAATTAACGTTTATCATATTTTTCACTTTGTAAATAATTAAAAATAGCAACGATTAACTGTATTTATACTTTTTCGAGTATGATGCGTTTGCGCTCGTATTTTAATTAATTACGAAATCTCTTATTTGCCCAAAAAAAAGGCAATCATAAAATGTTGCTTTGCAACATTTTATAAAGCTTACAACGCGATTTCAATAAATTCCAATCAAGCAAAAATGTCGGCATTTTCAATAGAAGATATTTTTAGAAAAGGTGTCTTCCATACTGGTTGAAAAGATTGTGCTTATCAGGGCACTCGTAATTTGAATGCAAAGACAGATACAGATACACTCGTAGGTACTGTACATTAACTGGGAACCATATGATTTGCATAGTAACTGTCTTTCCATGTTCACTAAGGCGCGTCAATATTTTGAATTGTTTACTTATACAGTATTCAAATAAGTTTGTGGTAAACATAACAATAACATATTATTATTAAGGTTCTTGGGAAGACTGTACTGTATGTATGTTTAACATGCCCGTAAAATTATATTTTTACTAGATATTACAGTCACGTCTTTATCGTCAGATTGTAGCACCTCACACTTTAGGAGTTGTAGGTTTGATACCCATCTAGTTTTACAGACCTATGTCCGATTAGTATGGTATTAATTTTGTAGTACCATCGTGCAATGTTATGCACGTCATTATTTTGCGCAAGCGCCGGTAAACGTCCAAATCTATGTCTCCAGATGAACGAAGCACCGAGGACTTAAGATCAGTTCGATATCAAGTCAACAATGTGACGTTGTATAAAAAAGTTTTCTCTTACTTACTAAATGAACCCTTTTGAAAAAAAAAACCCATCCTTACTTGTGACTATTTCTATACCCACTTCCACTTCTCCTGATACATTGACTAAGTAATCGAGATCAATTTGTTATGGCATTAGCTTGGCCAAGCTTCCACTCTGCACAGAAAGAAAGAAAAAAAAAACTACCCTTTTGCTATTAGTGCAGTACGTAAGGTTCTCAATGGCTATTTATAGTCGACGACTACTGAATAAGCCACAGTATAAACTTAGTAGATATCAAATAAGAACGTTTCAACATGCCAAGTGCCGAAAAAAAAGATTGCGAAGTAGCACTTTCTCTTCTCGACACACAAAATAAATTCGAGTAGGTATTTTTTGATAAAAAAAATTATCCCGTATTTATTATGCATGCCGACTTAGACATAAGCCACTCAAAATAATATGTCTCAAACTTTGAGCAAAGTACGTACGCACTTGGTGTAGCTGATGTCCATAGGGCGGTGGTATTCACTTACCATCAGGTGACTCACTTGCTCGTTTGTATTCCTATCTCATAAAAAAAATATAGGTATTATGTACTCGTATTTAAGATAACCATTATCATAAAAAAGAGAACAATTGGAACGTTTGAAGGGCTTTAGTTAGCGGAGCTATCGCATACATCGGTTTAGCAATAAAATATTGCATTAAGTTCCGTAATGTGTTGTGCAATAAAGAGTATCTACCTATCTATCTATATTGATTATTAACGCCGTGTCGATAGTGCTCAAAGTACTCACGCACAGTTTTAGAATTCTCCTTCTACCTTATTTCAATAAGCGATCTTAAGTTTTTACCGTCAACGCTCGCCGAATCCCGCGCAATATTAAAAGGGACGGGATTCTATGAGCTGAGCATGACGAAATTTTCGATTCCAATCACTGAAACTGCACTTGTCAAGTCGTATTTTATCTTTAATGCAAACTTACTATTCTAGCACAAGTCGAGCTACTTCTACTGGTAATTGTTGCACTACATAGTTCCCATTGACTCGGTCGAGTTTACCGACCTGATGGTTGAATAATTTATCTCCCATCGATACTAGCTGGATTTCTTTAATAGGCACGTTGCATTTGGAATTTACGATAAATCCTGGAGTGAAATTTGCGTTCACTAAGAAAGAACTGTGTGGAAAATTAAGGTTGAATATTCTTTGAGGCACATATTAGTGAAGTCACTGCTAATTGCACAGAATCCACTTGGCTGGCGAATTTTTGGAGGAGCCTAAGGGTTATTAAGAACTTTAACTTATATCTACTTGTGCTTTCCCTTCGGATGTCAGATTTACCAGTGGTGACGAATTATCCAGTTTTGGTTAAACAAAAAAAAAAGAACCAAGGCGCCTTTTCATAATTTCAGATAGATTTAGAGAGCCCATACGGATTTTGCAAAGACGCTGGAAAAAAATGTCTCTTTTGACTTTTCTGTTCTAAGCTACATTCCTGTTATGGCGATAGCCCAACGCGAAAGTTACTATAAAAAGTTAAACATCTATAAAGTTTAAAGGTGAGAACTTGTAAATAAACGGCAAGAAATCTTTATGGAAGTTAAGCACCAACTTGACCAGTTTTTCCATGAACGATAGCCCGTACGAAGTGGCAGGGATCTGGCATTCAGCCAGCAGGTTCCTTAGAGATGTGCCAACTAGAGATAAATACGACTCAAGTTTAATCATAGCTGTAATTGACATACACAAGTGGCATCTAAGACACTAAGTTTACATAATTTTGCGAGTTTTGTTTAAAATTACTGTCATTTTTAAAAGATTTTAAATCCAGATTTAAAATTATCACTTATTTCATGGCTATTCAACATTGTGACAGAAAAAAAACGATTTAAAGTTTCCATATTGACCTGGCCAGAACAATTTTTTTTTAATATTTCTTCAATAAATTAAACTTGTTTGTGAAAAATAAAACAAACCATTTAAACCAACAAGTTATGTCTAAAGGCACCGGGATGCTACATAAAGCTTTAAAACATAACGGAGCTGCTTTAAGTAACTTGCATTTTATTAACACATCACTACATTTCCCTGAATGGCTCGGAAGACATACGTCGCACCGTATTTATGGGAACGACTTACTGACATACTGAATGGACCTACTTTTGCGTACCAAGGAAGTTTTAATAGGGGAGATAATTTCGAGACGTAGTGCTTTTGAATTTACCAAGCGAAATATGGGAAGTGAAATTTGCAGTGCGCCAGTTTCGCGCTAACTCCTTGAAGTTTTATACTGTTTTAGCAATTTATGGTCGATTTAACTTAAAATTCTAAAACTATTTTCAAGCTGGAACAAAATACGATCTATTTTTATGGTGTTCACACAATTTGCTTGTTGGCAGTACCGATCTTCCGAGAAACATTTTATTGGAGTACTAACTAGAGACAAGAAAAAACTCGTTTAGTTGTGATTGTATGTTTCATTTCGTGTAAAAAATTTTTTTTTTTCATTTTTTATTTCATACTGATCTTAAACACTGATCTGCCCTAATTCCAGACATGTTTTGCTTTTTGTAATTTGTTAGTTTTAACTGTTTGCTTTCATTACATGACCACACACGACCAAAGTTATTTTATAGTATTTGATGCTTTGAGTAATAAAGTAAGATTATTCTGATACTCATAAATACTCGAACATTTATTTAGGAGTTGCATCAAAATCTATAAATATCTGTAAGAAAGATGCATTAGATAAGATAAGTCAAATAAGAATTTTAAACAAGTTTCTCACCTTTATGATGATATAAAAAGACCAAGTCATTCAAATAAAGGCAATTTTTGAGAACCACCGTTGTGTTCTACTTTATTTGAGTGAGGGCCATTTATATTAGACATCATCATAACATAGAAATTTATAATGAGATACAATTTGGATTTTTTTACATTTTTGTTGTTATGTTTTGCAATGTCAATAGTTGATCATCGAGTCTGTGCCAAATAACTGCTGTACGTATGTATCTTCCGTGTAGTAATGTAATAAATGTATGTTTTCTATTATTTGTATGTTTTTCTTTACCTATTAAAGTTCCTACAAAAGCTTGCCTAATTGCTATCTCTAGCTGAACTATTTTCTTAGAACTGCTTAGTTTATTTAGTTTTATCAAATCATTTTTATTCTCTAAGTACATATCATTTTTCCATTATTCGTTATTCAATACAGCTCCACTCATATCAGGCTTTACTCTTTTCTCTAGTGCTCCTCACATTTTCATTATACTGTACTTAGCGTAAAGCTCTCACAAAGGTTTTATTCAGGCTCTTGCTATAGATGCTCCACCTTAATTTGCATGAATAGTGGCTCTTGAACTTTTGTTTACGTGTCATTTATTAAGTTTACTCTAAAGAATTAAAGACGAAATTCCTTACCGCAAGTCTTTTTGAGACGGTCAAAAAATTTGCGGTTCGCCGAAGTTGTTTATTGTGAATTGAATTGGTGTTGAAAGTTTAACTGCTCCTTTTAATTTTATGGTCATTGCAGTGGAAATATCTTCTTAAGGAAATATCAGAAAAACGAGTAAGTAAAGATTGGTTTACACAGTCCGAACTACTGCCTTGTATTAGATTACTCAGCTTAATTGCGAGTCTAACTTTCAAACGTTTCTGACAGTTTCAGAAAAGTGCAATATTAGTTAGTCTCACTCCCCTGTTAAAGGGTTACGAAGGTCAGACAGTAATCACTCCATTGCACTTATTAAACTCCCCAATTCTTGAATCATGCTCTTGAATCAAGATAAAATACCTTGTGCTGCAAAGTGAGAGAATTACACGCAGATAAGAGAATGTATTTCATCATCATCCTCAGCAACCCACACTCGTCCACTGCTGGACATATGTGGAGACCTATTTACCTTTATTTGCGCCACTGCTTCCAATCTTCGGCCACTCTCATCCAGCCCACACCAGCCAGCATTCAAATGTCATCATCACATATTACTTCAATGTATTTACTAGATTACAATGGTGACACTAAGGAACAATAGTTAGACTTAAACACTGATAAATCATATGATAAAGACGCCACTGAACTGAATACAGTCCGATAATTGGATGATTGATTTACAAGACTGTTGCCCTATTAGTGATTAGTTATGCATCATCGTATGTGTCACCCGATTGTACAGTTAACAGTAGCTTTGTACATATGTCACGGTTTGTGGTTCTTATTCCGAGGAGCATTAAGTTCATTTGATCGGTATTATGGACGTGGGTGTAAAAACTGTCAGATTAACTGGAATCAACACGCTATGAGAATGCGCCAGAAGAAGTAGAGACGGCCATTTAAGATGTAAGCCCAATATGAGATGAGGGACCTGGACCAACACACTCATAACTGACAAATACATAACACTCTCATAACTAAGAAGCAAGATAGGGAGAAGTGAAAATTATTTACGGTAGACTGGCGCCCAATAGTGGAAAGACTCACTTTCAAAATTTTGAACTGGCGCGATGGCGACGAATAGTATAACAAAGACTTGCCAAGTTATTCAAATGTTAACGATTTAGTTAGGTCTATTAAATTTGATTAATTAGAAAGTAATTTCATAAAACATACACAGTTTCCAAATAGCCAAGCCAATCAAAATATAAATAGCAAGAGATGAGTAGTTTCTTGTAACAAAGTCCTGAGAGGATTGCCTTAACCCAAGGGGCAATGTTAGGGTGTAATTTAAGCTATTCGCTGTACAGTGTACCTTGCTTACCCTAACGATGTGGTCTAACCACTGGATCGGTGGTCTGACCATTAAAAACACGCCCTTAGAGCCTTTGCACACAGTACGCATGATCTGACATCGCACGTTTCACGCGAACAAAAACGCAATAAAACGTCTTAAAGCCGATATTTCAACTGTAGCGACTACTTTTCCTACAATTAACCACAAAACAAGGCATTATGCACTCTCTTTTCCCTTATCGGCATATTTCGATAGGACACTATTATTGTGGTACAGCCGGAAAGGGATAGAGCTCATGATTAACGGCTTTTAACGTGCTTTCTGAAATGGGGGTACAGAACTGGCAACTCTAGCAGACTCCAGATATATGTTGAGATTTTTTAAATAGAAAACCTCAAGAAAGTATTTTGATTATGACCAGACCTGGGATCAAATCCGGAACACCAAACCAACGTCTGGATTCCTGAATACCCATACTTTTTTTTAACTACACCATCCTGCTCGGATTTTTTGGATTAAAAAAGACCAGAGCTAGATTCCCTAATCGGGATAAAGTCCTCGTTGTTATTGGATATTCTCAGGGTAAACCAACGTAGTGTACATATGCTCTTACTTTACTATTACTCTTTATCATTTGCGGCGACGAGATAGGAAATTTTATAAAATATAGTTTTTATCTGACTCCAATTATGGCAAAGTTATAATGACTAGGTAAGTTTCATATTGTATGACTCGATCAGTACTCATCACTATAGGTTTCAAAGAAGTATGTGATACAGTTTATGATGTATTGAATAACTATGTCACGCAATATGGCGATTAGTAGGTATAGTAGTTTACGGGACTTGGTTGGAGAATGGACCTATTACAAATCTTTTAGAAAATGCACGTCTGTAAGCATTGTTGGCTCAAAATAAACACAATAATTATACAAAATCTATTTAAAGTAACATACAGTACCGACAATAATTGTATACCTATTTTTATCTATTCACTAGATATGTCTATCAGCAAGCTACTAACTAAAGAATCAAAGAAACAATATTTTTTTGCAATATTGTAGTATGATGAACTTGAAGTCGTTACATGAATCTGATCTCTTCAATAAGCATTTAAAACTGATTCGACTGATACATTCCTCAAATAAACCATTGATGCGTGACTCAAGTACGTATCCACTTGAAAACCATTGTTTCAAGAGGTACATCAATATTAACAGCATTATAAAATAAACATCAGTAAGACTTTCTACTTTGACCTTGAAAAAGGTACCTACTGTATAATTCTTGAGAATCAAACTGATGTAAGTTGGTTGATGAGATGATGATGAGACTCTTGGAATCAAAAAGAGTTACAGATACAAACTTGTATGAAGGACAGTGAGTGATTAATTTATCGAGTTCTGTCATGCGCTTTGCTGATGTCAAGAAAATATTTTTTGTTTAACAAAATATATTCCAATACTATCACTAATCATTATGAACACATTCAGGTGCTTAGGAAAACAATCTTAATTGATTGAAGAGATAAAGTAACAAACAAAATAAAGCAGTACCTAGTCAATCTATAGTCACTCAACATTATGTAGAATTTCCAGTACCTTCATTTTACCGTCGACGTATAAACCATAATATATCAGAGACGTAATATAAAATATAGGATCTATAATAATAATATAGTTTATGTTACAGCTATAGTTTTTCTTCTTCGTCTTCGTATTTTTCATTAATTCATCATTTGATCATGCCTTCCTTAAAATATTTTTACATCTTTCCTATCTTTGGTTTTTTTTAGAGGCATTGTAATTAAGCATCAAAAATGTAGGTGTTGATTTCCTCCAATACCTGAAGATTTTTTATTCTACGAAGAAGCGGTATTTAATATAGAAATGATTCATTCCTACCGCGACAAAAATGGTACAGACGGGGCCGCATGTTATCTTAACCTGATCCTGGGTAAGTCAAGCGCTTGCATCTTCACTGTTATTATAAGTTGTACTACAACTGCCCTGGAGCGAGCAATAAACCCTGATCCGTGATGATCCGAGCAATAACTCACGGCAGAATAAAAATAACACAGACCACTTGGTAGGCGGCGTACGGAAATAAACCGGTAACCCTAATGACACACTTCGATCGATGTGTCGATTGTTGACTCTAGAGACGTCTGGGTATCGTTATCTTAGATGAGTTGAAAAAAAGAAAATATTTTGGGTCGTAAAACCCAACTGTGCCTGTTGTCTGGGCCGTTTGAAAATGCAAAATATAGAACAACTGTAAGGATTAATATATTTTAGCGATCTTTACGGCCGATTAGATGTCCGGTGAGATCCTCTAACAAAATGGTATCGAAACTTCATTAAAGTCTCTACGTGGAATATTTCTGCAGCTGCCAAGTATTTTTGAGCCGTATTACGCATTTTATAAGAAATAAGATCAAGTGTCAAGACTTAGACGTTTAAGTAGATAGAAACTTGTGATTTTGATACCTATTTGATTGTAGCTAGAATTTATTACAATGTTCGTCCACATTGAAAGTCAATGAAATCGCCGAAGTGTTTCGTGTAAAAGCCTTAACGTTGCGAGAAAGAGGGAGAGAGAGTATAGATGAGGAACGATTTCAATGTCCTGTTGTTGATGTTCAGCATTATAAATATAACTTAGTTTAATCACTTCAGAAAAAAAATGCAACACAATTATGATATTATTTGATTTTTGATCATAAAATCGACCAAATGTAATATTTCCTCGCAATTAAGTAGGTCGGGGTATCAAGGAAAATAATCTGATGCATTCTGAGATTTATACGGCTAATTAGATAAACAATAACAACATCCAAAGAATCCCACCTTAGTCAAAACAAAAAGGATTTATCTCAATATAAACATACTCACTCCAAAACATTTTGATCCTGAGCTATTTATTTACTTAACACGGATCCGACCATCTTGATAATTGAATACGTTCGGTTTTGTTATTTTGTTAAAGCGCCTTATTCTCCGAAACTCGGGTGGCCCGTCTCTAATGACATTATTTAATTTAAAAATAGACTTCGTCTCTCCATTCACTAGCCAGTGAATAAACAACTTCGGAATGTGATTATCTTGTAGTGATGCGACGACAGACAAAATAGCCATTTGCATTTTTATATTTACACACTTTATATCTATTTTATTTGATTGTACGTAACAGATTTGGTGTAAACAATCATAAGAATGATTTAAAGTTTATCAGAAAAGGATTAAAGATTTAAGAAGATTAAAGAAGACAAGAAACGATACTACAGTATCCGGTTTTCCAACAATTTTGTAGACCTGAAGTTCAATATGGTCAATGGGTTCTTTGTCGTTTTCCATCTAAAATGCTTTGGATAAGACGGAAGAGCACATACAGAGTACAGTATTATGCCCACTGCAAACCTCCATGTGACTCTCATCGCCTATGATGAAGAGCCGTGAATACCGGCACGAAACTTTAATCCTTAGCACACTATGCGGATGTCAGATGGATAAAGAATAAGGATGGAAAATTATGAAGCATTTTTTAAAGTGATTCAAGTGTTTTTTTCCTACTTTTTTTTCCAATGTGCTTCTACTGTCTCAGCCACCCAAAATGAGTCTTGGCCCCCGAGAGAAAATACCACTTACCAATGTTATCCGAGTAAAATTTCATGGAAGTTGCATCACTATTTTATCTTCTCTTCGAGCTTTTTATTAGCTTATCTACACAGCTCAGGTGGGCGTTTGATGCAGTAACTTCGGAGTTAACTTATCAAATCATACGTAATGAGTAATACAAAACATGTTTTATAATTCTAAAATAACTATTTGATTTCTTTTTATAGATCAACGGTTTTAATATCATTGAGAGCGAGTAGTACAACTTTAATGACACCGAGGTGTTTTTAATAACTTTTTCTAGTAATTTTATTACGCTACTTTTCTTCTGTTTATTTTTATATCTCTGGATTGTTTTCAATAAAACCTAACCTAATCACCGCAAAGCGTTAGGAACTTTTTGTTTTTTTTTTTCATTTTCATATTTGAGTTCCGGTCGTGTTACGACCGAAACGCAAATATATTTTGCACTAGTGGCCGCCCGCAACTTCGTTTGCGTGAACTTTATGACTTTTTTTCATGGCATCATAAAATGCTCATCAATCTGAACAAATTTTGTTAAAGTGCCATTGACCTACCTCTTATAGTTTAGCTGGGCTGTTGTGGTTCTACATCAAGGAGCCTGGTCTTCAAAATATAATATATCCTAAAAGTTGCCCTGATATTACAGCTATACAATAAAAAAAGTTTCATTCGAATTGGTTCAGTAGTTTCCGAGATTAGCGCGAACAAACAGACAAACAGACAGACAAAAATTTTAAAAATCATTGATTCATGTTCTGTTACTGTTTTTTAGTCGTCCTAAGTTATTTTGAGATAAATATCTTCAATGTACAGACACAGCTTTTTTACATTTTTATTATATGTATAGATTACTTTTGTAGAGTTACAAATGAGCTACCAACCTTGCTTGAAGATTATCATTTCCTGAAGATCACATCGGTAAACACCTTGGGCTATCGCTTGATTCTACAGATGGCTTTGAAAGAAGGAAAGTGTCATGAGAAACGCTCATTATTGAGAAGTACCTTATTGGAATAAGAATGAAGCTGAACTTCGACGGTTTAGCATCGTTATATTCTTAATTCTCACCCAAGAATATATTATGCAAAATTACAAAGTCTGCTGATGGGTTGGTGATCAAAAAAAGAGTACGCTCTTTCCAACACAACTTCAGTCGCATCGAAAACACCATTCTTTTATACCCTCTACCAGTCATTATGTAAATCCGATGCGTATCTCCCCAGCTGATTGACAGGTAGTAAAAATAATGCTCATAATTATGTGGAAATATTTATAAGTTAGAATTATCATTTACGTCCAACAAATGAGCTCGGATAATTAATTGGCTACGTCGTCTGAGTAATTTATTAACAGACACGATGACAGCGCTTAACCAGCGATATATTTTGAGCGAACCGCATTTATATGACTGAAATATGCTTTTGGGTTTTGGTTTAATAGTAATGCATTGTATGAATTCTAGACGGGGTAATTGAAATTTTTAAGATTGAGAGAAAAAAAATCTGGAGTGCATCCGAATGCTTCGGTGGATCTCCTTTTGCCATTGACTGGTGATTTTATTAAAAGGGAGGCTTTTGAGTTGAATTTTAGACTTTGACTAGACGCCTGACTGACTAAGTAAAACATATTTTTCATTATTATTCCAAAATATTTATCTTCCATACATCCTCAAAACTCAAGCGTTTATGTTATTAGGCCCTCAGTTCGTTTCGGGAAATGTAATCAATCCAATCTGTACCAATAAGTAGCTAGGGTGATATCTTTCCGGTGACAATATTATGTTTCCATTATAAATATTATATTCATACCTTTTTTTTTTTTTCAATTATCATAGTTCACTTATTTTATTTTAAATACCTGGGTGCTTAATTAATGCTTTTTCAAAATTCTTAGATAACGTCAGAAATGATGAGATCGGCCGCAGCCGTGGCAGGCCTCCCACCAGGTGGACCGACGATCTGATGAAGGTCGTGGGAGTCCATTGGATGCGGGTGGCACAGGACCGATCTGTGAGGAGAACTTTGGGGGAGGCCTATGTCCAGCAGTGGACGTCTATTGGCTGAAATGATGATGATGATGAAAATTCTTAGTAGGTACCTAATTGAGGCGCACTTTATTTGAAACCTTATGCATTTTATTGGTATCGGGCCTTATCTCCAGAACATAAGGTTCAAAGTATGATGCCTAGTTGACAGAGCTCCATAAAGGTTTAAAACGTAAAAAGTTAATTCATACCAATTTATTCTGTCACTTGGAGGTCGCCGCTTTAAAACCCGGGCAACCTACGGTCAGACCATGATTTAGAATTAGATATGTATGATTATAACAATAAAACGACTTCCGTCTAATCGTCTCGACTCTTGAAAAGGAGATTGAGAAAAACTGGATGTTTTTAAATAGATATAGAACAAAAAATATTTTTGATGAAAACATAATCTTGGCCAAACGGCCAAGACCGGAGAAGTGTAAACACACTTTCATTTAGATTATTATTTGTTCCTATCTTTTTGTCTCTTTTCCATTTAGTAGGTGCTTTTCTGATGTCCTAACTGAATCTATTTTCGACTAATCACACCGTTGAATGCCGCCAACTGGTCAAGGTGCATTTGCATCAGTAATTATTTCGCTGAATTAAATGCCACTGTACTCAACGAAACGTACCTATGTGACATGTACTGAAATAAGTTACTCTTTCACGCCAAAACTACTGAACGGATTTAAATGAAATTTGGTATATATATAATCTAGACCCTGAGAAAGGACATAGGCTACTTTTTATTACGAAAAGGGGGTTGTAAGGGGTTGAAAGGGGGGTAAAAAGTCACTTTTCCACGCGGACGGAGTCGCGGGCGGCCGCTAGTCCTAAATAAATCTGCAGTGAAATGCTATAAGAATTATTTTGTATATTTTTGTGAATAGATCTGAAGGATAGAGATTAATCATTATTCTAGGATATTACCTTAAAAATCATAATATACGAAAGTAATACTTTTTTCAGATTATCTGGGGTGGGTGCATAATGTGGCGTGTGTAGATGTATGATGTGTTTGATAGACTTGATGGCGCATTTGCTAGGACTCTGCCTTATACATCAAAGATCGTGGGTTCGAATCCCACCTTGGACAAACGACGATTCGTGTGATGAACACTTATGTTTGTTCTGTGTCTGTGTAATATTTTGTATTTAAGTATCGATTTTATATTTTATAAGTGCTCTATTATTTTATAGCTGTGATACAAGTGCTTCAGCTGCTTAGTACGGCCACAGAATACTTAATAGTACACGGCATCAAGTCAATGTATAGGATGTTGAATGAATTGGTAAAAAAGTCTTCTCCTGTAGTAAGATCAATGTCGTCAGTCACTTATTTTTGTGTCTTATCATAGTTATCATCCTTCAAAAATATTTTTACGGCAGTACTCTTCTTTTCCGCTATTAATTTCAGAAATCACATTTTTGGGTCAATGCTTTTTGTCTCTCTTCATTAAGAGCTACACCAGGGCAAACAATTTCCATTAACCACCCTTTTTACGACGCAATGACGCTGACGTCACGAGATGCAATGAGGCGACCTAAAACCTTTATGCGCACCCTATTAATGTATCTATAGATACAGTTTCCCACAAAAAGGCTATAGTCATCAAAATAATGTACATGTTTAAAAAGATGTACCGTCATTGAGGTGGGGATGGCCACCCAAATGACACCTCCAGCATGACAGCAGGGAGTGGTCAGATACAACGGCCTGACATATTTAATTAATGATCCTGTCTTTATAAATTGCTTTCGATGTGCTGAAATTTCCGTAACAATTTTGAGGTTGGATTGTCCATGGTATGGTTTTAAAAAAAATGGGATTCATCCTCTTACAATCCAGATGGCGATTGTACCAGTTAAAATAACCTAACAATCTCTTGTGTACTTTTATTATTATTATCTTGTTTTGCTCACAAGTTTATTTTAGACAGTAAGTTAATTGAATAAACATTTTTTTTTTATTTGAGTGCATTATTTACCTAAGAATAAATTATAAAGAATTATATCGTGGAAACTGAGCGAGCAAACGAATATAATGAATTTATTGTAGATCAAATAATACCTACTTACTTACAGAAATATTATTTGAGTAGAAGTAAGAATAGTAGGTGGACAAAGTACTAAATAAGTGCCTATCTGCCATTTACTTCATTCCATGACTTAATAACCAAAATCACAATTTCCTACCATTTTGAAAATGTTTAAAGCCATCGTAAACGAGAATGTCACATTGAAAACAGTATTTTATTAAACGCGAACAAGCAATAATTAGTTTCCATTAACAACATTCCATTAATGATCCCGTAATAAGCTGTCGTGCCCAGAATCGTAAAAGCGGATATACCACTGTTATAGGTCCAGAGATCAAACAAATCGGTTGCAAATATCGAATAAGCAGCAACTAGAGGCAAATTACGGGCTAATGTTATGCGCCTTTTGATAGTGGCAGAATCAAATGTGTTTAAACTACCTAGGGATTTCGAATGCGGTATTAGAGTTGCGGTATTTAAGCTACATGTTACGGCTACTGCGGCGCCCCCTACAACTGCGTCATAGATAATGTAGTCTAGTTTTAATTATTATCTGTGGTTAATTGTCTATGAACTGTACCTATACTCTGATTGATAATCATGTAATATCAACTGACAGTTGGCGGGTTGTCGCGTTATCGCAATACAAAAATAGTAATCGAAAAGTTCAATTGCGATTCAATTATTTTCATTTTCTTTCATGACATGAGAAAATCTTGAAAATTACATTTGGAGGCTGATTGATGTCCATTACTTAGGACGATGCACCTTCAAATGACGTATCGTATCGTACCATTTCCTTCAAAAGCATATTTCACTACTACACTACTACATCACATACATTGATCTGACTCAAAATAGTTAGCTCAAGCACCTGTTTTACAGATATCAGAGCCAACAGTGGGATTACAAATATATACATATAATACTTTTCTTTTGTAAATACATACTGTAATAAGTGTTGATACCCCAAGGTTTTTTGAATTGCCACCATTCTTTATAGTCACGTTTTGTTGGTCAGACTTTTATGGTGAGGGAATATCTATGATTTAAATGAAGATGTCATGAAAATAATCAAAGGATTATTTTCATGACTTAATTGTCAGAGTATTTATGTTGAACATAACAGCTATGAGTTGTCAGATTAATTCATTTAAATAAAAAACAATTTATCGATTTTTACTCTTTATTGTTGTCTTCATGTTCATTCAAACCAGCTCTATGCATTACGTATAAAATATCGCTGTACTTTATGTAATGTTTTTCTTATTAACTATCGTACAAATCAATGAAATTAATTTAAGGTTATGAGTAAAATCTTAACATCTAAAATGTTTAAATACTAAATCAATTGTTCGCTCACCATCCAATTATAACAGCACTAGTGCACTTAGGAGGCAACATTAAAAAAAATAAAGGTCGATTGTAGCTGTCAGTTGATATTACATTATTATAAATCAGAGTATAGTCTATTGTTTAAAAAAAATTAAATTTTGATTATTCATTCTACTACACCGATCGATACGAGTCTCATTTTCCCTCCCATCACTGAGCTATTTGAAGACTACATTAAGGAAATGTCATCTATGTTAGACACCCTTTAAAAAAAACATCCTTTCAGCGTGCTATTCCAAATGCCTGGCTTTGCAGTCCAGGGTTCCTACGCTTGGACCATCACGATTTGGAGATGTTTGGCCTAGCACGTACGTTTAAATCGTAATGTTAAGGAAACGAACAGGACGAAGCACCTTCAAATGACGTATCGTATCGTACCTACCATTTCCTTCAAAAAAGTATTAGATACGTTTGTTGTATAATCTGTAGACGGACGCTCACGTTGCGATGCTATCCTTTCTGACTGTTTGTGCGATTAATTTTAGTTCTGTTTACATACGATAGAGGGAGATCTTCAATTTTGATACACATGGTTTACGATACGCATACGCTACAAGTTTCTCTGAAAAGTTCGTTTCAACAAGCCAATTTCTACAAAACGAATTACCGTTTGACTTTCGCAACCCTTATGCTAGAAAATTAAAGGATACGATTTATTAATAGCGTTGTTTGCATCTTACTGCTTATTTTTTCCGCAAAAGGAATGTAAGTCCAATCGGTACCCATAAACCGAAGTTCTACGAAGCTACACATTAAACGTAGCGATTAGCAAGCAATCCAGCGACAGATGGGACCATCAAAATAACTAGGTGAAGACCGCAAATGGGTCACCACAGTCGTAAAGTCGTCGGACCACCTACTGGATCCATTTGGCTCCCGCACTTATCAGACCGTAGGGAAAAATAAAACGAATGTTTTATTTGTTTAGCAGACGTTGTGGGATCCTTAGACGCTTTTGTCGGACTAGTAATCTTACTAGCATTGTGAATGATTAAGTCGGGTCCATTCAGGGGATGAATGAATTAATGAACCATTTAATAATTTAATTTGATTCCTCATTTATTCAAAAGATTATGAAAAATCGTATTTGAAAATTAAAATTGGTTTTGAATTTTAAGTGTTCCTTATTTATTTAATTGCACATGTTACATTTAAAATGCCGTTGCAGTTGGGCGAAGGCTCAATAGGGGGAAAGGGAATTAAAGGTTGGCAGCGCATTTGTGACTCTACTGGCGGTGTAGGTGTTTATGAGCGGCGGCAATCGCTTACTATTAGGGGATCCTGCTCGTTTGCCACCTATCACATACAAAAAAAATTGTACGATCTCACAATAAAAATATTCATCATTACCACAACTGCCAAATAATTTCAAACTTCATGCCAAATCATAAAGGTGAAAGTCGTTTAGGTATAGGATGTAGACGATTAATATTAAACTCTGTGTTATCTAGTATTTGTGAAACACGCGCTCAAGCTATTTGTTTACAAGTACGGAGTCAGGTCAATATTTGAGGTGTAGTGCGAACTTTAAAAAAAATACGGTACCTATATTATAAAGGATGTATCCCTGATGGTTTTATACCTACCTATACATCCCTGGCTAAAACAGGATAAGGATTACCCACCAAAGCCGCAATCTCGCTGTTCTACGAGTCACTTTACCTACTAACCACATTTTAAGTAGGAAACGGTTAATATTCAATCTCGGAAACCTTTCACATCCACAGGATGTACGGTTTCGAAGGAGGCATTAAATTACGTATTACCATAATACTCTGAAATAAATATTTGCTCGTTTTGGTTTAAAAGCTGTTTTAATGGGCGCATAATGCGTTCGTGAATGAAGTTAAATATATATGAACTGTTCTTTTATTAATTACTAAGGCCCGCTCTCACTTCGATTCAACGTAATTTTGCTATTAGTTCTAAACCATACCAAGAGATGCCGCTGGATATCGATTGCATCGCGCTAGTGTTTTGTTTTTTTTAGTTTGTGTATAAGATTTGTCGATGACAATCAAATTAACCGCTTTATGAATAGTAGATATAGAACAAGATAAAGGTTAAAGCTTAACAATGATCGCACACTCTGATTTAACGAACGATAAGGTCTAGTATGTTACGCGTTTGCCTGTAAAATACATGTTTAGTCCATAAAACTAGAGGCCCGCCCACACTTCGTTTCGTTACTCAACTTACACCAGTACCAATAGATGGCGCTGGGAGTCGATTACATTGCAGGATGTGTTGTTCTCTATTTAATTATAAGCCTTAACATGAACTTTTTTTTATAAGTCTTCTTTGTATGTACCTAAATAATAAAGTATAGAAGAAAATGATGATCAAAAATTTGGCGATTTCTATATATTGGAAGTAATGAAGTAAAGCTTAATGCGGGAGAGCCATGCTTCAGCATGAATAGGCTGGCTTAACCAGAGTGACTACAACGGCCTCACAGAAAACCTCCAAGAAAAGCAAGGTGCAACTTTTGGCCACCGTCTGTAGTCTGTAGTACCTAATTGCTTCGCAAATCTTATTTTCAAGGATCAGTAACTAATTACGCTGCGACCTACGAAGTAAGCTTGCTAGATGAGCTGCATCTCCGTTGCTTCATCCCTGTTGCACTGGGAGACCGGATGAAAACACAAGTAGAGTATAATTTTATTTTGGTTATAGCAATTCTTTGCAATTTATTCTTAAAAGTGGGCTCGAGTCCTACCTGAACCCGTTGATGAATTTTTAAGTGCGTTGTTTACAAGTAGAGTATTTGTTTTTGCAACAAACAAACACACTAAACAGTAATTAATGTACGTATACGGTAATTTACCTAGGGTTTTAGTAAAACTTTTGAAGCAATTTGTAAAAAAAAATACAGTAAATCCATCGAACCTAATTTGAAATATCGACCTGTAAAGCTGGTCCCTCACACCGCAAGTTTACTTTATATTTATCTGCGATAGCTACTTTTTGAAAGGAATAGTAGGAACTCTTATGTCTTTAACAATTTGTAGAAAGTTTGTACTAAATAATGGAATACTTAAAAAAACTTAAGTATGTTCCGAATTTTTTGCACATAGCTCAGGTTTGTGATCACCAATCCGCATTATGCAAGCTAATTACATCAAAACAGCTATAACTTAATTTCTAGGATGGAGGCATAAACTCTTCACTGCACACTTAATAATTTTTGCTGCAAAACTTAAGGACCAGTTTTATCAAGATTTGTTTACAGGTCCATGTTTACTAGATTCTAAAGATCCCCAGTGAAATAACACCTTTAATCTTCCTGTAACTAACACCGTAACTTCACTGGATAATATTTTATTTAGATGCTTCTTTCTGCATAAAATATTAAGTTTAACCGGGCATATGCTTTGCTGGCGCCCGCAAAAAGGCGAGTTAGGTCCAAGACTGACGCGTCTGCTGGCTTATTTACATAAAGTAGAATAATTAAAAGCAACTTGAAACACAAAGAACGGCCGTTCGCTATTCATGTAAATTAGGGCTAGACCAGACGCTTTGGTAACAGGCTGTTTTCATTAAAAATACCCTGCAATGCTCAGCGCGGTAGATAACGCTATAAAATAATCCTTATCGCCATCATTTCAACCAATAGAGGTCAATTTGTGTTTCTGCTCTGTGTTTCATCGAGTGAGTTTGGGCACCGGAGGTCCTCAGTTGGGGGGAAAGGGGGCTAAAGGTTTGCAGCAAACTTGTGACTCTACTGGCGTATAGACACCGATTATAAGATCGGCGTCCATTGCTTACGATTAGGTAATCCATCAGTTCGTCTGCTACATATAAAAAAATGCTGGACTGGTCCAATGTTCTCCATACAGATAGATTCTGTGTCACCCTTGTCGTAGGAATTCGTGACTCCCCGTTGTATCCCGTGTTTCAAGGAGTCATTGTAAACATTTCATTTTTTCACTAAATTAAAGTGCAAATATCAATACCTATTGCTTTTACATACAAAAACACAGAAACTTTTATAATGCAATAGAAGCTATAGAGGCACAGAAGTTCAGTTAAAGATACGAGTAATTTGGTATCCAGGAACTATCTATATGTAAATTTTTGCCCCGATCCGAACAGTCGTTACCATAATTGTCCTGTATAAAGTACAATGGAGCAAAGAAGTTCCACGCTTATAATGCTAATGTTCTTAGAAAGGTCCCACGGTTTTCGTATCATGGAAGAAATTAGCTATAAGACTTTAAGTTACATGATCAGCAGACGAGCAGGCGGATCACCTGATGGTAAGGTATTGCCGCTGCCCATTTACCTGCACCACCAACTTATTATCCCCTTTCTCCATTGGTGGGCCTCCGGTGCCCTCACTCACTCGGCGAAACACAGCACAGCTGGCTGCTTCACGGCGGATTTCTGTGAGGTCGTGGTATCACTCCGGTCGAGCCAGCCAGAAAATTGCCAAAGATAATAGCCAAAGAATTGGGTGGGACATTAGGAGCTCCTAAAAATAATGCTAATTTTAGTGCATTTTTATAATTAAAAGCCTACTAGAAACAGGGTTCTTGTTCTTACATTGTTCCCAATAAAGTGTGTCACTCAGTTTAAGGACAAACATTAGTCTGCTTTTAATAACAGCAGAACGTTAAGAAATTACGTGGCCCGCATCAAAATGTTGTGTTTAGCAAAATTTAATTACGCAGGTGGCTCTCTAAACAATTTGTCTTGTCACTCAAATGGTCTTCTTCTCGACAAGTAATTTGAATTTGTAATGAAACCAAAGATTATTTACAGTGAGGTATTAGAACGGCCGATTAGTTGCTCAGGAATGATTAAGCTTAGGTTTTGAAGCAATCTATCTGGTATTTGCTAAAAGGGGATTTTATATTACAGCTAGTTGTATTACAAAAGAGATAGACATTTTTTATTTCACTAAAAGTTTTACAGATCCTCTATTTATTATACACGCGCAGGAGGCCGCAGCCGTGGCAGGCCTCCCACCAGGTGGACCGACGATCTGGTGAAGGTCGCGGGAGTCCATTGGATGCGGGTGGCACAGGACCGATCTGTGCGGAGAACTTTAGGGGAGGCCTATGTCCAGCAGTGGACGTCCTATTGGCTGAAATTATGATTTATTATACTGTATTTTTAGAGATTATAATCTATAGTAAAAAAGCAAAAAAGTAAATAGTAAAGATTCTTCATTCTTCGTTCAATGAAAACTTTAACGGTAGGTTACATTATGCTGGTTCTCACACTACGCTAGGCCTATCCTGCGAGGAACAGTAGAAAGATTTCCAGAAAAGAAATTCAACGTCAAGGTTTAAGTAAATCAAAAATCAAAAAGGTAAACCGAAAAAGCGAAACATTTGCACGATGTAATTAGTGCCTAGCGTCAGTAAATTGCCGAAGGTTCAAACTTGAAAATTACTGAAACGAATGAATACGGGCTAGTATAATATAGACCTAACCCCAAAGTCACACACATAAATCAATGAAAGTGTCTTTTACACAAATTATACACCAAAACAATTTAAAAATATATAAGGTACCTATATCATTACCCCCAGAGGATAAAAGTTAGTGTAAAATAGTCAAAATTAAAAAAAAACTTAAAGATAGACTTTTTTCTTCGTAACTTGCTTACTATTATCACTAGTAAGCAAGTTACGTATTACTAGTAGAACCTTACATATAGTTACGGCCACAACATCTGAGATGACTAATCTGCATGAACATTATTACAAGTGAACGCCCGAGGCAGTGAACTCATTTATTACTAGACTATTTATAAACAAACAATTAACAAGTTTATGCATTGTAAATATGCGGCAGCAGGGTTGGCAGTTTCCGAAGTTGTATTTTGAATAGTTATAAATGATGCTACCATGTTTTTATTTAATAGGTACCTAGCTGACGAGTAAATTGATGTCTAGCGATTGCCGCCGCCCATAGACATCTGCAACAACAGCGGAGTCACAAATGCGCTGCTAATCTTTTAACCCCCTGTCCCCCTTATTTGGTACTTTCACTTTTAAAACAGCGCAGGCGCTGTTTAACGTGAGGCCGTGGTATCATTCTGGTCGAGCTTCTTATGGCAGAAAATAGTTCTCCCACGGACCATTTTGACGATTTTCTAGCCATGGCAAGTGTTAGGGGCAAAGTGGGGGAAGGGATTTAAAGTTAGACAGTGCTCGCACAGCCCCATCCATGCAAATTGGAATATATGTGAGAATTACAATAGTAAGTAGGTATAATCAATTTAGATACTAAAGAAACGTGACTTGCTACCAAATAAATGTTTATTTAGGGTCGGAATTGAACTTATGACCCTTGACGCACGAACAGCGTCATGACTTCGTGACTAAGTCGTAGTCAAAATAAAGGTTTCCTTTCAAAAATGGTTGCCAGTTTTATATAATTCACATTGATATCAGTATCAAAGGTACATTTTAGAGTTCCTTATATAGTTTTAAAATGATGAAAAAACAACAAGTGATCAGCCGTAAGCGAATACATACTCGTAGATACAAATGTTCGACATTACTATGGGTAATAATGCGTAAGCTGCATAAGATGACAAAAATTTAGATTTTACGACACTACAATGTTAATTAATTTAGACCAACTTCCAGGCGTTGGACTGGCACTGAGAATTTTCTAAAAATAAATAGATACAAATTTTGGCCCAATGCGAGGATTGAACCGATTTTTCAAAGCCGCTTTAAGTGTAACCCACCGCCACTGTGTCTCCGTGGCATTCAAACGCTTTTGTCGCTTAGTACCGATCAGTCAAAAGCAGATAAGTGTCCTTTGACATAATGTCATGATTTCCGATGAAATAGCTCCTAACTATTTGCTTTGCCAACCCTAGTCCATACACACATCCGCATGGCAATTGATGAATTATGGACGCATCAAGAATTATCGGAAGATAATAAATGACGTTGTAAAAGCGTGTCTGACCTATATTTAGACATGTTGGTGTAAAGAATACGAGTTTGTTAAACACATTCCGCTATAAGATTTATGCATGGAGCTGGAGAGTTTTAGTCTCTTAAGCACGCGGTTGATTTATGCGATAAATGCTGCGTTACACGCAATGCGATTAACGCACATCATTTTATACCAGGTAATATAATTACAAACTATCTATTTTACGCGGTTGACGCAGCGGCAAGCGCAGCGAGACCCTTTGATTGCATGGGTCTGCGACGATTTTCGCATAAAACAACCGCTCTTTAGTAACTACAACGCCCCCTTGGTCTAATGGTTTAAGTACACGGCCGTGATCCCTGGGTCGAGCAAAAAGTATGTCTCGAATTTTTCGAACTTAACTCACGTTTTGATCACAAATCCGCATTAGGCAAGATCCCATCATAGTCGCGAAGACTTGATTTCTATAATGGAGGCGTTTGTCCTGCAGTGGGACAGTAAATACTTCCACTAGTAACAAAATAGCGCGTATTGATACCAGTTAGAAAATAAAGGGCCGTTTAGTTTGATTGATCTGAGATTATTCCGAGATATTTATGTGCCACCCAGACGTTTAAGTCATGAGATATTTTAAGTTGCGACTGAGCTATTTTTGTGCCCATGACACCTATCAGTATCAGTTAAACAGTAAGCGGAGTATTTTAGACTAACTGTGACAGTAGCTTGACAGTGAGCGGCGTATTTTTTTTAGACTAACTGTGACAGTACCGGAGGCCCATTGTTAGGGAAGGGGGTTAAAGGTTGGCAGCGCACTTGTGACTCTACAGGTGTTGCAGGTGTCTGTGTGCGATATACGGCTACTGTTTATCTGCTGTACTGCAGTAGCAAAAGTAGTTTATTGTAGTAGCATAAATAGCCTTTGTTATTATAGAAAGAATTATTGAAATTGGCATATGTAACAGTTTTGAGTTTATTTATTACTAGCTCTTCGCTTTGGGAAATTAGCTCAAAATTTAATCAATAGATTGTGCTCCATGTCAATTACTTCGCGCAAGTTTTTCGTTTTATTTGGGTAAATGTATAATCCTTGTAGCTTTCTATAGAAGATAGGTACCTCTTTGAAAATAGTATACAAGATAAAAACACACCTAAAAATATCTTTTTGTATTATTGGTGTAGCAGTAGACATAATTATTTTACCTTTGTGTTGTTATTGAATTTCTGCACAAGTGTATCTAAGATTAAGTAACGTAAAACAAGCACGTCTGGCATGCTTTATGAGATACGGTATCAGATAACAACTGATATAGAGATTGTGGATCACAAGAATTCGTAGGCTCGCAGCTACTTGAACTTTTATCTATGTTATTTTAACAACATACATGTAAATTTAAGTTATTTCTATCTTTGGATAAGGCTGCATTCTTTTGCCGCGGAGCGGAATGAAACTCCGCTTCTCAACGAGCAAGCTTCTTCTATTGGTGGATTTCGCTCCGCTCCTCTTCAGTGGAAATGTAGCCTTCTACTGATATAATTATAGCTACTTGTTGGTTGTTAATCGCAATATTATGTGTTTTGGAAATTAAATATTATTGATGAAAATTTTTACCATTATTTCCTTTCTCCCATGTCTACATAAATATCTCAAAATTAAAATTACACAGTTATGCGTAATTACTCAGTAGTATCACGATTGCAAATTATTAACTGTCTTGAAATTTTATTGGCACTTATCTAATTTACATTTAGATGTTAATTTTTATAGAAGAACCTATTTAGATTTTTTTATACATTATACAGGCGTGCAAAAATTATGACAAGGTATTTTGTAAGGTAATTCGCCGATCACTTCCAGATTCCCTTCACAGTCAGACACTGAATCAAGAGTCATCGTTACTGAAGAGAGGGGATGGTGCAATGATATGCGAGGTATTGTCGGAATTTTATAGAATCGACATGCAAATACCTACACCCATTGGCATTATTATCTAAATTGGATACGTTGTTTTTATTGATTTGACAAGAACATTTCGAATATTTTAAAAGAAATATCGAAGCTTACACTTGGTGTTATCTAAATGAACACATCATTAAAATACCTCAACCTTTCGCCGACAGCATAGTATGCACAACTTAAAGAATGTCAGTAGCGAGACACATAAGCATCAAGAGATCGGATGCCGCGACTTTTGGGCACACTTCGGACACTTGCGATATTTAATTTTTTTTTTTATAAATTAAGTAAAGGCAGGTGTGATGATGTCATTGTATTGTTGATGAAGTCTAGAATGTTACGTGTTTACATGGAAGATGTCAGTACTATTATTTACTTTTGCTTCATAAGATTATGCATCCAGATATATTCAGGGAACAGAGACTTCGGCAAGGTATACCATTTCTTAACTGTCTGCGTCAAAATAAAGAACTTACACTATCATTAGTTCGTACAGGAACTCGTTTCATAGATGACGTGTCAGTAAATAAGAATTGTCGTCTCTCGTACTAATCTCGTGATAGCTGTTGACATTCAAAAGTTTTGAAGTGTTTACTGGATAGTGTTTTACTGTGCTAATAGTCAGCTAATACTATAAATTCATTTATCTTCGGAAACACTTTCCCTTGCACTCGCTAATTAGGCAAGAAAACACGAGTGGACGCCGGCAACCAAGAGCTGTTATGGCTTGTCCCACTAAAGATATTTTTCGTTTTGGAGATGTATACGAGAAGTAAGTGAAATATGAAAATTGTTGACTATAATAATATACCAAAAGTTTTGAAAACATTATTGCTGATATATAAAACAGTGAAAATAAAAGATATCTACCAACACAAATGTTTGTTGATGAAATAAATATCTGTTTTAGGTCTGGGTCTGAGTGTTTGTGATGCCCTCGTCGTTCCTGGTTTCCTTAGAATATAGTAAAACCTTAGTTTGAGACCAGGATAATATATGTGATGCTGTCCAATTTGATTTATTTATGACACCTCTTTGTGTACCTAAGGAACGGTGTACCTAGGCTATCATCAAAGACACAATATTATTTGAATTTATTAGTAGGTTCGCACTTCTAGAGGGGTTCTATAATGATTTTGATAATAATTTTGAGGTCCACTTGCACGTGTCAAGATTAAGCACTTTAATCTCGAATTATTTGTTAACGCGGAACGATATTTTTAAATTGTTTCGCGCCATATCGGATGAGCGCTCGACACCGGGGATGATAAATTAGTTGCTATGGAAATTACTATCACGGAATTAATGAATTAATCTTCAACACCGGACTCAAGCAGACCTTAACGATTTTCTTATTTTGTAGGTTTGTTGGTAAACTTCAGTTTTATTATGGTGGTAAACCACGGTGGAAAAAGTATAGGTGGGCAGCCGCTTTTTTCTGTCCCCACAATGGTACGACCGGATAGCACATCACTAGTGCAATCTGAGCATCTTGCTCATGCCCTATTGCGGCTTCCCATTAGCAACTTCCGTAAGTGAAATAGAGGTCTTATTTTGTTTGTAGAAAATGTGCCCTTGGACATTTTAGGCACGTTTGTGAATTGACTTTTGTGACGAACATGTACATACCAAGATTATTTAGTTGTGGTAGGTACGTGTGAACAAAAATAACAGTACTGGGCAGGAAATAGGAACGTTAAACTTAGGTAAGGTCATTCTCATAGAATTTATATTGCCATTGCAGACCTCAAACCCATAAAGTTACGGCGCATATAGATATTTTGTCCCACGGCAGGACCGCACACTGCACAGACCTCCGCCAGAGAAATTAAGTCGTCGCTAGTGTACAGTCGAGTTCAAAAATATGTATACACTTTAGGACCTTGTCACAGTACATATGTATAAGAAAACGACTTCCACTTCCTTACAAATATGTATTGTGACAAGGTCCTAAAGTGTATACATATTTTTGAACTCGACTGTACTATGAAGTTTTAGACTTTTAGACTTACCTAATTATCACATTTGCTATATTTCTATACTATACATATAGAAAGCCTCTTTTATAAAAAAAGCCTATAACATAATATTGTAAGACTCAGATGTGAATTACGGAAGAATTTGGATTTGAGGTCTGTTACCATACCATGTCATCTCTATGATTACAATTACTTGTGTTACCAATGCATTATACATGTAATTCCTCTGTTGAATGTTACGTCGAACACCCATACATATGAAATGTTCATAACAAACCAAATGCGCCTACTAACTAATAAATAAAAAGTGTTTGTAATAAATTTTGTACCTACTTATCTTGTTGATATAATAACCTCTTTCTTTTCTTTACTGTAATCTTATTAAAGCTTATTGAAAAAACAGCAACAAGTTTATAATAAAACGTGCTCTTCAATATAATCATACAACAGAAAACATCAAAGTAAAAGAATATTAGCTCATTACTCAGACGAAAGAGTAAGTAAAAATAATGAGGGATACAATATATTTTATGATGTTGAATTACCGATGCCTAAAAATAACTTATTGTTATTTATATTATAATGAGCATATTAATTTATCTAATATTGCTTCTTCTTGACTTTTGTTAACGCGTTCATGCTGGGCTTTTCAAGGGTCAGTGAGTTGTAAGTATAGGTATACGAGTATAAATATTGAGATGCTATACAAAACAAAAAATGTGTCGCGCCGAACGCAATTTAGTGAAGAAGAATGTACTTCACTGTAAAACACGACTGCTCAAGAAGGCAATGTTCCTCGCAGCCCAACCCCAACACATCCTGGTCCTGGGAGGGCCAAGAGAAGCCCGGGCAAAGAGCCTCGGCTCAAGCTCGCCCCACGGCTAGAAATACCCCAAAGAAAGAAAAGAAGAATTCTTACTATCTCTTACTCACCCGCAGGCTTTTGCGCAGCACTATCTTGCTCTAACGCAACAAAAGCGGCGCAATAGCCGCAATGTTGTAGAACATAATAGTGATGGATAGTTTCTCGGGTCGGGTAAAAAAGTAAAGTATCAGCCTATATAGGTACTTTTCCCACTGCAGGGCAAAGGCTCCTTCATAGAAATCAAGATCATCGCTACTATGATGGGATGAGGCCTTAATCACCACGCTTGCCTAATGCGGATTTCGTGATCACAACCCAAGCTATGTTCGAAAAATTCGAAACATACTTTTGCTCGACCAGGGAATCGAACCCAAGATCCCGAGATCCCGCGTTCAAACCACTGGACCAACGGGGCGTTCGGCTTGAGTATCTACTATAAATATTTACCTCAATGTCAAAGGTAGATTTCAAATATCTAAAGGGCCGCTCGGATTTGAGCTGACGTGGTTATCCACTGGGCTTTGGCAATCGGCTGGGGATGACACCATGCCGGTAATGCAATAAATAATAATCCATCTATGTATAAAGGTGTTTATGGGAAGGAATTATATCTGAACACAGGGTTTGAAGGACAAATCCCTTAATCCTATCGCCACATCATGTGACATATCCGTAATTTGGGAACATCACAGATTTATGTTCGGCATTGCGGATAAAAGTACGACAAAAAGGTCGGGGAAACACTCATGTCAAGAGGAAAGGCTTTCCACACATTCAAGAGTAATAAAAGCGATGTGATTCTAAAATGGGATTTTAGTGAGCGTGAAAAATCGCAAAAGAATAGTGCTAATCTTTTGTGGAATTAAGTGTATCTATACTATTTATAAAGAGATAACTTCTATTGTCAACGTCAAGGCTTATAGGTAAACCGAAAACATGAAACACTAGCGCTATAAAATCGACGCCCAGCGCCATATATTAGTTCATTTTTGAACTACTGTCCCGAAGCGAAGTGAGGGCGGGCCACTAGTATCTAAATAAATGTACCTATAGTTTGCTGCAGCCAAGGAGATGCGTGACTAATTCTTACAATCCCGTTACGAATTTTGAGCTATCTACGAGTATATCTACTGCACTTGCTTACTATGACAATATACTAAATGTACTACCGTACTAAAGCTTATGCCATCCTGTACAAACACACAATATCAAAAGGTGTTAGAACGGGTTTAGCGTTTTGTCATAACTGGGTAACAATCTACATTTGCTAAAACCAACCAGCTCATTCATTCCAACTGTTGATTTATTCGGCTATTAAAAGTCTTCACCCACATCGCTCGTCTGTTTTGCCATCGGTATTTTGATAGTACAGACCGTAAAAGTTATATTTGCGCGATCGGTCTGTCTAGTGCAATGCCCGAAGGCTATCTCGTCAATTTAGTACACACATTGCCTTCGTACCTAAGTAAGACATTTATTGACCAAAATGAATATTGAACACACGTGAAATACTACATAACACAACAAAACTAATGACCAAAAATAAACAGAAAGGCAGAAAATGTAGGTAGTGGTCAACAAAGTCCAAACCTCAACATAATTATGCTGCAACGACCGGTGAGGCCGCTGCGTCGTTCGTTTGGACTTTGAGTGACGTCAGTTTGACGTAACAAAAGAAAGAAAACAAAAAACAATAGGAAGATTTAGCAGCGGCAATATTCCTGACGGTTACAACTTAGGGACCTTTCTTTAAAGGCCGTCAACGCATCAGCGACTTCTCTGATTGCAGATGTTAATGGGTGGCGGTGACTAACCAGCAAGTATCACACTTGTTTGCCACCTCTGTTAAAAAATATTAATAGGACATCTTCTACAACGTACGAGTTCATTTAATCTCAGGGGTCTGTAAAAGTATCTTCAAAAACATTATTTTGTGCTGCAATTTTCGATCACTGTCTAATGAAGAACTAAAGATCGTCTGAATAAATAGAGTCTTTTCGTTTCTTTTGCTAATGTACCTTGATAAATCACCTTTATTAATAAACTAGTGGCCGCCCGCAACTTCGTTTGCGTGAACTTTTATGACTCTTGACTTAAGGTGATTATTTAAATAGTAGATTGGGCCAAGGAATCACGTAGTCCCATCACCTAACTTGGAACCCCCTTTAAGTTCGAAATATCCTTCCTTATCGGATCTCATCCAAAAATGCTCATCACATTGACAATTTGCATTCCATTTCATTCCATATTTGTTATGGCGTAGCTGGGCTCTTAGAGTTCTCACCAGGTGTTCCATGATCTTTGATTTTTTCATGGCATCATAAAATGCTCATCAATCTGAACACTTTTGTTAAGGTGCCATTGACCTACCTCTTATAGTTTAGCTGGGCTGTTGTGGTTCACATCAAGGCAGCCTGGTCTTCAAGATAAAATATACCCTATAAGTTGCCCTGATGTTACAACTATACAATAAAAAAAGTTTTATTCGAATCGGTTTCAGTAGTTTCCGAGATTAGCGCGAACAAACAGACAAACAGACAAACAGACAAACAGACAAACAGACAAACAGACAGACAAAAATTTTAAAATCATTGATTCATGTTCTGTTACTGTTTTTTTAGTCGTCCTAAGTTATTGAGATAAATATCTTCAATGTACAGACACAGCTTTTTTACATTTTTATTATAGTATAGATAGATATGTATAGATTTTATTAAGAAAAGAATGACAGCGGATATTTTCAACCGCGGGATTTTACCTCAACTGCTCTGCTCTGACCAGCTGGTGGTTGGACGGTCTGGTGATGAGGAAACATCACTGGAGTTCAATCAGTAACTAGGCCCATGTACCTGGATATACAGCTGAAGGCAAAACCGGAGCCCAATATAACCCATCTACCTCTCTACAGGAGAAGATGCAGAAGAAGCACAAAATAATTACACACAGAAGTTAGACTTTGACCTGATTTTCAATTTAGAAGAGTTCTTTGACATGCTAGGGTTGTTGCCCGGCATGAGTACCTACATAAACGCGCGGCCTCTACCATAGACCTCGACAGTTTGACAATCTTAATGTTAGGATTAATGTGGTCGAAAAGGCGTTTTTGCCCGTTAGTGCGCATGCGTGAGTACATGACATATTTTTAGCTCTTAGTGGGCAGTCGGCCTTCTGTGTCAATATGTATTTTGTGGAAGAAGTCTTCTCCCTACTTCGGGTAGGCGGCATTCCCCTTCAACATAATTATGCTGCAACGACCGGTGAGGCCGCTGCGTCGTTCGTTTGGACTTTGAGTGACGTCAGTTTGACGTAACATAAGAAAGAAAACAAAAAACAATAGGAAGATTTAGCAGCGGCAATATTCCTGACGGTTACAACTTAGGGACCTTTCTTTAAAGGCCGTCAACGCATCAGCGACTTCTCTGATTGCAGATGTTAATGGGTGGCGGTGACTAACCAGCAAGTATCACACTTGTTTGCCACCTCTAGTAAAAAATAATAATAAGACATCTTCTACAACGTACGAGTTCGTTTAATCTCAGGGGTCTGTAAAAGTATCTTCAAAAACATTATTTTGTGCTGCAATTTTCGATCACTGTCTAATGAAGAACTAAAGATCGTCTGAATAAATAGAGTCTTTTCGTTTCTTTTGCTAATGTACCTTGATAAATCACCTTTATTAATAAACTAGTGGCCGCCCGCACTTCGTTTTTGAACTTTTATGACTCTTGACTTAAAGGTGATTATTTAAATAGTAGATTGGGCCAAGGAATCACGTAGTCCCATCACCTAACTTGGAACCCCCTTTAAGTTCGAAATATCCTTCCTTATCGGATCTCATCCAAAATGCTCATCACATTGACAATTTTGCATTCCATTTCATTCCATATTTGTTATGGCGTAGCTGGGCTCTTAGAGTTCTCACCAGGTGTTCCATGATCTTTGATTTTTTCATGGCATCATAAAATGCTCATCAATCTGAACACTTTTGTTAAGGTGCCATTGACCTACCTCTTATAGTTTAGCTGGGCTGTTGTGGTTCTACATCAAGGAGCCTGGTCTTCAAGATAAAATATACCCTATAAGTTGCCCTGATGTTACAACTATACAATAAAAAAAGTTTTATTCGAATCGGTTTCAGTAGTTTCCGAGATTAGCGCGAACAAACAGACAAACAGACAAACAGACAAACAGACAAACAGACAAACAGACAGACAAAAATTTTAAAATCATTGATTCATGTTCTGTTACTGTTTTTTTAGTCGTCCTAAGTTATTGAGATAAATATCTTCAATGTACAGACACAGCTTTTTTACATTTTTATTATAGTATAGATAGATATGTATAGATTTTATTAAGAAAAGAATGACAGCGGATATTTTCAACCGCGGGATTTTACCTCAACTGCTCTGCTCTGACCAGCTGGTGGTTGGACGGTCTGGTGATGAGGAAACATCACTGGAGTTCAATCAGTAACTAGGCCCATGTACCTGGATATACAGCTGAAGGCAAAACCGGAGCCCAATATAACCCATCTACCTCTCTACAGGAGAAGATGCAGAAGAAGCACAAATAATTACACACAGAAGTTAGACTTTGACCTGATTTTGAATTTAGAAGAGTTCGTTGACATATTATGCTAGGGTTGTTGCCCGGCATGAGTACCTACATAAGCGCGCGTCCTCTTCCATAGACCTCGACAGTTTGACAATCTTATGTCATAAGTTAGGATTAATGTGGTCGAAAAGGCGTTTTTGCGCGTTAGTGCGCATGCGTGAGTACATGACATATTTTTAGCTCTTAGTGGGCAGTCAGCCTTCTGTGTCAATATGTATTTTGTGGAAGAAGTCTTCTCCCTACTTCGGGTAGGCGGCATTCCCCTTCAACACACGGTGTTTGAAACATGTTGAAAAGTTAGTCAAGCTTGAATTTTTCCAAGCGCTATGTTAGAAGCACAAATAGTAAAGGTTTCGTGATCAATTTAGTGGAATAACTGGCAACATTGCTAGCTGGTAGCAATGCTTATTGAACGAAACTAACGACTTTGAGAACGCAGGACGAAACTCTGAATCAATATGTGTTCCCGGAATAGAAGCCTCTGGCTCCTGGTACGTTTGTCTAATATTTTCATTTAGAATGGGTGCTGTGATAGCTTGTTTCATGCAAAATTTAACCTTATTGTCGTATGGACAATTAAAACTTTAAAACCTTATAACCTGGTGGATAGGTACGTGTTTGGTACATGGCCACGTAAAAAAAACACTGTGTCTAGAGATGAGAGTATAGGGATAGAAATTGTAATCATCTTCAGCAACGTAAGGGTGTCCAGACAAATTGATGGATCGTCGAGGTATGCAAAAAATATGTTTGCTGTATGGAAAGGCCTAGATTGATATTGGATTGAATAAGTCGACGTCAGTCGATAGTTTCTACCATAGGTATTCTTTATTCTATCGAACGACGTAGACTTTACCATCGATCCATTTGATCGATTAATTGATCTGGTAACATCCTTATAAAAATATGTTATAGATTTTCAATTACTGAAATTTTATCGACGGAGAGCCACGCTTGGGCCGGCCCGACCGGAATGATACCACGGCCTCACAGATGAACGGCTTGAAACAGCGTCAATATGTTTCGTCGAGTGAGTGAGAGTAAAATAAAAACTATGTCCTGATAAAAGAATACTTCTTCATTCTGTCTCAACTACAAACCAGCAAGTATCTCGTAAAATATTTACAAGGATTCACTTTAAAAGGTTGAAGTCAATTTACTTCCTCGGTGCAATGCACCCGTTGCAATTGCTTATTGTATGAAACTAACGACATCGAACGCGGGGCGAAGGAAGGAATCAATACGGGGCCGATCTTATAAAGTATGCGTTGCAATCGGAAAAGACAGCGGACAATACGAGTATTACTGTCCGGTTCTGAAAGCGGCTTACATGCGTATGAGTATTTTATAAACATTAAATTTCTTTATTACCTTTGAAGACTTATAGTACTGAAATTAATAGCTATACTATTTTAATTAAAAGAAGCTGCTTCTAAATAAAAGTTTAATTTTAGGTACTTAGTTAAATAGTGTAGTACCTAAACGTTCTCGTAAATGACCTCTGTGAAAGTCTAGCCTTTTGACAGACAAACTGACAGCGAAGTCATAAAGGTCCTGTTTTTATCGCTTGGGTACAAAAACCTAAAATGTAGCTTTAACACTTATGCAAGTACATTTTTTTTTGGTTGCCAGGTGTCTAGCTAAAGCCGGACATAGTCAGGCTTGTTAGTCGCATGTCGGGCCAATTTTTTTATAAGGATTTAGAAATTTTAAAATTCCTTTTACATTTGTTATGCGCCGGCTTCGAAAATGCCTCCTCCTCTCCTCAAATGTAGGCTGTCTACCTTTTTACTTCCATGTCCGGCTAAATTGGTTTGATTTATACGATCCCGCTTTTCGTTTACAAGACCTAGCAACCCTACTCATGGGTACCTATCAGAATTGACGAAGGTATATTGCTTTCGAAGTTTCTGATTATTATACACCCAAACACTTATTTTTCTTCGTGTTATGTCAATGTCGATGACGTAGACGGAGAACAGACACACTGAGCAAACTAGCACACAAACAACACCCGTTTGTTTGTCCCGTGTGGGAATCGAACCTATAATGTTTGGAGAGTGAGAGTGGACTTGATGGCCAATAAATAGCTATCCAGTGAAGTTTTTATTCGGGTCGTTTTCAGCTAGAACTAACTATATTCCAGATAGACAATTTTATTATTAGAAAAATAAAAACTTAGTTAGGTACAGTCAGCCACACATCAGGTTACCACAACCTGTCAAATTTCCTCAATTGATATTCAACCTAATGTGTATGACAGTAAGATGAGAGTCGATTGAAGAAATTTGACAGTTTTGTATACTTTGATGTGTGACTGTACGTATCTTTTATTGCGCCTTTTTGCTGAAAGAATTCATCGGGAAGAAATCTTCTTACGTAAAAGTTGAAGCTTTTAGAGTGTTTAAGATGTGTTTCTATTTTTTATGTGTAGGTAGCAGACGATCAAATGGATTGCCACTGCATTTTGGGGTCTATGGGAAAGAACAGTTAAGTCTGAATCTAAAATCTTATTTGAAATAAAACCCATTGTGAAAAATCGTTTGCGCAGTGTCGGGTACCGGAGGCCCAATCCGGGGCTAGGGCCCTAAAGGTTGGCAGGCGACGGCCAATTGCGTGCCATCTGTCTGCTCGTATGCCACCTTTAACATACTTACTTACTTACTACGCTAGGTCAGCGACCCGAAGTGGATCTTGGCCTCTAACACAAGAATTCGTTTCGCTCTATTCTCAGCCCCGAGCCACCTCTTGCCAATCCGGCCTTTGAAGATGACCAAGATCCTTCAACAAAATTTAGGCGCCCCACCTGCGCGCTTCCCAGAAGATCGACCCTAAGCCTTCTTGGCAGCTCGATCCGACTCTATTATTTCAACGTGACAGAGCCAGCGCAAGCGAGACAAAGTCAGCAAGACCTATCACATAAAAAAGAAAAAAATATGACTAGCACTATATAAAATATTTAGTCAACCACTATAATTTCCTGTCTTCCAGCCCCTCAAGATGTCTAATACAATTCTCAGACGAACAGTTAACGTCCCAGTTCCAGAAAACGCATTTATCTCGGAACGTATGACTGTCTCGAAATATCGCAAGTATCTCACCACGATAATTGCTAGTTTCATGTCAAAGAAAGGTCGACACACAAGTGATCTTAAGACGCGTCTGCTTTTGTAGCTCGAGTGTTGCCATGTGCCAAGATTATTAATTAGCTTATTTAATTTAATAAAATGCATTTAAATAAAATAATGATACCTTATACCAATAATCACTTATCGATCATTTATCATGTATGAGGCTACCGTTTTGTAGTATGTATATTATTTGAGTTTTTTTTTTAATCTAGGTATCGTTAAGATTACATAGCAGTTAAAATGTTAACATTTTTATGTATGACTAGCTTTTGCTCGCGGCTTCGCTCCCCCCACTTCCCTAAAATGAGGGGTTAGAAAGGCACAAAAAGTAGCCTATGTTACTCTCCATCCCTTCAACTATCTCCAATTAAAAAAATCACGTCAATTCGTCGCTCCGTTTTGCCGTGAAAAAAGAACAAACATACCGACAGACAGACACACTTTCCCATTTCTAATATTATTAGTATGGGTTTAACAAAATTTTATATCAGCGATATGAATGCCGCAGATATATCGTATACCATTATATCTGCGGCATAATATCGCATAATATGTGTTAGTTAAAGTGGCATTAGACAAAAAGGTTCTGGAGTAGAAACTAAGTACTAAGAAACTTCCTTGATACAACCGCAACATTCTAAAATTTGGTCTACTCTAATAGTTGTAGGCAACACTGCACACACGTCGTTAACTTCGCTTGTTATAACTTTATACCACTCCCGGGTGCACAGAATATAAATTAACCAGATAGAATTACTTAGGGATGAATATGTAAGTAATGCGTGAGATCGCGGGCAATCACGGATGAGAAATTGCCGCTGTAATGGGGGTTGAATATTAATAGCGAGTACTAGGATAATAGGTAGATCCACTTCTCGTATTAGCTTCATTTGTCAGCCGGACTATTGTTTGTTATTGTATCTTGCCCTCTTATTAAGTAAAGTAAAATAAAGTATCGGTGCCACTGCTGAGCCTACATCATAGAAATCAAGTCATCGCTGCTATAAAAAAATATGTTTCGAATTTTTCGGGTTTGTGATCACCAATTCGCATTAGGCAAGCGTGGTGATTAAGTCTAATCCCTTTTATTAGAAACAGGATCGCTTATCATCAGGTGATCTATATGCTCGTTTGCCACCTATCACAAAAAAACGGGGTTTCAAAAAAGCACTGGCTTTAATAAGACTAACCGAAGAACTTAAATAAACATTTTTATGAAGCGAAGTAAAACTCTGGTTTGAGGACTAATTATAGTGCTAAAGTTGATCTACTCCGGGCCCTAGTTTAACTTCAGTATTAACCTAATAAAGTTACGATTCAGTAAGTGACAGTTGAGTCCATTTTACGCTAAAAATACTTGAGGAAGTCACTTATTTTTTTAGATTGGATGCCAATTGATTAATATTAAGACTTGGTCTATATTTTGAATTCGATGAGCATTGGGACCGTAAGGTATTTTGGGACTGATTGTACGTAAACATATTTGTAGTTACATCCATATTTACCCTATTATTCGTTCATATACGAGTATATAAACGATTGTTTTGATTTATCGCTCAGAATAAGTGCGTACGTCGAGATAACTAGTCTTCTTTATTTCTACCTAACACACATCTCTACATATTCATAGTTTCGAAGATGAATAACAAACATACTTTTTTTTAAACAAGAAGCACAGAGATCCGACTTTTTATAGCAAAAAGGTCTCAAAAATATATGCATTGTGAACAATCACTATCATTCAATTCAACCAATCAAGTTGATATCAATTAAGTCCTTATTCAATAAAAAATCTTTCTTAATTTATTAATGGCTTGCCCTTGCCCTTTTATCTGAGGATGTTAATTTCTTCCGCATACTTAGCTCACTACAAGTGGTGTTCCTTAAATTCTTCAAAGCTATACTTAAGATGAAAGAAATTCCTGTCACGTCTCTGGTAAAACGTCTAACGGCCTGAGTCATTCTTTATAGGGTGGCCAAGTACGTTCCCTTTGAGGGACAGACAGTGTCACAATATTATGACCATTAGTATACACCGTGAAAGAAGGAACAAAAAAAATTTTGACGAATCAAATTCGGACGAGAAAAAAATCAAATTGAAAAATTGTATTAAGGATTTTTTTTTAATTAAGTAATTAATGAACATTTTTAAATTGAGAATAAATTAACACAGTAATACGTTATAGGGCGTGGTTCTTTCTTGTAAATATTTTTAGTCCATCACAACAAAAAGAGTTTATCTCCTTGAAATTTCTAGCACATAAAACGCCTCATAAGTGCCTAACAATGGTTTTTTTTTTTTATGTTATAGGTATGGTAGGCGAGCAGGCGGATCACCTGATGGTAAGCAATTACCGCCGCCCATGGACACTTGTAACACCAGTGGAGTTACAAGTGCGCTGCCAACCTTTTATCCCCTTCCCCCCCGAGTGGGCCTCCGGTACCCTCCGGTACAAGTTTGGAAATAGCTTTACATTCTAGATTCCATACTGATGATAACCTATTAGTTAGGCGCATTCAAAGTTCATGTTATCTTTACTTCTACAAATTAAGCAAACATTCCATTTATTATACTTGTACATACGATTCGTTGAACGGTAGTAGCCTACTGACTTTTCGTATTCAATCAACTTTTATCACTGGTATCGGTTTCCAACGTTTTCATATTATTGAGTTTTGTTAATTTTTTTTGTGAAAAATAAATTTCGCATACTCAAAAACGACACAAACATTATTAATTAAACCACAAAGCATATATCATTAAGTATTTCTGTAAATAAGCAATGAAATTAATTTGAAACTTTAATTTTAATTTCAAAGTAAACAGATTTTTGCCGTGATTGTTTAAATTAAGTTTTAATTTATTTTAACACTATGTATTTCAATAATTTTATACCTAATAATAAAATGCAATGTGTACAGTCAGCCACACATCAGGTTACCACAACCTCTCAATTTTCTCAATTGATATTCAACCTAAATGTGTACGACAGTAAGATGAGAGTCGGTTGAATACTTTGATACATATCATAGTAAAGACATGGCTGTACGTACAAACAGTCAATGATCCGCTCTTTGTACACATCTGCACATTAACTTCGTAACTCTTTTTAAAATATAACTTTTGTCTGGCAGAACATATAAAAAAAAAATAATGATGAGATATTTACAGAGAGAGCAGAACATATAAAAAAAAAAAAAATGATGAGATATTTACAGAGAGTTGTCTGCCCCGCAATTCAGCGTGCCCAGAATGCTGGCGGCGTTACCTCTTTGAATGGCCAAACCGATGCGTTGGCCAAGGTAGCTGCCAGCATTAAGGTCACCCGTAATTTCGAGAAGCCGGGCAGACAACTCTCGGAAGAGTTTGCGAGCCTCAGGACCCCACGGACCCAAGGTTTCCACGCCAAAAGGAGCAAAGCGGTAACAGCTGTCTAAGGCAGAGTATTTAGTCCGTTTACGGGACTCTGCCGAAGCAGCTGCTGCACCCGCGCTCCGTGATGTGGCGTGGACATGGGAAGGGGCCAATGTGTCCGCGCAGGTCGCATCCCAAACCAAGGCCTTACCTTTGCTCCAAGGGATGATAGTCATCCCATCGGGCCTTTTGCCGTCGCTCCGGGATAATCCGAGGGGTTCCAGGACTGCCGGAGTGCGGACGGAGATGAAAGCCCGACGAAGGAGGTCATTAAGGCAGGCGTGGCGAGGAATGCGGCCTGCGCTTTGGACACACGACAAGCCGTGGTGGCCTAGAGGCCCTACAAACTCTCCACAGGGGCAAGTATGAGGGTGGGTGATCGGTAGCCCAAGGCGAAGGGAAACCGCTATGGACAAAGTGATGTTGTCCAAAACGGTTCCAACATTCGCCGAGGGTGGAGCGTGAAGCCAGAAGCCTGACTCTCTTTCTGCTACAGCAAGGAGACGGGCCCGCTCTGTGTCGTTGGCCGAAGAAGACAAAAGGTCATCAAAGGTTGCTCGACAGAGCGGCTCGTCCCAATGCTTCTGCGCATGTGGGTGAATGGGTGGATCATCCGAGCAGGCAAGAGACCAAGCATTCCTGGCATCCGCCAAGCACGTAACCTCAACATCGCCAAGCGACGGGTTTTAAAATGGAAGAATAGAGGTTGTACGTGCTATAGGCGGAAGACAGGAAAGCAGGAAGAGCCACACTGGAAATTTTTCTTGTGCCCAAACCGCCGAACCGGATGGGTAGGGAGCCTAAAGCCCATGAACGGTCATCAAGCGGGCAATTTAGAATTTCGCACAGTGTGTTTTTCAGAAGGTCATCCAAAGAGGTGAGAATGTTTTGAAATTTCCAGAACGGGGAACAACGTAAAAAGTAGGTAAATTTAGGTACAAAGGTGCAAAAAACGGATAATTGTAAGGGCCATGTGCGAATTAATTTTGAGGAGCCTGTCGGACGACTTTTGAAATTTGGAGACTTTATCTGAAATGAAATTTGGGATAGAATCCTCGAAAATGGGGGCACCTAGGAGGTGGAGAGACTCTTTGTTGAGAATTGTAATATTCGGGGCTATTTCAGAGAATTTAGAAATTAGAATTTGTTTATCACTTAAGGAGTCCGGAATGTAGAGCTCGCATTTGGCAAAATTTAGATCAAGACCGATAGAGGAAAATTTGAGAATGATGTCATTTAAATCGTTGAGTACTGAAAGGGCATCTCCACCTAAAGTTCCGTCATCTAGGTACCACAAATTTAATTTAGAATTTAGAGCCGAAATTATTGGATGTATGGCCAGGCTGAAAAGCGCTGGACCGAGTGGGTCGCCCTGCTGACAGCCACAGAAGACGACAAAAGGTGGTTTTTGTAAACTAATTTGGTAGGTTTGCTGTAACATTGCCAAACATAATTAAAAATCGGAGGAGTTTTTTCTTTAACTTGAGTCAGCAGGGCACCCCTATCCACCGAATTGAAAGCATTCTTTACATCCACCTTCAACAAAACTCCTGCATTGAAATGGTTTAGGAATGACCGAACGGAATGAACAGCGGCCTCACACCCGCCGCGGGTGCCGAAGCCAAGCTGTATTGGTTGGAAATGGGCGGGGATTTCGGGTATGATGGACCGAACGCAAACCTTGGACGCTAAACGGCGGAAAGTAGAACCAATAGCGATTGGCCTAATTCCGCCATCTTTTTTTTTAAGGGCGATCAGATTTGCGCCGTACAGGATGTCTGTGATAGAATTTAGGACTTGACCGGAGAGCATGACGTTAATGAGTGAAGTGAGATGATTGAGAAGTGAACTGCCGGCGTTGCCCGTTTCCGAGGAAACGAGGTCTTTCAGATGTTGAGGTGTTAAGCCATCAAGGCCACCGGCAGAACCATTTTGAATGATAGAAGGCAGGCGAGGACGCTTTTGGAAGATACAGACAGAGAATGATCAGAAGGGTGAGGTGGGTCGGGAAGGAGGAGTGTTGAAGGTGGAGGCGGGTGCTTGCTGTGCAGCGCAGAAAGAGTGTCGGGGTTGTCCGGGGCGACAACATCGTTGGTAAAGAGAAGTTGGGCAGCTCCCTTCAAGTCGCCATCGCTGATTTTTTGCTCTATACGTTTTACTTCCGATGGTAAATTTTGTTTTTTGGGGGCCTGAAATGTTGAATTATAATTAATAGGTGATGGATTGGTACAGTTGGATTTGATTTTGTGTGTAAGGGAGCTGTCGTTGCGCTCTCTGCGGTCAACAAAGAGAGTAATATACGGAAATATGAGTAGGCGTTCCCAGCTTTCAGCATTGTTGAGTTTTACCGCGTTTTCGATGCACTTTCCGAGAGCGGTAGCTACTGAGGTGCGAGCTCCGCGCGGAATCTTTTTCAAAAGAGGACGGCTATGTTTTAGGAAACTAAGTTTTTGCCAAAGTGAGAGTGTGATATTGCTAGGTGGTGCATCAGTGACGTTCTGTACGTCGGTGGGAGTGGAATTTAACTGTAAATTTTCGGATTTGTGAGCCCTACTAACATGGATTCTGAGGCCTCTTAGGCCTTTGAAAAAACGCGGCTGGGAACACAACTCACATTTCACTTCGATGTCGTCCCGGACAGTTGACGTAGAAGGAGCAGCTTGAGACATAAATTGATAATTAATAATAGAGAGTAATTAATCTAAAATAGTAAGAAAGCATCCAAAAACATTAGCTATTTACAATAAAATGACAATGTCGTATAAATGACAGTCTTGAAGACCACGTCAACTCGACGGCTAGACTCATAGGCCGGATGTCTGCGGGTCCCGCGCGATTGGCGGGCCCTGCCGAGTGCAGCGGCTACGCGGCTGCGCGGCTGTCCGGTCGCCCTGGCGACGACTTCGCTCGCTTGACAAACGTCAATCAGAGAACTTCGGGTAGTCAATTTTCTTCTTGGAGGCCCAGGGGCGCAGGCGCTGCGCCTTCGGGAGTCGCTCGTAGTTTACAGGCCGCCGAAGACCCTCCCCTCAGAAGAGAGGAAGGTATAGGTCCATAAAAACTTTGGGAACTAATTTTAAAGTAATTAAGTTAGCCCAGTGACACTTCATCGTGTTCCTTATTTTTTTATTTATTTTTTTTTTTTTTTTTTTTTTTTTTTTTTTTTTTTGTCTTTTGTCTTAGGAAATAAGGTACAACACTGTGGATTGAATTTGTGTGGCTGATGATGTCGTGACGATTTTTGAGTTTGTAATTTTTGTAGATAATCCGCCTTCGTTTCGGGACATTAGTTCCACTCCGTACCAATTGATGGCGCTGGACGTCGATTGAATCACGCCAGCGTTTCGCCTTTTCAGTTCAGCTATAAGCATTTTCGCCATCTATAGAACTTTATAATTAGTAAAGTTAGATTTATTATTATGAAGCCTGGTTGCCCTCTTTTACCTCACACATCTTTAGGATGAATTTAAATTCTCAGGAAGTTTTCCATAAAATAGACCAGCCCATTCAGAAGGTTCGTTATGTCTGTTTCATGTCTCGTGGAATAAATAGCAGTTAGGATCTTTCCTTTCTATTTTTAGAACTGTGTTTTTAAGTGTCTAAGGAAAATAGGTATATCTGTAAGGCCATTTGAGATATCAGCGTTTTGTTACGTAAAGGAATTTCGTTCTGAACATTTAGACATCTTTATTTGACTAGGAAAATAAGTAATTTTCCTTACATTAACATAATCGGAAAAGCTCCTTATATATTTCTTGGCTGCTTCAAGTTGTACTATGCTCATTTAGTTTGTAGGTATTAGAATTATAAATTAAAGTCTTAAGACCCAAAATACTTTTAAAAGCCATAAAACAATTGATTTTCCATTGCGTCTGCTGTCTGGGCCTTACGTTAAGTAAATAAAAACTTTAATCTCAAACATTTTTATATTACCTCGCCAAGTGAGTGAGGGTATTGGAGGCCCAAATGGAGGGAAAGTGTTCAAAAGGTTGAAAGTGCTCATGTAACTCTACTGGAGTTGCGGGAGTCTACGGGCGGCGGCAACCGCTTACCATCAGGTAATTCGTCTGCTCGTCTGCCATCTATGACATAAAAAAAGCTTTTTAAAGGCAGCCAGATTGAGCATAAAAAATGGCCGCTAAAACAACTAGATTTTGACATTGTAATAATATATTTTTTTATACAAGAGGCGGTAAACGAGCAAGCGGGTCACCTGCTGGTAAGTAATCACCGCTGCCCATGAGCATGTGCGAGATCAGAGAGGTCGCTGATGCATTGCCGGCCTTTTAAGAAGGAGTCCGCTCTTCTTTTGAAGGATAGCTGTGGTAGTACCCATTTAAAATTCCATTTATTTATCATAGTAAGAATTAATCATACTTAATTTTTCAACACAGATCTATTCTCAGAATGTTTTATAAGCCCACAAGAATGACCTACTTTCTAGTAAGATGAGACGCAAATTCAGCTCATTCACATTTACGAGTGTGGCGTAAATGTGTTAAGCCTACGAAGATAAAAGCACTCATATTTTTTCCTTTTGTCTCTAGAATTTGGTACTCGCTCGCTATTGTTACTTTTCGGTGTGCGGCGGCTTTTTTCAAAGCGAGCTGTTAAAAAAGATTTGGCCCTACATGAAAAAAGTTTTTTACGACAATGTCTAACAAAATGCGTTACAAAATTGTAACCATTTCGTATGTTTTGCATACTTTATGAATATAGAAAGTCCAAATGGGGAAAGGAGTTTTTTTTTTTAATTCTACGACAGACAAGCATTTAACCTCGACCACACCTGTTGTTAAATGAAGATGAGGTCTAAGGTGGGCCATGCTTACCCGTGAAAAGCCTAATTTACTCTTGCCTTAAAGAGGTCAAGGTTAAACGTTGGCAGCGCACTTGTAACTCTTGGGTAGTTGCAGGTGTCTATGGGCGGCGGCGATTGCTGAACATTAGGTGAGCCGTCTGCTCGTTTGCCACCAACAACATAAAAAAATTGGATGTAAAAAAATGATACGGCAAAACTGCGACATATTGATTTCATTCTTAGCATGAAACATGCATGACAGACTTCAGAGACAAACATAAACGCAGCAATAAACCAACCAACACCAACGAGGAAGTGACCACATTACTTTGGTGCCCAGCCAATTAGTACCGGGCACTAAATTTAATAACCGATGTATTGGTGACAGTTCGCGTAAAACAACTGCGGCGAAACTAACTGCTTTACAGCTTAAGCTGTAAAATTACTGTGGATGTAGTAAACGATTTTAGGTCGCAATATGGTGGTGCAAAAATCTTAACATTCCCGTTGTTTTGTTGTGCCATAGTGTTGTGCCATAGTGTTGTGCCATAGTGTTGTGCCATAGTGTTGTGCCATATTGTTGTGCCATAGTGTTGTGCCATATTGTTGTGCCTTAGTGTTGTGCCAACGGCTCATTATAACATCTGCTCAGATAACAACGTCGCTAAGTGTTCCATACCCGTTGACTTAAAATGTGTTCCTAAGTTGAAACTTAATTTTAACTTAGGAAGCGATGATTACTTACTAGTAAGTAACCCACTTGCTCATTTGCCACCTCTATTATAAAAAAATATTTTGTCCATCACTTACCAACCAGGAAGTTTCATTTCTTTTTGAACGAAAATAGAAGCAAAGTTTTCAAAATTTACTTAACTACATCCTTGTTATTAAAAATATGAGGTTATCGACTTTTAAACTTCGAAAATAACATTTTATCTGTAGGATATCTATCAGAAATTGGATCCCATCCACTTCAAGAGACGGGAAGCTATAAAAAGGAGCAGAGGTAAACCCCTTTCCGAGAATTCACTATGAGAAATTGCTGGTCCCGATAGGTTCTCTCCTGATCATATTTCTTCATTGGTATTTGCTAAATAAGGCGCAAAATAAATAGATACAGAAAATTGGATCTAGCTGACCATTTTTACAGTATATCAGTCGCAAATAGGCGTGCGTCTTGCCTTATGGTAAGCGATTACCACTGCCTATGAACATCTGCAATTCCAGAGGACTACTACTGCATTGATATCGGAAAGTTCATTGACGTACGTGTTAGTAGTATATCGCATCTTATTTCTATCGCATTTCCTTTATAGCATTTCTCTGACATTTCTGCCGAATTATTACAATAAAAGCTCATGTATGTTTGTTTACGTAGTCTGCGTAGCTCTCAATATATAGATAGAATATACTCTTCATTTCACAATAAACAAAACTTAAAAGCTATTATACAGGTATTTAGTGTACAATTTAAGCGATCTTTTAGCTGGAAGCATTTTCTACCACACAACCTATTTGAAAAATAAATGTATATCACGATGAAAACCAACTTTACCAACTACCGCCTACCTATTTCGAAAAGTGATTTAAATTGTAGGAACGTAAAATACAATAATTAAAAAACACTCTTTAAGGAATTAAAGAATGTTTAGTTTTTTCTGTTTTCTATGCTGATTCTGTTATGTACGACCAATACTATTGCATAATGCCAACTCACTATGGACAAACCTCAGTGGTTTATACATTAGTGGTTCATTGTTATGTAAGTGTTTTGTATTATGATAATAAATTGAAAAGGTAGCCGGCTGTGCTCTTTGTCTTTTAATAATTATTTTGTGTTAAAAGTAATCGAATATCATTCTAATCCACCTAATGTCAATATAGGACTATCATCCGTCCGAAACCCTCCTCAAGCTTAGGCGTTTCGCATCGACCCTTGGCTTCTGACAGTTTAAATTCATTCCGAACGTTGGATGGAGGTATATTGTTAGGAATGATTTCCATAAATCTGGATAAGGGATCTGGATCTGGAGGTACGTATGGGGAGATTTCATACAGTGTTCTAAGGTTTAAAATAAAAAAAAAGATTTTTTTTTGTTTATTGGCCTGTATTGTGTTCAGGACACAGTTAATTTTGCCAATGTCAAGTGATTAAAGAGACACGTTCCTTTGGAAATTGATCGGTAAAAAAAAAATATCTAAGTTTTCGTTAAACCGTCAAATTTTGTACGATACGAGCATAACAAATGAGACATTACATGACAATTGATTGCTTAATCAGATAAAAAAAATGGATTAAGAAGCAAACACTTTTCTTTGTAGTTTTTGGGGTGTGTCCGAGTAAAAAGGTTGGCAGCGCACTTGTGACTCCACTAGTGTTGTAGGAGCCTATGGCTATTCGAGACCAAAAACGATCAGTCAATTGATAAAAACTGAATTGAAACAAGACAAAACAAAACATAAGCGATAAATTCAAACAAAGTCTTAGTAAATAAAGTCTATAATTACCCTTAATTATCCAGCTAGATAATTTACCCGATAATTCGAACCAATATGTTTTATCGAGCTATAAATATCTTTCCTTTTTAGCCCAAAGTACTTGTGAAGCGTAAAAAACGGGCATACTTAATTATTTTGCGCTTCTTCGGTATAATATCGGCAAATAGCTGGCGTGGGAATTATTGACAGGTGTCAAGTACTGCTACAATACTGCTACAGATATTTTTAAGTAGAGACACGTAGTATATCGATACATTTACGAATCTAGTTTTAAATCGATTACCTAAGTACTAAAAACGGAACTGTAGATAGTTTAGATTTGTACTTTGGAAACAGATTCAGACGGACTTGGGCAAGTGCCTGTAAAAACGTGTTTATCTTTGAGTTTTTCACCATTTCACCAGAAAGAGTCAACACCAGTGGAGTCATAAGTACGCTGCCAACATTTTAGCCCTCTTTCCCCTGATTTGGCCTCCAGTGCCCTCAATTATCGAACAATCGATTGTTGACATTAAAAACTTTTAGGATATCGATAATACCTACTACTGGTAGTATTACTGAGTATCAACTATATCGGTAGAGACGTTATCATAATACTATGTGATAACAGCAAAACTAATTTATCAATACTATCAATAATATCGGACGTTAAGCTATCGAAAAAATTAGCGTTAACAAAAGTATCGCTCAAATTACACAATCGATACTATCTGCAGTATCGATACTATCGATAAACTATCGATAGTGGATAATCGACAGCCACCACATATGCTTTGCATAATATGATTTTGGGACCTTCAAAACCCTCAAACAAAGGAAACAACAAGATTACGGTTAAGGATCAATATCTCAACAATTAGTAGGGCACAGTTTCAAAAACCACCTCCTCTCGATACCAGTAAAAATCGAAACTTTTGTAAGTACATCCAATCGATTTGATATCATAGTCCATTACGTTACATAGGATATTTTAGCCGATGATACTTACAAAAGAAAAAAGTAAGTATCGATACTTTCACTACTATTCGGTTAGTCGGTAGCCGTGTCCTTAGTTTTGTATTCATGAATAATTATGTAGGTTTTTCAAGACAGCCTTTTGGCGCGCGTGTCTTCTTTATTTAGTACTGCAGTAACTCTACCACTATCTTTCTAGTTTAAAAAGAATGTATTTTATGTTTCTAAGTAAGGCCTAGATTCAAGTTAGAATTACAAACATAAAGGCACTTGTCTTTGTTACCGTTGTAAGGCCCAGACGGCAGACACAATAGAAAATCATTTTTTTTTGCTTTTTAAAAGGCATTTGATAACTATTTAGACCACTTTGTAAATATTGCCTAATTTTGCTGGATGCAAATCATATTAATGCAGGTATATCTGGGAGTCATTGTGGGGTGGAATAGGAAAGCAATATGGCGTCCATTGCTGGATATGTCCAGCAGTGCACGCCATATTGCTGATGATTTTCCTGATAGACTTAATATGTCCCCTTCCTGATATTTCGGCTTTGGCGGCCAATCTGAAAGATAGCCGTCGACGAAAGACATATACAAGTGCACAAGTGTGTGCACAGACACAAGCGCACTCTCTACTTCCTTGCCTTCATATTTCGATAGGAGACCAGTTTGACGACCGAAGTATGATCAGGCGCAGGACCAATTGTGCCCTGTGGCTAGGGGCGTTAAGAATACTGCCAAGGTATTCCCGGCCTGTCGTAAGAGGCGACTAAACGGGCTTCGGAGTACGTGAGCATGCCACTACTGGGGGTGGCTTGCTCAGGATCACGACTTCGCGAGGGAAAAAATCCTACTGGGTGTCCTGGTAGTTCGCGCATTTGGGAAGGGTTGCATTGCGCCAAACATTTTGGCTCAAAGTAGCGAGCGCGATTTGCGGCACGGACCAGTCCCGGCTGTGGGGTATCCGACCGCGATTGCGCTGAGATGGACACCCCAGGGGTTTTGGTTAGGGTTAGAGTCCCACACACCACCTTGTCCCCCACATGTGGCAAGGCGAAGGCCATGATGGTTTCCCGTGGAAAAAAAAAAAAAAAAAGGCACAAGACCAACGGCTTAACATGTTTACCTAATAACGCGTACCTATTTACCTACACGTACTTTAATAGTAGTAGGTAAGTTTAATATTTTTTTGTTACATATTAAATAAGAAAAAGAAAGCAAAGCTTTCTTATCTAGCTTATTAAGCTTAATTTGTTTTTAATAAATAACATTTAAAAAACATGTACCGGTAGAATAAAAACTCTAAGCAAAAAATAGGGGTTTTTTAATACCTACTCCGCTCCGTCTGCTGGTCTGCCACCTATCACATAAAAAATACCCAGTTGATTTGAAACATCAAAACTTTCTAAATCTAATTGGTATGTCACTTGAATAGGTTAACTTAAATTAATAGCTTGTATAAGTAAACAAGGAAGGTCATTATAATGTAGGTTCCATAATTCATAAAACTGCATTAAATAAACAAAGCTAGACCGGTACGCTGAAAGTCATCTTACGAAATTAATGTATGGATGAAGGATCGCCTAAGAGCAAATCCCATAATACTTTATAATTCATAACAATTCCAGCTAACACCCGCTTAGCATAGCTTAAAGACCTACTAACACATACACATGAATCTACATACTGTTGACATAGCTCTGAGCATGCGCAGAAGGACCCATCCACCTCTATCCATAAACAATGAGATAACGTAATTTTAAACGTTAGCAGCTGTTTTGCTCAAAAACTCATCGGCTTCCATTAATTCTAATAGAAATGCTAATAACTCCGAAAAAAAGAACCGCAAAATATTTTCAGCCAGTTTTTTCCTTCTGTAATTTATTTATGTACCTACCAATCAAAACACCTAGCTTTGGCATAAACAATACACGCCAATCAGTTTTTAGACATTTTTATCCTGTAAATTCCTAAACTTAGCATTTTAATATCCGTCACATTAAAATAACCGTAGCAAATGAGTTCCAATATCGAATAGGTACGCAAAACCCTTTCATCAACTTAAATATTAAGTCGAAAATTAGCATCAACAAATATTTGAGCGTCCAAACTTAACGAAGCTTCGATGTAAATGAAATCAAACCGAAAATTGGAATTTCAATCAAAAACCTCATTAGAAACTTACCGTAAACAGTCCATGGTTCGCGGAAATTGCGAGCAGCGTTTCAGAGCCATCGCTTTGAACTTACAGCATTTCCAAAATATTGGTCCATTCGGCATAGGGCACTCACGACCGGCACATAGTCGCCACAAAACACCGGCTTGTCAAAATCACGTGGACGCGTCGACCGGCACGTCACTTCAGAGCGCTTTTTCGCCGCGTACGCTCACAACGCGTGTCATTCACGAAACATTATATTCATACAGCGGACTAACCTCCCACACAGTTCGTGAAGAACTAAGCGCAACTTGTCGAGTTGCACGTGGCCCGTAGCTTACGCGGCGGCCGCCCTTCCAAAGAGTCGTATACTCACTACGAAAATCGACTTTCGCCCGTGCGACAGACGATGAAATTTCGCCCAAAATCGTGCGCTGCTCGTGATCCCAGAATATGGGACGTACACACAGTGTATTTCCGTCGTTACGAGTGTGTGTTATATGCGTGTTAAGAAAAGTGCATTGTGGTTACGATTATTTTTGCCGTATCTCACTCGCGTGGATAGCTCTGTCCTATACGTGCTCGTAGTCATCCAGGAGGAAACTTGATACGGAATTTATTCCTTAAACCTAGCGAATAAAAAGAAGCCGTCCATTGTTGTCGGTCTGATATTGAAAAAGTTTCTTCTTTGTAGCGATCGTTTCTTTTTTGTCTTGGTTTTTTAAAGGATTTCAAAGTTATTGGGCAGTGCGTTTAATTTCCTTCCTTTGTTGGGGGATGACTTGTTTCTTTTGACAGACTTAGGGATCGGCTTTTACTTTAATAAGATTTGTTAGGTTTCGTCGGAGTTGTTTAATGCTTTGAATTTAATTAAATGTTCATTTTACTTCTGCGTAATTAGACAATGTATTTTAAAGATATGTACTTTAATCGGTCTTGGTGATTTATTTCAAAAAAGTCTTAATGTTACAATTTCTAATGCATATATTAAAGATGTTAAAAAGTGTAAAAAGGTTTATGTCGAAGTTATTCTCGAATCATAAATAAAAATAAAAGCTAATCAGACTATCCAAGCATACTTTATTTAGTAGGTGTTTTTTATATTACCAGGAACTACCTAGCTACCTACACGTCATCAAACTTGAGACATAAGACGACCCGAAAAATATTGTGCCCAATTCTATACAGCAGATTATTTTCTTAGATGAACATGTGACGAAAAAATACTCTCACATACTTACGAGTTTTTGGGGTTAGTTATAAAATATCATGGTACTCTACTCACTTGTTGTATTTGTACTATATTGAATACCAAAAGTATATTATTTTGTAAAGTAAATAATAAATCATCACTTAATGAATGTACGAGGAAGGCGGCTATCAGAGAAGAGTGGCGGCGTGTTGTAAAGCTTGCCACCAATCCCTGAAGTGTTGACCACGACCACTCTGTCAAGCGTAATACCGATTTAGAAGAAGAATTTTGCAAAGAAATGACGGGTTTGCACATTATGTTAAGCTGTAACTATCTGTATACAATGTTGTGCTTGCCATTCGCTTAGAGCCGTTTACCTGTGATGCAACCCACGCGCAAGCAGCCATGTTCACCAACAACGCAGGCTGCAAAAAAGTAAAGAAAAACATGAGCATTATTGGACAATATATGGCCAGTAGTCCGATAGTCACTAGGTGGACCGACGATCTAGTGAAGGTCGCGGGAGTTCCTTGAATGTGGGTTGCACAGGACCGATCTGTGTGGAGAACGTTGGGGGAGGCCTATGTCCAGCAGTGGACGTCTATTGACTGAAATGATGATGATGAGTCCGATAGTTGATCGAAAACCCTATCACATGAATATTGCTCTTAGAATAAGTTAACACTGTAGGAGTCACATTCCAATTCAAAATCCATGATTTTGCTGAAAACCCATATCACTTTTTTATGTGATAGGTGGCAAACGTAGTGATTGGCACCCATAGACATGCAACACCAGTGGAGTTAAAAGTGTGCCACCTTTGGATGCGCAATGATGATAGGTGGACTATATAAAACTTACCGAATGGCAGCCAAGATTGGGACGGCGTCCGTTGGGTAGACCACCTGCCGGCGGTCTGACGATATTGTAATGGTAGCGGGGAAAAAATGGATGAGGCTGGCTGGGGCCCGTAGACAGTGGCGTGATAGAGAAGAGGCCTATACCACAGATTATTAATGGCCTATACTCAGCAGTGGGTGGAGGTGGGCTAATATTGGGTCTTTCCCCCGATTGGCCCTCCGGTACCCCACTCAGACGGCGAAACACAGCGCTGACGCTGCTTGACGCCGGTCTTCTGTGAGGCCGTGGTATCACTCCGGTTGAGCCGGCCCATTCATGCTGCAGCGTGGTGCTCCCACGTTCCCTTGTTAACAATATCATGAGAAAACCTCACATCAATACGACATAAATTGAGATTCTTAAATTACACTTTGCAGTGTGTTCTTATTAACGATAGCGTATTTTCGCAAACACATTCCTAGATCTAAATTATATCCCTAAAAGCAGAGTTGTGTACCCAATACATTTCCATACATTCGGAAATCAGGAGTAATACAGCAGTTATCGTTTACCACGAAAATGGCTGAGTCATATCCGTTTTGTGATTGGCTAGAGGAAATTACTGTTTTGCGTTTAAATCTCCTATTAATATTTACTTTCACGAGGCGAACTGGTTACAGTAGTACGTATTTGTATAGACTTGTTTAGACTCCTCCCCAAGGAATAGATATTTTTTCTACTTATAGAGCATGAAAAGGTAAACTTAATCTGGCTATGAGAAATAGTTTTAAGGTTAACTTTCGTTCGTGTTTTTTAAGTGTTTAGCCTATTTTATTTGAGATACAATAGTTTTAATTAAAACATAACCAATTTCTTTAATCAATTCTAATGTTAGCAAACGTAATCTTCTACGGAACCAAGTTTCTATATAGACCTACGCTTTACCGGTCACAAGCGTCGTACCATTGAGATTATTTTCACTTTCCTTCGTCTATTGAAGAGGTAGCGTTAATATTGACTCAACATGTCAAGAGTAAAAGGGATAGTTATGAAATGGTACGACTTTTACTCGCTATGGCATCGTATTTTCGGGGCGATTGAGTTAAGTCCATAAAATAAAGTATCAGCCTATATACTGTCCCACTGCAGGGCAAAGGCCTCCGCTGCTATGATGGGGTTAGGCTTAATCACCATGCTTTCCTAATGCGGATTGATGATCAGAAACCCGAGCTATGTTGAAAAATTCGAAACATACTTTTTTCTCGATCCGGGTTCCCAAAATCATGGCCTGGTACTTAAACCGAAAGACCAACGGAATGTTAAAGTAAGGTATAGATAATATAATATTTTTTTATTCAAACTTACACGTTACGGATAGTTTCTAAAACGTGTTAATTTGATTCAAAGCCGGTCTAAATAAGACCGGGTCCCAGGTTAAAGGGTTGCGAAGGTCAGACGGCAGTCGCTTAATTATAATTACTAGGAGACCTATTTTTGAATTTTCGCTTCGTCCAAACAAAACTACTTGTTTTACAAGTCACGTCGTCTCGGGAGTCGCATGATTCATAATATTCCCTATTTTTGAAATCACTCGCGTAGCGTATTGCCAAGCTTGTCAAAGTATAGTGTTAACTCGTTTCACGCAAAAAAATCTATAATGTGTGTGCTGGTACTCGTATACGGTGTAACTAAGGGTGTAACGTATAACGGAACGTAAATATTTTGACAGAAAAAGGGAAAAAGAAAAATAAATTTGACGTAAATGCGTCCACTCGCCTCACGGAAACGAGTGGTTTACACCACTCGTTGCAAACGCTCGTTTTCGAATGATTCAAAAATGCGGATGTCAAAAATCATGCGAGTCACACATTTTTTAGTGAGACGACAATGCAAAAATAGGTCAAATCTTCAATAATGGTATAGTACCCCGGGCTCCATAGTGAAAGCTTTGAACGCAACCACTAAGATGCGTAGTCTTATTTAGTTTTATGGAAATTTATGAGAAATTGGTTCTAAACAGATAAATTTTAAAGGCTTGCGCGATGTAATCCACTCCCAGCGCCATCTATTAGTATTGAAACGAAGTGAGGCGATGACGGCGGGCCACTAGTATTACATAAAACATGCAGCCACGTACACTTTCTTAAAAAATTACCATAACCTTAGTTAGGTCAAAGTCCGACCTCATACGTAATATTTCGTATACAGACAACTTCATTAACGTCGTATGTATACATGCGTCTAACCTGACCCGTGGGTCAGTGAGCCACTCGGCTGATGATAACAATACCTTAACAAGTATTGTTGGGATGCATAAATATGTATGCGAGCTTTAGCGTTCATATCGATTTCAATAGACTAACCTGGGCGTATACGGAACAGTATTCACGATTGAATCTTTAACACCGCCCTTTTTACAAGCGTTATGCGTTTGTTTGGAAGTTGAGGGGCTAGTATGAACATTTATAAAATAAATAAATAAATGCGCCAGACAATCACACCAATCAACCTAGTCTCAGTCTAGCGCAACTAATTAACTGGAGGCGTCAACCCAGAACGCCCAGACCCAAGAAAACTTAGCAAATGTAGTTTTCTAAATTGACTTGATCGGAAATCAAACCCGGGACCTTCGGGTGAACACCTTTGCCACTGCGCCAAGTACACAGCACCTTTGATGACGTATCGTATCGTACCATTTCCTTCAAAAATGTTTTGGATTGGTTAATTGTATATTTAATCTGTGAATGGGAGTTAACGTTATAATACTATCCTTTCTGACGATTGTGCTGTCAGTTTTAGAACGTACGTACGATAGAGGGAGCTACTCAATGTTTACGACACGAATAAGTTACGATTTCTTTAAAAAGTTCGTACTAGGCCCTCAGGCTACGGGACGATTTGTTATAGCCTTCTGTTGATTTATTTATGACGAATGAATGAAACAATAGTGAAAGTTTTGTTATACACGAGTATGTGTCTCTCTCTGATCTAAGTGTGTAATTCTTAGGTATGTCCAAAGTTCAAATACATCCCAAACCATTTATTTTATTTTTTTCTTTGGGAACAAGTGACGTCACGCATTTTGATTGGTGTTCATTGTCACGTGACTTGAAGGTGACATTAAACAAATTGATTGTTTATTAATTTTATTGATTGTTCTTGATTGTCCTCAATATAAAAAAAATCTCTTGTTTATTGAAGAAAATATTGTGTTTACTATTATTTTTTTATGGAAACTACCTTTTCGTGGTCAAATTATATACTTATTTGAGTACAGTCCACATCCTATTATCAGAATAAAAAAAATCATAATATAAGTAGTGTACCAATGTTTTGTAAAGGGTGTTATTTCATTTTGATGAAAGCAAGGTAACTAAGTGCAGTGGTTTGCTAGAAAACTGCTATCGTAAAATAAACCTTCGTAAATACAACCTTAGGGAAACGTAATTACGAATGCATAACTAGATCTGCAAAATATTATCCCACAATTGCATGTTGCAACCGCTACTGGCGCCATGAAACTTGAAGAAAGTTAGTGATAATATTATGTTTTTTTATAGTCAAGCTTCTAATTCTGTAATAAGTATATTTTCTTTGAAAATCTTAAAACATTCTCTAACTCCTGTAAAACTCCTATAAAATATCATCTCACTCAGACCACCAAACAAATGCCGAGGTTGAAGAACTGATGGCGAGCCCTAACATAATGGGAGAGACGAAGGCACATAGATAGACTCCGATGGCTCGGCCACGTTAAAAGAATGGTATCAGATCGGGGCACCAAGAGGGCATATCTTGGGCAGCATACTGGTCATCGGCCAGTGGGGCGCCCACGCTACGCGCTGGCAGGATGTAGTGGATGCGGACCTGCAGGAATTACAAGCAGGAGATTGGCGACAAGCTGCACAAGACCGAGACAAATGGCGACATCTCGTATCGGAGGCCAAGACTCATTTTGGATCGTTAAGCCATCGGAGTAAATAGTAAGTAAGTAGACCACCAAACAAAAAGAGTGCAGAATGACATAAAAATTACAAGTGAATTTACTAACTAATAAAATCATTGTCATTGCTATTTACTATTTTAACAACGCCGATGCTTTTATGTACAGCGAAATACTTGGCTAATGCAATCGACGCCCAGCGCCCTCTATTGGTTCACATTCAAACTAATGTCCCTAAACAAAGTAAGGGTGGGACAAGTCTTAAATAAATTATTCGTTAAAATACCTGATTATACCAGTAAAATAACTCTATGTCCCCATGGAGAAAGATGCATGATTTGTGTGAGTAAATACCTCATCCATACTTCCATACTATCCCTACTAATATTATAAATGCGAAAGTAACTCTGGTCTGTCTGTTATCTGTCTGTCTGTCTGTCTGTTACTCTTTCACGCCAAAACTACTGGACGGATTTAAATGAAATTTGGTATACAGATGGTCTAGACCCTGAGAAAGGACATAGGCTACTTTTTATTGCGAAAAAGGGGTTGTAAGGGGTTAAAAGTGGGGTAAAAAGTTACTTTCCACGCGTACGAAGTCGCGGGCGGCCGCTAGTTTATAATAATGACAGTAGAAACAAAAAAATATATAATAAACATACGTTCATATTTATAGTAGACGGCACTTGTAGTGTCTTGAAGCTATTTAAAAAAAAACAAGCGTACCTACGTTAGAATAAAAATAAATAAATAGAAAGCTTTCGGTGTGACGTCATCGAGCCACATGTACTCTACGTGACTCAGTGATGTCGCAACAACATCGTGAGAAACGCATCAATTCTCAAAGCGTAAACGCAAAATGCACCAGAATCAGACCCTAGTCATCGGCTCGACGAGCCGGTCTCTGATTGGATAATCGCCGAGGCAATGATTTATAACACTGATCCATTTACATGTCTACCGACACCGTAATTAGACTGCTCTCTTAATTTAGCCGATATTTTTCATTAGAGATGTGACGATTAGTTATCGATTAGTTGACATAAGCCGTGTACGTACGTATTACGAAACGAGATGGAGCGATGAAAGTTAGTCGTGGTTTCATTAATGCTGTCACTTTTAGTAAAGCGACAAATAAAAGTGACAGAAGCAGTTCTAAGCCAATTTTAAGGCCACGTTTTGTAATGAAACCCCCATTACAAAACGTCCATCTCATCCCCCTTTATAATGTTAACTAGTTAAAAATTATTATACTCGTGTAAGTAAAATATAACGCATACAAAATCAGGTCAATACCAATGCACCATACAAAATATAACGCAATACAAAAAAAAAGTATTTATAAATATAAAAATAAAATAAATTATTCACGATAAAAATATTTTATTTTTATTTATATGATTTTTATCAAATACCAAATATCGATTGTACAGTATGTCACCGCTCTAAATATCATTGGAGAGCCTAGAAAGTGGAGTATGGAATAATTCATAACTTAAGTGCAATCGAATACATATAAATTTCATAATTTTAATGATGAGGTTTGTCACCAAATTCAAAGATTTTTATGAAAATCAGCCCACAATAAACTCGTGTCGTAAATATAAAGAACAAGAGAAGTGTACAGTAAAACTATGGAATAACTATCTCTAGAATTGCCATATAGAACCATTGCATGTTGAGAAACTTACACGTTACACTGTTTATAAGATACTAGTGGTTCCCCTTCGCCTCGTTTCAGGACGAAGCATAAAGTTTCAATTTTCGCCAATAGATGGCGCTGGGTGTCAATTACATAGCGCTAGTGTTTCGTGTTTTCGGATTCCCTACAAGCCTTGTCGTTAACTGTAGGCCTACGCTCTTTATTAATAGTATAGAGTATAGAAGATAGAAAATACCTGTCTAATTGTACGAGTATGTGTAACTGGTTATAAAACAAAAGTAAAAAATATAAAATTATAACAAACTGTATAAAGGTATAGGCCGCGGTCTCGAAGACTAAGAAATCTATTCTGTAATACTAAACATTGTAACTCTTCCGTGCAATAAAGTGTCTCATCATCATCATCAGCAACCCACGCTCGTCCACTGCTGGACATAGGTATCCCCCAATGCACGTCACCGCTCCCGATTTTCGGCCACTCTCATCCAGCTCACTCCAGCCAGCCTTCGAATTTCGTCATCCCATCTTGTAGCAGGGCGTCCTACACTACGTTTGCCGAGTTGCGGTCTCCACTCAAGAACTTTACGGCTCCAGCGGCATTAGCAAGCTGAAGTGGCAGTGGGCTGGTCACATTAGCCGCAGAACTGACAACCGCTGAAGCAGTGTCTAGCTCATAAAAAAAAACAATATTTTATGCGTCCCGATATTACTTCGCTGACATCGGACCAGGAACCGCTCTCCGCAAGTTCGTCCCACCGGGGAACTAAAATGCGGAAACTTCCCACTACTTAAACCCTTAGGGGCTAAGTGCAATGATTTATATGGTAACGTCATATAGTTTCATCGGGACGAGTTAATTTTTCATCGATGTGGAGAAAATTGTTTGATATTATTTTGGTATCTTCTTCTGTTTTTTTTAATAAACTATATTAGGGTCAGTGCTCCAGTAGTTGACCATGCATTAGTAGTTGACCATTTTCAAATTTAAGCGCCGATATTAAGCTTTCAAACGAGCAGATGTCAAAATTTCTAGTAGATATTTAGTAAACATTTTTTTTGTATCGAAATCTGCCTTAATTGGTCAACTACTGGAGCGTTCACCCTAGATCGCTTGTAAAACCTATAAACAGTTTTTTTATCATTTAAATTTGCGGATTAATTTCTCTAAACGTTTTCAGTCCCTTATCATATTCCACTCACTGGAACAAAGGACCCCCCTCATGAAGCGGATTAGAGAACGGGGATTAGGCAGCGTCCGCCACGCAAGCCCAATGCGGATTGATGGACGGAATTAAGACTTTAAATAACGGGGCCAAAAACGTATATAATATATTTATGCGCAGTGGGCTGAAAAAGATGTTAACATTAGGAGAGCCACGCTTCGGCATGAATGGGCCGGCAATAACATCACGCAAGTGTTTTGTCTTATCAAATAATAATCTCAGAATTGCCTTGCGAACTTACCTCTTTATAAACAGTAATTTGTAATATAGTAGATTACACGAACTTGTCTCAAAATCTGCATTATCATAAGTTTAAGAATAGAAAATCGAAGAGCGAACCAAGTGTGGCCAAACCAAATATAATGGGCGAGACAAAGTCAGCAAGGCTGCGCTGGCTCGGTCACTTAGAGAGAATGGAGTCAGATCGTGCTGCCAAGCGAGCTTACCTGGGTCGATCTACTGGGGTGCGCCCAGTGGGGCGCCCCAGATACCGCTGGATGGACCAGGTCAAGAAGGATCTTGGTCACCTTCAAAACCCAGATTTGCAAAAGGTGGCTGAGAATAGAGCGGAGTGGCGAATTCTCGTGTCGGAGGCCAAGATCCACTTCGGGTCGCTGAGCCAGCGTAATAAGTAAGTAAGTAAGATAAGAATAGAAAAATCTAAAAGGCTAATATAAAAAAGTGAAGCACTTTCTGCGCTGTTTCACCGAGTGAGTAAGGATGCCTAAGGCCCACTCGGGGGGAGACGGAGTTGAAAAGGTAGGCATCACACTTGCGACCCCACTGGTGCATAGTTGCGGGTATCTATGGTCAGCGGTAATCGGATACCATTAGATGATCCATCTGACACCACATGGCACATCCCATGGCAAAAACAAAAAAAAAAGCTTTTTACGTGATAGGTGGCAGACGAGCAGTCGGATCACCTAATGGTAAGCGATTGCCGCCACCCATAGACACCTGCAACACCAGTAGAGTCATAAGTGCTCTTCCAACCTTTAACCCCTTTTTCCCCCAATTGGTTCAATTGGTTGGTTGGTCATACAAAACATAAATGGATGTTTATATTATTATTCTCTTTACTTTAAACAGTACAAGATTAGCATCAGCCTATTGTCTAAAAATAATATTTAAACTTAGCGGTAGGTATAGCATTTAACATTGCGCAAGTTTAATGAATCTATAAAATTTGATTGCAAGTAAGACGTGCATTATACTACCACCAGCTTCCGCCCAAAACTGATATGAGAGCTATAAACTTATTTATTGATTGCAGAACTCTTGAAGCGTCTGTAGACTTGCGTCTAACCGACCCGGGGTCAGTGACCACTCGGCTGATGATAACAATACCTTAACAAGTATTGTTGGGATGCATAAATATGTATGCGAGCTTTAGCGTTCATATCAATTTCAATAGACTAACCTGGGCGTATACGGAACAGTATTCACGATTGAATCTTTAACACCGCCCTTTTTACAAGCGTTATGCGTTTGTTTGGAAGCTGAGGGAGAAAGAAATTTTATAAAATAAAAAATCGCCAGACAATCACACCAATCAACCTGGTCTCAAACTAGGGCGACTCCTGTTCTGTCGCCAGAACGCCCAGACCTAAAAAACTTAAAATGTAGTTTTCTAAATTGACTTGATCGGAAATCAAACCCGGGACCTTCGGGTGAACACCTTTGCCACTACACCAACACACAGCACCTTTGATGACGTATCGTATCATACCATTTCCTTCAAAAATTTTTTGGATGCCTTAGTTGACGACCCGTTTGGTTCAGTGGTAGTGAATGCTGCGTCAGAGCCAAGGGTTGCGGGTTCGATCCCCGCACAGTACAAACATTTATGTGCATGAAATGTTTGTTTGTTTTGGTTTGGGTGTTTTCTATGTATTATAAGTATGTATTTACAAAAGAAAAGTATTATACGTATATTTGTAATTCCACTATTGGTTCTGATATCTGTAACACAGGTGCTTGAGCTACCTATCTCAGAGTCGGACCAATATATGTGATGTAGTGAAATATTATTAATTGAATACTTAATCTGTGAACGTAAACTACGTTATGGTACGATCCTTTCTGACGATTGTGCTGTCAGTTTTGGAACGTACGTACGATAGAGGGAGCTACTCAATGTTTACGACACAAATAAAGTGCGAGTTCTTTAAAAAGTTCGTACTAGGCCCTCAGATTACGGGACGATTTGTTATAGCCTTCTGTTGATTTATTTATGACGAATGAATGAAACAATAGTGAAGTTTTGTATACACGAGTATGTGTCTCTCTCTGATCTAAGTGTGTAATTCTTAGGTATGTCTTAAGTTTCCACCATTAAACCATTTTTTTTTGTTTGGGTAACAGGTGCCTTCACACATTTTGAGTGGTGTTCCATTGTCACGTGACTTGAATGAAGGTGACATTAACAATTGATTGTTTATTTAATTTTATTGATTGTTCTTGATTAATAATATAATATAAATAATAATAATAATAATAATATTTCACTACCATCACATACATTGATCTGCCTCTGAAGTAGGCTAGCTCAAGCACCTGTGTTACAGATATCAGAACCTCAATATAAAAAAATCTCTTGTTTATTGCAGAAATATTGTGTTTACCATTATTTTTTTATGGAAACTACCTTTTCGTGGTCAAATTTATACTATATTGAGTACAGTCCACATCCCTATTATCAGAATAAAAAAAATCTAATATACGTAATGTACCAAAGCAAGGTAGGTAACTAAGTGCAGTGGTTTGCTAGAAAACTGCTATCGTAAAATAAACCTTCGTAAATACAACCTCTAGGGAAAACCGCTAATTACGAAATGCATAACTAGATTCTTCTCTGCAAAATATTCTCCCACAATTGCATGTTGCAAACCGTGCTACTGGCCCGCCATGACACGTTGAAGAAAGTTAGTGATAATATTATGGGTTTTTTATAGGCAAGCTTCAATTCGGTAATAGATTTTCTTTAAAAATATTTTAAACTCCTATTAAATATCATCTCCACTACAGACCCACCAAACATAGGGAGTGCAAAATGACATCAAATTTGCAAGTGAATTCACTAATAAAAAAATATCATTACTATTTAAACAACACCGATGCTTTTATGTACAGTCAACTACAAAAATATGTATACACCTTAGGACCTTGCAATGCATGTGTCTATAAAAAGTAGAAGTCCTTCTTATACATATGTATGGTGACAAGGTTCTAAAGTGTATACCTACATATTTTTGGAGTTGAAACACTTGCGTGATGTAATCGTTCCCAGCGACATCTATTGGTTCACATTGAAACTAGGTCCCAAGACAAAATGAGGGTGGGACACGTCTTAAATAAATGATTCGTTAAAATACCTGATTATACCTCTATGTCACCATAGAAAAGAATGCAATCGGATAGAGAATGATGAAGGATTTGTGTGAGTAAATACGCTCATTTATAATAATGAAGATAAACAAAGAAAATATAATAAACATACGTTCATATTTAGTAGACGGCCTTGTAGTCTTGAAGCTATTTAAAAAAAAACAAGCGTACCGTTAAAAAATAATAAATAGAAAGCTTTCGGTGTGACGTCATCGAGCCACATGTACTCTACGTGACTCAATGATGTCGCAACAACATCGTGAGAAACGCATCAATTCTCAAAGCGTAAACGCAAAATGCACCAGAATCAGACCCTAGTCATCGGCTCGACGAGCCGGTCTCTGATTGGATAATCGCCGAGTCAATGATTTATAACACTGATCCATTTACATGTCTACCGACACCGTAATTAGACTGCTCTCTTAATTTAGCCGATATTTTTCATTAGAGATGTGACGATTAGTTATCGATTAGTTGACATAAGTAGTGTACCCCTTATTACGAAACGGAGATGGAGCAATAAGCTAGGCATGGTTAAATTTATGCCGTCACTTTTAGTAAAGTTACAAATAAAAGTGACAAAATCAGTTCTAAGCCAATTTTAACCTAAGGCCACGTTTCGTAATGGAACCCCCATTACAAAACGTCCCTCCCATCCCTCTTTATAATGTTAACTGGTTTAAAATTATTCTACTCGTGTATTGTGCTCGATTTTTACATCGAATGCCAATATATCGATTGTACAGTATGTCACCGCCCCTCTTAACTATACATTGGAGAACCTAGAACGTGCGAGTATGGAATCATTCAAACTTAACGTGCAATCGAATGCATATAAATGTGTCATATATTTTTTAATTGTGAGGTTTGTGCACCCAAATTTAAAGATTATGAGGCTTAGAACAGTAAATATGATTTAAGGCTATTTAAAAAAAAATAAAAACAAACTGTACAAAAGTATAGGCCGCGGTCTAGAAGACTAAGAAATCAATTCTGTAATACTAAACATTGTAACTCTTCCGTGCAATAAAGTGTCTATCTCATAAAAAAAAAAAACAATATTTTATGCGTCCCGATATTACTTTGCTGACATCGGACCAGGATCCGCTCTCCGCAAGTTCGTCCCACCGGGGAACTAAAATGCGGAAACTTCCCACTACTTAAACCCTTAGGGGCTAAGTGCAATGATTTATATGGTAACGTCAATGTTTCATCGGGACGAGTTAATTTTTCATCGATGTGGAGAAATTGTTTGATATTATTTTGGTATCTTCTTCTGTTTTTTTTCTAATAACCTATATTAGGGTCAGTGCTCCAGTAGTTTGACCATGCATTAGTAGTTGACCAGTTTCAATTTGAAGCGGCCGATATTAAGCTTTCAACTGAGCAGATGTCAAATTTCTAGTAGTATTTAGTAAACATTTTTTTTTTGTATCGAAATCTGCCTTAATTGGTCAACTACTGGAGCGTTCACCCTAGACCGCTTGTAAAGCCTATAAACAGTTTTTTTATCATTTAAATTTGCGGATTAATTTTCATCTAAACGTTTTCCCTTATCATATTCCACTCACTGGAACAAAGGACCCCCCTCATGAAGCGGATTAGAGAACGGGGATTAGGCAGCGTCCGCCACGCAAGCCCAATGCGGATTGATGGACGGAATTAAGACTTTAAATAACGGACAAAAACGTATAATATATTTATGCGCAGTTGGCTGAAAAAAGATGTAGGTAGGACGAGTATAAGATACACTTTAAAACAATAACTATAAGTATTAGAATGAGAATTAACGTAATGTTTATTATTAATCTTTAACCGCTTATAATCAAAGATTTCAAATCTTTGTTTATAATGACGTAGTGGCTTGCCCTCAAATAGTTTTGGGGCTTAGTGTTTTTTAAGTTTCAGTCTCTACCAATAGATTACGCTGGGTGTTGCTTACAGTTGTCTTGCGATTTTGCCTCATTGTATCAAGTTATAGAATGATAATAGTTATTGGATTATACAACTTTTCTCAAAGCCTGCATATCATAAGTTTATGAATAGAAAGAACCTAAAACGCTTTTAATATAAAAATGAAACACAAACACAACAGCACAGGTGTTTTGCTAAGTAAAGCTTCCGGAGACCAAATCGGGGGTTAAGGGGGTCAAAAGATAGGCAGCGCACTTGTGACCCCATTGGAGCCTTTAGGTGGCCCATCTGCCAATACATGTCATATCTATTACCTACATGCCCAGAAAAAAAAAGTTACCGATATACATAAATGGATGTTTTTATTCTTTTCTGATCTTAACTTTAAACAGTACAAAATTAGCATCAGCCTATTGTCTAAAAATAATATTTAAACTTAGCGGTAGGTATAGCATTTAACATTGCGCAAGTTTAATGAATCTATAAAATTTGATTGCAAGTAAGACGTGCATTATACTACCACCAGCTTCCGCCCAAAACTGATATGGGAGCTATAAACTTATTTATTGATTGCAGAACTCTTGAAGCGTCTGTAGACTTGCGTTTTAAATATACTTATACCGACAAAGTTTCCGAAAGTCTCAACTCTGACGCAAGAAATGCAAATAGGTTGCAATTGGATAAACGGGTTCCATCGTAGTTCCAGTGTAGAGCCAAAAATAAAAAAAAAGTTTTGAGAAATGGATAGAGTGAAATTTAACTTTCAACTCACACGGCAATTAGCAGATTACATACATGAAGACTGCTCAAGATTGGGTTGATTGGTGCTTTTTGTACTTTGGAGAAGATCTAAATTTAGCCTAGAAGAGCGATGGGTCGGTTGACTGGATAACAAAAGAATAAAGTCACCTTTATGCATCTATCTGCTAAATGATATCCATAAGTACCTAACAAGTAATCCGGGAACGTTGTCACACATTTTCTTTTTTTATGTAATTGGTGGCAGACGAGATCATCTGATGGTAAAATATTACCGCCACCCATAGACACCTGCAACATCAGTAGAGTCACAAGTGCGCTGGCAACTTTTTAATAACTTCCATCCAATTGGCGTCCTGTACTCGTAACCATCATTTCGACACCTCCTACGTATATTATCGTAACTGACTTTAATAAACTTTACAGTACAGCTGTTTAAAGATTCTCTAGCATATGATTGAGGTTCATGATGTCAAATATACTCATTTAAGAACAAAAATTGGTACATAGATACATTTTTGTGAATGGCTTAATACCTATAAAACGGTTTCTATAATTTTTTTGCTAGATTTCCTAAAAAGTCACATACGATACTTTTCCTTGGAAATTATCAATCGTATTTCATTGTATGTAATACTTACTACACTTTACGTTGACTTTTAAGCAAGATTAAAGAATGTATGTTACATTTACGATAATTTACACCGATAAAAATCAACAAATATGTATTGTAAGTTATAATTAGGTACTACTATATGCTATGAAACAAAGTAATTTACATAATTGTATCGTAAATTTCATAAAGCAGGAATAGTTAAAATTAAAAATAACGTCATTAAATAAAATATTGTCATCATCATCATCATCAACCTGTCCACTGCTAGACATAGACCTCTCCAAATGCTCGCCACTTTGATCGATCTTCGTCTACTCGCATCCAGCTCCAGCTAGCCCTCTTGCGCAGATCGTCACTCCATCTGGCCTGAGGGCGTTCTACACTACGTTTACCAAGACGTGGTATCCACTCCGAACCATTTACCCCAACGGTTGTCAGTTCTGCGTCAGATATGGCCAGCCCCCCGCCACTTCAGCTTACTAATCGGGTGAGCTATGTCGATAATTTTGGTTCTCTGCCGGATCGGCTCGTTTCGGATTTGATCACGCCGAGAAATGCCGAGCATAGCTCTTTCCATAGCACACTGAGCGACTTTAAAGCTTGTAGACTAACCGTGCTGTTAGTGTCCACGTTTCGGCCCTGTATGTCATGACGGGTAGGACGCACTGATTATTGACTAGACGTCTTTAGGCACTGTGGAATCGATGATGAGAACGTAGTAGTAGACTCGACGTAGTTTTCCCAATGCTGCCCAAACCAGCTGGATTCTTCTTTTCACCTCATCTTCAAAGTTGTTTCGACCCGCAATGTCTGCCCGAGGTACACATCTGTATCTGCATCGTTTCTGCCAATATGACGATGTCATCTGCGAATCGCAAACACATCCTTTCCAGTTCAGCGTCTTGAACACATCCTCCATTGCATTTGTGAACAATTTCGGGGAGATGACATCCCCTTGTTTCACTTCTCGATGCAATGGTTATAGGTTTTGTACTTAGACGGACATAATGGCAGCTTCGAGACATCTCATCACTTCACCAATCTATTTGGCAACGCTGCAGGGACTCCAGACCAGACCAGATTTCAACCAAGTCAAAGGCCTTCTCATAGTCCACAAAAGATTATACTCCTCGGGCTTCTGTATAATCAGCCGCGCTGTGTGAATGTGGTCTATGGTGCCATATCCGCTCCAAAATCCAGCCTGTTCCGGTGGTTGGAATTCGTCGAGTCTTTGCGCAAGACGGTTCGTGATCATCTCTTGAGAATAGCTTATAAGCGTGACTTAGAAGCGAAATGGGTTGATAGTTCTTCAGCAGGCTTTTGTCACCCTTTTTGAAGAACATAACGACCACACTACTTCTACTCCACGCCGCCGGAGTTCTCCTTTTAAATAAGACATCATTGAAAAGCTTTTGGAGCTCCTTCAGTACGGGTTTGCCTCCAGCTTTGATCAGGTTTGTTGTTACCGGCCATCTTCTCCAGGGGTTATTCCGTTTTTGAGCTACCCAAGAGCAATCCCGATTTGGCCAACACTGACTTCCGGCAGGTTTTCGGTGAAGTGACGTGTTAATTTGTCTTGAGAGTCCTTATTTTCAGGACCAGGTTGAGATGCATGGCTAACTGCCCGCTTTGAGGCAACCATTTCTCCACTTGCTGTAGTCAGCTTCGTCAGGCGGCTTCTTCCGAGAGAAAAAAAATAAATTTATGTATTTTGTAATAAATGCAATCCAAAATGAACTCTCCAAAAATTTAACAAAAGTGTATCATACATAGTGTAGGTGAACAGTTTATCATTTCCACAAATTCTTGTCATTTAGGTTCTCTTCAACTGTATAAAAGGCATTTGCCATCAAATAAGTTTTCACTTGAGATTTAAATTAATGTATGGGTAAATCAACAAGAGTTTGTGGTAATTTGATAAAAACTTTAATGCTCATCACGACAAATTAATTACCAATTTTACGAAGTATGAGATTTGGAACAGAAAATTGGTGTTTATTTTTGGTGTTTAGGCTATGCTTATAAGATTTCTTCGGAAATAAGTTTAGATTTTTGTATACATACATTATACAATCAAAAATATACTGTGATGCCCTAGCATAAATAGATATAAATCATTGTTTTACTTATATTACCTAGACTTAACTTATTTTATACCGTGGGTGAAATATTATTGTTTTCAAGTAATATCTCAGAATCAGACAGTAAACACATAATTTAATTTATCTCATCAATATCAGCATCAAATGGTAGTAGGGATTCTGTATAAAAAGAGAAGAAATATTTTATAACTAATGTTTTTCTAAAAGTATACTGTCGTAAAATATTTTGAGTGCCGAAGTAAACTATTGTAAGTTTAATTTAAGATAAAAAAACAAAAATATATTCCAAAGTAAAATGTCGTAAGTAAACATACGGACCTCATTTATAAAAAAAATCCATTGTAAAATATCGTAACTAATACTTACGACATTCTGTATATGACTGAAAACAAAGTACATTATAGTAAGTAATACTTACGATAGTTTACTATCGGTACAGTACGATAGTTGAATGTATAACTGATTCGCATTTATTTATCACATTATATGAGTTTAAAATATTACTTGCCCTCATCTCGACTATAACTCTCAACGGCAATGTAAGTAATCGTTACTGCTAGATGCGATCCACTCGCCGTCCTCTCGCCCCCGCGTATAGTGTGGAATCTGCGCTATACTATATTTTACTTCGACGTAGATGAACTTACGATTATTAGCAGCCTCAATATCTTCGGTTCTAATATGTTTAAAAAATTTTTGATCAGCTAAAATAATATATTCGATTATAAAGTATGTAAAAATATAGAAATGTCATTTTCGCATATTTGTTGGTTACGATATTTACGTAGGAGGTGTCGATTTACTTAACGAAACACAGCGCGCTGCATCACGCCGGTCTTCTTACGAGGTTGCGGTACTCCGAGTCGAGCTGGCCCATTACTCTTGTGGCTCTCCCACGACACAAAACGTTTCAAGCAAAGTATAAATTTATTTATTACTTTCTGTAACGTATACAATACATACTCGTAGGTACCTGCATATTTTATTACGGCGGAAGAAAGAGTTGATAGGTAAATGTGAAACAATCCTATCATCGCGCTAACATTATGTTTATTATCACTGTCTATGCGGCTGCAGTGGTGACGTAACCCGATGTAAAACAAATGACGATCGATAAAGCTTGTATTACTAATTGACATAGTATGTCAATGTCACGTGTAACATTACCGTTAATACGTTCTTACATACTTTCACCCATATTACATGACTCATAGCCAAATTCAAGTTATTAGACGACGTATAGACGCATACGTTCAGCTGTGGATACACGGGTGCTTCTTTGATCCATTTGCATCGTAATTTGTTTTTCATCGCATTAGTTACAAATCATTTAACTTTTCGACGTAAAATCTCATCATAGTGTTTTTATAAAATAATATTCTTATATTAGAACACTGCAAAAAAAAAATTGTGAGAGAGTGACGTACAGAGGGCCTATGGTATACGTTACTTTTGTTTATAACGACTTATAAACATCCTTCTTTATTCATTTCTCCTATATTTTTTGTTCTCCGTAAATTTAACTACTAACGTTTTCACTCCAAGAATTTCATTTTGAAGCCGCATGGCAGAAAGATTATGTCTGCTGGTTTCTAAATCGAGAATTTGAAGTTAAGCACTACTAAAGTACAAACATTGACATTTGAAGTATGACTCAACTGTCAAAGTTTGTACTTAAGTAGTACTTAATTTCAAAGTCTCAATTCAGAAACCGACTGTGTATCGTGAATCGTCAAAAGCATAAGTGACACAAAAGCAATTACGCTAACACTGCCAAAACCTTTAACAGTCTATAACATTTCTATTCCCATCCGACCGCAAACCAGTCATTTGGAATTGGCTTCACCCACAAAAGGCGTATAATTTAGGCTCGGACGCTGCGTCGCGTGCGCCTGTCGCTCTGACGCGTTTCACGCAGTCACGGCAATCACAGTTGTAATTAGCAGCTAGTGAAACAGCAAATTAAACTGGCTTTCATGTGGCCATTTGCAACTTGCCATCTTTGTGGAATTTGGGCTGAAATTAGGCGATTACCGCTTTATTATTATTTGGTTCGCTTGCTCTCCGTAGTCCTAAGAATAATATCATCATCATCATCAGCCTGTTGCAGTCCACTGCTGGACGAAGGCCTCTCCAAATGCTCGCTACTTTGATCCAGCCAGCCAGCCCTCTTGCGCAGATCGTCACTGGTATGGAATGTCGGTTTCTACTGAAAAGACACAAGAAACATAAAATATTGCAAAATTTACTTGTCTTGCTAAAAACAAACAAAAAAAGTTAGTAAATACTTCTCTTTTTATTAATTTAATGTTCTTCATTTTAATTTTCAATTTAAAATGAAGAGAAGCACAACATGTCGGTCCTTTTATCTCATTTTACAAGGTATTTCGTTTACCCAAAATTAATACCAGTCATTAATTTGTCGACCAAAAATCTCAGTCAATGGCCTTGAGTGATGGGATTTTTGAAATGTATCACATATCTAATAAATATAAGCTCCATGTATGTATATATCCCTCAGAATGAATTTCCTATCCCTTTTCATGTTTCTGGATTCTTACTTAGGTATAACTTGTAGTAAAATGGTTTGCTATCGGAAAATTTACTCTATTTATAATTCTATTGTAGGCCTGGGAGCGTTCGCTTCCGAGTGGACACTGCGACCAAATTGATCTATTGTGTCCTCCGAGATCGTCTCCCAGGCCTACGATCTATATTTAGGCAAAGTGTCTAAGACCAAATATCCCGTATTTAATACGGGGCGTATGTTTTGTCTATAAAGGTTTTGAATTTATCGATGTAGATATTTATTTGCATTTTGATATATATTTTTTTATGAGATACGAACAGACGGATCACCTGATGGTAAGCATTACCGCCGCCCATGGACACCTGCAACACCAGAGGCGTCGCCAGTTTATGATTATGATTTCGATATTCATTTACCTACATCAAATGATTCCCAAAATAAATATCTATCTGTTAATTACTAAACGAAAAGACTCATCAATCGATTACTTATGTTTTAAATAGTTCCTCCTAAAATATACTCAAAACCAATTCCAATCTGAATCAATATTAGTTTAGCACCTTTTGAAATTAATCCCAATAATTTTCATTTAATGCCTGATTATACTCTGCCCGTAGTGAGGTACACAACAGCAATGTACGAGTATTAATATTCAATAATTTAAAAACCGCAAACAAACGGGGTTCGTGCGGTAAACTTGTAACAATGCTTCATTGTTTGATTGGAATAATAACAAAGTATTTGTGAGCTGGTATTTATCCCTCACATCGGTTTAAATAAATAATTGGCTTCAATGAATAAACAGGAACAAAAACGTTACATTTGACGTAAATTATTTTCTGCTATGGAAAATAATTTTCGTCAAATGGAACTGAATAGTTTCTGTTCAGTGTTGAAGATGTGCCATATGTCTTGTCCTCCGGAAAAATATTTTAAACTCTGCGTTTTCTTATCGATTTGGCGTATCGTGCACCTTATTTTTTATTTAATAGGTATCAGATGAGCAGACGGATCACCTAATGGTAAGGATTGGTACCGCCCCTAAGACGTTTGTCGTGGTGGGGTATTCATGGGTGTATGTCCCTATGAGTGTAGGGTATGTCTACATACCCTACACTATACGAGTCATAAGTGCGTTGCCAACCTTTTAACCCTCTTTTCTCCCAATTGGGCCTCACTAACTCCGCAAAACACACCTCAGGCGCTGCTTCACGCCAGTCTTCGGTGGGGCCATGGTATCCCACGGTAAAATAATTCCCGATTGAATGAATGAATGAATGAATATGCTTTTTATTGCACACAAAACAGAGGTATAAAACTTAAAACTAGTTATAACAGGAGTAATGTACAACAAAGGCGGCCTTATCACTATGAGCGATCTCTTCCAGGCAACCTTTGGGTAAAGGACACTTGATCAAGGTGTAAGGCGGTGCAATGATACAATACTTATATACATAGGTACGAGTATAAACATTAATACATACATACATTCATTAAATTAAATATGAATACACTAATACATGTCATATACTAACAAATATAAACTACATAGACATACATAAGAATAAATAATGTAACTATAATAAATAAATAAAGAGGATCTCAAATAAGTAGGTAGCATTATGAGAGTTGTAATGAAAGGACAGGTTAGGATGGGGTGGGGGGGGGGGGGAGAGGGGGCTTAGGGAAATTTGGTTCAAAGTGTAAGGAAATGTGCTTTGATTCTGGTTTTAAAGATGGGTAGGGAGTTGGATTGCCTTATGGACAGCGGTAAGGCGTTCCACAGCCTGATGGACTGTACGGTGAAGGATTGGGAATAGGATTCAGAGGAGTGAGGAGGGAACATAAGGTGGAGAAGTTTGGAGGAACGCATATGACCTCGGGTGGGCTGCAGAAACTGAAAACGCTCCTTGAGGTAAGATGGAGATTTGGGACTAAACAGAATTGTATACAGTAAAGAGAGTATGTGGGAGTCGCGACGAAGTCGGATAGGGAGCCATTGAAGACGAGATCGGTATTCAGAGATGTGGTCATACTTACGCAAGCCGAAAATAATACGTATGCAGTAGTTCTGGAGACGTTCAAGTTTGTTAAGGAAAACCTCATTTAGGTCAAGGTAGCAGCAGTCGGCGTAGTCGAGAATTGGAAAAAGTAAAGATTGTACTAGCGCAATTTTGGTGGGTATTGGTAAGAAATTTCGGAGTCGATTAAGTGATCCTGCAGCTGCGAACAACTTCTTACTAACCTCAGCCACCTGAGAAGTCCAAGAGAGGGAGCTGTCGATATAAATGCCGAGGTTCTTAACAGTTTTGCTATAGGGGATTGGGACTCCGTCAAAAAGTACGCACGGTAAGGTACTCCAGTCGATTCTGGATAACAACTTCGAACTGCCAATTATTATAACCTGCGTCTTATTAGGGTTGACCAAGAGACCAAAAGACCTGCTCCAGGCCGAAATCCGGTCTAAATCTAAGTTAATGGCCTGTACAGCGCTGGGCAGATCATTTAGGCTACTTTGCGTATAAATTTGGAGATCGTCTGCATATAAGTGGTAGGAAGAAGTAAGATTTTGGGTAATAGAGTTTATGAAAATAGCAAAAAGCAGGGGAGACAGTACGCCACCTTGCGGCACGCCAGCACTAACGTCGCACCACGCGGAGAAAGATTCATCAGCACGGATACGCTGCCGGCGGCCATGCAAGTAACTCCGAAACCAGTCAGTTACCATTGGAGATATGTTAAGAGAAAAAAGCAAACCAAGCAGGATGTCAAAATCCACAGTGTTAAAGGCATTGCTGAAATCCAGAAGTGTTAGGACAGTTAGTTGTTTTTCGTCCATGCCTTGACGAATGTCTTCTGTGATTTTGACCAACGCCGTAGCCGTACTATGACCACGACGGAACCCGGATTGGAAAGGATTTAAAAGTTGATTATTTTCTAGAAAGGAGCTAAGTTGGTGATGCACAATACGTTCTAGGACTTTTGATAGGAAAGGAAGGATGGAAATGGGTCTGTAGTCGGAGAAGGATGTAGGGTTCCGCTTTTTAGGGAGGGGAGTTATCTGGGCATCTTTCCACGCTGTAGGGAAGGTGCTCGTGGAGAGAGAATGATTTAGGATATGTGTAATAATAGGAGTAAGGATATCAAGGAGAGGAGTGATCATCTTACGGCTGACGCCATCGCTGCCGATGGCGTTGGAAGCTATGGAGAGTATGTTCCTCTTAACATCACAATCTGATACTTGACTAAAAATTAGACTTGAGTAGTCAGGCATTGGAAGAGAAGAAAGTTGTTGCAATGTATTGGCCTTTGTTGTACCATCAATGGAGGCAGAAGATGAGAAATGCTTGTTTAAAGACTCAATATCAATATCTTTTGTGGAGGATTCGTGACGTGTTCTTCCAATTCCAAGTGACTTAAGAAACTTCCAGACTTTAGCTGGACTTCCATTTTCTACAGATTTGTGAATATGGCGTCTTTGAGCGTCTCTACACAGCATATTACAGCGATTCCTCAGTAATTTATATTTTACGCGGTTAATGTCGGACGGGTCCAATTTGTACCTAGTTTTAGCGGCATTCTTCCTGTCTCTTAACGATTTTAGATCCTCAGTGAGCCATGGTGCAGGAGCGTGTTTCATCTTGACTGGTCGAACTGGAGCGTGCTTGTCGTATAGTTGAATAAGGAGAGAGTTAAAGAGGGTGATTTTCTCATCCACACTTTCAGCACTAGCTACCACGGACCAGTCAGTATGAATAGCATCGTGTTTAAGATTTTCAATGTTCATGCCACCAAAATTGCGCTGCAGAAGAACTTTCGCCTTAGATTTCGGAGGACGAATTTTATAAGACAGATAGATAAGGTCGTGGTAGGAAAACGCATCAGCGTGGCATTGGCCATATTCAGCAACGTGATCAGAGGAAGAAACTATTATAAGGTCAAGAAGAGAGGGGGTGCAGTTTGGAAAAAAGTGAGTAGCACTCAGAGGGAGAAGATGTAAGTTGCACGAATGAATGAGGGATCTAAGGCGAGATGCACGGGAATCCTGTTTGAGAATACAGGTATTAAAATCTCCCATCAGTATGGTATGACTGTATAAGGGAGTCAGGTCTTCTAACAGTTTTTCAAGGGAGGAAAAATAATCCACCCTTAATGAAGGACTGTAGAAGACACCGAGAAGAAGTTTTGCATGGGAGAGAGATACTTCAAGAAATAAATGCTGTGCTACGTCCGAGGAGGAATTAGGGGGGGATAAGTCAAGAATTGAGAAAGAAATGTGGGACCGAATATAAATGGCAACACCACCACCGGATCTAATAATGCGATCATTGCGGACAAGTTGGAAGCCGGGAAGGGAGTAGGAAGTTGACGGTAGACAGGGATTTAGCCAGGTTTCGGATACAAGAATTGCATGAATATTTTTGTTGTCAAACGACGCCAGCAAGTCAGGATAATGAGCCGGAATACTTTGCGCATTAATATGGACAACGTTAAAGTTTTTTGGCACATTGGAAAAAGCTGTATCAAGCACATCACAAAGAGGAAGAGAAGTGGAGTGGAAACTTTCATTATTTGATGAAGAAGAAAAGGAGACAAATAAATCATTCTGGTCAGAGTCACTACTTATTGTTTGATCTATCATTAATATTATAAGTATAGCAATATTATAAAATAAATAAATAAAATAAATACTTTTGCTAAAAACAAAATCTACTATTATTAATTAATACAATAGCACCCAACGCAAGACGTACTTTACCCGCCAGTAGTTTGGAGATAAAATATTTTAAAACGAAAATAATAAAATTAATAAAAATTAAAACAGTAGAAACAAAACGCTATACTACAATGGCGGTGAAACGAAACGAAACGTTCCCGCAGTGACAATGACAGCTGCTGTCATCTGTCACTTCTACAGTCAGTCTGCCTGCCCCACATACAAAAAACAAACAACAATTAAATAAAGAATACATTACGAAGGTGTTTTAAAAACGAAGTTTTGTAAAATACATGCAAATAAATTATTAAAAAACTTGAGATAAAGTGGGTAAAAATAGCTAAACCTAGGGACAACACAAACAATGACCTGCGGAGAACGAACTTGATGTTATATCAGAGACGGAGAAATTCACCTCTTCAGACGCCTCGTTCTGTTTGTAGCAGCTTCCTGATTACCTCGTCCACTCGGTGTGATGGTTGCTTGGACGCTCGGCGTAGCGGTGACGGGTATAAACTTGTCCAGCTCGCACATCGAGGTGAGGCGGTGGTGCGTACCGTCCGCCGCTGTGGCCACAATGACACCGTTCTTGGTCCAGCACTTGGAGATCCCGACGCGTTTACGCGCCTCCATGAAGACTTCGTGGCGCGTCCTCGTCAGGAACTCCGAAATAGTGATGCCGGATCCCTTTAGTGCCGTCTTCGCAAACCAAAGTTTATCGCGGTCTGCGGCTTGAGCGAACTTGACCAAAATTGGTCTAGGTTTGCTCCCCGCAGCCCGTCCGAACCGATGACAGCGGCTGATACGATCAGAGGACAGAGTAACCTTCAGCCGCTCCGAAGCCAGTTTTAGCAAAGCTGCTTTCGTCTCCTCACCTTGTCCCTCCACAACACCGTGAACTAGGAGAAACTTACGGCGCCCACTCATCTCGATCCTGTCGCATTCTTGGGCCAGGAGGTTCGCTTGAGACTGCAGTTGCGACAGCGCTGTGATAACGAACTTCTTGAAACTCCCAAAATCTGCGGCCAGTGTTGAAATAGTTGGAGTTGGAGCAGCTTTCTCCAGGCTTCGCTGGAACTCCGCCAGTTGGGTGGAGAACAAAGTTTTTAAATCTCCAATTGCACTTTGAAGAGGCTCCATTTTCGTTTTGATTTTTAATCTTGTGAAGTGATGTGAAGTGTTGAGTTTATTAGTTAGGATTGTATGGCAGGTATTGTACGTGCGTTTTAATTATACATATATACTTTTTGAGGGCTTTTACTATTTTTAAATTAAATTTTAAATTCCGTAACTACTATGTGCGTGTTTATATATTGACACCTACCCGCCGAAAAAATTGTTATATTATTAACGGTTTTAATTTTGTTCCTGTTAAATGAAAACTTAAATTCCCTTTCAGGAAAATATACCTCATTTTGCAATTAAACGGCAAAAGGTGCAGATACAATCATTTTTAAATTAAAGCAGAAAATTGTCCCAATTTCAATTCGGCAAAGAGTGCCAAATGTCGTTGAATCGTATTGCCAATATCCGATTCACGTTTGAGCTGTTAATTAACTGTTAATTGTCGACCGCACAACGAAACATAAAACCACCTGCGACCTGGGAACGGTGGGTAAGCATCTAAATCGGATATTTCAAATAACCGTGACCGCACGAGCCATTCTGTGTGAGAGTAATTAAGTCTCTAATTACGAACGGAGATGGAAAAACTCAATTAGGGCCGGGACTGCTTTCAAATTAGTTTATGGTACTTTTTGGAGATTTGCATGTGGAAGTGCAGCTGCGGATATTGCGGACTGAGCACTGTTACTAGCTAGTAACAGATAACTGAGAATCCCCTGATAGAATGCCTTGTCATCCAAGGTAAAGTGCTGTGCTGTGCGGCGAAACACAGCACTTTAACTCCGGTACCCTTACCGGAGGCCCTCTCGGAGGGGAAGGGGATAAAAGGTTGGCAGCGCACTTGTATCTCCACTGGTGTTGCAAGTGTCCATGGGCGGCGGCAATTGCTTACCATCAGGTGATCCGCCTGCTCGCCTGCTACCTATCACATAAAAAAAAAGTTAAAGTGGAAGGCACTAGACCGCGCGGGAGATCACACATGCATTGGGCTGATCAAATCAAGTCGTTCATTGGGGAATTAGTCAACGAGTGCTGTTGGATGACCTCAAGCAGGCATCGGTGGTGGACCCCAGTGCCGTATTACATCTGCCCTATCCTATTACGAGTACATGACGATCACAACTGTTCTACGAAGAATGTATCTGATAAGAAGAAGAACTTGCCAAGTCTTTTTAGTACTTAGATTACCACTGAGAATTTCGGAACAGAAAAACTGAGGTACAAATTTTTGCTCGACCTGGGGATCTAACTTAGGACCTCAAGCGCAGTCGTCTCTTTGAAGTTTGACCCATTAACCACTGCGGAACCGAGGCAGTAAGCCCGAAGTCTGGAAGTAGTACATCCGTGCCTCAGCACGTTAAGCCGTTGGTACTGCGCCAAATGCCTCTACGGTTATGTCACACTACACTGGTAACCAATGGACTTTAGATGGTAAGGGTAGGGAATGCACCTGTGTTTGCACACACACTGGAGCTCAATAATGAATGTTTGGTACTGCGCTGATCGTTAAGATCAGCCGCCGTAGCCGAATCTATTGGAGGATATTATTACATATTATTACTTAGTTTACCTACTTAATAACCATTTTACACAAAATATTTGAATATTAAATATTTATTTATAAAATATTTGGTTGAGACGCAAGGGTGTCGGGTTCGATTCCCGCATCAAGACAAATGTTTGTGATGAAACAGATATTTGTCTCGGGTCTGGGTGTTTGTAGTTCCTTCGTTGTTTCTGGTTTCCATAGTACAAGGGAAAACCTTAGTTGGGACCAGGACAATGTATGTGATGTTGTCTCAATTTATTTATTTATTTTATTTATTTATTCAGATTAGATTTTAAGAACTGTTTTTCAAAAAATATTCGAACGACAAAGAATATCTACAAACCTTTTTCGTAAAATATCCCATTTAACTGAGATATTTAAGCGCTGAACATTCTTCGATCCTGAGGTATTTGTTCCAGAGGTATTCACCAAAGATACAATGACCGTAAGCATAAAAATAGCGAGAAAAATACCTATAAAACAGTCGTTGCCAAGAGTAATAATGAAAGTTACGTACACGGATCAACGGACGGCTTTAGAATTTACAGACATGAAGGATGAAAAGCATAAATGCACCTAATATCACGTGACTTCAATGTCTTGCTTACGCTGTCACCAAGAGAATGCCATCGCTTTGACATGAATTGGCCAGTTCAACCAATGCAATACCACGGGATCACAGAAAAATGACGTGAAGCAGTACTGAGTACCCCCGGGTGAGTATGGGTATTGGAGGCTATCCGGGGAAAGGAGAGTATAAAGGTTAGTTGCGTACCTACTTGTGACTCCATTGGTGTTGCGGGTGTTCATGAGCAACTAATAGTATCACTGGATGCCTTTCATGGTACGCATTAAAGGCATCAAGTGATCCATCTGCTCATGCCACATATTCGTAAATTTCAATGGAGAATATATTTCTCAGTTAACGTTGTAAGGCCCAGACAGCAGACACAATGGAAAATTAATGTTTGATACCGTTTAAAAGGCTTTTGGGTCTTAAGACGTTAATGTCAATAAAATCCTATCAAAAAAAATATATGTAAAAAAACCAATTCTCGCAACTACCGTAAAAAGTGGTGAATGAGTCGGTAACCAAAAGAGTAATCATGAATGTAAGTGGGTGGAGGAACAGAAGATGACCAAAGAGATGGATGGATTGTGTGATTCTTCACACAAGCCTAAAAAAATATAACTAAAAAAAGGGGTGGAGGATACAATGTCGAATGGCAGGGTCGAATGGAAGAAGAGAATATATTGCACCTACCTCAGTTAACCTGGGCAGAAAGATGACTATGATGGATTCAATAAAATTATCTTTTTGCTCTCAACTAAACTGAGAAATATCTTTCTGTCATCAATGCCCGTGTTTACCATTCTTCGGAACAATATTACATGGTTACAGATTTCGCGAACTCCATGGAACAAACAGGGTGTCCTTAAACTTTCGCGACCTGGGTTGTACGAACAGAGTTATTTTTACGTCTTTGATGTGATTATCCACGCGTTTTATGTTCAGTTTACGTTTACGCTATTTAAAGTTTGCCTGTTACTTTTATGAGATCATTTTTTTATTAGAGTAGGTGTACTACCTGCATGTTAAATAATTAATTGGTATGCAAATAATTAGTGTCAGATAAACTTGCAATAAATAGACCTTGACCATTAACTAGAACTTTGACGTTTGGTATTATGAAACACGGCAAATGTAATTTTGTCGACAGTTTAGTATGGGAGGCGATCTGTATCGCGAATTTGGACGACTTCTTGGTACAAGTGGGGTGAATGACCTTTATTGCAAGTTTATCTGGCACGAACTATAAGTATTTAATTTAGTTACTAACTAGTTCCTACTTGTAAGTGATAGCTGTCGATAGTTATCTATAACAGCTTGTCAAAAACCACTTATAAAATGTGCCAAATATTCTTAACTATAAATAATGTCCTCCTAACCGATAATATAGATATGGCGGCCAATCTGCCATTGACACAGAACAAGTGTGTGAGCAAACACAAGTGCACTCTCTATTCCCTTGCTCTTTTCCGATTCCGATGGAATACCAGAGTGACTTGACCGTGGAAGGATCAGGCTTAGGATCAACAGCTTAACGTGCCTTCCAAGGTACGTGAATTTCTGAACAGAAAAACTCAGATACAAATTTTGGTCCGACCTCGGGATCGAACCTGAGACCCCAAGCGCAGCCGTCCCACTACCCACTACATCACTGAGGCAGGCAATGCTAAACTACGAAGCTTAGGATCCTCATAAATAAAATTTTCTTCCTTTATAGTTCAGTAAGCTATTACCAAATAAATTCTACCTTAAATATCCCTTATAAATCCCTCACACGCTACAGTAAAGAAAATTTAACAAGCCGTTGATAACAAGTTTAAGCTCCTAAATGTACTGCACCTTCGTATTAATAGGTTACAAAGTTGGTGTTCAGAGTAAAACCGAGCATGTTTACGAACGATGTGGTTGCCAGTGGCTGCTATAACGCAGCTCTTCCTTACTGCACAAGCCGTGCATAGCCGCTTAACGTAGAACCTCCAAACCTGCTTAAATCCTCCTTTTAGAGTCTAGATTCTACAGTGGAGAGACGGGCAGGGGAGCTCAAGTAACATTAGCCGCTAAGCGGTGTAACATTTGGTAACACTCGCGCGGAATAAACTATGATAACATGAAGGTACGCGGTCTTTGGTGTAAAATTTTCCACTTAAGCGTTTAACTTCGAATACAGTGTCAGTCGATAAACAGGGCGTGGGTATCGAATAACAAAATATCTTTGGGTTAACTTCCAAAGATGTTTTGCTATCGAGAATGTAAGCGAGATTTTTACGAAGCCCTATTGGAACGTGCTTTTTGCCATTTTGAATTCAGAGTTTTAGAAGAGAATGTTAAAGATTCTTTCAACATTTCATAAATTTATTCCACTGCATAAAACGCGATGAGTAATTGGGATTATCAAGTACAAAAAAATATTTATGTACGGACAGCCGCACATCAGGTTACTACAATCTGTCAAATTTCCTCAGTTGATATTGAACCAAACACGTTTGACATAAAGGTGAGGTTCGATTGAAGAAATTTGACAGATTGTAGTAACCTGATGTGCGGTTGTCTGTACATATAGATGAAAAAATGTCTTTCTTAATGTTTTGGGTACCACAATAAAAAAAGTGACCCACACAATACTAATTTAATAACTATTAAGTATAATAACTATTCTGAACAACATATTGTGACTTCCTGTAACACTTGTAGCAATGCAAGAACTCGACTAGATGGGCTATAGAGCAAATCAGCTAACAATGAGACATAGTAAAACTAAAAAATTAAACAATGCCAGCACAAAAATGCTGACAATTTGACTTCCTTCCGCGACTGTTTAGAACCGGAAAATTCTCATAAAACGGTAAACCGGCAGATGCTTCAGAGAAACCATATGCTACATAAAACTGACGCGAAATTGCGTTGTTTTGCAAAGACAACTTATGTTTGTACGTTGGAACGAGTGTGCGAGACGTAACGCTACGTATCTATATAAAACCGAGCGTTTTGAGTGTGGTGCAAAGCATAAGATGAAGCCAAATTGCTTAGCAAGAGGAAGTAAATTAAGTTTATTAGAATTAAACGAAAAGAATTAAAGTTACATACTACAAAAATTCAAAAAGTTTCTACTAATAACAATTAACAGTGATTGAAGAGTTGAGGTCATAAAATCGAGTTGAACCTTTTAGTTAAAAAGTATTAGGACAAATAATATTAAGTATTGTATAGATCTGTAACTGTACATAACACAAGCTTCTTCAGGTCATGAATAAATAAATAGGTAATATTATAAAAATACAATACCTGTTTGTCTATGTATTCGCATTGCAACGTTAGGGAGACCAAAATCTGCACTGTTTACAATCATAATCTTAAAATATAATATTCAACTAAACACAGAAGAATGACTGCAACATTTCGATAAAAACAAGCACACATTCACACCTTCTTTATTGTATTCTATTGTTTTATCTGTACGTGTTATTATTATATTCTCGTGTTATAATACAAGCTACGATAATATTATGCTACAACTTTATCGTCGTAAGACCCAAAAGCCTTTTAAAAGGGTCTGCTCTCTGGGACGATAACTAGAACTCTTTGATTTTAAGGTTAGCTCGAGACATCTTTCTATGTATAATAATTTTGTGATCATAGTGTTATATTATACCCCTATTATATGCGCAATAGCTAAAGTAAGTAGCGAAATCACTGAATGAAAAATAAAATATCTTCTTCCCTCATGAATTGTTAGAAATATACCGGGAAATCATAACATTATTAAAATTATAAACTGATGCGAAACGGAATTTCTATTTACCAAAGAAAACTTCCATGCATAGCGAAGAGTATTTCACGAGAGTAGGCTAGACTGCTATTTACCTGTACAAATGCAAGACTTTTTGTGTTTAGTCTAAGTAAAAGGCGGAAGCGATAAACCAGAAATTAGTAAGGTACGTAGTTTATATACTTACGTCTTCTGTTTTATTCACTAGTGAAATGGTTTTATCAATCCAAGATTTGAATGGTGTACATACTTCAGTTATTTTTTAATATTTTTTGTCTTATATTATTACATTTACTAGATTACAACTCAGTGGATAGGTATCTGTGGTTTTTAGTATGTTGTTTAAAAACAACACCGCGCGTTTAAGGGTTAAAAAACTTAAATTGTTTAAGTGTTTTAATAAAAAGTTATGTGCAGTCTAGGTTCCAGCATATTTAAGTTTATTTACACTTATGTTTAATCCTCAAAAAAAAATTCATCTCCCCACACAAAGTAGATCATGTGACTTTTGTATGGAGAGTCGAAAATTCTTTCGATAACTTTCAAAAAGTTGTTAAACAAATATTGTATAGAATGGTTAATAGAACACGTGGTTAAAGGGATGTAAAGTTCACAGATACACCCTGATGGATACTAAAGAAGTTCACATCTTGCACCACAATCTAATTGTGTGCGCTGTTTCCATTACATCGCGACATGCCACTTCTGATGCGTCTCTATGTAATAAAAATAAAATTTAAACTCTCTTCAACTGGTAATTTCAACTGGTTATTTCACTAACATAATTTCATTTATTTTAGCAAAGTTCGAGTAAAGTGGTTTAAGACTTTTAAATCTCAGAGTTATGTTTCCAAAATGTTCTTAGCTTTAATTTAGCTTCTTTATTTGACAGGATTATGGAACTCTTGAGAGAATTTCAGCTAATAAGTTAGTCATTTAAGCTTAGCGGATTTTTCGCACACTTTCACGATCCCAGTTTTGGAGCGCAATTTAAATGGAGGCATTTGGGGGAGGCCTTTGCCCAAAAGTGGGACCACGCAGGCTAAAAAAAAGTTGGCTATCATAATGCACTTGACGTTTTAGTGGAAAATGCTGGAAAGTATTTGAACTCTAAATTTTGAAAAAGTCTTACTCATAGGTAATAAAATTAGTAGCTATATTATGTTACGGTAAAAGCTCGAACTACGTTACGTTACGCTCGAAATACTGGTACGGCCGTTTCTATGATTTTCCATTAAAACTCTTAATGGTAAAGTCAGAACAGTTTTGAACTATCTAACATTAAGTAGATGAACCTTGGAGGATTGCAAGAAAGAATATTACTATTATGTTAAAAACTTATTCATAACGTGTATTGTAATAAGCATAATAATAGTACCTACGTACCTTTGCCAATAGTTTTTACTTATACTTATTACTTAATACTTTTGTAAGAGTATTCATACTTTTATTTTTATAATGCCAAAATTTAAAAAAAGTACATATTTTAAAAGATGAACGCACATAGTCTCTATAAGTAGCTAAAAATGTACAATACGAATTCACAGATAGCAATGCTAACACACAAGCAAACCCCGGTCTACGTAACGACAGCTTGGAAGCAAACCGGGACAATACACTAAGATGTTAGCTATAATTGCACAAGCCACCAACATTCTCGAGGAAGAAGAAAAAAATCCATTGTAAATATGGTGCAAAATATTTCGGAGTCAATTATACTTCTGGCCGTTGACAACTTTTGTTATGAAGCTCGAATAATGAGAGCACTGTGAAAATTGTCATTCGGAGATCGTCAGACAATGTCGTTATGGCGTCAGCAATGTCGGAATGTCACTGTCAATTTGCGCGTCGGGGGATGCTGTGTTGTTGTTAAAGAGCCGTGCTCACCGGCGTGGATCAATTTTATTTACTTCATGAGTATTATTTAAAAAAAATGAACTGACACAATTAATTCACAAATAAATGGCAATACTGATTTTTAAAGGAGCGGTGAGGTTGGGTAGAGCGCAAACCACCGAGCGTTGTTTTTAAAGTTTATAGTGATATTTGTTTTAATATAAGTACAGGGCGTCCCACAGCCTAGCCACTGAAAGCTGGAGACTCTACGGTGCAAAATTTTGCGGTTACAAAAGATTAGGATTAACATTAGTAAGGATCCCATTTTAAAAAGCTACTACTCTTTGTAATAAAAGTTTTATGAAAATCATATTAAACATCAAACAACAACAATGTCAATGTTTTAGCAATTAATCCAACAAAGGTGACTCGCGTGTGCTCCCTCTCCCCGCATCACTTCGGCATTTTATTAAATTGTCTAACTGTCCAGTAGCCATATGATAACTGATAACGACCAGACAATGTGAACAAGAACGCAGTTTAGACTAGCAATTAATCACTATGCCTGGGCATTTTTCATAATGCCCGCATTAACCACTTGGTCCACAACATGAACAATATAAATTAATTATACTCCATAACAATCACTGTTTCACTCAGTCAACCTGAAAGTAAGTCAAACAAAAAAGTTTAGGATTTGAAGAGGGTTGCTGTTTGATGTAAAAGGGTCTTACACTTGAGAAAAATTGTGCTTGTTTTTTCAGACAAATTCTAATACGAAAGAAATAATATTTTGCAATCTCGCTTACAAAACTTTGAGCGTGTTGTTATCAGAGTAATAAATTGATTGAAATAGTAGCCGTTTCATTTAAGTTTTTTTTATGTATAGTTTGACGCCTAAATTTATTTGTATTGGATTGACTAACCTGATGCGCATGATAGCAAAAGTGTCGGAATAAGATCTTTCTAATCACACATACATTATCAAGGCTTTGCTGTAGGTAAGTAAAAAAAATAATGACATATTTAAACGTACAGAACGAATGGACTTAAACAAAAAAATGTCACTTTCATTTGCGACTTTTGAAAGTGACAGCATTCTTTTTAAACCATACCTAACTTTGGGCTGAAGTGGATAAGTAATACGTGGTAATACTGATTGTACATGAACTGTACCTACCTATAGTTGAGCTGATAATCTTAGCTTTACATTAATTAATTTTATTGTCCCGTTAAATCGGACCTGTTGTTGACAAAGTCAATTAGTTGAATTTTGATAACTGTTTTGTGTAAATTAATGTTTTCCACCCTAGTAATTAGGTCCATTTACGTTTAAAATTCTGAATAGTTTTAGCAATAAAGAGCCATACAGTCACGCCATTGACGCTCGTAGTAATATTTTACTAGAGGCAAAGCGTATTTATCATCATAGTATAAAAACAGTTAGTAGCAAAACAACGAAGTTTAGCACTTCTGTGACATTTTATACAAGAACAATGGAGCCAAACAAGTAGACCTGCAGACGCGGTTATGAAATTCATTCTTTGGCTCGCCTGCTACCTATTATCAAGAAAAAAAAAACTTTAAAATCAATAAAGAATCTCCCCTTTGATACTATATTGTATAATGTATGTGTACGTTTAATTTTTAGTGATAGATGCTGATTTTATTAAAAAGGAACTCAATTCATTAAGAGATTTAGCCAAAATCTGGGGTTAATCTCCAAACAACGTAATGTGTCTCTTAACATTGGCAGAATTGATAGTGCCCAAGAGCACAGTCCAAACTATAATAAAAAAAGTTAAGTAAAAAAAAAAGATATCTATGCATCCATCCTCATAAAGTGGACGAGCCAGGGTAGCCAGCCAGTGTAGCCAGGGTAGTCTAGCTGACCTTTTCTTTCACTGAGTTATATAATATCCAGTGTGAAATAATGTTTTTGAAATTAAATTGTCAATGGTGTGGTGATTTAGCGAAATATTGCACGGAAATGTCACGTATACAATTTAATGAATAGTTTATGAACTAGACCTGTAGTAATGGCTTTTGCTTAGTGGTTAAACATAATATTAAACTATCTCACCAGAAATGGAATAATTTTATTTCAACACGAAATTGCTCGGATATGTTGTGATTAATAATTCTAATTTATCTACGTGCTGATAGTATTTCAGAAGTAAACATTTAAAAAATAAATAAAATTTGTGATATTTCAATAAATTTTATATGAAATGATATCCATTTATACGAACTTCAGATCATTACACAAAACTCATTCCAGCCTGGAAAAACACGATTTAGTTTTTTATTTACTAGTGGCCCGCCCTCACTTTGCTTCGGGACCGTAATTCAGAAATGAACCGATAGATGGCGCTGTGTCCAATTACATCGCGCAAGCGTTTCGTGTTTTCGGTTCACCTATAAGCCTTGTTGTCTACAGAAGATATCTCTTTATAAATAGTATAGATTTGAGCACACGTAAAAGACCATTTATCTACGCCTCATTTGAAACTACTTAAGACAAAAGTAAAGTAAAGTAGTAAGTAAGTATAGGAAGTACAAAATGTAGTTTCGAAAACAATTGCCAATCGGCGTAAGTAGGTAAATGTACCATTTTTTTCCTCAACACCGGACATTTTCCGAACAGACTTGTTACCGTTAGGGTCCATTGTCACTAGTTTCACGTATCGTTCTGTTTTATAGTTTCCGATATCCATTACTTTAATACTGTGATAGTGGCAACTTTGTACGGCTATATTCGTTTGTATTCTAATGTGTAAGCGGTAACCAGGTGGCTAAGTACAGTTTCGTATTGCAATTCAGATGGTGGAATAAGCTGTATAATCAGTACGTTTGAATTCGAAGAGTCTCGTTAGGAAATCCCATTCATTACAAGAAATTCTATTGGGAAGATCTAAAACCATGGATTAAACGTTTAGGTAGCTGGTTCAGGTACTACATTTTTCTAACTGTATAGGAAACAAAAAGGACTAATGATAATGATTATTGGCGTTAATAATCATCATAATTAATCTTGAGGCTAACTTTGTATGGGCGAACGGCAATGTCCTTTGAGATCTTTTCTTACAAATTTAGCTGGTTTTGTCAATATGAGCTGCAGGCTGATTAGCGGGTTTTAATACGAAGCTGCGAAAGGAGCGGGCCAGGACGCGGCACGCGGTTCCAGCACCACATCTTGATTGCCTTTCTCTGGTTCGTATCAAGTTTTACACCATACAGGAATATGGAGAATACTAGAGAGCGTGTTAGACAGATCTTTGTGGTGTTGGTAATACCTCTCTTCCTCCAGATAACAGTTAACCTTGTCATCGCGTCCTTAGCCATACCAATACGTCTCTTTATCTCCGGTACACAGCTGCCATCGTTGTAAACCAGGGCGCTCAGTTATCTGCGCGCCTATACGTAGTGATCTACAGTGTCCTCCCCTGGGATTATGTTGACTGTGTTTGGCAGTTTATCAGCACGGTCAACCTTGTCTTGCTTCTGTTTACTGCAAGACCTATGTGGTTTCTCTCTTATTTCAGCTCTATGTAGATACCTGCATTTTACTCTGTTGTCAATTTAGTTGCATTACTTAATCTGGCAATACTGGCAGTATTGCCAGATTAAGTAATGCAACGTAAAATTCTCGAAGATATTATAACCGCATATTCTATGTCATACAGTGAAAGAGTGAGGCAATTAACTTTACCATAGTGAAGCATCGTTGATAGCTTTTTGGCTTCCTGTAATAAAATTAACTCGGATTTTAAGTCCACATGACAAAGCCGTTAACGTTGACGGACTTTCATATTAAACGCACATTAAGTAAATTGAGGGAACAAGAATTTCCTTTTTGCCTTATTAGTCTTTTTATTGTCAGATCTATTTAACCTAGTTATGTTTGTTATTAAACAAGAAAAAATAAGTTCAAAATAGACAGAAAAAAGCGAATTTTGGGTTCAAGAATATCGGTACTGAACATACAGGAGTTTATAGGTGATCGATATTAATTTATACTTCATCCATTTTATGTTATAGTTGACCTCAGCTGTTATTAACACTTGGTTTTAATTTATCTCCTTTCAATATTGACTGATTAATATAAAATGATATGGTGAATAAATGGCAAATATTTTATTGCTTATTTTACATATAATTATATCTACTTGAAACCTGTGACGAACGGTGTAAATTAATGATATTTTATTAAAAATATCATTGATACAAATACAATTGAAATATTTTGCGTAAAACTTAACCAATTTATTTGTTGTTTTATACCTACTTAGTTTAACCTACATGCCAATTTAGTTTATGTTTTGTTAAATTAATGTCATTTTCGATATTCGAGTCTACCTGACTTAAAGTTTGAAACTTAAACAGTAAAATAAGGTTGTTGATAAGGTTTTATAAAATAAAGGTGCAATCATCAATCCAATTAGCCGTAGTCAGATTTAAAAATAAAAAGATACAAACGTTAAGTAGTCTCGTAACTCATTAAACCGATCCGCGTTTCGAAATTAATGAATAATGACGGACAGAGCACGAGCGCTGCATAATTAGTAGTCGGAACTATTGTACATCTAGTGTTGTAGATTAATCGATAATATAAGTTCACATTCACTGTGATGTGCAAAGCGGATTAAGGGGCTGTACGAATGAAACTAGCGCCGCCAACCTATTTACACTGATTATGGCGAAAATACGATATTTTTTAAGAAAGCAAAACAGAAAGCAAATCTGTAATAGATTTAGATTAAAGTAAATTGAATTTTTCAAGATGCAATACAATATAAAAACGGCTATTTTTAGCAATAATTGACATTATTGTTACTTGTTGCGTGTTTTATAATATATTGTATTGCATCTTGAAAAAATCAATTTACTTTAATCTTACTAAGTCTGTAATGTTTTGCTTTCTTCAAAATATCATATTTTCGCTACAATCAGTGGAAATAGGTTGGCAGTGCTAGTTTCATTCGTATAGCCTCTTAAGCAGAAAATAAATATTAGGTTAATAACATTTCTAACACTTGCTAAATCTCAAAGTGAGTTACACCATCTGCCAACGAAGTTAGTATCTAAAATAGCGTTGATAGAACAGACTTTTTTTAAAACTAGACGTGAAAAAGGAGCAGGCGGTTACAGTAAGTCATCCGCCAACGAACATCCGCAAGGGCAGATGAATGATAAATGTTGATGATGTTGCCGGCCTTTAGGAAGTAGGTAGATCGCCCAACTCTTGAATGTTCCTAAGTTATAAGCGTTAGGAAATACTGCTATGGCTACTAAACCTTTCTGAACTGAGGTCTGTGGTAGAAAGATTCGTGAAAATAGCTCAATTCTAGGCCGCCGTCCATCTAGATGATGATGATGAACCGTCAATCTCTTGCATGTGGTTTGACATAAGAGTTCAGCCGCCTGAAGTAGATCAAACAGTTTTTCAGAGCATTCTCTTATAACACTAAAATATTAAACAAATACAACTTGAGTGTTCACACAAACCCACGTTGGTCTATTGTCCCACGTTGTGGGAATCACACTTCAGGAATTTTAGAAGTGTGAATCGAGGTCTTTATCAAATGTGCCATTTGACCTGTAATAATCTTAATGCAAAATACCTTTCTTAGTATCAATCTAAGGAAGTCATGTTTTGCCTGGACACTGTGTGATGTGATTTATCATCGATATTTAATATCGATATATCGGCAACTTTACACACTTGAATGCGTTTATGTCCGTGTCCTGTTACTTTCCATGTGCTAGATCCAATTACTTTTGTTACAGGGTCTGTCACTGATTTTCAGATTCATTAGCTGTGTTGCACTTTCCTATCATAGTTTCATATATGAAAATAATTTATAGTAGGTAACACAAATAACAAATTATCATCGCCGTCATTATAAACACCACAGTACAACCATTGTATGGGATCACCCATTCACACGATGTATGAACCCATTCACTTTTCCATTAAGCTCATACATGAAGATGGATTAATTCAATTTGATACACCATAGTATAATTCATTGTATAAGTGACCGATAAATTTTAAGGACCCGAGTTACGCTATTAGAATTAAGAGGACACTAGAACGCTTTAAATGTTGCGCTAAAATAATAAAAAAAATACAAGCTAATAAAAAAGAAAAGAAAGAAAGAAAGCTCTAAATTGAAAAGAAGAAAAGGAATTATCCTTCTCTTTTTATTGCTGGAGGGGAATCAGTTAGAGTTATTTTGATACTTACTTTAATTTTAAACAGCGAAAGAATAAAGATAAAAGATAAAACTTAAATCGTTTTTAATTTTACAGAACTGTAAAAGTCCCGTTTATTTTTCTGTGAAGTTAAAAAAATAGTTTTAAAGAGGGTTTCTTAAAGGGAGACAAATTTATGTATCTAACTGTAGATACATAAATTTGTCTCCCTTTAAGACAGAAACTAAATTAGGTACTGACCTAATTTAGTTTCTGTTGTTTTTCGTCGAGTAAGTGAGGGTATCGGAGGCCCAGTCTAGGATGAAGGGGATTAAAGGTTGGCAGTGCCCTTGTGACTGCACTGGTGGTGGATCATGGGCGATGACAATTGCTTACCATCAGGTGACCCACCTGCTTGTCTACCAACATATTACTTAAAAAAAGGAGATAATATGTGTTTTTTTTGTGAGTAAGGTACATTTAATACCCACATGTGCGACGCAATACGCAATAATATAACAAAACATAACATACCTAGCATAAACTTGATGGCCTCGATGGCGCCGTGGCCAAGGTGGTCGCCCAAAGCGCGAAAGGCCCCGGGTTCGATTCCCGGTGAAGTAAATTTAGAATAGGTACTACATATTCTAAGTTTTCTTGTGTCTGGGTGTTCTGGGTTGACGCAAGACCCAGTAAATTATCGTCACCTAGTACCTACTCATATAGTAACAGAGGTTGCACTAGTTTGAAACCAGGTTGATTGGTGTTATTGTCTGGCACATTTATTTATTACTAGTGGCCCGCCCTCACTTCGCTTCGGGACCGTAATTCAGAAATGAACTAATAGATGGCGCTGTGTCCAATTACATCGCGCAAGCGTTTCGTGTTTTTGGTTTACCTATAAGCCTTGTCGTTGTCTATAGAAGTTATCTCTTTATTATAGATTTATTTCTGTGTGTCACTGTACGCAATAAATAATATAACTAAGCCGGCTTATTTGCGTTTGTATGTTATTGAACCCTTCGATGTCCCTTTAAGTACCAGTTTATCTATTAGAGTTAATTCATCATCGGACGCTTTGAGCACGGTCGGTGTAGCGTTTTAAATTTGATTGATCGTCTCGAATTCATGACCCAGGGACGGACCGCTAATGTGAGATGTAAGAAACAATAGAGTTGGTATAATTAACGTGCTGAGAAATGGTAATGAGATCATTAAGTCAGGTACGGTCACGACTGGTCAGCTAATTTAGGGATGCATGATATGGAATATTTTTAAGTGCGGTGCACTCTTAATAATGAGTTTGATAGGGTTATCAACATTATTTTTATTATGAACTAGTGGTCATTTTGTGTCGGAATTTTGTTGGTTACAAATTATTTACAATAGTGCTAATTAGATACTAATTTAATAGATGATGCTAGATCACAGTTGATTAACACAAGTGTTATGTACGCCATGTGATTGTTTGTAGAAACTGCTATTGTATAAAGAGTATTTATATTTATTTATTAAATTTATTTAAAAATTACTTATTCATATCGCAAAAATATATCGATCTGATAATCTTGTAGGACGTACTTGTTTGTTAATTACCCGATCTAGTTGTTTAAGTAGAACGCCGTGATTTCGAGGTCCTGGGAGCAAACTTCGGGTCCAGCAAAAATATGTTTCGAATTTTTCGAACTTAGCTCTGGCTTGTGTGATCACTAATCCGCATCAGACAAGATGGTAAATTAATCCTAGTCCCATCATAGTAGCAATGACTTGATTTATATGATGTCTTGGCTTTGTAGTGGGACAGTACATAGGCTTATACTTTTAGTACCATAAGTATACGTAATTTTAAATAATGTGTTAAAAATGGTTTGTGATATTTCAAAGTTAGTTAGTAGGTTATCAAATTAATAAGCGCTTAGGTGATCACGTCGCAAAGGCCCAACAACTCTGCGAGATACAAATCAGAAAGTTCCTTATGCGATGTCGGTTTTACGATGGACTCTAGAAATGGCGCGTTAAACATCGACAAAAACCAAATGTATTGAACATCTTTTACTCGGTCACGGTACCTTACTTATTCGTAGTTTCTCCTAGAGGCCAGCAAAATAACGTTGCATAATTTGTACTCAAACGCCACGTCATGACATCATCAGGCACTCACTAAGTCAACAGTATACAAATTACGTACGTGACCAAGAAGGTGGCATCAATAAAACATTTCTGCAAAACCTATTTACAATTGAACACAGCTTATTTTGCAAAACAATTCGCTTTTTCAATACCCTACGCTACTGGCACACTATATACTGAAACAGCTAAAGGTGCTTCTTTTCTCCACTACCAATGTCATTTATTTGCATAAATTAAAATTAATTCGAAAGACTTAAAAAAAATATCTTTGCAGTGTACTGGGAATCAAGACTTGTGTTCTACGTATATGTGGTGTAGTGGTATAGGGGTGTAGGGGTATTAGTATAGTGATATGTCGTGTGCACCCGCCGGGCCCGCAGTGTAGGCGGGCCACCGTCCGAGGAGATGTCGTGGTGCGAGGGCTTCGCGCTATTTGCCCCACGACTTTCTCCCGCGATGGACGATGAGGGAGAGTCCCAGGGGTTACATTTCCCCTGGGTAACCAAAAAAAAAAGGGATATGATGTGTAATACTTATGTTGCTAATTCCGATTTGCCACAACAATTTTATTATCATTATTTGCTTCAAAAAGATTGTTGGAACTGGCACAATAAGAGGAAGGCTTAGTTTTAGTTTGATTCATCATCTTGATTGTCCTTAATATAAAAAAAAAATGATTCTCAGTAAAACAGGGCCTTATTCTCATTGCCACTACACCGCTTCCTCCATATTCAATTTCTCACATCCACGTATTGAGCTTGGTACTAACGAAATGAGTAGCCGTGGGGTTAAATAATATATTAAATCGTCGATTTCACACTCAAAGTATTGTAATTTGCCGTCAAATTAACCATCACATCTTGGTTAATTACTCATTTATGTCGTACAAAATGTACGGGAATGCGTACGGGAATCGCAAGATTTTTACGCTGACCACGAGCTCAAAGAACACTTAACTTCCTCGCGGTTGTCATGGTAACCAACTTAGGAACCACTCATTTTGACAAGGCGCAATTAAGTCTATTCCACTGCTTGAAAGGTTGCAGTGTCAAAGGTGTGAAAAATTATGCTACTAAATAATTCTCTCTTACAGCCCTGTTTCTCCAAAATCGACATCAGAATGTTAAAATTTACCGATTAAAAATTACCTTAACGGTTATTTAGACTTCAGATTGCCATGGTTTGTGAGATCTCGATTAGACTGAACCCTGCGATCACCACTGTCACTATAATATGTGATTTTTATAAAAGTGACAGCATCATTTTAAGACCGCGACTGACCACTAAGTTCAAATAGACAAAAAAACAAGCAAATTAATTAATTAAATAATAGCGAGGCAGCGGCGCGCGCGACTTTTGACGCTTGACTAAAAATTTTAATAGGTTAAATTAATCTTTACTATTTATAAACAGATAACTTCTATAGATAACGACAAGGCTTATAAGCAAACCGAAAACATGAAACGCTTGCGCGATGTAATTGAGCACAACGCCATCTATTGGTTCATTTCTGAATTACGGTCCCGAAGCGAAATGAGGGAGGGCCACTAGTACTTGTATAAAACCTAACTACTCGTATTATAAAAGTGATAACCTATGGTTAACATAATAAAAATCTATACATAAGGCTTGTTTTTATTTATTTTTCGGGTTTTTATTGATTTTAGTCTTTGATAAATATTTTAATTTGTTTTTGAGCTTCATAAAGCATGGCGTCAAGTTGCTTAAACTTGTGACAAAATATTCAGTGCGTTTCTAGGATTGTAATGCGCCACGTCAAATGCGCCATCATGTCAGACTTAATCGCTGATTTGTGACGCGCATACAAATAAGGGTTATTGTGCAACGGGTGAGTTTAAACCGACGATGCATTCATGCTCTTTACGATTGCGATCTCGTGTATGCAGTTTTGTTATTAACTTTTGTTGCACGTGTTTGTGGTTTAAAAATATTATTGCAACAGAATGGGTGGGCGTAAGTAAAGAAATGCAATTTGATAGTCATGATTATTAAAAGAAAATTCCAACAAAAATCGCATTGAAATACAGACAATTCCGCAAAAAGAGCTGGTGACCCGATTGCTCATTCGCCGCCTCTAGTATAAAAAAATCCTCAAATATAATAATTAAAAGGAATAGATACAACTCCTGAAATCCTTGGGAAGCCTCATAATATTTTTAACCGACGTCATAAAAGGAGCAGGTTCTCAATTTGTATTTATGTAGGTAAATATTATAAAAAGTTTTTTTTTCCAAATTTTGTTATTTAAAAATAAAACACCGACTTCAGTAACTTTTTATTTTCGTGTGAACTATTAACAAAAGTGTTACGTGTAAAAATATTCGGAAAATACTATTTTTACCTTTTTGATTCGTGTTAATTCGATCGAAGCCGCTTGTGTTCTTTCTTTTTTTTTATGAAAAATATTTTATGATTTTTGTACTTATTTTTGGTAAATGCCATATTAGCATATTACCTATCTATAAATTGACTGTTTAGAGTTTGCGCAAAATGTTTAAGTATGCAATTAAATGTGCGAATTTCTTGTACGGTGCTTCCAGGAATTTAATGATAGTGTACTTGTTAGTGTTTCTCAAAGGTGAACGTTTTATAGTCGTATGTGTCAATAGTAGTTCAATAGTTCGTCAAGTTACTGGCATTTTGGTAAAGACTTACTACAAAAGATATGAATGGATTGTCGCATCGCACAATGCCTATAATACTGTAGTGCTTGCAATTTTGAAGTGACGAATTTTTATTGGTAGTTCTATTACATAAGGGGTTTTAGGTAGGATAACTCGCTAGTTTAGTTAGTATTATCATCACAAAAATAATGGTTAGGTTAAGTTAGAACAGTGACCGGCCAAAAAATCTTGAAATTCTCGGGTGATTTCTTTTTCGGATGAGTTGTAACTGCCCCTACATAGGGCGGTAAAGGTAGCAAGCGGTCACCTTGAGCCCATTGACATCGGCTACACCAGGTGTACAGAATTCTCAGTTTTATCTTCGACTATAGTACAATACGAAAATGTTTTACTTTCATGCCTTGGAATGCCAACTAAGCTGTAAGCGCCAGATCAAATCATCTGGTTTTCCTGCTTAAAATATTACTTCGCTTTATCTAGTAAATATTGTCGTCTAACAACATTTCGTTACCTAGAGTTTTCTTTTCAATAACAATTTCTAAAACGCATTTAACATGTTAGTCATCGTTTTGACTAAGTTTCTAAATTCGCCTACTAGGTAGGTATTCATCATTCTTGAAACATGTATCACAACATAAATTAGCAGATTCAAAACAAAAGTAGGTAACCTAAATCATTACGGTTCGCACAGCTGCTTGCGCCAGAATAAGCCGATCAGCTGACATTGTCAATCAGGAAGGGTGAGTAAGTATACAATGTGCCTAATCCTTTTTATGACCGGCAGCTGACGTTAGTGATGTACCATAAGTCGATTTGCTATAGTACTGACTCGAGTAACATTGTGAAAACCTGCAACCGAGCAAACAAATTCGTACTTGGATTTGAATCACCTACGTAAAAGTAGTAAATTATGTAGCAAAATATACCTAGTGAAGTTAAAAAGACTAACGGCATAATTTCAAGATTTTATTATGACTTATTTTTCAAGGTCCTATCCATACCTTAAAAAAAAGTTGTAGAAAGTCTTATGCGGGTTGGAGTGACTGCGCATCACTTACTTCAAATCTTGGACACCCAAAATATACAAGTAGAATTTCAGACGGAGTCGAGCAACGCCAAACTTATAACTAATATATTTTGTACTTACCTAGATTCGGATGTAGATAACTGGCACTCAGTCGGCAGTTGCGTTTGCGTGGTATGTAAGATCACTCGAGTGATAAGTGTAGGGTCACATCACTAAAATGACGTGGTTTATATCACTTTTATTATGATCCGGATGAGTAAAGGGTTATAAAAAGGGTTTTGTGATTCCATATTTTTTGTAAACATGTCTTACGTGAATAGGCTACCTTGTCGTTTGTGGTGATTATACTTTTTTATAGTTTAAAATCGGATTTAGTTGTAACTTTTATTTTTCAAATTGTTGAATTTTTTGTCGATGAATTAGAAATACTTGAAGGGTAGAAGTTGGAGTAAGAATCAACTACTATTAAGTATTAGTAGTTGCCTGGCTAGATGGCGCATTTAGTAGTGACCCAGCCTCATGCGCCAAATAAAGGTCGTAGGTTCGATCCCCACCCTGGACAAACATTCGTGTGATGTACACATACGTTACACATATAGGTACGTCACAAAGGCAAAAGGGAGATTTGTTTCTCTGTAATTACAAATCGGCGAGTAAAGTTGGTCATAGCTTAAAAATGATGCTGTCACTTTCATAAAAGTCACAAATGAAAGTGACAGCATCAGTTTGTGGATTAAGCTTATCTTTTCTAAAAGATATTTAAAATAATACTACTTAAATCTCAAAAATATCAACTGCAGATTCGCTTTTCCATGCATGAATGTTTGTAGCACGTAAACTTATAACCTGTTATTCTATTTCAAGCTTTAATGCTATGAAAATAAAAGCAATGGGATGAAACTGGGACACATGTAACATTCAGAACATACGTAGACAAACTAATTATTATGCAGGTTTTCAATGCATTTGCACCAGGCTTGGCTATTATGTTACATTAGTGACGTGGATTTTTTAATGAGATTCATGGATGAATACATTTGTGTAGTATTTTTATGCTCGGCTTTTGACTGCATACACATTTTTGGTATGTTAATATTAAAATTAGAAATGAGTAGAGTGGGAGTCCAAATATCGACGACAGCTACGAGGCAGACCGAGGAGGCGATGGCGATATGAGCTCGACTCCTATTGCACTTATCTTAACTGCACCAATAGTCGCGATATTGGTATCGTGAAATGTGGAGAAAGGGTAGGGAGGCCTTTGCCAAGTAGCCAAGACGAAATTATGAATGAAAATATCACGCTGTCTACCGTATAGCAATATACCTAAATAAATAAATGCACCTGACACTCACACTAATAAATCTGGTCTCAAACTAAGGCAACCCCTGTATAGCTGGAGGCACAAAAGTATAGCAATGACCGTTATTTTGCGCACTTGTAAAAAAGAAGACTTTCTATCAAAATTGGTTTCTGCCCACTCAAGGTCATAACTACACTTTCTTGCCTCGGACTATACTAATGAGTACCAGGTGGCGATAATTAACTGGGGGCGTCAGCCAGACCTAAGAAAACTTAGAAAATGTAGCTCCCTAAATTTACTTGACCGGGTATTGAACCCGGGACCTTTCGCACTTCGGGCAAACACCTCAACCACTGCGCATTATGCCCATCAATATGCATCTTGGTAGCCATAGAATTTAAAAGTTATGTAATTTTCCACAGACACGCTTTCTATTTCTTTTGATAAGCTAAATAAAGGTGGGTGGAGACATCGGGCGGAACATAATCGATAAAGTATTGTGATGAACATGTTGAAAGTGAGTAGGTACATGATCAATGCTCAAATAATATTGAGTAGGTAGCCATATCATTGTAATGAGACCGCTTTATTGTACTGTCTGTTATTGTACCATACCTGTACTTATTTCTGTTCAATAAAGAATATCTACCTATCTATCAATAATTTGTATATTATGATCCATGAATTTGGCACTCATTTACTTGTTTTGTCGATGAAGTCAACAGCTGAAAAATATTTGATATGAATTCAGCGAGAAGTTTAAGTGTCCTGGGTTTTGACTTCATCGACTGAAGAAGTGAATCTAAATGAGGGGTTAATTCATGGATCGTATATAGGAATTATTGTATACGTTGGCCGACTTAGGTATAGCTGGATAGACGTACTGAAAAATGATCTGCGAGAACTTCAGGCTGGCAACAAACTGTGCAGGATCACCTAAAGGGGCGTTCTGTTATTTCGGAAGCAAAGACTCAGTTCGGGTCGCTAAGCCTGCGAGCTATAAAGAGATAACTTTAAAAGACAACGACAAGGCTTATAGGTAAACCGAAAACACGAAACGCTTGCGCGATGTAATTGGACACAGCGCCATCTATTGGCTCATTTACGAATTACGGCCACTAGTCTATTTATAAAGAGATAGAGTCCATAGATAGACATCGACAAACCTTACATATCGAAAAGGCGAAAGGCTAGCGCGTTGCAATTGACGCACAGCACCATCTATTGTTAGACAGTGGAATTACTGTCCCGAAACGGTGGGCCACTAGTTATTAGTAAATATATAAACATAAAGTACTTTATATTCATACAGTATTTCATGACCCATGTATGTTTTTGATAGCTTACCACAACACGCACGTCAATGGAATTGAAAGGAATAATGCAAAAGGTTTAAACTTAATTGAAATTGCCTGAAATGACGCTAAATGGTCATCTAAAATATACTATCATGCTGTTGCAACACTATTTTCATTAAATAAGTTTACTATTTAACACATTTCATTGAAATGTAGCTTCTAATACAAAGCATTTGGGTCACTATTTGTTTTTGTGAACTTGGCTACACGGCTGAATAGCAAAATGTCCGCGCTATATCATCATAGGGCCTCCAGACACTATAATTGTGCAAGCAATGAGAAGAAGGTGCAAGGAGAGCAAGCTATAAAGGTTATGAAAGAGAAAAGGATGGAATATACTGCGCGTTTTTACTCGTCAAGCGTCGAGAGCTACCAGCAGGCGAGGTCAGAATTATGAGAGAATTTTCTCGTTACAAAAGCTTTCAGTTTCCCAGAACCTTATTCAGATGCTCACTGTATTGTAACAGCAGACTTTAGCTCAAATATTTTTTCTAAAGACTTATCTAGACTGTCATGTTACGTATATATAATATTATTAAAAGCTGATTATTATTTTTACAGACGTATACAAAACAGAAAAGTTCAAAATATTTTTCAAACAATAAACTAATCTGAAATCGCAAAATGACAAGCATAATATGCTGAGTTTAGACCTCAATAAACACCTTATATACAGGATTATTGATAAAACACGGCATCCTTCAAACCGCCTTGTCTAACTGGCCATTCTGAACAATATTTGGTCTATGACTTCTGTAAATTCGCGAAAAAAAAATTCTAGTTTTCATACAAAATCGGTCACGTGACTGGTCATTTTGTATGGAAAGCCAAAAACTTTTCAACAAATTTCAAAAAGTCATAAAAGAATTGTTGTTCAGGATGGTTGGATGGACCACAATTTTTTGTAAACCCAACACTTTATTAAAACGCCTACTTATGTGATATTGACCAAAAAATATTGATGATTTAGTGGATCACCCTTAATTTGCACAGTTGCAATAGTTGCCTCAACAAAGGAGGTCTCGTTAGTGGTTATATCGAAGCTTTCCTATATTAATACGTTATTTCAAAGTTCAATGTCCACTTAAACTTGTTGAAAGGCACACAGTGGAACCCAACTGAACAAGCAACGAATGTAGACTTAAACAATGACTAATAACCCTTGCACAATGGGACGGTCGATATGTACAGTCAGCAGCGGAAGTAGATGATCAAAACCAAAAACTTGAGCAGAGTTCGCGTCAGAACTGTGTGAATCACTTTAAGGCTATACGGAGTTTGCGTCAAAACTGTATGAATTTGACACTTTACAGTACTGACGCGAACTCCGCTCAAGTTTTTGATTTTGATTATCTACTTTTGCTGTTGACTCTACAGTGAGCAGCAGAAGTGCATCTTTAATGTAAACCAAAAATACTATATTACGTCACGTAGGTTTAAAGTTGTGAAGTGAAACAATCAAACCTCTGAGTATAGTAAAATAAAATCTGTACGGGTTATTCTCATAAATGTTATTACTGGGGCAGTCTCTAGACCCATATAGAACCGATTACTCGAATAAAGAAGCTTAGGCCTCTTCTGTTTAAAATGTACCTATGAGCAACATTTATAGTTTCTGGATAAATATTGAACATATCGATAAGAATTACCTATACCTACCTACCTTTACCTATAGCAATTTCACTGGCTGGAACACAAGTCTACGTTCACTTAAATAATTAATATAACACGGATCGCAAGACGTGCATTTTAAAATTTTTGTGTGACGTTAATATATAGGTAAATAACGCGATTTTTTGCTAACCGTACCTACATTATTATTCGAAACTTGCTGATGATAGTGTCTATTATAACGTGAGAGAACAGGACTCGTGTTATCAAAGAAAATTTGGTCCCCAGCAAGCGAGGTTTTGTAAACTAAACACTATCTTCCTTGCATAGCGAAGCTACTGGTAATTTTATGTCCATTGTTACTAAATGCTTGACAAGAGCTTAGCTTTATAACGCGATTTTTTGCTAACCGTACCTACATTATTATTCGAAACTTGCTGATGATAGTGTCTATTATAACGTGAGAGAACAGGACTCGTGTTATCAAAGAAAATTTGGTCCCCAGCAAGCGAGGTTTTGTAAACTAAACACTATCTTCCTTGCATAGCGAAGCTACTGGTAATTTTATGTCCATTGTTACTAAATGCTTGACAAGAGCTTAGCTTTATAACGCGATTTTTTGCTAACCGTACCTACATTATTATTCGAAACTTGCTGATGATAGTGTCTATTATAACGTGAGAGAACAGGACTCGTGTTATCAAAGAAAATTTGGTCCCCAGCAAGCGAGGTTTTGTAAACTAAACACTATCTTCCTTGCATAGCGAAGCTACTGGTAATTTTATGTCCATTGTTACTAAATGCTTGACAAGAGCTTAGCTTTATAACGCGATTTTTTGCTAACCGTACCTACATTATTATTCGAAACTTGCTGATGATAGTGTCTATTATAACGTGAGAGAACAGGACTCGTGTTATCAAAGAAAATTTGGTCCCCAGCAAGCGAGGTTTTGTAAACTAAACACTATCTTCCTTGCATAGCGAAGCTACTGGTAATTTTATGTCCATTGTTACTAAATGCTTGACAAGAGCTTAGCTTTATAACGCGATTTTTTGCTAACCGTACCTACATTATTATTCGAAACTTGCTGATGATAGTGTCTATTATAACGTGAGAGAACAGGACTCGTGTTATCAAAGAAAATTTGGTCCCCAGCAAGCGAGGTTTTGTAAACTAAACACTATCTTCCTTGCATAGCGAAGCTACTGGTAATTTTATGTCCATTGTTACTAAATGCTTGACAAGAGCTTAGCTTTATAACGCGATTTTTTGCTAACCGTACCTACTATTAAATATTCTGTGGCTATACGGAGTTTGCGTCAAACTGTATGAATTTGACACTTTACAGAACTGACGCGAACTCCGCTCAAGTTTTGATTTTGATTATCTACTTTTGCTGTTGACTCTACAGTGAGCAGCAGCAGTGCATCTTTAATGTAAACCAAAATACTTTAATACGTCACGTAGGTTTAAAGTTGTGAAGTGAAACAATCAAACCTCTGAGTGTTGTAAAATAAAACCTGTACGGGTTATTCTCATAAATGTTATTACTGGGGCAGTCTCTAGACCCATATAGAACCGTTTACTCGAATAAAGAAGCTTAGGCCTCTTCTGTTTAAAATGTACCTATGAGCAACATTTATAGTTTCTGGATAAATATTGAACATATCGATAAGAATTACCTATACCTACCTTTTTTTTTGGTTTCCCAGGGGAAATGCGTTACGCATACCCGTCCGCCGGGGGGCGGACGGGTTATGTCGGACTCCCCCCCGCACGACGGCGGGGGGTTTACCGACTAAAACCCCTGGGACTCTCCCTCATCGTCCATCGCGGGAGAAAGTCGTGGGGCAAATAGCGCGAAGCCCTCGCACCACGACATACCTATACCTACCTACTTTTACCTATAGCAATTTCACTGGCTGGAACACAAGTCTACGTTCACTTAAATAATTAATGGGTGTAATGGCAATAACCTACAAATATACTATAAAATAATTAATATAACACGGATCGCATGACGTGCATTTTAAAATTTTTGTGTGACGTTAATATATAGGTAAATAACGCGATTTTTTGCTAACCATACCTACATTATTATTCGAAACTTGCTGATGATAGTGTCTATTATAACATGAGAGAAACAGGACTCGTGTTATCAAAGAAAATTTGGTCCCCAGCGAGCGAGGTTTTGTAAACTAAATATCTTCCTTGCATAGCGAAGCTACTGGTAATTTTATGTCCATTGTTACTAAATGCTTGACAAGAGCTTAGCTTTATAACGCGATTTTTAGATAACCTCAAACAATTAAAAAAAACGACAATTTCTGCGACCTTAGATGTCTCGTGTATATCATCATTTCTGATACCTACTTACTTTTAAGCTATGTATTTATGATTTATTACTTATTTATTTTTGTTTGTATGTATATATTTATGTATATTAATATTTATGCATGTCTTATTATTATTTAAGTATGTCATATAGGTAATATAATTATAAGTATCTGTACTTCTTATTTTCATTCAGCAATCTCTTTGCAATTTACTTCTCTATAATAGTGAAGTAAATAACAACCTAACTTTGTGACTATGTATATTTATAGTGTTAGATTCTGCTATTTCGAGAGTGCCCATTTTCGGAAATGCCTCATTCCGCTCTTTTCCTAAATCATATTATTTTTCCCATATTTTCCCTCGTCAATGTTTCCGGATCTTGGTAACCGTAAATCAAGATCAATTACTACTGATATCTAATACCCTAATAAGACCCACGTCCCGTAGGCGCCACTTGTAACTGACGCGTTATTAATCATCCCATCTGAACGTCCAGTATTAGTTCTGTTCGTACTTATTAATTACTTAGCAGCTATTTGCTTAGGCTCATCCCAGTAATAGTAGATACACACCTAAGTGTTTACATATTCAATGACTTGTAAGGTGGGAAGGACAATGGTATAGAAAAACGTCTCAACAATGCCTCGAACATTGCATCAATCCTGTAATTCAGCAGCTCTTTTCCATTCACTTCGCCTTAAGTGACATGCGTTTACTAGTGATTTTTGTTTGGCATTTCGCCTTTTAATCGCTCAACCATAACAAGCATACCACCCACCCGTTACAGTCGAGTTATTCAAAGCAAGTTATGTATTACACTTCAAAATATAGGTACCGTCTGTTGTATAATCGTCACAGGAAAAGGCAAAAAATTTCATAAACAGCCAATTATTAATCTACGACTTTTACGTTCGTTTTCAATGAAAGCTGCCGGTTTTTCAAAGATTCTTTTCGCATTTTATTGACAACTTCAAGACGAATGGGACAAAAATAAGGAATATCTAAGCTTCAAGGGAGTTAGAAAATGAATGTAACGTAAGTCGCATGCGACAACGCTATGTATGACTTCAAAAGAAAGACTCAAGAACGTCATAAGTAGGTATAACGATAATTTCAAACTGCTCACAGGTCACAAGTACTTCGCAATTTACTAAATTACAGTATACAGTGACCGTTACTCACTTTGAAACCGAAACCTAAGTACTTGGTTTAAATTTGATCTTGGGTCGCTATCTTAGAAATACGAGTAGGCGACTTACCTTCAAAATGATAGGTTCAATAGGCTACTAAAACTTTTTCATTGAAGAAAATGTTGAATTTTACTGCTTCATTTCACTTAAGTAATAATATCTACGTAGGTCGATACAGCCAGTGTCTCAAAATAATAGGTATGACTGACTACCCTTAAGGCCGCTTAGTTCGGTCTACTTGCTTCACCGTTTGATTCAATTATAAAAATATTCAAAGAAAAATCTCTTCGTAGTGTGCTTGAGATAGTAGTAAAGTTGATATTTTAATAGAATAAAATTAATCATGCAAAAGTATCAGCCTATATACTGTCCCACTGCAGGGCAAAGGGCTACATCATAGAAATCAAGTCATCGCTACTAACCTATGATGGGATTAGGCTTAATCACCACGCTTGCCTAATGGTGATCACAAAACCGAGTAGCAATGTTTGAAAAATTCGAAACATTATTTTGCTCGACCCAGGAATTAATCTCAGGACTCCAAGATCATGGCTTGGTAGTTAAACCACTAGATCAAACGCCGTTACAAAATACACAACCTGTATAAAATGCCAAAACTCATAAATTGAGAAAATTGAGTATCTGTCTCAATGTATCGTAATTGCTTTAATCTACACAGTCAGGCGATATATTTTAATAAACCTAAAGACGTATTCATGCTTGAAAATAATGAGAATCTTTGAATCCGTTCATCGCTACCTACGTAGTCTCCATACAAATGTTAACAATTTAATGTATGCAAATTTTTGAAGAAACAAAAATACACATGTCTGAAATAACACTTGAAAGATTTAGCAATTTTGTTTATGCAAAGTTCATTTAAATATTATAATTAATCTTTCCCATGTGAAGTTTTTGAGCCAGCTCAGGAATGTACGAATTTCTCAGAACTTAAAATAAATGAGAGAAAGATTAATAAAACAATGTTTTGTTTATTTGCTTTCGATATAAAGCTTGCAACAGCAAACGCACAAATTATATTGCAAATACTTTATCTGGGTGTAAAAGAGCAGATGCGTTATGACAGCATAATTATCTTTTTTATTCCAATGCTATTTGGGACCATGCGCAATAGGGTCAGGGTTAATTTATTGCTTCTGCAATATAATCTTCTTACCACCACCATATTTTTTACACTATTACCTGATGGTACCTGGGTAGGTGATGACATTCGCCTATGGACATCTGCAAACCTGAGGCATCAAAAATGCATTGCCGGTTCTTAACTTCGACCCAAAAACCCTTTAAAAGGCATAATACAATTGATTTTCCATTGTGTCTGCTGTCTGGAATGACAATATTGACGTTAAGGAAGGAATAGGCCTTTTCTTGAAGAACACTAGGTCGTATTTACCATAACCAATTGTATTTATTCTTTGGATAATAATTGTTAAACTCGCACTGTACGCTCACCTTTCTCAGTACCAGCTCCGATGTTCCAATTGCATTGTAAACAGGACGCTACTCCATCCATTACAGGACTAATGCATGCATTTCCTTTGGCGCACCTTCTATTATTCAGGGACGGAAGCTCTTTAATTATGTTTCGGTCGCGCGAAACGCGAATTGGCTTCGACGATGATGATGCAGGATATTCCAGTTAATTGTGTAGGTATGGGATGGAATCTGTTTGTTTAGAAGTTTTTAGAACCGATGGGTAGGGCGTATTAGCTATGCGAATTGATTTGAGTTGTTGGATCCTAAACTGAATTTGGAAGCTGCAGCCTCTTCAGCCGTGGAATCCTTACACTTTTTAAATACTGTCTTCAGAAGTCAATGCTTGCTGTGTATCAATTTCAATAACCCGTATTTTGGGAAAAATATTAATGTGGGTTTTTTTTATGTGACAGACGAGCAGGCGGATCACCTGATGGTAAGCAATTGCCGCCACTCATGGACACTTGAAACACCAGTGGAGTTACAAGTGCGCTGCAACCTTTTATCCGTGTTGGGCTCCGTACTTCATTCATGCCAAACATTGCACAAGGACTGCTTCAGAGTTTTCGGAGCGTGGACTCCTTTCGAGGCCCCTTGTAATTCATTCCCCCTTAAAAACAATGTAAAGAAAAAATAACACTTTAAAATTTTGAGTTTTAAAAATTCTTCCGTCTGTAAAAAGCTACCACGTTATGTTATTTCAACTGATCCCGAGCAAATAGAGTTATAAGCACATTTTAGTACAGGATAACGTCTTATTCCTAAGGGAAAACATCATTTACATTTCTGTTATAGCTCTATCTACTTTTCCTGTGGAATGCAAACAAGTTATGAAAATATTGTTTGCAAAGCAAGAATGGCGGGCATTTATCATTTTTCGTTGTACTGACACCAACCCGTCACCCTTCGCGGCGAGAGCGTGAATAAATATTTAAATTGCCAATAATTATTGGGTATGCAACCAATCAAACGGGATTTATAAGAACTGACCACAATATTGAGAGGAGAATCGATTTATTCAGCCACTGTAAGTACTTGTGATCGATATCTGATTTTGTGTATTTTTTTTCTCCAATAAAAATATTTTTTCTTTATTTTACGTAGTTTCACTTCTTTGTATAATCTTGGGTTATTTGAAAGCGAAGTAATAAGTGAGTGAAACGCCCCTTCTATACGGCATCTGGAAGACAATTTATTCTCGCGCACTCGACTTTAAAGTCGAATGAGAGATTTGTATGGTCGAATTTATATAATCTTTAAATACGACTGCAATGTCGAGTGCTCGAAAATATCCCCCCAGATCGTGGGCTGAAACAGAAGCATGCACATTAATAATTGTACTTTTCAAATCAAATCTATTTGCTTGCCATTGCTCAGCGGCGGGCATCGTGAGAAAACCCGTCCGATTCGGGTTAGTTCTGAAACGTGTGACCATGACTCAGTAGGTCTGGTTACCCTGTTAAATGGTTGCGAAGGTCAAACGGCAGTCGTTCTAATAAAATTAACAGACTCATCAAATCTGGAATCATAGTTTAAGCGTAGGTACCAAGGGTACCTAAGCAACAGTTCTGTAGCGCTACCATGAGTTGACATCTAAAACTGACATAACGTAAACAATTGCTCTATCTCTTTCAAATGCATCACAATGAAAGAGACAAAGCGATAATTTTCGATAGCGAGGATAGTATTTCAAACTCATGGTAAGGCTACTGGACGCCACCGGGAATCACACGCTAAGAAGAGAGAGACTAAATTTTGAGTCTCGAACTCTTTATATACAATATTTGTTGGTACAGGTTTGGAGTTTTCAAAGTGCATTATGTACTTCAGTAAAACCAATTAAAAGAGTTATAAAAATATTTTCCACTCTTAAGAACTCTTAAGCATTGTGGAGTCCCTCAACGTAAAGCTAAGTCCGGTAAGAACAAATAACTTTTACCATAAAACACAAATACAAAAGTGGATCGTAAAACATTTTGCAATAAAAAAGTTGGATGAAAGGTCTTATTTTTCGAGGAGTTTCTGTGTACAAAGTCTAGATGGTCGTTTAATTTATGGAAATGATGTAATTTATCTCCCCATCTCTGTCAGCCTATGTTTTTCTTTTGGTAAAAAAACTTCAATTAAATGAGAAAGTTTGAATTATTAGCGAAATATTTCGCGTAAAAACATGAGACCTTTTTGTATCTTGCATTTTTTTCTGATTTATTATATCCAACTGTAACAGTAGACTACAGAGTTTTAAAGTTATAGATGGGACGACAAAGCTTGCCAAAAAAAGACAAAGAAAGAAATACCCTCTGACTTTGGTAATTAAATCTCCTATACAATGCTGCCGCACCATAATAAAATTGAAGTGGTAGATTCATACAAGTAGAGGAAACACAATTTGAAAAGCCTTGCACACGATGAACTACTGACTCGAACAAGATAGCTGTTTAAAACATTACTAGTTTAAAAACCCATCTCCATGACCAATTGATACATTGACATTGATTGCCAACGATGACTTATGGTGCCGAGATACGGACTCTCACTAAGGAGACTGTGCACAAAAAATAAGAGTACCTAGCACAAAGGGCCATGGAGAGGAGTATGCTCGGCATCAGACTTCAAGATCGAGTCCGGAACTCTGAAATCCGACGCAGGACTAAAGTCCAGGACGTCGGATTGAGAGTGATAGAACTAAAGTGGAATTGGAAAGGACGTTTAGCTAGCGCCGGTGATGGCAGGTGGAGCAAGATTATGACGAATGGGTCCGAGAAACAGCCGACGAAGTCCAGGTCGTCCGGTGGCACGAGGGTCGTCGGACATCGCTAAAATCGGAGGGGCTATATGGATTCGAGCAGCTCACGACCGGGCACATTGGCGAAAGGGAAGGGAGGCCTATACTCAGCAGTGGGTACTACCGGGCTGATGATGATTACTAGTTTTTTTGCAATAAACAAAAACTACCTACTTGCGCGGATAACTTTGCGAGCTAAAGCAAGGAGGTTATAAAGTTATGAGTAATGTTAATTTAAAGGCGTTAAAACACTCATAAAATTAGTCTATAACTAATTTATAATGTGAGTATCGAAAATTAATATCATTAGGCAACCCGTTAGCTCATTACCTTCCAAAACCTATCAGGAATACACCTACGGCGTTTAAATTACTGTAGCTTATTTATTAAAATGCTATTTATCGTCAGGCAATGTTAAATGCACAGTAAAGTTAATCAAGTTACAACATTTCTCACTTTAAACGAGTTGCCGCTATTAATAAGAATGCGTGTTGATTGATCGTATCGTTGAAATGTGGGGTGGTTTATTCTGGAAATATAAGAAACTGTGATCTTTTATCTAAATAAAATGTAGGCTATAAGAAGGTCAAAAAAGTCATGATAACAAATTTTTGGGAAATTTCATTGTTTCTATGTTTTATTATAAAACAAATGGGGCTTATTAATAATCATAACCATAATCTATGACATAAGTGGCAGTGGCGTCATCAATTAATTTCATAACTATTGAAGCATTATTAGTGATAAAAATATTTTTAGTGGATCATTATACAGTAACTTACGTTTTGTTTCTACTTGTATTAAGCCTCACAATGAAATGCGGCACGATTGACGTAATTTATCTTTGTAGTAGTTTTTAAATATAAAAATATTTAATAATTGAATTCTGAATTCATACCCAACCAATTCAAAAATAAAACATAATTATTATCTTATACCACCAACAAATCTAATTGCATGTTTGTTTTATTAAAGCTATAATTAAAAACCGAAAGTTTTAGGTTAAGTAATGAATTGTTATGGTTTTCGTATTTCTCTCCAGGCGAATTCAACCACGCCTTAAACGTCGACTGACGTCGTTGTGTAGGTTTGTTTTGCGTGAGTAAATGTTTGCATTTATAATTTCCTACGCTTATGTTATTATGTGGAAACAAGAAACAAAAATAAAGCATCTCATTTTAAAACTAAGGGTGGCTTGTAGCAATCCTTCGGTAGTAAGTTTAAAATTTAAAGGATTAAAAATGAGGTTTATATTTTCATTTTACCTTCATCTAGACTTAGATAATTAATTTCTCAAAACATCCAAATAAATTATTTTACAGATTAATAATCTTTGATTAAGACACCACGCGGCATGCCTAGAAAACGATGGAGGGTGGAATTTGACGCCTACTTAAAAGATTGGATTGGAGACCATGGCTCTTGACCGGAAACATTGGAAGAACTCTACAACGGAATAGTATATGCTCATAATAATAATAAATTAGATTACATTTTAATAACTGCCTAACCAAAATAATAGTTGCTAGCGATTCCAGAATCGTGCCCTGGATTGAGTTAGTAGATGCCCTTAATAAATTAATTATAGCCGGCGTAAATGGACGCAGCATCATCATTTTAAAGAAGTGCCGACAAAAATTGGGAGCGACAACTTTTATTGCTTCCTCCTTAAGCCATAGGGCGATTTCGGAATTCCCTTTTTTCCTCAAAGTCAAATTACAACTTTTTTTATTTACCACTTTAGCTGAGCTTGAGATCAAAAAGGGACATCGAAGTTTGAAATGAAAAGAGTGCTCAATTTGTATTTTTTTATGGGAAGTGGAAAGCGAAATGGTGTTTTATTAATTTAACCTATGAAACAGGAAGTTGCTGCCGTGGCAGACCCCCACAAGGTGGACCGACGATCTAGTGAAGGTTGCGAGAATTCTTTGGATGCGAGTGGCATAGGACCGATCTGTGTGGAGAACATTGGAGGAGGACTATGTCCAGCAGTATTTTGTATTTCTATTAGCTGAAATGATGATGATAATGATGAAATGTGGTGTTTACGTTGATGATAATGATGAAACGCAAAAAAAAATATACTTTTATTTTTTATAAGCTATGCAAAAACATTTGAAAATCATAGAAGGTATACAGGGTGTATCTGTGAACATTTACATCCCTTTAACCATGTGTTCCATCAACCATTCTGAACAACCGTTGTTCAACAACTTTTCCAAATTCTTCAAAAAAATTTTCGACTCCTCATACAAAATGACCAAGTCATGTGACCGACTTTGTATGGAAAGATGAAATTTTTTATACGAATTTTCAAAAGTCATAGAACAAATGTTGTTCAGAATGGTTGGTAGAACGCGTGGTTAAAGGGATATAAATGTTCACAGATACACCCTGTACCTATATCCAAATACGGAATACCTATACTTGTATACGGAATAAGCACGTAGATCAACGAACTCTGCTGTATTAATGATCGGATTTGCTGTGTCTACTTGTGGCAAAGCAGTTATTAATTTGTTCGCTAATGATGCTCGATTTACAAATTACGGAAGCCGATTAACCACCGCCAGTAGGACCAGTAATGTGCCTACACCGAAATCCCGTGTCCGCGGTTGCAGGAATGAGATATGGACCCTAATATCGTTCGTTAATTAGCTGGTTGATCTGTGGTGAACTAGCATATTTATGAGCATTTTGACATGTACGCGTTTCGAAATTACATGAGCATTTGCGTGTGTTGCCAATGATGACATTAGGGACCGAAACGTAACTAATCCAGCCAGCCTAGTTAGTCACGTTCAGCAGCGACCCAAAATGAGCCATGGCGTCCGATAATAAGAGCCTTCATGGCTACTTGATGTACCCATCAGTAAGCGACCTCTTATAGACCAATGGCATAATTGCTTTTTGAGGGATGGGGATGCAAGACCACCAACTACGATACTTCGTGTGATTAAAGAATTTCTTAACAGTTAAATTAGTATTTGCCCCATCCCGGGGATAAGATCCAAGATCCTAAGCACAGCGGTCAATTTAAAGTGACCCTTACCACTGCGCCACCAAGGCAGTATGTTCATACATAAGTATGGCAAGTGGGTATTTGTTCTTACTCTAAAATGAAACACTAACTCAAATTTAATCTCTTCAAGGTCAAACGGCAGTCGCTTGATTGTGATTTCCAGATTCCCGAAATCATCGTTCAAGCGTACGTACCAAGGGTTACAAACTGGTGGGTTTGGTTTCAAATGGGATTTATAAATATAAAACAAATTAAACGTGAGATGTTAAATTATTTGATGATAACGATTATTGAATAACCATTTTATATTTCCGCTTATCAACGTTGAAGGATGTTTTAGAAATTAATCCGTCAATTTTAGATTTCCGGAATAATCTGGTTGCCTGTTCTTTGAGCTTAATATTACCTTTGAAAGAAGCTATACAATGTTCTTTGTTGTCTATAATGAAACCAAAATCATTGTCGAAAAAGGAAAATCTGTTGCCGAATAATACAAAACAAGGTTGCCAGATTGTCAGTGGTACGAAACATTCAAAATTGTAGTTTTCGAAGAAACCTACACACAAAGTTTTCGAGAAAGTTTTAGTTGTTATATCTCAATTACACTATCTGACGTAAGCATACGCATGGCAACATTTGACGAAAGGTATCACTACACAACCACAATCTGTCGAATTTCCTCATTCAATTTTCATCTCAATACAGAAGACATTTTGGTTGAATATTCGTTATGGAAATTTGACTCATAGCAAAAGTTTTCTGTACACCCGTCCCAAAATCTTGTAACTTAAATTTTCCAGTCGCTACTTGATACCCTAAATAGAAATGGAACCAACTAGTCTAAAGGTTAAACCTGGTAACCAACTTCACACATAGTATTTGTAACTTGAAGCCTGTAATCTTGGACTATCAATCATACTCTTCAATACTTTGCCTGTTTAACTAGGATTTGCCCGCGGCGCCACGTTGAAACGTCTATGGATTTAGTCGTAAATTGAATTCAGTTTACGTAACTTAAAAGTTGTTTGCTTGATATGAGTTTATGGTTGTATTATTTGCAAGTTTGAGTGTACACTCGCTTTAATTAGAGTGATTGAAACCGATTTCAATAAAAAAAAATGAATTTGAATTTGATTTACGATTACAACTTTATTCTACCATTAAGAAAAGGACATATAAAAAACATAGATTTGCCTACCAGTTGGAGCTAAGAGAAAAATGAATAATACAGAAAATAAAAGCTAAAACTAATACGTAAATACAATATGAGAAATAAATAAGCTAAAGATTTTTTTGGTTTCAGTTATCTTCAAAGTTTAATCCCAGCGAAAGAGATCGTAATGTATTATTCTTTAGTAATCTACTCTACTTTATTACACTTTCACTGAAATCATAGGCTCAAGCATTACTTTACATTTTTATGGGCATACTCGTTACAAATTTTTGATTTATTTTATCTCCTACTATATTTTCTGTTAATAATAAAAAGAGGTGTAATAAAAACAAGAATGTGATAAAAGTACTAGCATTATGAATTACTAAAGTGGTGAAAATATAAATATGGCTTTTATTTTTGAAACTGCTTTTAACTATATTTGGATTTTTCCATTTATACCGAATCGGAGCTGCTGTTATACCTACGCACCTACTAAGAGAATTTTCATAAGTAAATAATTCATTTCAAAAATTCATCGTGAGTTCTGGTGGGAGGATATTTTTTTACTTAAGAATAAACTGTCAAAATCCTAATCGATTATTTGAAATTGTTAAAAAAACTCACCACACCGTTTGTAGCTGACAAAAGCAAAAAACAGCAATATCTGTAGAATTTCCTTGTGTCTTGACAACGTAACTTCATGAAACTTATTCATATTTGAGACGTTCCACTTGAAAATAAGACTGCCATGCTCAGCCGTATACCGATTGCAAATATCAATAAAGAGCTACCGATTACTATACCAATAATAGATGAATCTTTAATTTGAAATGTTTAGTTCACATTGACCTGCTTTTAAAATTAAATTTAAAAATCAGAGTAGTAAAGTACGTAGATACAAAATTACGCCGCTATTTGATTTTCATTTTATGATGATTTGCAAAAGTAAATCATGATAAAAAGTAGTCACTTTTATTGGTAAAAAAATCACAAATCAAAACTTTTCACCTCCCTACTCTTCGATTGGGCCTCCGGTACCCTACACTCCGGTAACATACACGTCGAAAAACAGCGCAGGAGTTGATTCGCTCCAGTCTTCGGGCCATTCATAACAAATCGTGGGTCTCCTACGTTGGTGCATAGAATCCGTGACCACACCCATGACGTTGCATATTACAAGGTATTACCGGCAATTTTTAAAAGGAATCAAATCGGCAAAACCGGTCTTTGCTCTTGTCCCATCTCAACTCACTCACGTGGAAATGAATCTTAAAACCGAGGTACGGCCAAAGCGGGCCGAAGGCACGATTAAGTCGCCTCGGACGGTGTTAAGATGTTATCTTTTGATTAAAGCCCTTGTAATAATAGACGGGTTATTTATGGAAGCGCTGCTGAAATTGCGAGGACGTAGGTTCGCTTCTTGATTTTTTATTTGTGGTGAGATAAGTGGTCGATGTGATTTTACGCGGTTGATGCTACTTTTTTGTAGTTATTTATGGTAAGGGACATGTTATCATTAAAATAATGTATAAATACCATAAAATGAGCGTGTAATATGACGTGTGAGCCTTCATAAAGTGCACATACTAAATTCAGGGATACTATTCTTCATTTAATCAACGGTAAAAAAAAAACATTTATAAAAAAATCTTTGGGCAGTCGAGAGTATGTTGTTCTCAAGTTTCACTTTGTTAGAACTCCCTGTTATCTAATTAGAAAGTTTATTTTATCAAGATTGATCGATTATTTAGTAAGAAAAAGTTTTTTTTTTAATTGTATAAAAATATTATAATTATGTTTTTTTACCCCTAGTTTCAAAGTGTGCACTTTAAGGAGACTTAAACTGCTTGATCATTCGTGGCAGGATCTACTATACCTGATCACCTGTAATGCGAATTTCAGGCCAAACTTTTCCAGTAATATTACCATGTTTATGTTTTTGGTTCGAAGCCAGCAAATTCTTGGTTTCATCTTTATCTTTGACGTACGGAATTTTATAAAGTTATCACAACATTTAAGGTTTTTAAGGTCCACTTACATTTTGTTTCATCAGGAGATTAAAAACTTAACCTATCAGTTTAATCGGTTCAGTTTCAATTAGTCAGCTTCTACAGGTATTAGGTTGCTCCAACAGCAAAAAATATTATAGCTAAGGAATTGCCTTACTGTTCCTTCCAAAAGATATATTCTGAGGTAACAAAGCCTTGCTCACAACTAACACTGAATAGAACCAAGTACGTAGCTTGATGCAACATGTGTTGAAAGTTCCGTGTGGTTCCGAGAGATGGCATTAGAAGTAAGCATTTACAGTTTGAATAAGTTTTAGCTAATGTGAATTATTAAAGTACTATATCCAATAAGATGATCTAATTTTACGATATTACATATTTCACGCGACTGACTTACTTTTGACTTTATTTATGTAACTACTTCTATCATTAAATTCTTGAGTATCTATAAAGTGACTGATTTACGCGTTAAGGTTTGGTATTTATGAAAAAAACTAACTTTAGCAACTACTTCTACTGTGTTTTGCAAAAAAAAACAAGAGGCATTTCAATATGAGGAAATAAAATTTATTTTAATGTTTGAACGTTATTTCATTATACTGTCCTGTTCTCGTACTTAGATAATTAATAGCTCAAGCTCTTGCGTTTCGGATGTCAAACAAGAGAGGACTTAATTTTAATTATAATACATAAGTGATAAAACTCGTACCCATTCAGACTCAGAAATATTTCCATGAAGTTTTAGTTGTAACGCAAATACGCCTCCCTAAAAAAGTCTACCTTAATTCCTAAGCAGCTGAAAAAAATGTATTCAAATCATTTTTTTAAAGAGGTGTGTACCTACATAATATCATCAATGGTTTTTAAACCAAGATAAATAGATTAATTTTCCAAATGGCGTGATCAAAGTCCAAGATCTCAATTCTAAAAATCAAAAGGTTGTACATGAGTTCTACTTCTGGACATCGGCCGGGACTCGAACCCGGGCCACCCGCTAAGTCAGCGAGTATTCTACCTCTGAACCACCGATGCCAATTTTAAGGGGTGAAACAAGGGTGCATATCTGATTCCACCGGCGCAGCTTTTGATGTACACATACCACCCCGCTGCGATCAATATGCGCGTCGAGCGTGAACCACTACGGAAAATATACGATGTTGTTTTTTACACTTTGTTTTTATGTGATAGATAGCAGACGAGCAGACAGATCACCTGATGGTAAGCAATTGCCGCCGCTCATGGACACTTGCAACACCAGTGGAGTTACAAGTGCGCTGCCAACCTTTTATCCCCTTCCCTCCCGGGTGGGCCTCCGGTACCCTCACTCACTCGGCGAAACACTGCACAGGGGCTGCTTCACGCCGGTTTTCTGTGAGGCAGTGGTATCACTCCGGTCATGCCGGCCCATTCATGGCGAAGCGTGGCTCTCCCACACAGAATGGTGTGGGGGATGGATGATCAGATTATGAAGAACTTCTATATGTGAGGATCTCCAGAGCAGCCTCAAACTCTTTACATGGCGCTCTATTGCTATTGAGTTTTGGGTAGAACCATCTCAAAGATGACACCAATACAATCCAATTAGGGGTGTGCCTGGGCTCGATATAGAATTAAGAGTTGCGTGAAGTTTAAAAAATATATAATTAAGTACAATATGCTTTTGCCATCGGCATTTTACTCTTCATCTTAGGTGCGATTCGACTAAACTTTATCCAATAGTTAATCTGTGGTATAAAGCCGTTATACCACACAAATTGCAGCATTATACCATAGATTGATCCTCGGGTGGAAATTCTATTATATAAAGGGCGTGTATGGGCGGCGGAAATCGCTTACCATCAGGTGATCTGTCTATTCTTCTGCCAATTATCAGATAAAAAATGGTCGAATCGGACCTTAGTTAGATTAATAAGATCCAGTACAGAAGTATCTATAGTTCATCCACGCTACGTTTACCGAGATGCATTTGTTAACAGATTAATTAATTCCAAGTTAAAATAATATATTACGATCACTTAGTAGACTAAATGAGCTAGAGTATAGATTTAAATTTATCGATGAAAGCCAAAACGATCCAGAACAGGAGTGTTTGGAATTGACTGTTAATCGGAGAACTTTGACGATTAGCAAGAGATAGATTAAAATTGATTGCCTTCGAGGTTTCCCAGGGCCTCAGTTAAATAAGGTTTGTCACAGTATTAGGGAAGGTGTCAAGGGCAGAATTTGATGTGATAATGGATATCAGATTGATAGAACGATGGTAGCTTCGTAGATAAGAACAGTTCGTAGGTTCAACTCCGAGCATGTACTATGATTTTTCAAATTTTGGTGCATATATCTACTATGAGCTCAGTGGTGTATGAAAAGATCGTTGTAGGTTCATTGAATAGGCTCGTTATAAGAATAGTATCAGATCGTGGCGCCAAAAGGGGATATTATATCTTGAAAAGCCTACTACCTACTAGATGTAGTAAACGCGGAAATGCAAGAATCGGAAGCAGGACAATGGCGATAAACTGTACAAGACCGTAAGAAAATGGGGACATCTCATATTGACGCCAAGACTCATTGTGGGTCGTTGGAAGGAACAGTAAGGCATCGGAATAAGTAAGTAAGTTTCATTGTCCTAAATTCCGTCGTCATCTCTGCAGACAAATGAGAAAAAAATACTACTTGATACTAGTGATGACAGATAGTTATAGCAACAAATGGAATTCTTTCCTTTAAGTACCGGGTCAAGACTTTGGAGACCTGGGTTTGAATTCCGGAGCAAATAGTATGTTTGGAATTTTTCGAACATTGCTCGGGATTGTGATCAGCAATCCGCATTAGGCAAGCATAGTGATTAAGCCTAACCCATCACATAGTAGGGGTTACTTGATATCTATGTTGGAGGCATTTTCCCTGCATTAGGAGTTTGGGACAGTATACAGGATGATATTTTTTTATAGTCTAGCGCTATCGCTTCGTAGCCCACATATCTACAATACTACTACTACTTCGCACATTTACTTGATTACCATTTTTAAGCACATCTGTATATGCATTTGTTTTGTTCTTATTAGAATGATCTAAATGAGTGGTTGATGATTTTTTTTTAATTTAAAATTACTTGTCAAAAACTGGCCATTTAAATCAGAACATAAAATCCTTTGTAAGATTCCTCCTTAAGAAATCTCTGGAGTATTGTGAGTTACGATTCAGCTAGCGTAACCGAAATCTTTTAATTACTAATTTCACGCTCCTTGTGTGTCTCCGGGGTGAAATACCAGGGGCATCAGAATAGGGAAATGTGTAGAACCGAAACTTTGCAAAATGTCAATTAAGTTGTCTCCCGTTAAAACTCTACAGTGAATGTGATATTATACTCATAGTTTTAAGACTGCCTCGATGACGCAACGGGTGATGGTGGTCTTGTGCCCCCGTGCCTTGGAAAGCACGTTAAGTTGTTAGTTCTGAGTTGTGTCACTCTGGTGTCCCATCGCGATATGAGAGTAAAGGGAATAGAGAGGTCACTTGTGCCTGCGCACACATTTGTGTAGTTATAACTCTTGAGTAGGAGAAGACTTGACAGTAAAATTGACAGGAGAGCATAGTACATTTTTTTTTCTATGGAAAATATCAAAAAATACTTGTAAGGGAATCAACATGAGTTTTGCCGGACAGCCAAATAAACGTTGATGCAAAACTAAGCAAGAAATATTTTTTGACCCTTTTTACACAATTTTTACTAAGGCTCTTTATTATTTCTCTGATTGATGAAAAACTAAACGTAAAAAGTATCAGCCTATACTTACTGTACCACTGCAGGGAAAAGGCCTCCGTCATAGAAATCAAACAGAGTAACCTTGACTTCAAATTATAGTGAGACGGAGAACAATTTGTAAAGAAACATCATTACAATTAATTTAACAAATAAACCTGGCATATAAACTTCAAGTAAGTGGCCTCCGATATATAAAAAAAAATGTTTCTTATTTCCTTCAAACAGCAAAAAAAGTTACTGGCTCAATGCACACCTTCGCTTCTATGCAGCTCTCTATTCTCTCTCATGTTAGAAGAGAATGACGTCACGGGGCGTTAATCATATTTAATCGCCAGGCACATTTCCCCGCTTAGAATTTAGGCACTGATATTTTCGCGTTAGATCCTGTGTACACTGTGCTTTTAACGCGCCAACGAAGTTTATTTTACGCGACTGAAATGCAGCCTTATATGAACAAAGATGAGCATTTTAGCAATTATTAAATTGTTTTGGTTGGCTGGAAACGTGGTCGAACAGCGGCAGTTTTCCTCAAGATAAAATAAAAAAATAAATTCATACAATGACCTGACTCCGTACTAAGTAGCTCAAGCACTTGTGCTACAGATATCAGGCAATAGAGGATCACAAATATAATACTTAAATACATACAAATGTATCAACCAGACACTGAACAAACACACACGAATGTTTGTCCAGGGTGGCGATCGAACCCATGACGGGCGTATGAGGCAGGGTCACCACCAAAATCCGGCCAGTCGTTTCCTGATTCCGTATTTAGTAGACGGATATACTTTATTGTACGAATGACAGTGAACAATCAAATCACAAATAGATACATCTTAATCGAATGGAAAAAAAATCATGTTTTAATTTTATGTATGTGGAACAAAAAAAAAAAATTGCCAGTCACTTTCAAACAAAGTAGAGAAACAGCGCGTGTGAAAGAGGCGGAGATAAAGATAAGTTGAGAATTCCGTTTCGAATTATACCTTCTGAAACGCGTGCGTCTCCAAAACGCTATGTGCACAGTCTTTTATACTTCAGACAATCATATTTCCACATTAGGGCTCTTTAATTGAGCATGACTCGGTACCAAACTTTTATGTTTAACGTGAGCTGAATTGGGGCATATAATATTAATGTTAGGACTAATTTGTTAGTGCGGTTTGTAGGGAGTTTACATGCGAAACCTTTATGAGCACTTGGAAATAATGAGCGAGACATTTATTGGGTTCTAAAGATAAGCAGTTTGATATAACTTCGTAACATGTACTGGTGTATTTACAGGAAGTATTTACAATGAGAATGTAAGTATCACATTTGCGTTGATTTGAATACCTATAATCGGGCCGTTGTATCATGCCCGATTTGACAAATGTCAGACTGAAAGCACTAGTGAGGGACAACGGTAAATTGCCGAATCATATAAGTAACAGTTATTTCCACTGATGGCAGTTTCCCATATTATTCAAAAATATATTTTTTATATTAGGTAAATGGACTTGCTCTTGACCTCATCTCACCTGATGGAGAGTGACGATGAGGTCTAAGATGTAGCGTGAAGCTTGGTTTATTTGCATTTTAGTTTAAATGAATTTTATCTTCTGCGTCTGAAGCCATGTTTCCTTTCATTTGCCACGGAAAGGGCCGCAACAAAAGTATCGATTTTAAAGAAACCAGAGGGTTTTTATAAAATCATTACTTTTGTTTTGGTCAGAAATGATAACAAATCTCAGAGAAGCCATCCAAACTTCTGAAGCCTCTAATATTTTAATATGGCCCAACTTAAAACAAATTATTTTAACAAATAATTATATTGAATAAATGTAAAATTTTCAAAGTTCTCAAGCTTTTATCGGTGGCGAAATATAAGCCCTTCGGGGTTCTATTTAAACGAAGACTTTGTCAAACTTTTGAATCCTTTAAAATGTATTCATCGGTCAATCTACTTTACTAAGTACTGGCGTTTGCGGATGGAATATATTCATGCTATGTTTTTTTTGTTTTTTTTTATTTTAAATGTAGGAATGCTTACGCAAAGAAGTTTATCAGTCAAGTACAAAACTACCTATGACGTGACCTCTCCTTCCTTCAAATCTGCTTTACTTCAAAATTACGGGTATTGTATTGGAACGAATGAGATTCTGTGAATCATAAGTAACAACACTCTTAAGATGATTTTCCTTTTTATTTCAGACAAACAGATGGACAAAAAAGTTACTGTACTACGGTTTTTACAAACTTACTTTAGGCACCAGTCTCTCACAAAGTTAAGGTCTACTTGTCACTTAACATAGTAGCCTAACACTGTCTGTATGACCTATACTGTGTCACTCGATGTTGGCAGAGTTAAAAGTGCTCGTAATGGCACGATAGCAGCCATATACAAAAAAAAACCTATACTATGATAAATATAAACGCTTGATTTATCTATTGATGGACATGCACACAAATAAAGCCTTCATGTCTTACGTAGGAACGAACTCTGCGGTTTTGGCGTAGTTTCAAGTGCCTCGCTGATGTTGCGCGCACACGATTTCCAGGCGTTATAAGTCTAAGATTTAATTTCGAACAAAAACGCCAAAATATAATACAAAACGTAGATATAAGATCTTATTTTAATATTTTACGCGTCTCACTTGAAACTTAAGAGGATTCCGTAATATCACTCGCCGTCAACATAGGTGTCATTTGGTCATTTGTAAATGTCTAGTGAAACTAAAATGTGAAAACATCGCATGTCTGCCGCATATTATGACGTGTTGGAAAGGTTTCAGTGCACCCCCTGGGTTGCCAATAGTAAAATTTGTCCTTGCTGGATATTTTTTCCTTAACCCTCACGTTACTCGTTAAGATAAGTAAAGAATTAGAAGTTTTCCAAAATGTAGCGTTATGTTACATTTTTTTTTATGTGATTGGTGGCAGACGAGCAGACGGATCACCTGATGGTAATTAAGCGATTACCGCTACTCATCCATAGACACCTGCAACACCAGTAGAGTCACCAGTGTTGTTATATTCTACTGATTAAAGAATAAGAAGAAGTAAAGCAGCGCTTGCGCTGTGTTACGTCGAGTGAGTGGGGGTACTGCAGGTCCAATTGGGAGGAAAGGGGGTTAAAGATTGGCGGCGCACTTGTGACTCTACTAGTGTTGCAGGTGTCTAAGGGCGGTTGCATTCGCTTACCATCAGTAGCGCTACCATGAGTTGACATCGAAAACTGACATAACGTAAACTATTGGTCTGTCTCTTTTAAATGCATCACAATGAAAGAGACAAAGCGATAGTGTTCGATAGCGAGGATAATATTTTAAACTCATGGTACCTAGTGCTACAGGTCATACGTCAGCTCGTCTGGTACCAATCACGTGAAAAAAGACTTTTGTTTTGTTTCCATAACTCCTAGCTGGCAACACTATACACTGTTCCTGAGCGATGAATCATGTCACAGGTATGGTGATAAATTTTGGTTCCCGTTCAGCTATTAGAGCATTTTTGTGGCCTGGGTTTTTGCTGGGAAAATATTTGACCATTTCCTGTTTCGAAGGGTATTTCGTATGGATGGTGCTCTTAAAAATTGATAGATGAATATTAAATATCCGAGTAATGCAGCAGATAGTTTTGGTTCGGTTAGGTTAAGTTTTTTATATGATAGATAGGCAGTACCTTCAAGGTCCAAACTGAAAACCAGCGCTGCAGTGACTTCAATGAAGCAGCTGCAGCATATGCTGAGTTTGGACCTTATTGACCACCTAATGTATCTGTCTATGTATGTAAGCACTTAATGTTCCTTTCCGTTTATCTACCTACCTCTTATTATGTATTCTGTGTCTTACTACTGTCGTGTTGTATCTGTTTTTGGTTGGTCAATAAATGTTTACATACTTACTTACTTACTTACCTACCAGGCGAGAAGACGTAACAACGGTAAGCTAAAGATTGCCGCCGCCCATGGACACCTACAGCACCAATAGAGTCACAAGTGCACTGTCAACCATTAACCCCCTTTCCCCCCATTGAGCCTTCGGTACTCTCATTCACTAGACGAAACACAGCTGCTTTACGCCAGTCTTTGTAACTGAAACTCCCGAATTTACAACATTGGATGATTTAAGTACCAACTCAGCGTGATGTGTGCATCAACTTAGTATTTATTACATCTCAGTTACATCCCGAGGTGGTGCTTCGGAGCACGGTGTCTACTATCCGCTCTTGGTTGTGCTACATCTTCTTCACTTCATACAGTCCTTTGCCGGATGCCGGAACATCTGTAACAAAATGTCTATGTGTCATGTATTGGTGTAGTATTGGCATTTTTGGCAAGATTTTTGATTGGTTTTACGCGGCTACATACAAAACGAACTCTAAAGAAACGTCCTCACCGTGAGTTTGAAATACTATCCTCGCTATCGAAAACTATCGCTTTGTCTCTTTCATTGTGATGCATTTGAAAGAGACAGATCAATAGTTTACGTTATGTCAGTTTTAGATGTCAACTCATGGTAGCGCTACTTATGTATGTCTTGCTGTCACATTTTATTGTGATTTTACTTTCAAAAGCCTAAATAATCAACCCTTCCCTTTTGTTTTAACATCTCTCCTTAAATTAGCTTAATACTTTAATTTATAATGTCTAGTTTGCTGACAAAATTATCAACAAAAAGATAAAAGAGCTAAAATTAAAATTCGTCAATTAACTGTTGTTTGTATACATCGTAATAAACCAACTTGAATTTTGTACAAATAGAAAAAGATTGTACAAATAAAATGTTCAACGGGACAAACTAAAATATAAGGTTCAGTAATATTTTATGAGGGAAATGGATGACGCTTATTTGTTCAAATAAAACTACTGGTTGACTGGTCATATTTAATTTAAATAAAAACATTGTACAGTCAAGAGCAAAAGTAGAACATCGAAATCAAAACTAAAGTGGTTTAAAATTATGTGATTGTAAAACCAAAAATCTAGTTTCGATTCCAAAACAAAAGAAAGTAATTTGCATCACAATAATACTCTGATTCATAACCATGTAAAGTAAACTGACAGATGAAAATGTCAATTTTCTATGCATTTTAACATTTTGCATGTGTCAAATTGAGTGATAATGTATGGGGATGACACATTGACATCTGTCAGTTTACTTTACATGATTATGAATCAAAGTATACACAAGAATGAAGAAATTGTTCAAAACTAAGTGAACTGTCAAATTTAGACTATTTGACATGTTATGATGATGCTGATGCGTTGCCGGCCTTTTAAGAAGGAAAACGTTCTTCTCTTAAATGTATGTAATCTCTAAATTCTACTCGAGAATTGCCCCCCTGCTATTTTTATACGACAGATAGATTACATGCTCGACATTTATAAATGTTTCGTGTGGACATACTCGTAAATTGAGTAAAGAATTTTCCTATTTCTATTTCTTTGAAAGCGACAAAGTGAACTTTGATCGTCTTACGATATGTTTTCTCAATTTTCCTCGTATTTTTTTCCTCGGCGAAATGTCTATTATTGTCACGTGCGACAAGACAGCGGGTATGTACTGCGCAGCCTTACATCACAAAATATAAAGGACACAGAAAGGAGACTCAGCCTTAATTTTGAATTTAGAAGAGTTCGTTGACATTATGCTAGGGTTGTTGCCCGGCATGAGTACATAAGCGCGCGGCCTCTACCACAGACCTCGACAGTTCGGCAATCTTATGTCATAAGTTAGGATTAATGTGGTCGAAAAGGCGTATTTGCCCGTTAGTGCGCATGCGTGAGTACATAACATGTTTTTAGCTCTTAGTGGGCAATCTACTTTCTGTGTCCTTTATATATTGTGCTTACATCTTACATCCTTCACGTTTAGGGGGGTGTCAAAAGGAAAACCGTTTATTTGAAATCTGAGGAAACGATCTGTAAGTTTCAACGATATTGTTTGGAGTGAAAGTTTGTTCTGTGTGGTTAATTCTTGTCCATATCGATCCTCATAGGCCTCCTAGAAGGAAAGAAGCGTTCAAACCCATCCCAAAAAAGTTAAAATATAATTTAACAAGCTAGTAACTGGTTTGTAATCATTAGGCAAACGTGGTGATTGAGCCTTATCCCATCATAGTAGCGAGGACTTGATTTATATGATGGAGGCTTTCTCTTCACTTCGTTTCGGAACATTAATTTCCCATGCAAGAAATAGATGGCGCTGGGTATCGATTACTTCGTACATGTGTTTTGCTTTTTCAGTTTACCTATAAGCCTTGACGTTGTCCATAGAATTTGCTTCTTTATAAATAGTATACATATACATAAAAGATTGTTCTTTTCTTACGAATAAAGGGTATGTAGTTTTGACCGTCTTATTTTATTGAACCCTCTAAACTAAAACCTTGCTACGCCTATAACGAGGCTCTTATATAAAATATCGACCACATCGTCTGGTAAACTGATTTGAATTTTCATGACAAAAATGTACCTTTAGAACTTTTATTACTATTCTTTATAACAGCCTAAAGTTCTACCTCCTTGTATTTAGGAACTAAAACCTATCTAACAGGGTGGAAAAACGTTCCGCCACACCTAAGTTCTGGAACTAATCAAGACCAACTTTACCACAAAAGCTTTCACTAACTTCATTTAAAGGGGCGAAACAGGTTCCCAAGTCGATTATTATGCCCATAACGCCTCAACGTCTTTTTATGGCCAATAAAGAACATGTTAATATTCAATACGAAGATTTTATAAGGAAAGTTTTCTCGTTAGTTCGTGCGAGTCCGGACGTCGTCCTTTGCACGAATTTCCTAGGATACCGCGCACACTTGATACTTTTAGCAATAACTACGTAAGTTTGACATTGTATAGTCAATAGCAAAAGTAGATGATCAACATCAAAAACTCTATACTTACTATTGAGCGGAGTTTGCATCAGAACTGTAAGTGAAGGTGCGTGGGGCTTAGTGGAGACTTAAAAAAAATTACCAATTACATTGCTCATCACTGATGAGATGTGTATTTTTGAACAACGTTGTTTGTTTATTTCATACAATTATCCGCTCAACACGCAGCTCCGCTTCTGTAGAAACGCACCCTCATCAGCAACCTAACGCTCGTCCACTGCTGGACATAGGTCTCCCCTAATGCACGACACCGCTTCCGATTTTTGGCCACTCTCATCCAGCTCACTCCAGCCAGCCTTCGAATATCGTCATCCCATCTTGTAGCAGGGCGTCCAACACTACGTTTACCGAGTCGCGGTCTCCACTCAAGGACTTGCACCCTAAAGATTCGTATATCATACCGACTCCAGGATCGTTGTTTAGCTGGTCCTTTATACGGACAAATGAATATAGCATCTACCTATACATTTTCATTGAGAAAGCGACTATTCGCCGATCGCTAATTCGATAAGTATCAAATGTGCTTCACTCGTAAGTTCCTATCGCCACATGTTGCCTGTGTATAAGAAGGGTTGTGTTGCTACGGAAATTTAAGATAAAAACTTAGGGACTCTTCTTTTGGTTAAAACAAACAAGTTTTTGTAGTTATATTAAATGTCAATCAATCGCTATTATGGAACAACCACTAGAAGTTTATCGTTCAATTATGATCTTAACCTATTTATTCATAACTAGCGGTCGTCTGCGACTTCGTCCGCGTGGGAAAGTAGCTTTTCACCCCCCTTTTAACCCCTTACAATCCCCTTTTCGCAATAAAAAGTAGCCTATGTTCTTTCTCAGGGTCTAGATCATCTGTATACCAAATTTCATTTCAATCCGTTCAGTAGTTTTGGCTTGAATGAGTAACAGACAGATAGACAGACAGAGTTACTTTCGCATTTATAATATTAGTTAGGAGGACGTGATTTGTTTAACTTTCCTGTGAAACAAGACCTATGCAGCGTTGGAGAAAAGTTTTTATGATTTTAAGACTTATTTTGCACACGTTACTCAAGTCATAACTAATTTATTGCTTAAAGTTTGAAATTTAAAAAAATAAACCCTTTTTTATGTGATAGGTGGCAAACGAGCAGATGAATCGCTTGATAATAAGCGATTGCCGCCACTCATAGACACCTGCAACACCAGTAGAGTCACAAGTGCGCTGCCATCTTATACTCCTTTTTACCCGACTACGGCAAAGCAAAAGGAAGGTGATGTATTTTCCTCGACGAAAGACAGCGCTGCGCTGCTTCACGCCAGTCTTCTGTGACGCCGTGGTATCACTCCGGTCAAGCCCGCCCATTTATGCCGAAGCGTAGCTCCCCACGGTACCCAAAAACTAATTATTCTAATATTACAAGCTTAGTTAGTGTACACGACTTTGAACATTAGATTAGTTATAGGCAAAGCAACACATAGATAATTTAGAAAGTTATTAACGTATCAGATACACCAGAGACTGCAGCCATAATTTGGTTAATGATTTCGCAACTGAATTCCGTTACCCTATACCTAATTGTATGGTCCTCATTAGTGTATTTGCCAAACGCAGCGTTTTCCGCTAAAACAACACTGATCCGAGCCAAATTTCTATCGTAAACAGTACATAATTATTATAATTAAGTACTGTATCGATGGCGGATTGGGAGACGATTAAACTTTTCATTTGATGGAGGATAGTGGTAGAAATAGTATATCCATGGTTGAATGCAAACGTGGTTTACTCTTACCTCGAGGAGTAGTTTCAGTATGTTAAGTATCTATGATAATAATTATTTATCACTATGTCATATTCCAGGTCCCGTCGTCGTATTTGGTCGGCCCTAGGATTTTCCGCAACACCTTCCTTTCTGCCACTAGCAGTTTCTCCTCCTCTTTGAGTGTAATTGTCCAAGTTTGCGACGACGGGACCTGTAGACTAAGAAAGAACGCCGAAATCGAAGAGCTTGTGGCCGAACCAAATATAATGGGCGAGACAAAGTCAGCAAGGCTGCGCTGGCTCGGTCACTTGAGAGAATGGAGTCGGACCGTGCTGCCAAGCGAGTTTACCTAGGTCGATCTACCGGGAAGCGCCCAGTGGGGCGCCCCAGATATCGCTGGATTGACCAGGTCAAGAAGGATCTTGGTCACCTTCAAAGGCCGGATTGGCAAGAGGTGGCTGGGAATAGAGCGGAGTGGCGAATTCTCGTGTCGGCGGCCAAGACCCACTTCGGGTCGCTGAGCCAGCGTAGTAAGTAAGTACCTAAGTAAGTACTATGTCATATTTACTGCTTACTTACTTAACTTATGGTCACAACTGCTATTTTTTGTGGTATCTGAAATTATTGTAAGTGTAACTGTAATCAACTTGAGCACTATTTCTTCTAAAGTTTAAAGATGGAGAAATGTAGTGTTTATCGTATCTTTGCTTATCAGAACCCATACTGTGGAAAATATCACGTGGATACATTTTAAAGTACTGTAAGTTGTTGGGCACAGAATAAGAAAATACATTATGTTCCAGTCTTGAGCAAGCAAAGCCAAGAAACTATGTTCTACAAACTTGGACTACATCTAAAGTGTGCGAAGATATGAGATTGTAAGCGAATCCATTGAGGCTTAAATATTTATGCCGGGTATGAAATCTGAAACATATGGTGTATGAGTTCTGGGTGCATGTTGACTTTTATTCAGCTTTCTTTCTTAGTCGGTCCCTTACCTTACTACGTTAGGGTACTTACAGTTTTCAGCCACTATTTACTGTCGCCATTAGTTAAGTAATTGTGGGTTTGCACAGCTCTCTTTGCATCGCAATATTAATTAAGCTACCGAGACATAGGGTAAAAGATGTTTTGAAAAAATAATAAGTGCTCTTAACAATATTCATCGTATTAGGCTAACAATATAAATGTCCTTCAAATTCATATCATCATCAGCAACCCACGCTCGTGCACTGCTGGACATAGGTGTCCCCCAATGCACGCCACCGCTCCCGATTTTCGGACACTCTCATCCAGCTCAGTCTAGCCTTCGAATGTCGTCATCCCATCTTGTAGCAGGGCGTCCAACACTACGTTTACCGAGTCGCGGTCTCTACTCAAAGACTTTATAGCTCCAACAGTTGTCAGTTCTGCGGCTAATGTGACCAGCCCACTGCTACAAATTCATATAAATGGTAGCTATATGGTATACGTAAAATATAACATATATTTTATGCTCTCAAAGTGCATGCCAATATCGTGACCAAATCATAGAAACCGCCTTATAACTTGGACATCTAGTTTTTGGACCAATTTTTATTTTGACTACGTTAAACTAAATACATTTTCTACATCAAAAGTTTTATTATCTGAAAATAAACCTTTAGTGGGTTGATTTTAGTTTGCATAAATGTCGAATTCATCATTCATTACATAAAAACCAAATATCTGAGACTACTTAAACGAAATAATATAGCCTTTTGTTTTAGGTATGTAATGACTATTTTAAAGATCTGGCTACGACACTGACATAGAGATAATATCAACAAGTCCACTTCATCAATTTAATTCAACTAGACTGTAGAGCCCAGACCTAAGCCCACATAACTTTAAAGCTGTTAATTCTAGACTGAATAGGTTTATCTTTGGATGAATCGGTCTAATCCTGAACCTTATAAAGGTTTACATAAAGGTTAGAACTGTCAAAGCCGATGATAAATTTATAAAACATATTTTGCGTCACACTGCCCACCTAGAGTGGACAAGCTGAGGGTGAACAGTGGGAAGCCCCCACGTTGTACGTTTATAATTAGCCTAGGATTCGAATTACGCAGGTTTTCTAAGAATTAGTTTCTTACTGTATTTTTCAGTAGGTACTTATAAATAAGTAGTAGTAGGTACTTATAAATAAGTAGTAGTATGTACATATAAATAACGCCCCGTTGGTCGAGTGGTTTAAGTACCGGGCCGTGATCCGGGGTCCCGGGTTCGAATCCCGGGTCGAGCAAAAATATGTTTCTAATTTTACGAATATATAGCTCGGGTTTGTGATCACCAATCCGCATTAGGCAAGCGTGGTGATTAAGCCTAATCCCATCATAGTAGCGATGACTTCTATGATGGAGGCCTTTGCCCTGCAGTAGGATAGTATATAGGCTGATACTTTACTTTACTTTTACTTATAAATAAGAAGTAAGAGCTATAGAAAGGGCTATGCTCGGAGTATCTTTGAAGGACCGCATCAGAAATGATGTAATTAGACAGAGAACCAGAGTCACCGACATAGCCCACTGAATTAGCAAACTGAAGTGGCAGTGAGCTGGTCACATTAGCCGCAGAACTGACAACCGTTGGAGCCATAAAGTCCTTGAGTGGAGTCCGCGACTCGGTAAACGTAGTGTTGGACGCCCTGCTACAAGATGGGATGACGACATTCGAAGGCTGGCTGGAGTGAGCTGGATGAGAGTGGCCGAAAATCGGGAGCGGTGGCGTGCATTGGCGGAGACCTATGTCCAGCAGTGGACGAGCGTGGGTTGCTGATGATGAAGAAGTAAGTGGCTCCCCATCACTTAATGAATGCACGAGGAAGGCGACCATCAGAGAGGGGTGGCGATGTGTTGTGAAGCTTTCCACAAAAACCTAAAGTGGTGACCACAACCACTCTGTGAAGACTGATAACGACATAAAAGAATAAATAAGAATATATGCGTCGCAAAAAAAAATACAAAAAATCTACCTATGTAGGTAGATCTTTTTAGCATTATGTTTCCTCGTTCGATCTCTTAGCTTTAAGCTCAAAAGTTGACCTCTTATAAATAAAGTATTCAGAATTTTCCCTCTATGTGCTATCTTTAATTATTTATTTAAACTTAAGTGCACAAATATGTGTTACAATAGGCGGGCATAAAGTTATTAATTATGTTGCTTGTCAGATATTATTGTACTAAATCAAAGGAAAGTGCCATTTAGGGTTTGATTTATATTTAAATTGTCAAAATACACTATTTTGGAAAAGTCGGCCGTATCATTGTTTTACTTAACTTCCAGGTATGGTTTATTTTACAATTCTATAGACCGTGTACTTTAGGTAGTATACAAAAAAACGGGTCTTGAAGAACACACTTAGGTAAAAGGGTTTCCTTTTTTAATCTCAGGGACTTAAGAATAAACAAAGCCAATTTCTTTTAAAATTTGCTGCAAGATATGAACGGTGTACAAGATAGTTGAAAGTCCCCTATGGAGCCAACACATTTACAAGCAGCAAGGAAACTAGCTGGAATCTTTACGACACCTTCGGGCTTTCACCTAGGCAATTTGTTACGTTTTCTTGTTCTGGAAAACGCTCGCGGCTATAATCTTTATTGGTGCTGTTGGTGGAACCATTTTGTAGATTTATGAACTTTAAAAGGTCATGTTTATATATGCTATAGGAGCATGCAAGAGAGTAAATGAATAATTAACTGTGTTATTGAATGGGTCTGCCAAAAAATACTATCAAAAATCTCAACTCAAATCTAATGATAGCTCAGCAAAAAATCCTATTAACGTCGTAATTCCCAGACAGCAGACACAATAGAAAATCAATTGTTTTTGCCTCGTGTGACGCGTTTGGGTCTTACGACATTAATACAGCAATAAACGTTTCCTGGGCAATTACTTATAATTATTATAATTTGTTATCAATAATATTATAAGTTACATTTAATTTGAAGCGATTCAGCAAGAAAGATCGTACAAGCAAAACTGCTGACGAGGACTTTCAATAGCAATTAACAGTGTGATCGTTAGTGGTGAAACTAATGGATACTAAGTTACTATACAATTTATTAAAAAACAAAAATAAGACAACTCCAGTAAATCACAGAAAATATCATATTACAAAATGTACCTACCAAAACATTCATGAGATTATAAGTACACAATATTTTTGATTCTTCAGTGTCTGGGTGTAAAATTGTGTTCTTAGGTTTCCTTTTAAAATTCCTCGGGACATCAGGGACCGTAAAAAGTAACGTGATAGAGAAGAGGCCTATACTCATAGATGGTTATAATAATGATAATCAGGTACCTGTACTTGATTTCCAAGAAACTTGGCTCAAGCTTCTCAATACAAAAGCAAATAAATAAATAATATCTAAATAAATAAATCGAGACAACATCACATACATAGTCCTGGCCACAAACTAAGGTTTTTCCTTGTGCTATGGAAACCAGAAACAACGAAGGTACTACAAATACCCAGACCCATCACAAATATTTGTTTCATCAACAAACATTTGTGTTGGTGCGGGAATCGAACCCGCGACCCTTACGTCTCAACCGGCGCTCAAACCATTGCGCCAAACGAGTCGTCAATATGTTGCTTATTTTTTCCATTGTTTTATTTAGTTTTTAGTTTTATTACTATTGTGATATGATCTATTTCGATCATACCAACCATCAAACATTGTAACATTGTTTGAAACCACCACGTAGGTGTTATCGTAAACCAAATCAAAAATACGACCGCAGGCAAACAAAAATGTTTTCCTCCAAACCATCTGTTAACAAAATTTCCAGTTGTTACCAACATTTTGCGCAAACAATTCACATAACGTGTGCGGAATTTTAATGGCAAAAATAACGCACTTGTTTAGATCAAAGGAAATTACCAATTCGGCGTAGCTCTCATCGCAGCTGTAAATTTACTCGCTTAGGGCCGAAATTAAGCAACAAGTATAAATTATGACAAAAAGCGTTAACCGTTCGGCCTTGTTGCTGGGTCCATAAAAATTTACTTGTAATAAAAATGTTCGTCGCTTCTGTAGGTTTATTGGAAGAAGATTATGAGTGCTTGTTTTCAGTACGTTGAATAATAAATGACATAGTGAGGTGACAAGTATGGCACTTTTGTCATTATGCAATTTTGGAAATTTCTTCCGTATTACAACTTTTATAACTAACTCCAACCTTTTAACCTAGCTATACTAGCTACCTATATAGGTGGCGACCTAGCTACATATACCTTTATTTTAGTCGAGCCATTCAAACCTCATTCATTTCAGTGACTTATCTATGGTAGGTACCTAATCTTAAATAGGAAATAAATAATTTGATTGAGCCTTTATATTACAGTAGACTGAAACAGGCTGATGATAGAAACGATGACCATGGTACAGTCAACAGCAAAAGTAGATGATCAAAATCTCTATATTCACTATTGAGTGGACTTCGCATCAGAATTGTATGGTGCATAACTGTACAGTACTCGTATGGTGCCAAATTCATACAGTTCTGACGCAAACTCCGTATAGCCTCAAAGTGATTCAAACAGTTCTGACGCGAACTCCGTATAGCCTCAAAGTGATTCATACAGTTCTGACGCGAACTCAGTATAGCCTCAAAGTGATTCAAACAGTTCTGACGCGAACTCCGTATAGCCTCAAAGTGATTTATACAGTTCTGACGCGAACTCCGTATAGACTCAAAGTGATTCAAACTGCTCTGACGCGAACTCCGTATAGCCTCAAAGTGATTCATACAGTTCTGACGCAAACTCCGCTCAGTAGTGAGTATAGAGTTTTTAATTTTGATCATCTACTTTTGCTATTGATTGTGTTTAGTGACTTCTAGCGTAATCATAATGTGGGCACGATATTTTGAGGTAACGAATTCTTCAAAATGTTCGTGCTAACCCCTCAGATCAGCCATCTCGCTACAGTATATGGGTAGACAATTCGTGTCACTGTTAGCATTTTCGTTATTATTCGGCTGATACGCGATCAAAATAGCATGTTGTAGAACCAATTTGAATTTAGGTTATTGGTCAGGTCAGCATATTTCACAAACGTGCAGTTTTTGTTCTAAAACTAAACGAGGCTGACCCTCAGTATATTATACCGTCTGTACATAGGAAATGTATACTTTAATCTTTAAAACTACACAACGGAAACTTTTGCGCTTCTTTGAATAGAAAGATTCAAGAAAAAGATAAAGAAAAAGTTACAATACACCTTGATCAAGTAAGTGTCCTTTACCCAAAGGTTGCCTGGAAGAGATCGCTCATAGTGATAAGGCCGCCTTTGTTGTACATTACTCCTGTTATAACTAGTTTTAAGTTTTATACCTCTGTTTTGTGTGCAATAAAAAGCATATTCATTCATTCATTCAATATAACCTGTGTAAAGCCAGATCGGGACATTAGTAAAGTAAAATATCAGTCTATATACTGTCCCACTGCAGGGCAAAGGCCTCCATCATAGAAATCAAGTCATCGATACTATGATGGGATTGGGTCACTAGTAAAAAAAGCTTTTTTTTTGAAGTCAATAACCTCAATATTTATTTAATAGTAGGCACTACGGCAATCTCCCTTACATGTAAACTCAGTGTAGAAATTAGTAGCATATTTACCAAAAGAGTCGTCACGCTACACGCTATTGGCTACTGACGGCAGCAGCCATAATTTATAATAGAACATTAACACGGGGTAATGAGGTAATAAATAACTATTTAACGCCAAAACCCATTTAGTTTAAATTGAACGGTCGGATATGCAACTTCAGTTATGAATCAATTAATTTATCCAACTGAATAGTGATGCATGAGATAAAACGTATGGTTCTACGAAGTCTGACCATTTGCTTAACTTCTCAGAAATAATTATTATAATTTGATAATACTGATCTAAATACACATTTACTGCTAGATTAAGCCTTAAATACACGTCATTAATAAAATAAAGAAAACCAAAAATATATATTGCATATCAAAATATAAAATAGCATAAAAATAATATAAAATGTTAATTGGCTCGCCATCGCTTCTTTTCGGGATAGTACTGTCTATCAATAGATAGCGCTAGGCGCCGACTGCATTGCACTAGTGATTTGCCTTTCCGGTTTTTGTATCTATATAGTGTATCTCTTTAAAAAATATTTTATATGCAAGAAATATAAATAATGTGTTCTTAAAGACATCACAACACGGAGTATACAGCAGTTAATGAACAATTTGTTTTATACAAAAATACAAAAATAAATGTTAGATAATGCTTCATGGTTCCGCATTATCCCACATTCCCACGGTTCCATATGCAAGAAAATCTTATAAATTCTCCTTGTGTCTTTATTAATTTTTGAAAAGCTGTCCCATCTCATTTTGATCGGCAGCTACGACGCCACAAATTTGAGAAAATTCCTAATTTGGCCTGTCATTTTCGTTAATGTGATCATTACTCGAAGCCAAGTCTGTCCCGCAGTGTTATTAGTAAAGTTTCGCACAAACCTGCTCGGTACTTCATTTGTTCGATACCCATAAAGAAGTATGAAACAATCTTTAAGTGTTGTTTTGAGGACCAATTAAAGGAGATGCTACGAGAAAATGAGATTATGGCGTTAATAGGCACTTTAATGAGAAATAGGAAGTATAACAAGGTTCACCTTTCAAGCAATTTCATTTTGGGTACAAAAGGCTGTTGTAAGTTACGAAAAGGTAGACTTGTTTAAACTAAATGTGAGAACAAATGTTAAAAAGTGGGGCCGGGTCACTCATTGATTTGAAATTTAAACTAATAAAGTCAAATAACGCTGAAAAAGAAACAGAAGTTAGGTACTTACTGTATTCTATTACTTATTTTTTGTTGTTTTTTCAACCTAGCTCGGACAGTTTTAGCTGGAAGACTTTTTCGGCTTACTTGTTCTAAAATACCGTAGTTTAATGTGATGGGTGGCAGACGAGAAGTGGATTACTTGATAGTAAGCGATTGCCGCATCAGGTCAAAACAGCTCAGGTGCTGTTTCAAGAATCTTGTATTACAGAATTTATTAGATATCTAAAAAAAGAACAAAAAAACAATGATATTATTTACTCGTGAGCCTTTTGTACCGTAAATAAAAGCAACGTATTAATTTAGCTTGCAAAAACAACTTTGCCCAGAAGCAAAAACTCCTTAAATAATTGGGAATGACACCGAATCCCTTGTTTCGAAAAAACGCGAATGTAAGTAACGATCCGAAATACCGAACCCTTATCAAGTAGATCCCAGGCCCTACACGTTATCACAAAGGCCCTTTCAAAGATTTAACATCATGTATTCAAATTGGCGTTCATTAATCGGGAACGTCCGATCGAATCGGCCGATGCGTGAATCGGACATGCGTAGGGTTGAAGAATTTATGTGTTTATTTGACTCTCAGTATACGTCTCTACAATCCACATAGACAACTTTTACGCTATCGTAAGTACTATTAAATTACGTACTTGAACATTCTGATGTCAATTTCGGTAGAATAGTAGATTTAATGACTGCCACGAAAATTTTAATCTCTAAGAATGAAGAGATAACTGCTAAATTACAAATAAAAAACAAATCAGGTCTGTCATTAAACTGCAATCTGAATCAGTGCTAAACATATTCATTCATATCCAAGTGTTTTGTATGGACCAAAATTGAATAAACTATTTTGATTTCAAAATTTTTTTTTTATTTCATTTCTTTCCGCGGGCACAGAATACTTAATAGTACCCACTGGTAACGTCTGTGGTTGGTATTCATTGAACCTATAACTACTTTTGTTCCTGATGACCATTCGTGTCAACCCTGGACATGCGTAAATCGGGATTAAAATATATAGGTCCACAAATTGGGCCGCATTCTGCAGGCAGTTAGCGTAATCCATCTTTGTAATTGGTTTTGTGCGGTAGTGTTAGGTTAAGTGAATGGTTGACACTTTGAGTTCGTATCGGCCCGGATTTTAGGGATGGACATCGTGAAATATCGGTTTCATTGAATTTGTTTACTAATTTATTATATATAATGTGTAAGAAAAATGTGCAATAATACTTTAGGGTTTAAACATAATATGTACCGTGTAAAAACTTTACTGCCAAAATATGACGAATGAGCGCAAAGAAATTTGATGTTCCATACATTATTTTGATTTCCAGCTGGGTATAGCTGTCATCTTGAGTATTAATTATAATAGTCTGCGTACGTAGCTTATTGTTGAAATCGGCTGCCGTAGCCGAAATTGCTTGGAGAATAATAATATTATAGTCGGGCCGTTGTATCATGCCCGATTTGACAAATGTCAGACTGAAAGCACTAGTGAGGGACAACGATAAAATTGCCGAATCATATAAGTAACAGTTATTTCCACTAATGGCAGTTTCCCATATTAAAAAATTTTTTTTTTGGGTTTGCACTTGACCTCATCTCACCTGATGGAGAGTGACAATGAGGTCTAAGATTTAGCGTGTTTTCCCAGAAGAAGCCTATTCACTTTCGACTTAAAGACACCCAAATTGTAGCTATATCTGGGAATACAGAAGCCGGCAAGTTGTTCCATTCCTTAGCATTTCGTATTAAGAAAGAAGAAGCGAAACGCGAAATTTATTTTCAAAATAAAGTGTTAAAACCTTCAAGTGATAAATAACTAGTATTTTAAAAAAATACGCGGTTAGTATTACAGGTTACGTCACTTTGAAAACGTGTCCAACGGCGTAATTTTGTAAACGCGTAATATTGAGTGGAAATTTTACGTTTTCTTTTTATTCTCAAATTATTTTAAGTAATAAAAGACAAATAGTTAGATAAGTAGATGCCTTTGACATTATGAAATGAAGTTTTATATTTAAAAGTGGTTCTTTATGATTCGCTAAATGTGTTCCTCATAACAAGGATGTATGCAAATTAAAAAAATATATTGTCAAATCGGGCATGATACAACGGCCCGACTATAGTTTTTCACATCCTTGAATAACTCTCAATCTTCTATACATATAATAAAAATGTAAAAAAGCTATGTCTGTACATTGAAGATATTTACCTCAAAATAACTTAGGACGACTAAAAACAGTAACAGAACATGAATCAATGATTTTTAAAATTTTTGTCTGTCTGTTTGTCTGTTTATCTGTTTGTCTGTTTGTTCGCGCTAATCTCGGAAACTACTGTACCAATTCGAATGAAACTTTTTTTATTGTATAGCTGTAATATCAGGGCAACTTATAGGATATATTATATTTTGAAGATCAGGCTCCTTGATGTAGAACCACAACAGCCCAGCTACACTATAAGAGGTAGGTCAATAGCACTTTAACAAAAGTTGTTCAGATTGATGAGCATTTTATGATGCCATGAAAAAAATCAAAGATCATGGAACACCTGTAAGAGCCCAGCTCCACTATAACAAATACGATTAAATTTTTTCCTGTTTTATCTTTAAGTTACTTTTCCTTGTGTACCAGATTAGTATGTAATATGTAACAATTTTGTGGAAATAAAATATTTGTATTTGTATTTGTAAATATGGAATGAAATGGAATGAAAAATTGTCAAATGTGATGAGCATTTTTGGATGAGATCCTATAAGGAAGGATATTCCGAATCCGAACTTAAACCCCTAATGGAGCGAAAAGGGGGTTCCAAGTTTGATCATGGGACTACGTGATTCCTTGGCCCAATCTACTCCAACTTTTGCATACACATTCTTTGACAGAATTGATGGATAAAATATAAGATTCAAACTTTAATAGAATACTTACATCCCCTAATGGAATAAAAAATAATTTGGGGGTTACTTTCATTAGAAGTTGATATTAGCACTTGACCTCATCTCACCTGATGGAGAGTGACAATGAGGTCTAAGATGTAGCGTGCTTTCCCAGAAGAAGCCTATTCACTCTCGACTTAAAGACACCCAAATTGTAGCTCTCTAGAAATACCATTCCTTAGCAGGTAAATATCAATGAGCCGCCTCAAAAATCTATTAACCTATAAACGAACATTTATAATAAGATTTTTTTTATATATCTATTTAAATAATCATCTTTAAGTCAAGAGTCATAAAGTTCACGCAAACGAAGTTGCGGGCGTCCACTAGTTAATCAATAAAATTGTATCACATAAACATTTTTAACATGATAGTCATTTATTGTTTGAAACAAAGTATCTACCTTCTCGATTATGCTAAATAGGTTAAGTTTTTTTTTACGATATAGGTGGCAGACCAGCAGACTTACACCTGATGATAAGCGAATGCCGCCGAACACGGATAATCTTAACACGAGAGGAGTCACAAGTGCGCTGCCGACCTTTTAAAAAGGAATACGTTCGCTTTTTGAAGGTTTGCAGAATTTACGGGTTAATAATTCCATGCTTTTTATACGATCTGAATAATTTTGTTATCTTTCTTCGTCCAGGAATAGTTTCGTCTTTTCTACTAAGTCTGCGATTCTTTAGGCTTCACCCTTTTAAAATCATTCAAACAAAAGTTCCCCATTGTCAGATTACGTTCATATTCTCTACCATGGTTGTTGTTTGATCTACTAATTGTTTTGAATAATTTATTTCACTTGCCAAGTAATTAGGAAGTTTGTTTAGGCCTTCGTTTGTGGTAATTTCTTAGAAATTATGCCGGTTTTAAGTACGTGATCAGGCGAAAGTTTTAATCCGTTTAGGTATGACTGAATATGTATGCGAGTTGGCATTTCTGTTTGTTTGTTTTAGTAATTTATAAACTCGTGACTTTGTGATTTGATTATGTATGAAAATTTAGCGCAAATTTCCAATTGTCACTGAAATCTATGCCGGTTTTGGACTACACTCAAATTGTAAACAACAGATGACAAATTGACATCATCAACGTCATTTCCAGTTGCATCCGTTTGTTTCGTGCGAGTTTTCCCCTAAGCCAAAACCAGGTATTTATCTTAATAAAGATTAGGATGCTTTTTAAATTCAAAAACTGCTGAAATACTATCCTTGTTTTTTCTCAGTCAACTCATCACACTACAGAATAATATCATAAGAAAATTACGATACGTGCGATTTTCAGCAATCCAAATAAATTACACATTACTATACTATCCCATTGCAGGGCAAATACTTCCATTATAGAAATCAAGACGACTTTACAGTAATGGATTTAGGCTTAATCACCACGCTTGCCTAATGCGGATGTATTTGTAATTACAATTTAGGCAATTTCGTTCAAACAAAATACGTAGGCAGTTGAAATCTAAGAAAAATTGCCAAAGTTAAAAAACACTTAAAGGCAAACCGTACACAACACAATCCACGTCTTTTGGCAATCGAATGAATAATATCCCAAATAATATTTAAATGCAAAACTTGGAAGTTATATATAAATAGGTAAAATCTATTTTATGGATTTAAGTTATAAAGTAGGTCACCTGGCTTGCCACTTTACAAGCTGCTGTAATAAAGTGCAACTTGTCATTAAAATAAACTATTCAGAAGCGTTATGGACTTGGCATACTTGGACGCCAGACAGGTTAGCCTGTTCATGAAATGGCAAGAACAGAGAAATGGGGACGAATAATACGTATTAAGTAGACCTACAAAGGTGTAAGCAGATCTAAATATTACCTACCTACTAAGTGTGTTATACATTGTACCTACTGCCTCGGAATAAGTGCTAAACCGTTGGTCCTACACCTGATCCATCTTTTGTTGTAGGTACAGTCAGCCAAAAAAGTGGTCTAACTTTTGACAAAAGTTTCTGAGGAGATGTAACGATCGCTAAGGTTGATTTTTCTAATCAAACTTGACACTTAGCATGACGGTATATCATAAATAGCAAAGAGCAATAGTCAAAACACAAATTTATTGTCAGGGAAAAATTACCTTGTTTTTTCATGACGTTAAAACGAATCATAACCGTAGGGTGGTCAGGGTCACCACATTTTTTGGCTGACGTGTCGCATTGGTGACCTTTCAAAATATGAGTGTAAAAAATAGAAACAGCTAGAAATTGTGATAACTAACTCGGCTTAAAAGTAAGTGGCAGTCTTGAATGTTCAGGAATGGACTCGCGTTTATAGGATACCACTATTTCTATGCTCGCGTCAATGACTTAAGGCAATCACATTTGCCTCTTACTAGTTCTGTTAGCTTTAACTTGGCTGATCACGCTATTGCGTGTGTAATCTTTTTTACGTTCAACGCCATCTATGATTAGATCATGGAGTTATTATGCGTGCTCGTAGAGCATGCTACATCTATTGTGTATAGATCTATTTAACGATATTTTTGTAAGTGACGTGTTGATTGATTTTACTTTTCTTCAAGAGGAGGGCGAACTGCTTTCTAACACCGGCAACGCATCAGCGACCCTTCTGATCTCGCATATGGTACTTACTAACAGGAGACCCGTTTGCTCGTTTGTCGCGTCTAGTTAAAAAAGAGAGACGAGGAAAAAGTTTATTTGCTATTGAAGCCACAGTATTGGCAAGGGGCGCAAATTGACATAAGATAAGTATGGGAGGGACCACCTCTTGGGTCCATGGGTTACAAATATTTGCTTTGGCAACGTTTTCACTAACGAGCATAAGTGCTGCTAGTAGAGCGTGCGTTCAAAATGTTTAAGGGCCACGTGCGTGGAACGATCCGTCTCTTCAAATCGATCCGCCCGAATCTATATCGTACGTCAACATCGATAAGGTTTCTACTTCATCGAAGACAATATCTTAAAATGAAAAAAATTTGCAATGTAATTCAAAATATCGAATTAGTATTAAGTCGCAGCCGCGGCAGGACCGATGATCAAAAATATCGAAACAATGTTTGTGTATTATAATATGATGTATGATGTATATCTAATCTGAATATAACAAGAATGTAGCGCCTTCACTCTATCTGGTCTGGTACCACAGAATACCAGCGTCATTGCTAAGTACAAGTAGTGACATAATGCTGAGTGGCAACCATTTTGGTAGCGTAAGTTTAATTTTAATTTTAAGTTCGTGTTGTAAATTGCTGCAAATAAATATTATCTTTTCTATTCTATTCTATTAACGATCAACTATTCCATCTGTTCAACGAATATTTTGTCTCACTCTGACTTGAAGTCTCAATGATCTAGTAAATGATTGGTCGTAACAATTTTTAGCAATCACCGATTCTGATCACTGCTTATCTGCAAGAATCGATTCTCTTATACATTTAGGTATAATACGGACAACAAAAGATTAAAACTCTATTGATTGATGAACGTCGACTTTTTGTTGTTTCACTAGTATTTTTTTTGTTTGCTAAAAAACACGAAAAAAAAAACAAGTTTTAACGTCCCTGTTTTCGAAGACTCAAATACTAAATACCAATACTTTTAAAAACAGCACCAAACGTTTCGATGTTCGTAAAAACAATCGAAAGCTTTATACGACCCATAAATTACCCCCACATGTCGCTAACATTTAAAAATCCATCACGGATCCGCAAGTCACCATCGTTTCATTTATACACCATCAAAAGAGTGACATTTTGGTTATACGAACTCAAAATAAAATTACTTAAATGGATTACCATAATACCGCTTGCGTTTTATATCCAGCAATGATATTACAGGGCACGTATTTTAAAAGGGTGGTAATCTTTGAAGGGGTAGATTGGTCTTTTGTTGTAACAACCTAATTTGGTTTTGGGATACGGTTTTAAGTGTTCCGAAAGCGTTGTTGGAAAAAAATCGGGGGCCTATGTTGTTATAAGTAGACTGTTACCAATACGGGGTGTATAAATGACGACCCGTTTGGCGCAATGGTTTGAGCGCCGGTTGAAACGCAAGGGTCGCGGGTTCGATACCCGTTAATGAAACAGATATTTGTGTTGGGTCTGGGTGTTTGTGGTTCCTTCGTTGTTTCTGGTTTCCATAGTAACAAGGGAAATAGTTTGGGACCAGGACTGTATGTGATGTTGTCTCAATTTATTTATTATTTATTTATAAATGTATATGTCACCGTAAAATATATAGGAATAGTCCGACCCGTTTTCCCAAAGTTTATCACCTTACGGAAAATACAAAGGATGTTTAGTTTTACTTTAGAAAAATAAACCTTTTTTCTAAAAATATACCCTTATACCGTTTAAAATACATTTTAACTGCAAATAGTTATTTTCCAAAACTTGATCAACTTATGGAAGTAATGGATCAGGAGGCCAATTCTCGGTTTTCACCTTCTATGTCGAGTCGACTTCATGGAACGCACAACCAATAGGAGAACACAGATTACAGTCGACGTTCCTTATCTTGATCTCCTATTGGTCTATGCGATCCAAAGTCGACTCGACATAGAAGGCGAGAACCGAGAATTGGCCTTCAGGGTGGCAATTCTTGTGCACTCGACATTAAAGTCGAATTATAAATTAGTATGGACCAATGTATGAAATCTCTAAATTCGATTACAATTTCGAATGCATGAGAAATGCCCCATGTAGCCTTTAAAGTTTTTGCAATCAACATTGTTACTATGGCAAGTACAACTTCTCAGATAACTTTAATAGATACCTATTATTAACACTGGAGTAAAAATAAAACATCGATTGAGAAACCTCGCTTCATTATAATAAAGTTCAAACGTTTGTAAAGCACGAACTTCGATTAAGGGTTCAAACGACGGTATCCGAGGTGTCCCTGTAATTATACCAATTGGTTTTGGTTAACAATGCCTTTAATGGTCAAAGTTGTTAAATTAATGGGTCAATTATTTTTATTTTCAATTAATTTTTACTGATGGGCAAAGATTTGAGCAACAAAGGGGTGCGTTTCACGGAAGGAAATGCGTATTTCCGGGCGCGGAAAATTGTTGCGGGGTGGTATTTTTTTTAACAGGAAAATGCGAATGGTCCTAAAATGGAAATAACGTACGATACTAAGCGATATCCAGTTGCTGACACTGGGGATCTACTCCGCCAAACGATATCGAATTATTCGTAACGATACGTCAGTTCATACAAAAACCTTACTCTTACACAGCTTAAAATACGAACAATTGAATTTGACAGCTTCATAAACGACAAATCGACGAACATTCCGACGACATCTCTGATGGTATCGTTAAGAGTATTGTCTCGAGATATCGAGATTTGACGTTTGTGAAGCTGTCATATTCAATTATTCGTATTTTAAGCTGTTTTAGAGTAGGGTTTTTGTATGAACTGACGTATCGCTACGAATAATTCGATATCGTTTGGCGGAGTAGACCCCTGGACTGGCTCAGTGGCGTAGTTGGTAGTGGGTCGCACTTTGAAGCAACGGCTGCGCTTGGGGTCTGAGTTCGATCCGCCAAAAATTTGTACCCGAGTTTTTCTGTTAAGAAATTCTCAGTGTCAGCCCGAAGTCTGGTAGTTAGTACCCCCGTGCCTCGGAAAGCACGTTAAGCCGTTGGTCCTGCGCCCAATCTCTCTTCGGTCGTATCACACTGGTGTCCCATCGAATTAAGAGAGTAAGGGAATAGAGAGTGCACGTGTGTATGCGCACACACTTGAGCACTATAATATACCCTGCGTACGTGGCTGATCTTAAAGATTGGCCGCCGTAGCTGAATATCGCTTGGAGGATTTTTATCTAGTTAATGCCAGAATTAATACCTTTATTTATTTATAGTGTGAATGTGATATGTGGCAGACGAGCATATAGTGCTAGCACTAGGCGTTGTTAACATCACGTTAGTGTTTTGTATTTTCGGTTTACCTAAAAGCCTTGTCGTTGTATAGGTAGGTATAAAAGTTATCTCTTAATGAACATAAAAGACGATAACCACATTGGTTGTGAAACGTATAATCTCGTTAGTTCCTCAAACACCCGTCTGTCACCATTTTCTTGACGCACTGTACGACTACCTACTGAATGTCTATCAATATACTTATTTTCTACTTTTTGTATGCGTATCTTTCTTGTCTGTGGTCAATAAATGTTTACTCACTTGCACATGGACGCATGAACCTTGGCCTTTAGGTTATGGTTGAATTCCCGTTAATCCGATAGATATGCGAAACTGTACCACAAAATTGAATTACGAAATTGTCACTACCAAAGCTGTGGCGGTTTTGTTTCGCCCATCAAAACGTGAAATGTCCCGTGATCGCGTCGGTTGCACCCATACATTACTTGGACACTATATTTTCGTGCATTCACCAAAATGTCGTATTTTCGACCACACTGACACAAAACTGTGTATCACAAATAGGGATACTTGCCCGGTTACACGAAACCAAACCTTGTTCTCTTTCCCATAAGGTGGTATGGGATTGCATGGTTAATATTGCTTGGTGCTTTTTGACAAACGAGTCGAAGGTGACTTGCAGATTTATCGTGAATTTTTTCCCCCATGGGTGACGGTGGAAAACTATGAATTATGTTATACTGGTTCGATATTGTTGTGTATTAAGGGGTCAAACCGTTTTGTGTGAAGAAATATCACGTGTGAATCAGGGTTTATTTTACATAAATATTTTAGATCAAATAGAAACAAACAGTCTTTTGCTGCTGTGCTGTCCGTTAGCTACTGTATTTACATCGTCACATATAAATATGTCAAGAGAGTCTTAAGAACGGATTTTAGGGAACCAGCGGAGTTTGCATGTTTTATAACTAAAAGGTTTTACCATATCCCACAACATAAGCGGCCGTAGCGCCATCAATTAACTTCATGAATTATTGACATATTAAACGTTTATTGCTGTTACTTCAATTACTCTCTCACCCAATGAAATACAGTACAATGATTGCTTCACGTCAGTTTTCTATAAGTCCGTGGTATTACTCCGGTCGACCCTGAAACAATGGCAAGCTAGTCGCCGATCCTTAACATTAGCGATTGCTACAAGGCCTTTGGTGTATATCACTTGTATACTGATGTTTGTTTATAAGCTCCCTAAGGTACAAAGTTGTTCTCTCACCAAATTATACGTAGTAAAACATCCAACTCCTCTTACCAACCATATCACTCCAACTCAAACTCCCGAAAGGTCCATTGTTGTACCAAATTGGATTGTCCCACAGAAAACAAACTTGAAGGCATTTTCAAAATTAATGTTAAACTCTACGCACGTAATCTTCCACGAAGGGTAAATGTACGTAACACCTCATACAATGCCCTGTCCCTTTATATTAAGTCGGGTCCTCAGTTAAGGATTAGATGGCCCTAGTAAAGAAGGTCTCCATACATCGCCCTTTAGAGTCTTAGGGTAAAGTGTGTCATGTATTGATTAAAATATTCCGTATAACACCAGTTTGTCTCTAGGTCTATTGCAATTGAAATAAATTAAATTCAAATAACATTTTAAATATTTTTTTCCACTTTACCTTATTATTGATATTATGTACATGCGTTGAATATTACGTTCTTTTGATTTGAATTGAAAATTGAAGATTATAGCCCTGAATAGGTTACTCTAGGATACCAATAAACAGGTTAGCTGAAATTTCAGAAAACTGCAAAAAATAGGTGCCATCTTGTACTGGATGTAATAACTAATTTTGACCTAGAAGACGCTAAGTCATTGTAGTAATTAATAAACTTAATGATACTTCGGTAAATATGAATCCCGTAATATTAAAGAGATATTTGACGAATAAAATAGACTTTCTCAGAAATGATTAGCTTTGTTCATCATACGTCCAATAGGTCAGACGTAGTCTATGGGCTAGACTAGACACACTTCAATAGATTGAAGGTAACCTTAGGTATTATATTAAGGTTATCCATATTATATTGCTCTTTTAAAGAAACTACCTACTAACTGTATTTTTATGGTCCGTATATTTTTTGTTTTTATCGCGTATTAAAAACTAATGACGTAAAAATAAATGTTTTAGTTAGTTGTTTTTTTATTTTCTTTTTTACTTCCTATGAAAATAAAATTTCTCATTTGTTTAACTCTTAATCGTTATTCAACTGAGTTCAAACAATCCACAAAAGATTCAATTCCACAAATTGAATTTCAAACTCACTTATTATTTCCGTATTTATACCATAGAACGTAAAAAAGGAGTTGTATTCAGACCGAAGGGGTGAAAAGGTCTCATTTCGAATTGATGGCTCAATTCAATTGAATTCTGATCGATTGTCATTTGTTTCCGCGTTTTAAATCCCAATAAAGTGAAATTCGCCGGGACCGCATCCCCTAATTCCCTGTTTTGTGTCCGACGAGCGAAGATGCTTAGGAAATTTTGTTTCAATTGAAAGTGGACTATAAAAAAATAGTGACATGCCAATTTAGAATTAAGGTGAGAAAAAAACTTGTTGCTTTTTATACCTGCTGGTGAAATTTTAGTTTGATTCCAATAAACGCTGTTTTTTGATGTGTTAGGTGACCGACGATCAGACGGATCACCTGGTGGATTTTTTTTATGATTTATGTGGCTGACAAGCCGGAAGAAGCCGACTGGTTAGCGATTACCGCCGCCCATGGACACCTGCAAATCCAGTGGTGTCACAAGTGCGCTGCTTACCTTTTAACCCCCTTTTGCCTGGATTAGGCCTCCGGTACCCTCATTTACTCAACTAAACACAGCGCAGGCACTGTTTCACGCTTCTCTGAGGCCGTTTTCAAATTTTTGTGCTCTCACTGGAAGAAAAATGTTTTTCCGTAAACTATAATAATATTTCTAGGTACGATACGATATTGAATCGTTGTGTAAAGAGCCGAAAGAGGCTTCAGTGTTTTGTATTGATTCAGGAAAGTCGCACAAACACTTGAAAAGGCTTTTGTTATGTAAGAGAATGTGAGCTTTTTGGCAAAAAGGAGCCACTAGCTTTTTCACTGGAATGGAATGTTTTTGCTTATTTTATCTGGGTCTATAGGATTAAATGCTTCTCTTTATTCCTTGAAAACGACCGGGCTGGTTTTACATGCCACTATCTTTTGCTATTTATAAATGCTTCATGGCCGATTTCAAAAGAATCGTTTACATCTTTGCATACACACATTGCAAAAGAGACACTTGCAACACCAGTGGAGTTACAAGTGCGCTGCCACCAGTGTGAAGCAGTGCCTGCGCTGTGTTTCGGCGAGTGAGTGAGGGTACCGGAAAGCCAATTGAGGGGAAATGGAGATAAAGGATGGCAGAGTACTTGGGAATCTACAGGTGTTTATGTGTCTATGGGTGGCGGCAATTGTTTACCATCTGTCACCTCACATGAAAAAAACAAATGAATTTGTAAAACGTATTAACACAAAATAATTACACACAGAAGGTAGACTCAGCCTGATTTTTAATTTAGAAGAGTTCGTTGACATATGCTAGGGTTGTTGCCCGGGATGAGTACATAAGCGCGCGGCCTCTACCACAGACCTCGACAGTTTGACAATCTTATGTCATAGGCTAGGATTAATGTGGTCGAAAAGGCGTATTTCCCCGTTAGTGCGCATGCGTGAGTACATGACACCTTTTGTAGCTCTTCGTGGGCAGCCTACTTTTTGTGTGTAATTATTTTATTAAGTTAAGATAAAAACATAAACCCATAGATGCTCAACATTAGCAACAACAAGCAGCAAATATAATCTTCATAAACACTTACCGGCAGCACTTTACGTAACCGTAATGGCACAATACAGGTTGAAAACCGCTGGTTTTCTTGACCTTTCTCTATGATGAGGGTTCAAAGAAAACTAAACCATGAGTAATACACAAAACAACGGATGAGAAAAACGTTCATCATTGTATTTACAGACACGCTTCTTTTAACTTAAGAGGGTTTGAGAAAAGATCTGTCAGAGTTGTTTTATTGCTATTTGTTTCTCGTTAGGAGAGAATAAAATGGGAACGTGAAAATGTATTAGAAATGTTTGCTATAGCAACAACTATTCGTGGGAGGGCCACGCTTCGGCATGAATGGGTCGGCTCGACCGGAGTAAACAGCCTCTCAGAAGACCGGCGTGAAGCAGCGCCTGTGCAGTGAGTGAAGGTACCGGCGGCCCAATTGGGAGAAAGGAGATTAATGGTTGCCAGCGCTTTTGTGACTACTGGTGTTGCTGGTGTCTATGGGCGGCGGCAATCGCTTACCATCAGGTGATACGTCTGCTTGTCTGCCACCTTTCACATAAAAAAATGATGACCGAATGTGTATGAAAAGATTAGAAGAGATTTCCCAAAAGTCATAGAACTTTATAATAAGTAGTCCAAAATTATTACCACAACACGTCAAGGTATGTAAATAGTTACCGATATACCCTGGATAGTATTTCTATCGACGCCATGAAACCAAATATTTTCTAAATATCAATACTGAATTTTATCATAGGTATTGCATTAATGAGAGTACACTTACTTATTATTATTAAACGCTATGATACTTCGGACACAACTTCGGGTCTCAACCGTTGACGATTAAATTTACTGGCAGCATTACATGCAATGTTGATTTGATTCTTAATTATTTATCCTTTGAAATGACTTCATACTTAATATAAGTATAGCAAATTCTGAAAGTCTCATCAAAGCTTAACTGAAACTGTTAAAGACCATTTCAGGAAATTCGGACTGTACGCTCCTTTTGTGATGTAAACGCCCACTAAGATAGAATTTATGGAAATTCGACCCCTTTAGGGTACAATAGAGCATGGAAGTTTGTATGGCAGCCCGTCATTAAAATAGATTAGAAATGTAGGAATTGATATTCTGATATAATGTATGAAACTGCACATTTTGATTTTATAATGTGAATAATGGACAAAAAAACATCGACGGACGAGCACTGCTTATTCAGCTTATGTCATGGAGTTAGGTCAATATTTGAGATGTTGTGTGAATTTATTTTTTTATTTATTTACACTACTTTATGTACACATTTATAAATGAGCGTTCCGTTTTTGGTAGCGCCAAGCTGTGGCCAAACAAATGACATTGCACATTCTAATTCTGTAGCATTCTACTATAAAACATTATCTTCTATCTATACTATCTTCTTCTTCATATCTATACTATTTATAAAGAGATAAATTCTATAGACAACGACAAGGTTTATAGGTAAACTGAAAAATCAAAACACATGTGCGATGTAATCGACACCCAGCGCCCTCTAATGGTTGCATGGGAAACTAATGTCCCGAAACAAAGTAAGAGCGGGCCACTAGTAGACTAATAAATACACTACTTACAGGCCTAAAAAAATAGGCTACATTTTCCTATTTCTCTTGTCTGATAAACCTAAAACTTGTTCCTACTTGACAGCTATGTTCGACCTTGGAGAAACCCGCCTACTGGTAAAGGTGCCTCAAGAAAATTTCATTCCAGGCAATCGATCTTTCAAGATAGTCGTTGCGTGCTCGGACTGATTTAACACTACCCGTGACTATGACTCAACACTTAATTTGATGAATGGTTAATAACAGTTTTTTTTGTAGTAATTTAAAAGGTCTTTGCTTTGTTAATATTTGATACTAGAATTAAGAAATCGTTTACTAGGATTATGAAGCTTGTTATGGTAAAAAGTATCACAAATGTAATTTTAATGCCGGTTTTCGGTTCTGCGAATAATACTGTTATTGCCAGCCCACTGCTCCTTTCACGGACTAATCTAGTCTGCTATGTCAATTACTTTGATTTTACTTTATTTCGCAGGAAAACGCCTAGCATAAGCTATCCATATCTTAGCTAAGCGCTTTAAATCTTACAGATCAGCCAATCGAAAAGTGAAAATATCAATAGGTTAACAAATAATAATGACCCAATGCATTAGCAACCCACGCTCGTCCACATGCTGGACATAGGTCTCCCCCAATGCACGCCACCGCTCCCGATTTTCGGCCACTCTCATCCAGCTCACTCCAGCCAGCCTTCGAATGTCGTCATCCCATCTTGTAGCAGGGCGTCCAACACTACGTTTACCGAGTCGCGGTCTCCACTCAAGGACTTTATGGCTCCAACGTTTGTCAGTTCTAGCGGCTAATGTGACCAGCCCACTGCTACTTCAGTTTGCTAATTCGGTGACCCAATAGCAGGATAAAAATCCTTCCAAAACGGTTGTTACAACCTTGCACCGAATCTCATAATTCCAGTTACGTTCCGATGTGGTGGCTGCGATAAGGCCTTAAAGTCTGTGACGAAATCATGAGATCCAATATGATCGCCGCCGTTTTCATGACGCGCCCAACACAGTTCACAAGGAACAGTGAGGAGATTTATTTGTCTGCCCTCACTTCATTTCTAGAGATTAGTTTTACACCAAGCCAATAGATGGCGCTGCACATACATTACGTTGCAAAAAGTGTTTCAGTTTAGTTACTTAAAAGCCTTTCGTTGTCCTGGGAAGCTACTTCTATTTTTTTTATTAGGGAGAGTGAGAGTATTATAAATGTAAGAGTAAACAAAAACAATCAGAAAGATCCAAGCTATCGGGAGATAGCTTAGCAGTTTAGATAGTTATCACGTGTTATTGTGAGTCAACTATAAAAGATAGATGTATGCTGTTGTGGAATGAGGAACGGAAGTGTTAAGCCACTCTTGAACTAAGCCTATAAGGGCTGCCATGTAAAGTGGACTCCATTTTCCGCACTTAGACTCTCTTTTGGTCCATTGTACGTGATTGTTGTGGGATATTTTCTAGAAAATTTTTGATTAGGGGGTCGGTCATAACATGATCAATAATGAAGTCGAATTAAATATAGGTATGAACGAATGTATGAAATCTCTCAATTCGACTTCAATGTCGAGCGCCCGAGGGTTGGCCCCCAGTAAACGAACTGTGAGGTGTGATGAGGCTTGACCAGACTGATACCACTGCCTCACAGAAAACCGGCGTGAAGCAGCCCCTGTGCTGTGTTTCGCCGAGTGAGTGAGGGTACTGGAGGCCCACCCGGTGGGGGAAAGGGATAAAAGGTTGGCAGCGCACTTGTAACTCCACTGGTGTTGCAGGTGTCCATGAGCGGCGGCAATTGCTTACCATCAGGTGATCCGCCTGCTCGAGCGAGTTTAGGACTCAATGGAGATGCCTCACTGCATTTTCTTCCCAACACCCGCGATGTCGCGAGTCTTGTCGCTCGCAGTCACCCGTCGCACCCAATTTGCTTATGTAAATACGCAGTTTCCGTTCTGACCTGAATAATTCATTGCCCAACGCGAACGTTTGACTCCCCCAGTTTTGAGAATCAACAGAAAACGGGACGTCTATTCAAATACAAAGGAATCCAAATTATAAAACTTTCACTGAATCCAGAAATAAAGGTGCTAGGTGTGTGCGGCTTTGCTCCTTTATGAAAAGGTTCGGAATCCAATGTTTAATCAGTCTTTTATAGAAAAAAAGACTATATTTTTTGGTAATTTACTTAAATATTTAAAAACCCATTAACGACATTTTTTTATCCTACTGTTAATTGACACCTTTCCAAAGAATAAGTTTAAATATGATACTAAATATATGAGTACAAAATCACAGGATACTAAATTTTGGATAAATCAAACCAATAAAAGATAATATTCTATTATATTACTCCTCGATCACTAGAAACGAGCAAATAAACTTTCAAAGTAACATAAAAAACAACAATCGAAATTTTATTGGTCAGGGAGATAGCAAAAAACATTTATACATAGATACACACACGCAGATGCCCGTTTCAAACTGAAAAATAAAAACAATCCATTTTTAGGGTTCCATGACCAAAACGGAACCCTTCCGGAAACCCGAAAGTCCGTATATCACAGTCACTTTTTTTCTGTAACCATAAGAACTAAAATGTGTAAACTTGGTAAGTAGAACTAGGTTTATTTAAAACTGCACAAAAAATAAAAGTCCACCCTATAAGTACGTGTGGGGATTTATGGATAGGTCAAACATGATATCACACACTGAAATGTTTGAATAAGGTTTAGAAAGTAGTGTTTTTTTAATATGTCATAAATCTTTCACAGGACCAGGTACCTTTCCTGCTATCTCATCATCATCATCATCAGCCCAGCAGTACCCTCTGCTGAGTATAGACCTCTCTTCCCTTTCGCCACTGTACCCGGTCCTGAGCTGCTCGGATCCATGTAGCCCCTCCGATTTTAGCGATATCGTCGACCCATCGCGCCACCGGACCTGGACTTCGTCGGCCGTTTCTCGGACACCAATCGGTCATAATCTTGCTCCACCTGCCATCACCGCGCCTAGCTAAATGTCCTGCCCAATCCCACTTTAGTTCTATCACTCTCAATCCGACGTCCTGGACTTTAGTCCTGCGTCGGATTTCAGAGTTCCGGACTCGATCTTGAAGTCTGATGCCGAGCCCTTTGTGCTACTCTTGTTTCTTAGTGAGAGTCCTGCAATCTACTCAAGTAAAAAATAAAATAAGACTGCTACAGAACCCTTCATAAGCGAGTCCGACTCAAATTTGGCGCTTTTTGCTTTCATGCACTAAATCCAATAGCTTAGTGACGTCATAGCACTGATTCAATTACGATATCTAGCTCCTAAAAACTAGAACCAGCCAATCAGGTACGGAGCAAAATGAGATTTTACTCGCGATTAAACCCCTATTGTTTCAATATGTCCATCAGCCAACTTCCAATCATACGCCATTCAATAGAGACACAAAATTGGATCCGTCGTCAAAAGACTATCGCTTCGATTGGTCAGATTTTGCAACTAGCTGCAATTTGTTAGCATTGATAGCAATTTTTCGGACAAAGAAAGGAAATGGGCGAATCAAATCGCGTTTAAAACAAAACTGGGTAGTCAGGATTCAAACATTTTGAAAGCATGAATGCGTGTTGGGAAATCACACTTTTGCAATGAAATTCAGCAAAGTGAATAAATTGGCCGTTATATTGACGAATCAAACTGTTTTAACTATCAAGTTTTTGGCTTTGACCAATATTCTGTTTTAAAGACCTTTTTGAAAGACTTATATGTGTCGTGAAGACGCAGTCAAATCTGTGAATGACAAGTGGATTAAAAGAAACGTACGGTGATTGACCGATGATTTTCGACAGTTGACTACCCACATAGGTAATATCAATTATTTCACGTTGAAATTGGCAAAGTTAACCTCATAAAGGATGGTAGACCCATATTATATAAAAAGAAGAAATACTTGATGAGATGAGATGACGATACTTGATGAGCATTATGTAGAAGATCACGACTGGTGTGGTCAGTATGAAACTGATTGTTGTACAATACTTGACTTTATCCGTATTCCATTTCTAATTACAACTTACTTCCTAATTTACAGCCAAAACTAAATCATTACCAAGTCGGTTTGTATAATCACTACAAGAGATTTGCTAATACCTTCATCATTTACACAGCATGAGAAGGATCTTGCACAGTAAATGATTTATCATTCCCTTTGCGGCCAAGACTGCTTAATTATGTACCCCTGGACACAGAGATAATTACGGGCCAAACATTGCCCCTTTAACTCAATCCGCTGGAAAGATCGTTTACACTATAAGAGAACTGGCCTTTGATTTATTTATTCAGAAAATCAACAGCAATCAAAGTATGAATTACATTAAGGTAATTAAACGACATACATAACATAATTAGACAATTACTGATTACCATAGTTTACTTAAAATGTATCGGTTGTGTTTGAAATATAATAGCTAGCGCTTATAATATATGTTTTTTTGATAGACACTCTAGACGTTTTGCTACGGTTTCTAATTTTATTGATTAGTCAAGTAAGCAAGACATACTATGACACGTGTGTGAGCAAATACTTGTGCTGTCTCAATTAAGCAATTAAGTATATGAACACACCACACACACACATAATCTTAATCTACCTTCTATACTATTTATAAAGAGATAACTTCAATAGACAACGACAAGGCTTATAGGCAAACCGAAAACACGAAACGCTTGCGCGATGTAATTATACACAGCGCCATCTATTGGTTCATTTCGGAATTCCGGTCCCGAAGCAAAGTGAGTGCGGGCCACTAGTTAAGTATATAGAGCACCAGCGCTCGACCGCAAAGGACCAGCTCCTGTCTTTGGAATGTCATTGAGGGTGAAATAAAAAAGCGAAAATCCAAGCATTTGAATGTTTTTCGGTTTAATTCGGGAGCAAAGCAAGAAAAATAACAAGAAAAACTTACAAGATTAAAAAAAAAATGTGATAAAAGAACTTAAATGTTGAAGTAAGGTTTTTTCCACCCTGTATAACACTTAGATACTAATCCGGATTTAGAATTCGTTTAATCGGTTACTGTAAAACGATACTTAACGATTGCCGACAGTGACTCATTAAATAACATCTTGAGTTTCTTAAGTAGGTTGCTCTAATGAACCACAGAACTCTACGTGTTCGTGAACTGCCAGAGAAAACACATTTGGAATGTTAATAGGAAAAAGTACGAATTTCTACTTCAGTTAGTTTTTTTTTTCAATACTCACAAGAATACTGCTTTACTATGATAAGCTCGAGAGTGAGAGAAAACATCGTGAGGAAATCTCCACGTTTTGGATAATCGCTTAAAATTGTAACTGCCTTAAATTTAAGATTCTGAACGTGTCTGTGATCTGTTTAAGGGTCAATTCGGTCTTCTAAGGGTCGCGAAGGTCAGACGGCTGTCGTTCTATTAGATCCAATTACCTAAGCTTAGATCATTGTACAAACTTGCTTCGAGATGACGACTTTGGATAAAACTGGAAATTATTTATTAATATGTATCTGTAAACAATTTTATACCACTCACCATGTGCTCTACTAAACATTCCGAACAACATTTGACTGTTGAAAATTCGCATACAAATTTTCAACTTTAAGGACATTTAGTGGGTATGCCTCTAGTCGGCTTCTGGTTTTAGAGTAAGTCCCCACCAGAGGAGAGTCCCACATAACCTAGCCACCCCCGGTGGCTGGGTATAAGGCAGTTGGCTCATTTCTTGGGTCGGAAGCATTCCCCTGCGAATCAAAAAAGGCTTAACCTTTAAACATTGTTGTAAGTGTGGAAACACAAAAACAATATGTTTACCGATACACACTGTATAAGAGAAAAAAAATCTTATCTACTAATAACGACTAGATTAATAAATCAACCGTATCTAAATGTGCAACACTTGCACAATGTCAACGACAACCAACGACATCTACGGGAGACTGTTTGGAACTAATGCATTTAGCTGCGCCTAACGCTGCAAAGGCGATTGAGGCCAGAAACGAAATGAAATGCGGCCCACTCGTTTTGAAATAAAGTTCAGTAGAAGCTATGATACACCCCATCACAAATTTATGAATATAGTTTCAATGACTTCGTACGCCCATCCACGCAACTCGGACACTATTACAAACAGAAATAACACTTCCAAAGGAAAATTGAAATCTGGAAGTGAATTTGCATTTCGTATTAAACTTAGCACGAACTTGGCCGAAAACGAGCGTATAAATTGACGCCGAAACAGATTCGCAACATCATTCGTTTTGAATATTGGGCTCACGTACAAGAAAGCCCTTAGGGGAAATTGCAATACGAGGCTCCGAGCTAGAGGAAAATAAAATCGTAGCCATCGCCTCGGTAATATCCCCAGACGGGCCCAATACGGCAGGTATCTTTACTAAATTGGGACCCTAAATAAAATACCCTTATAAAATTCGGTCTGTACCGCGTTTTTATTATAAATTGAATCGGTTTGGTTTCCAGTTGTGATGAAATGTTATTTGTAGTCGCCAAGTTTTGAGGCACGTTGTTATAGCACTGCTGTAACCAGTGGCTTATCGTGAGGCACTTACTTAAGACAAAGGGTTAAGGCACACTAGTGACGCCGATAGATTAAAATTGTTAGCTACGGAACCGTATTTTCTTCCATCAATTCGCTCGTCAGAATCTTGTCAAATGTAAACTTTTAATATTTTGTGTGCTACTTTTTAGTCTGTATTTGTGTTAAAAAACTTGGCTAGGTACTCAAATCTCTAGCAATATTTTCTAGAACAAAAACTGACCAAAAGGTATCAAAATGATATTAAATATAGTATGAATGTTTGTCCTTACATTAAAAAAAAGGCTAGCTAACAAGCAAACAATTATATTGGCGTTGCTAGTATGCTTTACCCTTCACTCTTAAAATATTAATGTTGAGGTTACATTAATATCGGGGCAGATTATGTCAGCGATAAAATTTAGTTAATTTTAATGTATGAGTTACATAAAAACTAAAAACTTTGTTACACGATCAGTGCAGTTCTTACTATACCGTTCTGTGTCTGCTTCTGGCTATAAGTATACTGTAACGACACGTATTTCAAAGCTGTTAAATCGTTTCGAAACGACAGCCGTACTAACTTTGGAGTGTTGTAAAGTTTTACAAAGAAATAAACGACATTGCTTGAATTTTTGTTGAGATGTCTGTATGGAAATCGAATTTTAATATATTTTTTAATTAAATAAAAAACGAGTATTTTTTTACATTTAGCTTAGCTTTGTAAAGTTATTTCTCTAAAGGTTTTCTTTTAGTTAAATATGTATATTTTTTGTACAATACGGATTGCCACTAAAAAATATTTTCGTGTGAAATTATGCCAAGCCGAGCAGATCGTTTACCAGACCTCGCGTATTCCGAAGGTCTCCGGTTCGATATCCAGTCGGGTCAGTTTAGAAAAAAATATATATATTCATTCAGCAGTCACTGACACACCATCACATACAGGGTGTGTCTTTGAAAATTTACATCCTTTTAACTTGTGTTCTATCAACCATTCCGAACAACGTGTTGTGCTCATTGTAATTGTAATTTTACAGTTGTATCGAAGTATATGGCGAGGATGTTGCTTAGTTAAATATGGTAATTTAGCTATCCTCATATAAGTGGCACCCTGGTAAAGTCGTTGTTAATGGTGACATGCGCGTTCTGTTACTTTTGGCGATTAAATTGTCTCTATCAATATGAGCATTTTGGGTGTATCGATCGATCTTTTTAACCACTTCGGCTGTATCTACCTTATTTTACAGCCTTGGATCGCCATCTAATTGCTGCCGACTGTCCTTGTCAGTACCGAACCTCTTTTAATATTAATACACCTCGAATGCAATCGCACCTACACTCAAAAGCTTCAAAGGGGAAAAAACTAATTTCCACTAAGCCGGAGCGTGGCCACCAATTTGCTTATGTAAATAGAGACCAAAATAATGAATAATACATAACGCAAACACCTCCGCTGAACAATCAACAGTCTTTGTGAATCATGGATGGAACGCCTTGCCCCGTTCATTTTTCAACAGGTTTTTTCCGTATAGCGTTGAGTCACAGTGTATAGAGTCCCAATATTTATTTCTCGTAGTGTATTGAAGATCCATATTATTATGTTTTGATTTACTTGTCTAAGCACATGAGCCAGTTGGTCGGTTCCCCTTTATAAACCCACTAGTGGCCCGCCCTCACTTCGCTTCGGGACCGTAATTCAGAAATGAACCAATAGATGGCGCTGTGTATAATTACATGCAAGCGTTTCGTGTTTTCGGTTTACCTATAAGCCTTGTCGTTGTCTATTGAAGTTATCTCTTTATAAATAGTATAGATTTTATTGTGTGATAGGTTGCAGACGAGCAGACGGGTCACCTGATGGTAAGAGATTGCCCCCACCTATATAGACACCAGCAAAACCAGTAGAATCACAAATGCGTTGCCAACCTTTAACCCCCTTTCCTCCTAATTGGGCCTCCGGTACCCTCAGCTTATTCAACAAAACACAGCGCAGGCGCTGCTTTACGCTGGTTTTCTATGAGGTCACTCACTATCACTCCAGTCAAACCGGTAGGAACAGTGTTAAAACTGAGTCCCTAAAGGTGGCAGTTTACGTCACGATAAAGACAAAAAACCGTAACAGAAGACTATCGCTCAAAAACGAGTAAAAAAACTATAAGAAAATTGTCCTGTCCCGGATCCTAACCTTTATTGCGATGCAAACTAACACCTTAAAGAAGGACGCGCTGACCATTTCCGTACCTGACCCGATCTCGACTTGAACTTTGACCTTCGTTACCAAGTTGAGCTACTAACACCATTTACTCTATAGTCCAACCCTTTGCAAGTTTTGAGCATTTGTTATCCCGTTTCGGTGAATGGATACTGGAATGACAAATGACTGAGGTCGAACGAACGGGTACTGGACGTTTGCTATGAGGATTATGACGTACGTGGATGGAGAAAGGTTTGGAAAGGTCACAATTTACTTGTGCCTAGTGCGTGTAGGTAAATTTACAGTTGAGGAGTTCTACGGCCGTTCAAGTAGGTTATGATAATCAACAAAGCAGTGGAATTTTACTGGATAAGAACTTGGAGTCTCCAATCGAGAGGTTGTTTGCTTAAAAACGAGAACGCAGAATACAGGAAAGGCACACCATGTCTCTGGATTTTTCGAACAAAAATCAAAAGGCAATGTGTGTCTTTCTTTCATTGAGTTAGCGGCGAGGGAGAATATACGTGAGCAAAGCTCTCGTTTCCGATAGTTTGAAAAAACTTTTTATAAATCTATGTGTGAATTACTTAGATAAATATTGAGATCATAATGATGAGTATCAGTTCGAGACATATCAAAACGTGGGTCTGCTGATAAAATAATTGGCTTGACATCGTCAACAGTATTCCAAAACCTTGATTTCTTTTGTTCATAATGCTACCTCCTCTTAAGCATAATTTTGCATTTGATGGAAAGCGTCGATGTGATCTAGAATCTTATGCATTTGCCTTTAGATATCCACATTTTAATAAACAGGCTCCGTTACTACCTAAATAAAAAACTTAGGGCGGGTTCGGTTTTCGGGTCTACAAACTATTACCAGCCTTCATTTTCAAGTAGATACTTAAGTTCCGTCTCTCCATAATCCCAAGCCAATTCATGATTAAGTAGCGGACATGTATATTGCAATTCAAACATCATAATACATGCCTAGGAGCCGGTAAAAGGCCGAAAACATAACATAAAACGGACTTAACGACGTCTGCACAGACCGAGATAAGCTGAAATAACACGCCACTTCTGGTTATTTTTTCTAACCTCTCTTTTCATAATACACAGTTCCTTTCTTTTTTCTATGGCAAATTAATGGTACTCTCTGAACTACAATTTATTCTTATAATGACTGAATGTGCGTGAATCATTTGAAGTCGGACATTCAATTCCCGGGAAAACATTGAAAGTGTTACTAATAAATTCACACAACATTTCATGCACTGATCTGACTCCGTACTAAGTAACTAGCTTAAGCATTTGTGTTACATAAATATCAGACAATAGAGGAAACGCAAATATAATACATAAAAAAATTTTTTACACCCAAACACTGAACAAACACAAGTGTTCATGACACGAACCAATAGTTTCAGCGTACAAATTTTTAGTTGTGACATAAAAGTTTGGTGAGACTAGTTATATGAATAAAACGACTAAGGATATGCGTTCACGTACACACTATCAAGTATGATTATGTTAGTAAGACCACAAAAAACAAAAAAAAGAAACACAAATTACAACAACAAATATAGATATCCAAAGCTTCAAAAACTACCTGGAAAGTGCTGGTTTCCGCACGTTATTTTTCTCCACCGCTAAGTACGAAACCTTAATAACTTCCCGCGACATTCAAAGTACCTACTCCGACGAATTCAGAAGAATCTAAATCAAGCCAAAATATAAAATCAATACAAGACTTTCAATTGGATTGAATAATTCATAGCGTCTATTTATCAAATGACTTTTGTCGTTACGGGCTAGAATAAAACTCCTGAAAAACTCGTTTGTTGGAAACGTGTCTAGCTTTTCCACATTGTGGAGGAAAGAATCTTTCAAAAATGTATCTTGAAAGCCTTCTAAGTGAATAAAAAATACCTATAGACATTAGACATGTCTAATAATTCGAATAGAATCATTTGGAAACGTTTCGAATTTATCACAAACTAACACAGACACAAGTCAAAAATTTTAGACTGGATATTTTAGACCTAACCATAATATTAATGAGAATATTTATACCAGCACAGCCGATGACAAAAACAAGGTCATGCACATGTGTGCAACATGCACACATGTGTGTTAGATTGAGAAACTTTCTGAAACGTGCATGTGTACGTTTCAGAAAGTTTCTCAAACGTGTAACCATAATTCACTTGTTTCTCCTGTCTAAATGTTGCGATCAAATCAAATGGATCATAAGTTAAACTATAAGGCAAGATCAACGACAAGGTTTATATGTAACCCAAAAAGAAGAAATTAACCCAGCGCCATCTATTGGCAACCATTAGCACAATTAAGTCCAGGAACAAAATGAAGGCGGATCATTAATCTTAGATATTCCGGACTCTAAACCGATGACTTTAGATGCAATTGAAAAAATATAAGTAATATTATTTCCACCATAATGGTGATCATGAATTCTGCTAAGAATCCTTTAATCCCTCATTTTACACTTCGAATTGTTCTAACTTTTAGTTCGCTGAGTAGTTTAAATTTTTTATCCTATTTTGAAAACATCTCTACATAATAATAAGGTTCACGTGAACTAGCACTCATTAGTCATGCGATGCGGCATCCAAACTTTCCGATCCCGTATTTGGTATGCAGAACTTACCCCAACTTATCTTGCGGCAAAGCTGGTACTTATATTGTGTTTAGACATTTTTGCGTAAGACTTTTCGCTGATTTATTAGTGGGGGATCCGTGATCCATCCCGATCAGTGCTGTCGAACTAATCGATACGCTGATATCGATAGTGAGAGACAGTATAAGTATTCATACGACTATCAATCGGTAAGTACTATCGCTTTTTATCTATCAAGCTCGCCCATATATTAGGTATAGCAGTTGAGCTCTGCCCTAAACTTAGGCATTTGTACTTGTTTTTTTTTAAACTTCGATATCTAATTGTGTATTTTACCAATCAATTTAAAAAAAAGGGCAGCATACTATTAGTTATAATAAATTGCCATTGAATATTATCGAAATCGGTATCGAAATGAATGAAAAATGTCTCTACGACAAACCGAAACGATAAATCATTACTAATCATATATCATCATGTATATCGTAAGTATATAAATAATTTTAAAGAATGTGGTAATGATTGCTAATTATTTATTTATGTTGACTTTCTTTATTAAAAAAAAAAAACTTAAATAAATAGGTACCTACTCGTACATAAAAAGTGTGCAGGTCACATTGACTCCATTGGTACTGCCATCAAGTAGTACGTCAGCTCATCTGCCACCTACCACATAAAAAAATCGACCAAGAAAACAACTGGGTACTTTTTGAATTTTTTTTTTTCTATATTTTTAATGTTTCTTAAGGACAGCTGTAAATAAATAAATAATAAATTGACACAATGTACTCATATTACAATGACTGAACGGATTTTAATGATCTTCTTTTCATTGTACAGCTGTGAGGCCTGAGCAACGCATGGGGGCAAACATCTGAGGCAAAGCTTCTTTTCTTAAAATAACCATTATTTTGTATTAACTGCAGTGTCTATTTCTATTAAATTTTCAACAGTTGGCAAAATAGTTGTTGATCTATCGATATCAAGGAATCGATAGTTCTGCAACATTAGTGCCGATTGCCGATAGATGTTGGGAATTTAATCAGTTTCAACTTAGGTTGTTTCGTCGATTGGGGTAACATTCGGATGGGACCAGATTGTTAGTTCTGACAGAGATATATGGAATACGTAGTAATCGTCTGATACGTAATTTTATATTTTGATTTTAAATGTTCGTAAATATTACATGCTTTTGGAAAAGTAATCAATACATTTTCAAGAAGTACATAATAAAGACACACCACAGTCCTAACACAAACTTTTCACAGAAATTGTAGCGTATGCGCACCGTGAACAAAGAGCTTCCTGCTTTTCAATTTTCATACAAATTGTTCGTACGTAAGCAGAAATAAAATTTACCGTACAATCGTCAGAAAGGATAATTATCCTAACGTGAGCGCTTGTTCACATTATACAACTTACGCATCGTATACATTTTTGAAGGAAGTACGATACAAATACGTTATCGGAGGTGCTCCGTGTTGAGTACTAGCGTAATCCTAGCGTAGGGTTAGGATTTCTGAAAAAGATCTTGCTAGGCCTACATTTCAGGATCTATTTTCGTTTCACTCGTGTGACGTAACATTGTCGTACGTGACATATTTCACATTCGTCTTCCAAGTACAGTAAATATAACCTATACTCTGATTCATAATCATTTAAAGTAAACTGACAGTTGAAAATGACAAGTTTCTATGCATTTTGACATTTTGCATGTGTCAAATTGGGTGATAATGTATGGGGATGACACATTGACATCTGTTAGTTTACTTACATGATTATGAATCAGAGTATACAGTAGATTTTCCAAATTTTTAATCATTTGCCTAGGATGTTCGAAATACGAAAAAAATATCGAATTTCAATGTTATGATGACGGTGACAACAATCTTTTATTTTGACGTTTTATCTATCGCTGGCTCGGAGGCACTCGTCTAGCGACGAGTGGGTGAAATCACTCGTTATAATCGAGCGATTCAAATATGCTACATTTTAAATATCGAACAAAAAACAATAGAAATCGTGCACTCGTCTCAACGCAAATAAATCAAAAATAAAGCCCAGATATAATGTCAGAATATTTACCTTCTTTTTATTAACTTTTGATTTGTTTTCGTGATTTCTTACTTGTTCCTGTAGTGCGTCGCCAGTTTGTTTGTACAAGTAAAGTTACCGCTGTGTTAGTACTACGAACGCACAAGATTACCCCAGAAACACAAAACTTCGCCGTCCACAAGGAAAGGCTTGTAAATAAGAAATAAAAGTTAATTTCGTCCACGCGGCGAAAGTGATCAATCATGGATACGTATAAAATGATTTATAGCCGACCCAGCTGCATAGTTTAGCCGTTACAACTCTTTTCTTTAGCAACTTTATGAATAACTTTTGCTTTTGTTTGCTATTTTTAACGTCACGGCAGTTTTAATGTTGAACATTTGTAGGTGCTGACCCGAATCAGAAATATTGAGAAGTTGGACTTGTTAGGAACTTGTAGATCTCATATTCTGATTTATGGACTAGCTCATTGACGCATTTGGTAGTGGCTCTCCCTCGTACGCTAAAGATCATGTTTCGATTTCATCTGGAGAAACATTCATGGGATGAACACGTGTGTTTTGTTTGGGTGTAATATATGTTTTTAAGTATAACATTTGTGTTTCCTCTATTGTCTGATATCTATAACACTAGTGCTTAAGCTACTCAGTGTGGTCAGGTCAATGTATGAGATGTTGGGTGAATTATTTATTTGGCTTTGTGTAGTTAGGACTAGTTAACATAGTGCAAGCTAGCGTAAGTCAGCATGCCACTAACGTTGCAGGAACTTGTGTTGTCGACGTCATTTATAAGTAAGTCCCACGAGCGAGCTAAGAAGTAAGTGAGTAAGTTTCTACTGGCTAGGCAGTAGTCCGCCAGCTGTTATTGAATCCGAAAAGATTTCATCCACTAGATAGCAACACCATTATGATTAGATAATACCTATCAAGCTTAAGATATTTGTAACAAATATTCTTACTGACGTCGATGATTATAATACCTAAAACTGAACATAATCAAAAACTTGCTGTTTGCGCTATGATACATTTTCAAAAAAAATTGTGCCGAATATAGTTAACCAAAAAACCTACAAATCCATTCAGTATCCAGAGTACAAAATCACATAATTACTCGTATATACTTCATCCGGACATTTAAACAATATTTCGAAGCCTCTATTAAAAATTCACTAGAGAAAATATCACGGGACCGATTGCTATTGGTCGTAAATTGTTACGCTGCCTTTCCATTACATGTAATATTTACTGCATAAAATTACACATCGAACAATGGACGTGACTGTAATCAGTGATGTACCTTGAATTCTCGATAACCTTTACCTGAGTAAAACTTGTGGTAAAACTATCGCATCGAATAACAAATTCTAAATTCAATTCTACGCCAAGTGTAGTTTGTAAGTTATTTGCTGCCCAGTGCCTAACCAGCGGATTTCATACAAACATGCCCAGGCTGAAATCTTACAAATAGCAAAACTTTCATCGTTATCAACGGCAAAGTCTTTATATTATTATTCTATCTTCTTCTATTTTATTATATTATAATGTTGTTCATTCCATAGTCTACGTCTAGGCTTATAGATAAACCGAAAACAAGAACCACTTGAGCCATGTCATAAACTCCCAGCGCCATCTATCGGTATGGTGCAACAAAAATAGACTACATTTTATTTTCAATAGTTTTGTGTGAAAATCATCTGGTGGCTCGACTTAGTTGCTGCTAAGTGAAGTTAATTGAATAACCTAAGTTATTGTCATCACACCCTCAAATTTTAGATCCGTTAGTCAATGTAAATTAACTTCGATATGACTTGCTTTGTTAGACTTGCTTATGTCAAATTTGTTATTATTTATAGGTTATAGAGTTTTATAAAAATTGTTGGTCACAAAAATAACGGAAACTGGACTTGTGACGAAACACTCATATTATAAAAAGAAGCTCACTCGAGTGATGGATCTCTTTCTTAACTCAAGCGAGTTAATTTTGAAAATAATGACTCAAAAAGTCGCATCCCTATCGTAATAAAGTTGCTGTGCAAAAAGAAAATCGCCAGTGAATTTTCTGTGAAATTGCACGAATGTTTATGCAAGGGTGGGAAAGCAAAGTGAAACTATACATACAGGTTGTATCATTATTATTTTTGGAAGTTTTATAATGGCAAACCAAAAAACCCTGTTGTGGGATTCAAATCCAACCGGAGAGTTACCTGTCTACCAATAGATGGCGCTGGGTGTCGATTGCATCGCGTTAGAGTATTGCTTTTTTTGTTTGAATTATGTATACGGTTTGTCGATATCTATATAGTTTTGAATTATCAGCCTATATACTGTCCCACTGCAGGTCAAAGGCCTCCATCATAGAAATCAAAGTCGTCGCTCTATTAGATTAGGCTTATTCACCACGCTTGCCAAATGTGGATCGGTGATCACAAACCCAAGCTATGTACGAAAAATTAGAAACATGCTTTTGCTCGACCCGGGGATGGAACCTGGGACCCCGAGATCTCAGCGTGGTACTTATCAATAGACCAACGCGTTCGTTGCATCGGGCGTTTTAAAAAAGTTAGTAGGGTGGTACCAGGCCAATCGCTTGATCGACGATTGAGCGATTAAATCAAATCAACCTAAATCCAAGTTGTTTCACTGGTCTGGTAGAAGCTAAGTAGTTTAATTGGTAGGTATATAAATACTGTTCGTCAAACCATTCCATTGACCTTGATCGATAAGTCTAGGAGCTGTAAATTATTGATAAATAATGTTCGTCTGGTCTGGTAGAACAATATTATCTGACGTCAAAGAATATGGTATCCTACTTACTCGTAGTTGTTAATGTTGACTAATCCATTTTAGTATCGGTGGATTCGATCGACGATCGGTCGTTTGATCTAGTTAACACCATTAGCTTGGGAAAGGGTTTGTGAACTGTATTTACTTTTTGTGAATTTGAAGTTTAATTCTTTATGTACATACCAACTTTTTCATTAGATAGCTTTTTTTATGTAATAGGTAGCAGACGAGCAGGCGGACCACCTGATGGTAAGCAATTGCCGCCGCTCATGGACACCTGCAACACCAGTGGAGTTACTAGTGCGCTGCCAACCTTTTATCCCCTTCCCCCCGGGTGGGCCTCAGGTACCCTCACTCGCTCGGCGAAACACACCACAGGGGCTGCTTCACGCCGGTTTTCTGTGAGGCAGTGGTATCACTCCGGTCGAGCCGGCCCATTCATGCTGAAGCGTGGCTCTCCCACAGTTAAGAAGCTATAATTTTACCTACAATAGATGATCTAAACCAATAACCATCATGATTTTTTTAACGCCCACTAAAAATTTTGATAACCGCTATGATTATATTGAGCCTTCATTAAAAAATTTCATGTATGACTGAGCAGGAATTCTTTGGATATGGATGGCAGAGGACTGATCTTTGTGGAGATCATTGGGAGAGGCCTTTGTCCAGCTGTAGACGTCTATTTTCTGAAAAGATGATGATGAAGAACGAATGACATTTCTTTTGGGAAATTGAGCAAATGAAAATTATAAATAACAGTGTTTAAGGACATCCTGTATAGCCTTAACTTGATGTTATCTATTCGTGTTGTAATAACATTATGTGTTTGCGTCTAGATAACTGTGTCGTCCTCGTACCGTGGTACTCGGTATTTAATAAGTATAGGTACAACTCAAGCGTTCCCTTTTTTTATGTTATAGGTAGCAGACGAGCAGACGAATCACCTGTACGATAAGCTATTGCCGCCGCTTATAGACTCCTGTAACACCAGTAGAGTCTTAAGTGCGCTACTCAACTTTAACTAGGGCCTTCGGTACCCTCACAGACTTGACGAAACACAGAACAAGCGTTGCTTCATGGCGGTCTTCTTTGAGGCTGTGGTATCACTCCGGTCGAGGCAGCATATATATAGGTTGCCACCTATAACGAGCCGACGGATCACCCTGATGGTAAGCGACTACCGCCGCGCATAGACACCTGCAACACCAGTAGTTAACTTGGGCCTCTGGTAACCTCGCTCACTCGATGAAACACAGCGCAGGCGCTGCTTCACGGCCTTTTGAGGCTGTAGTATCACTCCGGTCGAGGCAGCATATATATTTTTTATGATATAGGTGGCAAACGAGCCGACGGATCACCTGATGATAAGCGACTACCGCCACCCATGGACACCTACCACACCAGTGGTGTCACAAGTGCGCCTACTTACCTTTTAACCCCCCTTCCCCTGGGTTGGGCTTCCGGTACCCTCACTCACGCAGCGAAACAGCGCATGCACTGCTTCCGCCGTGCCGGTTTTCTGTGAGGACGTGGTACCTATTACTCCAAGCGAGCCGGCCCATTCATGCCAAAGCGTGTATCTCCCACGGTATCATCCTATCCATATAATCACCCCTTATAGCCAATGTTCATGGTTTGACCTGAAATCGTTACCGTGAAAGTACCATGAAAAGGAAAAAGGCAACAATAAAATCTGCTATTTGTCTTTGCGCAACACCCAGTTTTCCTTACAAATCCCACCTGATTCCACAAAGGGAAATTATGCACCCTAACAGGTTTTGCTCACGAAGTTCACGGCAGCCTTTAACTACATATTTGTAATGTCTCACTCAGGCAGTAATGGGGGGCGATTAAGTGAATGGGAACATTGTTCCCGGGATCACGGGGCGTCTCCCGGAGTGTAATTAGGGCCAGGAGATTGGGGAAAAGATTTAGATGCTTCGAGTCTGGAACTTTTTGATTTGATGAGGATTTTTAAAGAAGTGACACCATTTGTTTGGAAGTGATTGTAGGTACTTACATTGCGTTTTAATGAAAGTAATACTTTTTAAACTATTCAATAAATGACTATAATATAAAAGAATATTAATATTCTACCTATCTTCTATACGCTTTATAAAAAAGTTAACTCTATAGATATTGACGAACTTTTTGTACAAAGTAAAAAGGCGACACCCTAGCACGATGTAATCGAAACCTAGCGCCATCTTTAGGTAGACAGTGGAACTACATTCCCGAAATAAAGTGAGGGCGGGCCAGTAGTTTAATATCACATTGCGCCAGAAATTCATTCTAATGAGCTATTTCTCAAAGGAAACTTCATATTAGTAGGAGTTTCATCTGACGCGATAGCTTGAGGCGGTTTTTAGCAAAGCTAGCAACATGTTAATTGATAGAGGTCGTTTCTTAAATTGATTATGTGTCATCATTAACCTTAAAACAACAAGAGAAGGCGTTTTATGACTTAGGAGTGAAAACGTATGTACCTACGATGTGGCGAAGGCAAAATGACAGAAGTGAACACAAATAAATTGTTTGGGTAGTACAAAAACAGACAAAATTACAAATAAATATAAAATTTCCAGCACTTGTAATTTACGATCAAGTAATACCCATTGTTAAAAATAAGAAAAATCCTGTACTTTCAGCGGATATCTTTACAGACCCTCCCCAGCGTCCAACTCTCACCTCAAAGAAAAGATAAAACTGTCCCAAACAATTCATAGATAAATTACACTTACCTTAAAAACGCCAGAGAAAGGGACGGTGAATTAGTGATGCGAATTTAGACCAGGCAGTACAAAAAAACTAGTGTAATCAAAATCGCATCGAGAAATAAACTTAATAAACTAAACATTTTTTGTTCTAGTTAGTCTGTAGAGTCCCAATGCTGGGCAAAGGCCGTCACCCAATGGCGGCCGATCGATGGACACCGTCGACGGGGCAGGCCCAGAAAAATATGGTGTGACGATTTCTATAAGTATGTCCTAGATTGGCAGTCAAGGGTGTTGGACAGGGATCTATGGAGGAACTTGGGGGAGATAAATGAATAAAATTTTTCGTAAGGGTTTTTCTTCAATTACTACTCCTAAAATACTAGTCTAATATTGCAAACAAAATATGTTTGCTTGACAAAATTCACTTATAATTATATAAGTAGTCAAATCTGCAGATTTTGAGGTCATTAAATGAAATTCTTAGTTACGATTTTGAACCCTCGGCATTTCGCCAGTTACAGAAACTATACCCGATCAAGACGAGAGAGACAAATAGGAGTTTTCGTAAGGATATCTTGACCTTAAGTAGGACTCTCTTCTTCTTTGTCGTCACACTCTTGGCAGAGTGGTCGGGGTCGTCACATCAGCGTTTATGGCTAGCTTCACAATCCTTCGCCATTCCTCCCGCGGTGATGCTTTTCTAGTGCATTTATGGTGTGGACATTGAGGGCAGTTTTTACTTGGTCAATCCAGCGCAATGGTGATCTGCCGCGAGCTCTTTTCCTCGTCTGTTGCAAGTAGACTCTAACTTCAGTGATATAAGAAAAGACGCACTCTTATCTACTGAGCTACCATCATCGCCCTATTTGATATTGTGATAGTTTTTTTTAATTATATTTTATTGTTCTAGCGAAAAATAGAATAGAAAAACAAAACAAAAATATAATAGTGAAGTATTTTGATGACTCAAGTGACATGATTTGAGTGTCAATTTTTATCTATACTTGCAACACTACGGCAAATACGGGCGGAAAAGAGACGGAGAGCTCCCGACATCTATCATTAAGGGTAACAATGCTTTTTGCGGGATTTCCTTCAAGAATCCAAGAGATTAATGAAGGTGGCAATAACGACCGGCCATCCGATAAATAACAAAATAACACAACGCTCGTAACGACTTAGATTAATAGAAGCATTAGGATACGCAGGAATCTTATAAATATTGGGACTGCACTTTGTTTAAGTAAACCTCAGCGCTGTCGAGTGGTTACAAAAGCCGTAAATTATCAATAGTGGATCAGGTTTGAGTGTTTAGAAACTCAGATAAAATTGGTAGCTGAGTGTATCGAAACATGTACCTATCTTGTCAACGGAAACTCACGAACTCTTGCCAACGTGGTGGCTTAGGATGTTTTTCCACCAAAGCTGTACTAGGTAGCTAAGCGGTGGTGCGAGGAAAACTCGACCAATAGAATCACTTTATTTCTGTCTAGAAGTGATTCTATTGGTGGAATTTATCCTCGCACTCCGCTTAGCTACCTCGCACAGCTCTGGTGGAAAAGCGGTCTTATAATGAAACTTACCCGTAACGAATGACAATATACCTGTCGCATTCAAACTAAAGCACACACAGCATGTATGAAAGGGAGGCGGACTCCGATTCGGTCGTGACGCCCGTTTCAAATTATACCATCAGAGTCTTAAGGCGACGAAAATAGCGCGAAAAATTGATTTACATTATTTGTAACCTATTGTCGATATTGAAAAAAAGTACCTAATTCAATGTAAGATATAAACAAAATTATTAAAAATTTCTTGAAGCACATTTATGTAATCATTTCTTCCTACAAGTCTAACTAATATTCATAATTGCTAAAAGTAGCCATTTTTTGCGATCGTGAAAATTATTGTAACTTGCCGCGTGTAAAAATTATTGTAACGCGTCTCAAAAAAATATTAATATCTACCTACTTTCCTTTATGTTTAAATTAAAAATAAAAGTATCAGCCTATACTTGTACTGTCCCACTGCAGGGTAAAGGCCTCCATCATATAAATCAAGTCATCGCTATTATGATGAGATAAGGCTTAATCACTGTTCGAATTTTTCGAACATAGCTCGGGTTTGTGATCCAACCGCAGAAGGGTATGTTCCCCTATTTAATAGTTTAAATCTGCATGAGATGTGAGTAAATAAGTGAGGAAATGCTCTGGATTGTTTTTTTTTTCACACCAGAAAGGGTGCGGATGCAAAAATCCAATTCCTTCGTTAAATAAATTGCAATTCCTTTGTTATTCCCTTCCATAGTACAGAGAAAAACCTGAGCATAATAAAATGTATGTGATATTTTCTCAATTTTAATATAAAACACATACACGATATTTAAAACGGTTCGACGAAATTTAAGTAACAAGTTTTTATTAATAACAAAAACACTTCCACTTAATGTGTAAAGTTTAAATCACCCTACATTTTTTCAGCAGTCCCGTTGAATCGAAAGCAATTAACAAAATGGCCGTAAGTTGTTTTTTTTTATTTCGGAAATAATCTCTTAGAGCGACGGGTCTTTTTCCGTTCAAATAAAAGATGTAAAAATCCTTAATGTAATTGCTAGAAGGTGTCTACACCTTGTAAGACCTATTCGTGTTTATTGAAGGATTTATTCATTGGAAACAGACACGTAAGAAATAAAATTATATCTACCTGTTTTAGGTAGTACAATCAGCAAACGTAGGGATTCAGTTGGCTTAGCAAAATCGCTTGCACCAAGCTTCCTGCTGCTTGTGCAAGCTATTATAGCTGGTACACCGTAAAATTTGTCGACCGTACATCACTCGGTTCTACGCTTGTTCTGTAGCAAAACAATATTAAAATTATCACAACATCTCATAAATATACCGTTCTCTGTATTAAGTTGCTTAAGCGCTTGGGTTACAAATATCAGGCAAGAGAGGTATCACAAATATAATACTTAAATATAGGTCTGATGAACACTTGGTGTTTAATACACGCAGACACTGAACAAACACAACTGTTTATTGCACGAATGTTTGTCCAGGGTGGAGATCAAACCCACGTTATTTAGCGTAAGAGGAAGGGTCACTACCAAATGTGCTACTCGGCCAGTGAGTCATTAGTATGTTCGCAAAATTCATTTTCTTTTTTTTATGTGATAGGTAGCAGACGAGCAGGCGGATCACCTGATGGTAAGCAATTGCCGCCGCCGATGGACACTTGCAACACCAGTGGAGTTACAAGTGCGCTGCCAGCCTTGTATCCCCTTCCCCCCCAGGGTGGGCCTCCGGTACCCTCACTCACTCGGCGAAATACAGCACAGGGGCTGCTTCACGCCGGTTTTCTGTGAGGTAGTGGTATCACTCCGGTCGAGCCGGCCCAAACATGCCGAAGCGTGGCTCTTCCACAATTTTGACGTTGTTAGACCCAAAAACTTTTTAAAAGGCGTATAACAATTGATTTTCCATTGTGTCTGCTGTCTGGGCCTTACGACGTTAAGATACCTACTTAAATAGTTTAAAACTAATTAAATAAAAACTTGCACCCGTTATCAAGTTCCTAGTGCAAAATTTTCATAAGACTTATGTTTCTTATAGTATACTCGTATTCCAAGTACCTAACTTTAATTACTTTAAAACAGTAAAATTATGTTTCAGCAAGTTAAGTTTCCAAAACGAACGAAATAATGAATTACCCGTCAAACCTTCAAGGAAAAACTATTATAGTTTTTGCAAGTCATAAAGGGGAAACACAACCCCTCACGCAGTGAGAAAAACTTCAAATTAGTGGTTATAAACAACTTTTTCCATTGACGTTATTTCACTCCTGCGAAATTCGTTCACTTCTATTAAAAAACTTTTTTTCTGTAACTTTAGTAATTGCTTAGGAAATTCACGTCTGAAGCAGATGCCTTAATTTAAAATTAAAACTTTCCCCAACACAAATTTTAATTAGTTACAAAGCAATTCATAAAAATTGATTGTTCAGAAAACTCAACTTACGTAAGGAGAAATTTTACCTTTTTGCCGAATGTAACACCATTCATACTGTTGGGTGATTTAAAAGAAAAGTTAGTAACCTTTTCATTGAATAACTTAATAAAGTTACTAATTGTGCCTATGTTATTGGAATACTTAATGGCATTTTTAACTTTTGGAGAGGGTATTTTTTTTTTTGTAAAAAGGTAGGGAGGTACTCATAGACCTAATAATTACAAACCTATTTATAATTCATATTTCACTTACAGCATTTTAAACACAAAATATAGAAGGAGTACGTATAAAAAGAGTTTAAGTAGTTACCAACTAAAAACTAAAAAGGTAATATTCTGGTAAAAAGGTTGAAGTGTGAACTTTTTTTGTCACCGACCTCAATTTTATGTCAGTGACAGTAGGTACGTATTACAAGAATTGTGTAAGTCAACCAAACTTTCGAACGAAGTTTAGTCGAACGAACTACTTAGAAAATTTCTTAACTATGATCTGACTAAGGATCTCTCTAGTTATCGCTCCGTTAAAGTACTAAAACTATTTTCTACGAATCAGACATTATTTGTTACTTAAATCTTATCGAAAGATTTATTTCAGAAGTTTTTTGTTGCTTTGTCAGAATTTGAGAAGTGTCTGCGTATAGTTGCGAAATTTGTTTGAAAGTCGAATTCGCAAGAGATTATAGTTGTTTTAAATTTAGAAACAGGGACATTAAAAGTCACAGCTAGGTCACAGTTTAATACTTAGTTACTGGGACGCGCTACTTTAACCACACCAGAGAATAGCATCATGTGATGCAATTCTCCATGTTGGTACATGTGTACCAACATGTAGAATAACAACCGTTCCGTAGGTACCATTGATTTTATTATTAAAGTAAATATACAATCAAGTATTTTGTAAATATTTCAAGTGCCTACCTGTTGTATGGTCATCCCTGCATCCAAAAAACGATCGAAATCGTTTGTTGTATATTTTTTTTCAGTAATTGTTAATCTAGCGGTAATAAAATAGCACATTTACATAATTTACAATACACTTTCATACGAGTTCTCCCCGCGTGTGCAGTCTCATATAATAGATACCACTTTCCTAGTTTTAATTCGAATTCGCTCTTCTTTCCCGCGAACTGAATGTTTCAACAAATTATTATTTTAAATTTTCTTTTGCAAGAGTACCTCATTTATGACACAGTACTATGCTTCACATGTCTTGATACTGGTGGATGCATAATGGTCATCTACAGTGGTCAACTACCCCAATTTCGTCTTTCCAGTTAGAGAAACCCACCATACAGACATTCAATACAAGTTGATTAACTCCGCAAAATGTGAAGCCACTTCAAAGGACAGGTGAATCCTGGAGAAACAAAGGCCCGCCCATTATTCTCAAGAGCCTCTTCTTGTTAGCATGAATAAATTTGTCTGTAGCTGTAATTTTGTAGAATGGCACTGATATGTTTGAATTAAGTGAAATTTTCACAACAGCGACGTGACAGCCAACATTTAAAGACATCTATTTCTGTAAAGAAATTAAAGTTGCTTAGCTAAAATTAAAATAAACATCGGGAGAACAAAAGAACGTAGCCGATTTGTTTTTTTTGTCCGATGATCACTTATTAAATAAAATGCAAATATTGGAAAAACAAATTAATATCAGATTTTTGCGTTTATTATGAGCAACAACTTGTGTACAGCTTTGAGATATTACCTTACCTTACGCACTTAAAAAAATACGCACTAAGATACGAAACCAATGTTTATTATAATAAATTGAATTCTTCAACTCTACATAGCTGCGTTTATCTGCATAGGTAAGTATTTTTAAGTGTTGTTAGTTTACACAAACAAAATGTTAAGTTTCATAGTTCAAATTCTTTTGTTGCGGTGAGGTCTATCTGCAGTATTCTATGATTTATTGGATTTTGAAAAAATCATCCGATAAAATATTGAGAAAAAATCAACAACTTAAAAAACACCCTTACTACGCACTCCAATCTGTATAACGAGCTCCCTCTATTTTGAGTCATGACGTCATTAAATATGAAAGAAGTTGAATGTGGAATTGTGATATTCGCCTCTGTCGGTTTGTTCAGTGTTTCTTATTTCAAAGGAATAAAGATCAAATTCTCATTAAAACAACGATAGAAAAAGTCATTATTGAAAAAGCGTATGTTATGAATTTTATTGCTCACGGTATATGTCTAATGGGGTATATATCACTGGTGGTGATGATTAGGCACTATAGCAATAATTACAACACAAGCACCGTCCAGAACGATTTATGTTTTTTTTTACTTAACTATTCATTGATGGTTACACAATAATATCCCCTTAACCACTGTATTTATTTACAATAACGTACACTGACTAGCTTGATAGCGCATATGAATATAGTGGTAACCCTGCCTATAATTGCTCTTAGGATTTTAGGTATGATTTCCTCCCAGTATAACCAATTTTATCAAGAATACTTAACGGTGTTCAGTTTTTGTATCGTCAGGCCTTTAAGGCTTTTTCGCACCATGTCGTACTTTATATCTTTTGAACATGGTAAACATGTTTGGACTACTGACCAACGATAATGACGACAACTGTAAGTGATTGGATTAAGTACACCGTTATAGAAATCTGTGGCGTAGCATAAAATAGGACAAGGATTATACATTGATGTCGTTGACATCTGTGTAATTTGATTTTTCAATATCTATCTATTTAGAGTACACACACCGGCACACATTAGGGGAACGAAAAAAAAGGTTGATTTTTTAAAGAAATTGAGATTGTATATATTTTTTTTTAATAAAACAATAATTATTGAACTCAAACGAACTAAAATAAATTCTAAAGTAATTTATACAATATTTCTTTTTGAAGAATGGAACCAAAATCACAAAAATTTAAAATTGACTTTTTTCCCTTAAAATTAAAATGTGTGAAATTTTACAAATACTCACGCATGCGTACTAACGGGCAAAAACGCCTTTTCGACCACATTAATCCTAATTTATGACATAAGATTGTCAAACTGTCGAGGTCTATGGTAGAGGCCGCGCACTTATGTACTCATGCCGGGCAGCAACCCTTGCATATGTCGACGAACTCTTCTAAATTCAAAATCAAAGCTGAGTCAGCCTTCTGTGTCAAAGTCTTTATTTTGTGATTGAAGGCAGTTCTTGCATAGGTGCCAATCAAGTATTACTAGGCGAACTATAGTAGTATGTATCTGAATTAAAAAATAATAACAATCGTAAAATATTTAACTATCCAGGCACTGTTAGTTAGAACTTGAAAAACCAGACTTCATTAGAATTAACTTCATCTACCTACCTATCAAATTGACCACTAAAATTGCAAATCAATGTTAACAACTTCACATTGAATAGACAGTAATTACAATTCGCAAATGATTGACAACAATTCCGAAGCCGAAACCCACCAGAGACCGCATAATTTCTATCGGGCCAGTCGTCAAAATTTATCATGGCATTTAGCAATTTCCGTTTGAAAATTGACCTAACGGAAGTCCAATAGTCATAGTAATAAGGTGACTTTTGTTGAGTCATAATAACTCGAGTGACATAAAATATCAGACGTCATTATCATTTTATTTGAACATCACATTTGAGCATCAGATTTATAAGACTCACTAGTCTTCTTCTCGTGTCGATGGCGTCAAGATATTAAATATTCCCTGCCCAATACTCCGCCACAAACACTGCGTTATCGGTAGGCTGCAGGAGTTCGCCGTATGTGCACTCACTTTGTGGCCAGCCGTCACTTTGTTTCGGGACCCGGTTTCTTTCTGTAGTAGTTCCAAACGTATCCAATAGATGGCGCTGGGTGTCGATTGCATCGAGCCAGTGTTTTGTGTTTTGGTTTACTTTTTTTTGGTTTACGTTGTCTTTAAAATAATTTCTTTAGAAACAATATAGATAACATTTGAGCGATGGTACCTAATTTGATAAAAACGTGCGTCATCCGGATGATTTGCATTCCGCACCTCTAAATGTGAAACAGTACCTACAACCTTTCAAAAGACTCGAGTGATAAAAGTGACTCAATTCTCAACACTGGCCGTGCATAATAGCGCCTACGGTATTTATAGTTCAACCTTTATTTACGGCCTATTTAGATAGCCTATCGGTTGATTGTTAAGGCTATGGTGGGTATATAATGATGTAATTTGAAACATGGAATAATGTGCAGGGATCACTGCCTTGGGAATTGCAGTGGGTTGGTTTAATTAGTACTGTATGGGGATTTTATTACTAAGTGCCACTTCTTAACTAACATTTTTACCAACGTAAAACAGAAACATTTGTTAGAGAGTTAATAATTCAATTCTTACTTAGGTATACATTTTATGACATATGGAACAGTACACACAAATAAAAAACCTAAATGCGTTGCCTACCTTTAAACCCCTCTTTCCCCCGGATTGAGCCTATGGTACCCTCACTCGCCAGAAGCGCGATGACTACCAATGAACCTCCTATTTTTCTTAATGAATCTTCATGTTAGCGTCGGGACGTGGCAACCCTATTGCCTTGGCGCTTGTGTGCGCCGCACACTTCGCACACAGAGGCGGCGCGGCTCTGTAACTCACTGGGTGAAAAAGACACAGACAGACACTGCTTCAAGCCACTTTTCTGTGAGCGTGGGCGTGAGCTGTGTCTGCCAAAACGTCGTTTCCACGCGGTCGAAATTTAAGAAGAACATCCCAAAGTACACTCAACTAATACCTACACGGGCTATTTAATCTAAAAGCCGAAACAATGCAAATGCAGTCATCCCCTTAAACTGCAATTTAACTTCACTATCGAGCGATGCGGCGAGTTCAACAATCAATTTCCAACATGAAAGGTCAACTAGTCGATGCAGTCAATCGGAGCAGTGCTTTATCGCCCAACGCCTATTGTATTAGGGTTCAAAATCTGAGTCTATCAGATGGTAACGATGATCAATTACCACGTAGTTACCGGGAGTCATAACTTCATAACAGGATTGTGGTAGGTATGATTAGGCGTGAGAGTGGACAGTAGTACTAGAATACAGCCTTTGAATAATCATTGTTGGTGAAACCTCCTTTGCACTATTAGATAGATAGATTGATAACGTTTACGAGATTAGCATGTTGACTAGCCCGATGGCTCATATGGCAGTGACCCTGTCTCAAACGCCAAAGGTCGTGGGTTTGATCCCCACCCTGGACAAGGATTTGTGTGATGAATAGTGTCTGGTAGTAAATAATGTATTTAAGAATTATATTTGTAAATCCTCTGTTGTCTGATATCTGTAAGACAAGTAGGTACATAAGATACTTAGTTCAGAGTCAGATCAATGTGTGAGATGTTGTGTGACTTTATTATTATTATTTATTAAATTAAAATATATTAAGATATCCCATTAGGCCTAACCTGCTCCAAAAGTTGGTTACGCCTTAATTTGTCTTCTATTTAAACTTTATGTCTAAGTATAGACAAAATTAAGAAATAGAAGTTAATTATATAGCGTCTGTATTATCGTGTAAAAATTGGATTTCTTAGAACAAGGTGGAATGACGACGATATCAGATTTATATTATGATCAAAGGTTGTTCAACTTGCTGAAGTTATTATGATTGCGAAACTAGATTCTCATTTAATATTGATACAGCTTTTCCTTTTAAGAAATTGATAGCACTCCTATTATTAGAATTCTAGTTATAGTCCTATTGATTAAGTTTTGGCTTTAGATACTGGTTCCATTTAATAAATAAAGTGTGATATTTTGTTATGTATTAAAAAGATGGGTTATTATTGTAAATGGTTGTCATATTCGTAGATATACCCATTAACCCAACGATTGACGACCCGCAAGGGTCACGGGTTCGATTTCAGTACCAACACAAATGTTTGTTTTGGGTCTGAGTGCTTATGGTATATTCGTTTGTTTCTGGTTTCCATAGCATAAGGGAAAATCACACAATACCGTCTTCAACTCACAGATATCAAATTATTCAATTTTGCAAGATGTATCTGTGAACATTTATATTCCTTTAACCACGTCGCCTATGAAGCATTATGAACATTTTGTTCCATTACTTTTGAAAATTCTCTCCCAATGACTCCCCCCACACAAATTGAACTAGTCACCTGACCAAGTTATCGACTAGGTATAAAATGTTTTTATGCAAATTCCCAAAAGTCATTGAACAAATGTTGTTCAGAATTATTAGTAGAAGACGTGGTTAAAGGCATGTAAATGTTCTCAGTAACACCTATAGTAATAGCAGCTACTTCATCAAAACTACACCTGACCAATCACGTCACAGCAACCAGGTCATTGTGGACATAACACAAATTCAAGGAAGTCCAATTTATACCAGGTTGGAAGGTGGAAATTCCAAGCTATCTTCAAAGGCATACCGATTATGTATCACTCCGACGGGCTCGTGATGAAAACGCTCCAAGAATGTTACGCTCAAGACCCTGTGCCTTAAGTCGCGAGTTTGACATACTCTGATAAATAAGATGTAAAATGCTGAGCGCTGGGGATTTTAAATCGTCGGGAACTTGTCTTGCGTGAACTAGGGTTCACAAAAGGAGAAATGTTTGAAGAAGTAACGTACATTTTGGCAGCCGAAGTTGTTTTTGCCTATGTCAATACGGAAAAGACTTCATGAAGTTTATTCTTCTCGTTGATTTTTTAAGTGATATTAGAGTGGGTAGCAGACGATCACTTGATGGTCACGCATCGCCGGCTTGACCGGAGTAATACCATCGGCCTCACAGAAGAGTGGCATGAAGGAATGCCTGTGCTATATTTCATCGAGTGGGTGAGGGTACCAGAAACTCAATAGGGGAAAGGGGGTTAAAGATTGGCAGCGCACTTGTAACTCTACTGGTGTTGCAAGTTTAATGTCTATGGACAGCGGCAATATCGTCTACCACCTATCACATAAAAAAAACAGTGGAGTCAAAATACACTGCTAATTTTTTTTCCCCGATTGAGTCTCCGGTACCTCACTCACTTGGCTCAGAGGAAGTACTTCCTCTTAAGTATAAACTTTTGCTAAGATAATTTTGGTAGATTGATTAGGATATGAAAACGCTTCCTAGATATCAGTCTTATTTATCCAGTTTCAGTGCATTTAAGCCAAGTCTGGATTATTTCAAAATAGTTATTATTAATTGTAAACGAGCACACCTATTTTGATCGCGAAAGTATTCAAAAATCAATTTTCATCCTCCCGCACAGAATTCAAAATGCCGTACGCCCATAGAAAAACCTTTTCCAAAGCCCTAAATGGTGAAATCAAATCAAACAGTCGGACGGGCGACGTGTGTAAATCGAGGATAGGCCGCGGCGAGATGCGGCCCCGCGTGCACACAAATTGGATTACGCTGGGCCAGCCGAAGGACTAAAGTGTAGCCCGCAAACGAATTGCTTGTGTCAGTTTAATAGCCGAGTGGCGAAACAAACGAATCGCGTTTTCGAACACGGCGACTTTTTGTAGACTAAGTAGCTACAGGTACGTTTTACGTGGTTTTACTTAGGTTGTATTTAAATGCCTCGGTGGCGCAGTGGGTCGCGTTGGTGGCAACACAAAGTTTAGTTATTTTTAGGTTGGCTACATCCAGGGTCACGTCATAGTTCAATAAATCTGTTTTGGAAGAAAAAAATTAGATACGAGTACAGTTGCATTCAAAACTGTCGATGACTATACTTGCCCCTTACAAGTCGCAATTTGAAGCCACGCCAGATACCACAGACTCAGAAAAGACCAACGTGAGAAAACCACGCACAAGCGCTGTGTTTCGTCGGGTGAAAGAGGGTACCGGCGGAGGCCCAATTAGGGTAAGGGGCTAAAGATTGTCAGCGCACTTTTTTTTTATGTGATAGGTAGCAGACGAGCAGGCGGATCACCTGATGGTAAGCAATTGCCGCCGCTCATGGACACCTGCAACACTCGGCGAAACACAGCACAGGGGCTGCTTCACGCCGGTTTTCTGTGAGGCAGTGGTATCACTCCAGTCAAGCCGGCCCATTCATGCCGAAGCGTGGCTCTCCCACAGTTAAACTTGTGACTCTACTGTTGTTGTTGGTGTCTATGGGCGGCGGCAATCGCTTGCCATAGACATCATCATCTGCTAGTCTGCCACCTATCACAATAAAATAACGTAGATTCCAAATTCCATTGCCTATCATCGCTCGTAACGAAAATACAAAATGTTGAATGTTTATTAAATCGTGCGCCGTCGCATTGTGTGGGAATCAGTCGGTGAACCGTAGTGACGTGGCACGTTGGGTTGAAATGAATGTGTCACTGTGTGGTTATCATTGCTATGTGCCGAAAATGGGATCTCGCTGTGAGCACCAACGGGAAAACTGGGCCAAGCTTTGCATGACACTGTTTTTATTTCACTCTCACATTTTTTATTGAATGATAGGTAACAGATGAGCAGACGAATCACCTGACGGTAAGCGATTCCCACTAGTGTAGTCATAAACTGTGCGCTATAAATCTTTAAAACTTTAAGTCATGGAATGCCATTCCAGTTCATGTGTTTCCTCCTTCTTGCAATCCTAGGGTTTTTAGGCGGGGCGTGAAACGGCATCTCAGTAGGGTGAGGATGACAGACTCAATAGGCGCTTTGTTTGTTCTTTTATATCCGTAAATCACATTTTATATTAGAGGCCACATACCATCAGGTGGAGGAAGGTCATTTTGCTTATCCTCAATATAAAAAAAAAGAAATCCTCTTCCTCAGCAATTTGGGCTCACTCACACGGCTAAACATAGCGGAGGTACTGCTTCACACCAGTTTCCTGTGAGGCCGTGGTATCATTTTAGTTGATCTAGACCACTCAAAACCATGAAAATAAATGTCGCCATTAACGAAAATATGTCCTGATGTTTATTGAAGTGCTGAGCTGAACCAATAGATGGCGCTGGGCTTAGATTGCACTGCGTATACAGTTTCGTCTTACGTACATCGTATTACAGAAGCCATGACGTTGACTATGTGACTAACCTCCTTATAAATAGTATAGGTAGATACATAAATAGTCTATCAAACGAAATAAGCGTTTCTACTATTTTTACGTGACGCATTCAGTAATACTGTAGTGGCATGCCACGTTAAATTAAAATAAACGTGAACTGTGCGGTTATCATTATTATGTGCAAATGGAAATTCGCAAAGGGAAAATTGGGGCAAGCTCTCCATTGTAAAAGATTAAAATCTGCTCAATTAAGTCTTTTACCCATAAAAAGTCATAAATACCTTCATAGGTATTAACAAGACTTAATCTTTAACTTTGACTTCCAATATTTCATTAAAGGATTTTGAAACGAAATTGACATAGCTCAAGTTTTAGCTAAAGCGTTCTTTGAGAATAATTAACTATAAATTAATAATTTTATCCTAGTTTCCAAAATTACTTAGTAAATGAACCTTAGAATTTCTGACTTATTAAACTGATATTAGACTATTTTAAGTGCCACTGGGTAGGTATAAATTATTTTTTACCTGTTCTTTATCTGCGATTTTTTTTAAGTTTCATTGTATGTAACACGTAGCTTAATTATGTATAAATTATTTGTTATGTTTAGTTAATTAATTATATTTGTTATGTTTAGTTTTTGTTTTAGATATCTCTAAAACAATAATATTTATATTTTTAAGTAGGTATGTTTTTTAACATCAAGACAAAGCAATTAACGAAGTAAAATTAAATCGTCCTTTAGCTTTTGACCCTGCCTAATCGAAAATTATCAGGTTTGATATTTTAATGCTTTTAGATGAGACCATCAGTGCAAAAGTGCTGTTACACACATAATATTTTGCTGGACTCAGTTTAGGTTAAAAATAAATTCGTTACACTATGATCTTTTAATTTAATAATAGCGTAAGCCATCTTTTACTATCTTTCAACAGATGGCAAACACTGTGTTTGTTCTCAAAATAAATTAAATACAAAAAACTTATAACAAAATTTTTATTCCTCATAATTTATATCATAATGTAGTAGTCTTGGCTTTCAGCACTTTTGCGCTAATAGCCTCATAGGTATATAATAAATGTGTCTAACTTGGCGAGCGCACTATCATGCGCTTAGGTAATGTTACACGAAGCATTGCGGTCCCGTTGCAGACGAAAATGTAATTAAATTCACTATGAAAACCATTAATTGAAACCGAGTGATTAATTCCGTCGGTATTCAAATTACAATTTAATGTGATAGACATAACTTTGGCAGTATCAATACTTAGACACGCGTCAACAATTTTGTGTAAAATTATGAATTAATATTATCCTTTTTAACTTGGCTAACAGTTTAAACTACCTCCTGGCTGCAACTGAAATATCTATCATTAATTTATTTACTGTATTTTAATGTAAACCGTTCTTTTTATCGTTTTAAAGCCGAAGCCCTTTTAAGGTAAGTATACCTTCAGAAAATAAGGCCCTTAGAATTCTAAAGAAGCTCTATTTATGATACATATAAAGAGGGCTTCGAGGTTAAAACAATAAAAACTTTACCAAGTGTTTATTATACCTCTTATTATATTACTATAAAAACTCGAACTACGGAACACCTTTACCTAGATTTTCTAGTCAAACCTATGTTTGACCAGTGTTTAAATAATAGTATTATAGTCCAAAAAGCAAGCTCTGAGATGGACTCCCAACCTGCAATTTTTCTTATTAAAAAATCTACTTGTTACACTCAAGATAAAAAACTTGTGTGGTTATGAACATACAGACGATTAATAACAGAAACAGAAAATGGGGCAAATCAAAAACAAAAGAGTGGCAACCCTCGTTATAAATATGAGTAATTTCAACCCTAATTCATTGGAAACCCGCCAATACAAACGGGAACTCACTAGACATAGGTGAGCTGGCGCGTGACTGCCTCAGAAATCCACGTGAACGCATTTCATTGTTTATTTTTATTGCCGGGACCGAATTCACGCCCAAATAAATGCGGGCCCCTTGGGAGGTTAATTAAGTTCTTGGCTTTTACGGCCCCCCCGGCTGCGGCAGCCTAATGAGTATTAGGGGTTAGAAATTTCACGTATTGGAACGTTCGTACGATACCTGGGCGTTTTAATCACAATTCGACCGGTGAAGGGTTGACATTTTTATGACGGCTGTTTAGGGTTTGGCAAGAACAGGTGTCTTTTTACATTTTTGAGGGATATATTTAAGAGTTGGTCTACTCTGCGGGACCCCAAGATCATAATATACATTCTAGGCTGATACTTTACTTTATATTTAAGGCGGTCTAAGGAGCGATGGCTCAGTAGATAAGAACAAGCTTTCCATACGAAAGGTTGTAAGTTTGAATCAGAGAATTTGTTTAGCTAGTTGGTTTAAAAGTCATTAATTAAATAGTGAAGCAGCCACTGTGCTGTGTTTCGCCGAGTGAGTGAGGGTACCGGAGGCCCACCCGGGGGGGGGAAAGGGGTAAAAGGTTGGCAGCGCACTTGTAACTCTACTGGTGTTGCAGGTGTCCATGAGCGGCGGCAATTGCTTACCGTCAGGTGATCCGTCTGCTCGTCTGCTACCTATCACATAAAAAAAAACATTTTTTTGCATTAATTTGTCTGTTCTCTTGTTTGGTAAGTCACCAAACACAGGTTGTATCGGTAAACGTTGGAATTCCTTTAGTCATGTCTTCTACCAACCTTAGTCAGAGTCAGAAGCTTAGTCAGATGAGCGAGACGTCTTATGACAAAAACATTGTTCAAAACGTTGGAAAAACACGTGAACAAAGGAATGTAAAATGTCTATCGATACATCTTGTTTAAAATGAAAATGTATTATTTATGAAAAAGAGAAGACCACGATCGCTGATGTTTGTTTAAGGTATTTCACAAAACATCTATTGAAAAAGAGATACGAGTAAATAAGTTTCCATTCAAAAGCACTAGTAAGGAACAGAAACGTAGATAAAAACATTCTACTACAAAAAGTTCCCCTCAACAGAAGACGGAACAGCTAAGAAAAACAAAACCTTTGTTTTCATCTGCGAAGATAATGTACTTCTGTCTCTGAAGTGATCTTATTGTGACGGTAAACGGTTTCCTTATCAAAGGCCTGACGTCTGCATGGCTCCAGGTGTCATCGTAGCGGACAAGGGTTAAGAATGAATTTAATTACAAATATATGGGTAACAATGCCGCTCCTAAGCGGGTGAGCTATTTTAGGGTTAACAATTTTGAAAGGCTCAACGCCACATTTGGTAGTGATCCTGTTTTATCCTCCAAAAATTGCGATTTGGATCCCAGTTGACCCGGGGGCCTAGTTTGGAAATGGATTCACGACCTAAACCTGCTTTGTTTTAGGTACTAGCATTGAAAATTTAGACCACTTGTCACTTGTTGGAAATAAAATGAATGGACTGGATTTGTGTCACTCTAAAAGTGGGTTATTTTCATTTTATGTGATAGATGGCAGATGAACAGACGGATCACCTAATGGCAAGAGATTGCCACCGTCCACAGACATCTGCAATATCATTTGAGTCACAAGTGCGCTGCCAAACTTTAACCCCCTACCCTCGCTATGACGCCGGGACGATACAAAGCGCAAGCGCTGCTTCACGCCGGTTTTCTGTGAGGCAAACATGACGAAGCGTGAGTCTCCCACAGTTTTCACGGCAAGAATGTGGATTCCTCTAAAAATACCATTCTCTCTCTCTCATCTTAGCGTTTGATTCACGGTTGTGTCTAGAGCTGTTGTGTCAATCTAGAGCCCGGGGTACGCTTAGACCATGACTCAGCATTTCTCCTGAAATAGACTAATAATGACTAGACTCCTCTAGTCATTACAATAAAACGCCTGCCGTCTGACCTTCACAACCCTTTAAAAGAGGTAACAGACCAACTAAATCAAAGAGAAGAAAGAGAGAATGGGTAGAAAAGGCGTCAAAACATTTCGCTAATTAGGGCTGAAAATCGCCAACTTAACATCCACTTTACAAGTAAATTAACTTAATCAAAGACCATTGAAAGCAATTACTGGACACCTTAAATAATGATCTCAGATTGGGCTTCACACAACCGCGAAATTTAATTCAACTTTATGTCAATCCGGTATACAAAATTAAGAGAGAAATAAAACGTGTCCAATTACCGGCCCCTTGGATCATTGGAGCGGCAACTGTAATTAGTGGTATGTGGTCGCTGTAACAAAATTTTAGCAAACACGGCGACCTTATTTTGTAGATTGTTAAGGTCAAAATCGAACGGCAGGTGATCTGTGTGAATATTTTTCGCTTGATTCCATTCGATATTTTAATGAGATGGTACACCCAAGCTTACAATATAAACCAGTTGAGTTTTAAGGCTGTGTAATAAGGTTCAGAGTTTATGTCGTTATACAGTCGGCTGCTTTCCAATGTTTACCTACTCTTTGTTGATAAGATACCTACACAGAGTTAGAGGAGAATTAACAGGAAAACGGAATCTTGTTTTGAACACAACTAGGAATTGGTGTACTGAACCATTCAAATACTATTCAGTATATCGATAGTATTGCTATTATATTATGCTACGTATATATTATTACTAGTCCTATTACTACTATATGCAATATTAATGTACATCTCAATACCATATTGAGATGTACAATAGTATTGATAACAGCCAATATTATCGCATAGTATTGTGATTTCCAACATACCCGACTAACGATAGTGTAAAACTATGGATTCTACCAATAGGTCATAATTCTCAACATCTATCTACATACCTCTTTATTTATTTGCGATACTAAAATAGTAGACTATTCAGCCCTGAAACTAAATTAAAAAAATGGACACCAGGAAGCATACACTGGTCTATGAACAAATGCGCCAACTGACCGTGGAAACCCAAGGTAAGTAGTGATCTAGTTCCAACCAACTTACTTTACTACAATCCTCAGCTAAAGAAAGTCTATTTATGTTTGGTAAATGGGTACTAAAACTAAGTAACCTACTTCAATAAAGTAAAAGAAAGACCAAGACGATTCTAGGTCACTATTCAAAATACAATAGAAAACCTTCTGTAGTCCATTTTCATTCTAGTATTACTTCCAACAAGTATGTTTTTGTATGTCTGAATTGCTGAGACGTGAATAATGCGATTCGTACACGATTATACCCCTGGACGATGGCGATCAAATATATAATATTAAACACGGATATTATATTGTATATTTTGTGAAACCGCGAAATAAGGTTAGTGGAATCCAAACCAATAGTTTTCGCTAGTAGGTATTCCGCTAATACAACTTCTGACCGTATGAGAGCCACGCTTGGATAAGCAGACTTTACCAGAGAGATACCACTGCCTCACAGAATACCAGCGGGAAAACAGTGCCTGCTCTGGTGTGTCATCGAGTGAATGAGAGTACAGGAGGCCCAATTAAAGGTTGGCAACGCACTTGTAACTCCACTAGTGTTGCGAGTGTCTATGAGCGGTGGCCATTGTTTACCATCAGGTGATCCATCTGCTCTTCTGCCACCTATCACCTAAAAAATTATCAGGCTATATCAGTAGCGATACCATGAGTTGACATCTAAAACTGACATAACGTAAACAATTGCTTTGTCTCTTTCAAATGCATCACAATGAAAGAGACAAAACGATAGTTTTCAATAGCGAGGATAGTATTTTGAACTCATGGTAACGCTACAGTATATAGCCTGATACTTGGGACTATACAGTGGGACAGTTCCCACTGCAGGGTAAAGGCCTTATCATAGAAATAAAAAAAAATGCTTAACCCAGGAATTGAACCTACCTTTACGATAATGTTACTTACTGCAACTGAGCAACTGGGCTAGCCTTAATAAAAAATATTGTGCCCTAATAAGCAAAACCGCCAGTAAAATCTAGTGTTGCCATAAAGAGGTCGTCAATAAGTCCAGTAATGGCGTTTCCCTGTCGCCGTAAATGTTCCGCCGTAAACAACTGAGAACATTAAATTGCATGAAAAATTTTGCAAATTTTATTTACCGGGAAATAAACGGCTCAGTTCGAAAAATGTTAAATAATAAAAGCTTTTTTGTTCTGTTTCGAATTTATCGAACCTGGTTTTTGTAGCGAGTGTGTGTTTACAGGTAACATAGGTATATTTTACATCGACCCTATTTTGTGCCACTGTTTGGCAAAGGCCTCTCCCAAAATTCAAACTTCATCATTTCAGCCAATAGACGTCCACTGCTGGACATAGGCCTCCCCCAAGGTTCTCCACACAGATCGGTCCTGTGCCACCCGTATTCAATGGGCTCCCGCGACCTTCACCAGATCGTCGGTCCACCTGGTGGGAGGCCTGCCACGGCTGCGGCCTCTTGCACGTGGCCTCCACTCAAGGACCTTTCCAACTTAACGGCTGTCTGTTTTCCTCGCAATGTGCCCTGCCCACTGCCACTTAAGCCACGCAATTCAAACGTAATTTGGTTATAATGCCAAAAATTGGTACAACAAGACCTTTCTTTTCTCATTATAGCAGACCAACAAGCACTCACATACTTCTACAATACCTGTGGCATTACCACAAAATTTTGGAAACTTAATGCTAAGAGGCATTTTCTGCTACGATATTTGGTTTTGCAGGATATACCTAGAAACCAAAAAAAAAATGACATGGAATTTAAAATTAGAATTAATCAAAATAAAACTTCGTTTAACCTAACATCGTGGAATCAACACCAACTTGGATAAAAAATCACTGATAAATACTGAACAATCACAAGATTGTTCAGTATTTAACAGAATCGGTTCAAAGGTATATTATCTGACTCTTTAGATGTCAGACATATAAAATGAAATCTTGTCCATGTACGAAAATTTGTGGTAAAAATGTTTTATTACAGCATAAAAGACACATATAGGTTATCTTTTAAAAACATGTTGCAAAAACATCCCACAAAATAAATATTGAATTTCCAGTTTTAAGCGAATTTTAATTTTATTTATTTTCACACCAAATTCTGGTAAATTGTAGGTGTGAGGAATTCATAATGAATCTTTTCATTGAAAAATGCATAAACTGTAGGAGTAAATCTTTTATTTCTTTTAATAGCAACAGTTTTAAACTATAATGTTTACCAATAACGAAAATAAATAATTTCATTAATATTTTTTATGAACCACATTTACGCAAACAAATTAAATGATATTCTATTCTATTTTCGAATAAACTTTCAAGTCCATTTCTAACACACCGGCAGCAGAGCGTTAAACATGCGGTTGAGGTATCCTACCTCTATAAATACCAAATAGGTAACAATAATTCTCTCTCGATACAGATTCCTCCGTTTTGCTCTTGACGGCTTCCACGTATTGCATGTCTACAGGCAGTCCATATTCAATTCGTGACCACTCTGACAGGTGTGTTTACACTGCACGCCCGGGGAAACGGGCAAAGTTTGATTGTGAACATTTTCTGTTCGTGTATGAACAATTTATAAACTCGAAACTTAAAACGCGAGCGTTTGTTTTCGGCGCTAAACTGTTGTTAATGTACGATTGTACAGTTGGGATAACTTGGTAAGTGAAAAAAGGTTTTGATGGAACTCAGTGTTTAGGGTAACGGCTGAAAAGTTTGTCGGTGTGTAAGTAATAATCACATTATTTTTTTTATGTGATAGGTGGCAGATGAGCAGACGGATCACCTGATGGTAAGCGATTGCTGCCACCTATAGACACCTGCAATACCAGTAAAAGGGTACGCTGCCAACTAACAACCTTTAAGCTGTGTTTCGTCGAGTGAGTGAGGGCACTAGAGATCCAATTGGGGGAAAAGGTAAAGGTTGGCAGCGTACTTGTGACTCTACTGTTGTTGTAGGTGCATATGGGCGGCGGCCATTGTTTACCATCAGGTGATCTATCTGCTCGTCTGACAAGCTAATAATAAATACGCACATAGATTTAAAAAATTCAGAGCACTCTCGGATTCAAACTCGGACTCTTTATGTAAGGCATTTACTGTTAGGCAGGAATTTGTTTCCCTAACAGTGTAGGTAAATAATGAAACTGAAACTTTTTACTCCATTTCATAGTAAACATTGCTTTGGAAGAAAAAAATTACTCGTGAAGTAATTGAATTAATTAAAAGATTAAGGATTACCTAGGTACATACATCACTGGTTTTGTCTCAAAGACGGTTTTTTTTATAAAACAAAAGCATGTCAACTGTACTTTAGTCAAATCATTACTGTACCTACAAGTGATTTCATTCGTGACTCTTATAGTAAAAAACTGAAATAAACTCACTGAATTATAAACTTTTTCCATCAATGGAGTTAAGTCGTTATTTTTTTCTTGGATGTAATTTAATATTAAATATTTTATTGAAAATAGTAAATTTTAGTATTCATAATTTTTGAGCGAATTATTTTGATATTAATAAATTTTCGTTGAACATAAAAATCAGATCTGAAATAAAATAAATTCACATTAAGAACGAAAACGAAGCAAAAATTAAACCGATTGAATTGTATGAAAACTCTATAGAAAGAAGGACTTAATATAAAATTTCTTAGTATTTCTCGAGACGAGAAAAACAGGGACCATTGAAAATTGAAATTTTTCAACTTGACGTGGCTTCAATTATGCTAAGAAGTATTACTTTAGGGAATCCTAACTCCGGTCCGGACATAGAAGGAAATCGTATTACTCAATTCAATATTTAAATTGCTTCTTGTGTAGTTTACTAGGGAAAAACAGAAGAAAAGTAACCACCTCCCACCACAACCAAACACCACCAATAGGAATTGGTGGGAATTGGTGTCACGTCACTTAAAGACCCCTTATACGGTCAGGTATTTTATAATAATATCAAAGACGTAGACTTCAACACAGGGTTAATTTTTTTTTATTACATAATTTGGTAAATTTGTCATTGGCATGGACGGACATAGTTTATTTCATCGGCTAAAAGTCACATGTCATACCCATTATGATTTGTGAAAACAGAAAAATATAACTTACCTACTCAGTTCGCACCGTGAATTTGAAGGCCATATTTTTTTTTATTTTGTAACAACGTTATGTTGCAATGTTTGTAGATTTCATTTTCCGCCGCTTAAAAAACACCAATATTCAGCAACGTATTTTTCGACGAATTTCCAAAAGTTGTAAAACAAATATTGTTCAGAATGGCCGACAACAGAGGTGGTTACAGGAAAGAAAATGTCAACCAATACACACTGTGGATTAACATGAGATTCGATATTTTTTGAGAGTCCGAGTCTTTATTTACTGGTTAGCGGATCTTGACAATTTCTCAACAGTTTCGTTTCCTATTAGCATACAATAATATGTAATTTGTCACTACTGTACATTCAAAAGCAGTCTCAAATTTACTAGTTCATGTTACTAACCCTTTTTATAAGCATGTTTAGCGTGTAGTGTGTAGATTTAGGGCGTGAAGTTATAAGCGTAGGCTAAGATGAGATCCGATATATTTTGAGAGTCCGTATCTTTATGAAATGTTAAGCAGGCCTTGACATTGTTTTTAAATATTCGTTTTCCATTGGCACATAGTGATTGTGACAAATAAGTACAATTTGTCACAAGCTACTATACATTGAAAAACAGTCCCAAATTTCTAGTTCATATGTTACTAACCCTTTTTTATAAGCAAAGAGCCACTCAAATACCTACCCTAGAAAATGGCATACGTCCGGACCCGAAACTCGGACCTTTTGCCGTCGTTTGGGCTTCCTTCCTGCCGGCACTTGGCCTATTATAGACCCACCTGCCGTGTTGGCTTTTCAGCCTGATAAAGCACAGGTCAAACCTCGCATAATCTAATAAACATTAGTGATATGCATGGTAAGGTCTGATGGGAAAGACATGAAGGTATTTTGTGATGAAAAATGTGTATTGAGGAAAGGGAATCGTAGGCAAAGCTGTGTATCGTGCTCGTACTGAGCTCGTATTGATGCATTTTTAAAAATGTCGGCTAACGTAAGATATAAGTAGCTACAGATAGCTACAAATCAGGTTACCACAATCTGTCACAATTCCTCAGTTGATGTTGAACCAAACGTGATTGACATGAAGGTGCTAATTGTTCAAAGAAGTTTGACAGATTTCTATACATCGATTTGTGGTTGTCTGTGCAATAGAACTCTCTGAAGTGTACTCGAGTAAAATATTTATGATATTTTTGAGACATAGATTTTATTTTATCTTTGCTAAGCTAATGCTTGACCACAATTGCACTAGATAGAAAGCGTCGATAAGGCCTAGAACGTAACACGTATACCTAATTGATGCCTTTTAGATATTCCGATTGTAATATTCTTGCAGGGATCACAGACTTCGGCAACTAAATCCGTTTCAAACTGTCCGCAATAAGAACGAAGACGTAAATCGTTTTGAATTGTTATGAAAAATCCCAAGATGCTTGTTTAGATTTGGTTCTACGAGCTCGAATGCAGACGTACCTAAAGTTTTTTTTTCAGGCTAATTTTTTTGACATGTCATGCAACCTATCTACAACATCAACCAAATAGGGAAAAAATACTACCCCTATTCCGTCAGAACACCTTTATTTTATTACGATACGTCCATTTACGTTTCCGTGTAACACTTCAATATTTACTGATCAAATGCAAACAGTCCAAAACTCCAGTGGAAAAAAGTAGAATTTGGATTAAAACTCTTGTCTATTTATACTATTTTTATAAAGGTTAATTTAAAACATACAAGGCTTATAGGTTAACCAGAAAAACTAAACACTGGCGTGACGTAATCGACCCCCAACGCCATCTATTTGTTTATAATAGAACTAATGTCTTGAGACGAAGCGAGAGGGGGCCACTAGTTTGTATTACATATCTAAGCATGACATTTGCTATGTATGTATACCTGCCACTTTGGCATACAATAAGAAATTATTACATAATATTTGTGTTATCACAGTACCTACATCTAAGACAACTTTATTAAACAGTTGCAAAATAAAATCTTATTCCATCCTTGCTAAAACACGCCATAATAATTCACTAGATACTCACAGCTGTGTGTTCGATCGCGCCGTTGTTCAAGCAATTTTAGATAATCTACCAAGCTAACTTAAACTTATTTGCAAACAATTTAGCTGGCTATTACAGAAGCTTCCGATATAAATAGTGTGCATTACCCTCACACGCAACATTGGAAGTAAATTACTGTATCATGTTTTAGAAAATCTTGATACGCTTTTCAGATAATAAAGTTAGTTAACGGCGTTTCCTGATAGGGTACGGATTTTTGTAACATAGGCTCGACATTTACTAGAAAACCCTTAGGATTTATGTGGGAAATTTGACGCTTTATTGATCTACGCTACACAAAACGGCTGCTTTACATGCTTACAGGTTCTCACTATGGCACTAATGATAGAATCAGACTATAGGGAACTTGGACGGGAGAAACTCGTGTTTTGTATTACTAGTCCTAACATTGTATACTTAGTACAATATTAATATCAGATAAACTTGCTGTGTCTTCTTAATTTATGTCATTTATTACTCTCGGACGGTTATTTAGGAGACTGGATTACCTGAAGGTTAGGAATGACGTTCGTCTATGACCAGTAACACCAATAGAGTCACAAGTTAGTCAAACTTTTAACTCCTCCTTCCCGGATTAAGCCTTCTGTAGCGCTACCATAAGTTGACATCTAAAACTGACATAACGTAAACTATTGCTCTGTTTCTTCCAAATGCATCACAATGAAAGAGACAAAGCGATAGTTTTCGATAACCAGGATAGTATTTCAAACTCATGGTAAGGCTACTGTACCTTCACTCACTCAGCATGGCTCTTAAAACTCATGACCATTATAACCGACTAACTAATTATGTACCTACTGCAAAGATTCCTCAAGTCCTAAGGCTATTTTTAATAGTCAGCGTGTCATTTCAGATGGACAGCAACGAAACCATTCCTTAATCATTAAGGACAGGGTTATTATTTAAGATCTAACTTTCTTGACAGCTATACTTAATATTATTTTTGATAAGTCTCCCTTACAAATTTTGAAATACTGTTGTAAATTTTGGAGGAATATTGAATTTGAGACTGCCTTTAAAATTATATCTCAAATGATGAACCCCACATACCTGTCGCATCCAAACAAAAGAGAGGTACAGCGTGTTGTGATACAGACGGACTCTCTTTCGGTTGTGTCCAAAAGTTGTCCAAAGCGTGCAGCACGCTATCCTATGCTTCATCAACATTGTCTGAGGTAATAAATTTTGTAAGCTTATCAAAAAAAGCTAAACTAAAAAATTGCCGTTAATATTAGCTCGTTCGTATAAATTAATAGTCAACTCTACTCCTGATAAATTGCAATTACTCCTCTTAAAATATTATAACTTTAAATTCAACGATTTTCTAGCTGGTACCTATCTAATATATTTGTAAAACCATTAATATTCGTTAAGTTGAAACTTAAATATCATTTGAAAAAATGATACGTAACATTCACTAGATCAACTTTTAATGTAATATGTCCTTATCTCATTACTGTAATGGATCTAAACCCTTTTACATTATTAATGTTTACATACATTCAAAGGTACAATATAACCACAGTACGAGTATAACCTACCCTTAGATCAGGGGTAAAATGTTTCAACGTACGCTTCTCAAAACTTTTAACAATGTACAGGAAACAGTAGTTGGTCCTGTACCCTAATCCTGTAAGTAAATAAATAAGTAGGTATGTGTGTGTCGACGATCTGGTGAAGGTCGCGGGAGTCCCTTGGATGCGGGTGGTACAGGACCGATCTGTGTGGAGAACTTTGGGGGAGGCCTATATCCAGCAGTGGACGTCTTTTGGCTGAAATGATGATGATGATCCTGTGTAAATAAAAAAGTACAATTTCTAATTATACTTTTTCTTATTTATTGATTTGGTATTTTTACAACCTTAGACAGATACTTGATTTTTTTTTCATATTCATCCTTGCATTTTACATAAATTAAGCACATATGTATGGTGGAGTTAAAATGCATAACCGGCAAAAATAACTTTTGACAATAACCATCAAACAAAAGTTGATTTGACCAACAACTGAATTTTATTTTTTTTACTTATTTTGGCACAAAGTGTTTTTGACATACGAGTTTTGAATCTTAATAATAATGTATATAGGTACTCAAAGTTATGGGAACTTAAAGAAAATACGGTATACCTATGTAACTTCATAGAACAGCTCAGTAAGCACAATACGGCAACGTTCAGTTTATAGCCTTCCGTGGAATACGGAATATTTGTCTCATTCACTGTTCCTATGCTGAATCGTAAACGTTTGTCCTCATAAAGGTAATTTATGACGCAACTGCACACGACGTCACTTCCAATATTGTTCCCGGTACCAAATATGCTCTTCAAATGATTTCGGTACCGTCAAGAAAAGGACAGTAAAAAGCTATCAACATTTTTCATTTTTAAAAGTAATAAAACATTAATAAAATCAAACTAAAGAATTAAATGTGATCTAGTGATAGTTAGTACGTACAGCCACACATCAAAGTATACAAAACTGTCAAATTCCATCAATCGATTCGCATCTTACTGTTATACACATTAGGTTGAATATCAATTGAGGAAATTTGACAGGTTGTGGTAACCTGATGTGTGGCTGACTGTACCATCAGGTGAGCCCTCTACTTGTTTGTCGGCTATTATGTAAAAAATAAATTGTTCCAGATTATCAGGAACTCATATTAAACTTAAAGATAATAATAATATATATTCTCTTCCGGGCCCTCTATTCTCGTTCATTCGACAAAAAAGACGAATTTACATTCATTCAAATCTATAATTCGACTTCAATGTCGAGATCACGAAAATTACTACCCTGCAGCTTTACAAACAAAAGAAGAAGACTTGTATCAAGGCTATGCCTATTACTTTATAAAGTTTGTGATCTTTTTATTTCTTCTTTTAGCCACTCACCCAAAAGCCTCGAAAGTTATGAAACTAACCGCTGTCTTATCCCTGTCTGGAATCTATATTGTACGGAACCTCAAGAATTACTAATAAGGCTTCTGAGAACGCGCGTGCTATCAATAAATCTAGGAATTTGTACCACGGGACTTAAAGTGAAAGAAGGAATTTAGATCTTATCCTGTTAGAGATGTGAAAAAGTGTCGATTAGTACAAAATGTATTATTTTCAACAGTCATTTAGTAAGATTTGTTACCTTTTTAAATGTCTATTTTTTTTTCTTTGAAATCGAATTATGAAAATGTGTTAAAATGTATTCAGTTAGTTTTTTTTATCATTTTTATTGTCTGTAAAAAAGTGAGGATTTTCAGTTAGACTATAGGTAAACTTTTTTTTATTCATTTTTGCACAGTTTTACTCTATAACGACGTGTTAAATAAAACCTCTAGATAGTAAAAATATGCAGTCTAAATAAATTAAAGTACTTACTAGTACTTAAGAAAGTAAAGGTATGGATAGTCTTTAATGTATTAAAATAAGTGGCAATATTTACTTCTCTGAGTAGTCTAATTGCGCCAGTTAGTCATTAATGTTATTCTTTGATTTCGGCTGAAGTATTTATAGTAAATGTAAGTATTATAGGTACGTGTTACGTCTCTATGGCAGTTATGTAAATCTACTGTTAGTGTTGAAAGACTGGAGCGGAAATATTTGCAGGCTGTTTATTAATTTATGTGACCTGCTTTGCAGTCAAATTCTCTCAGGTTTGGTTCATGTGGATTTATGTTAATTTTTGACATACAGTTGGGAATATAACTTGATTTGATTTTACTGTTATTGAGTGTGAGTCTTCATGGACGCTATTCTTCATTTTATCAACGAAAAAAAAAATTAAAAGCTTTTTTATACTTTTATAAACAATTTTTGTTGCTTTGGTCAGTTGAGAGTATTTTGTTATTTATTTATTCATTGCATACTTGTTTGTTACACATAAGAAGGATGTTCAAGCATTTATGAATTTATCCTCAACTTAAATTTTTTAACATTAATATTTTCTAATCAGTAGTTAAGTGTTTATTATTAAAATTTACTGTTTACTTAGATAGCTGTTATGCTGATGTTAACAAAAAGGTAAAAAAAAGAATTGTATTGAAATATTATGAAAATGATTGAATTTTTATTATTATTTTACCCTTCAATAAATTCCATTGATAAAAATGTGATCTTCTAACATTTTATGGTAAGCTGAAACATGACTGGATATAATTTCAATACAATTCGACCACTTTCATACAGTTCAAGACAAATAAAAACTATTTGCGCACTCATCTGAATTATCTTATTTCTACAGGAAGAACTATAAATGTATAATGTATAGACATTGATAGATGGACTGATGTACGAGAGACCTACTGATCTATAGATCACAGTTTGGTTGACGTGTGAATACGGCATACAGAGGCCGCAGATTCAACGCCAAATACGTAATTTGTTGAAATACCTAGCTGAAAAAAATGTGTGCGGACTTAATCGCTATCCATTTATGTTTCAAACAAAAATAGCTTTGCTTATCAACATTAATTAAATACAAGCATTATCCTTGAGTGTTTTGATGTTAATTGAGGGCAAATTAACATCAAGACTTTTTTTATGATAATCATATACATGGATGGCAGGCCAGCGATGGATCACCCCTGAATGGTAAGCGATGCAACACCAGTGATGTCACAAGTGCGCTGCTTACCATTTAACCTAAATTGGGCCTCCGGCACCCTCACTCACGCAGCAAAACACAGCGCATGCACTGCTCCACGCTGGTTTTCTGTGAGGACGTGGTATAACTCCGGTCGAGCTGGCCCATTCGTGCCGAAGCGTGGCTCTCCCACTATTAAAACTTCACGTAAATTACTCATCATCATCATCAGCCTGTTGCAGTCCACAGCTGGACATAGGCCTCTCCAAATGCTCGCTACTTAGATCGATCTTCGGATACTCGCATCCAACTCCAGCCAGTCCTCTTGCGCAGATCGTCACTCCATCTGACCTGAGGTCGTCCTACACTACGTTTACCAAGACGTTATTTTTTTTTCTTTTTTTTATACTAGAGGCGGCAAACGAGCAAGCGGGTCACCTGTTGGTAAGTAATCACCGCCGCTCATGAACATCTGCGAGATCAGAGAGGTCGCTGATGCGTTGCCGGCCTTTTAAGAAGGAGTACGCTCGTTTCTTGATGGTCCCTAAGTCATAGCCGCCAGGAAATACTGCCGCAGCTGTATTATTATTATGTAGAGTGTTATCTCCACTCCAGAACTCATTACTACATTCGTCGTAAATTACTACATACCTTAACGTTAACTTAACCCGTGACATGGGGATCCAGTCAAAACCCGCTGCGTCATGTGCGTCAGGCGATGAACTACGTCGTTATGGTTCACAGCACACCAATGCCTGGGAGTCGTCAATCACGCTTGACTTAGTAGCTCCTATGAGACTTACTAACTATAAGTAGTAGCTACTTAGTGTGTAATTTAATAGGTCGACGTGCACAAAGGCAAGATTATCAAAATAATAATAATAAGTTCACACCACAAATTCATACATTGACCTGACTCCCTATTAAGTAGCTTAAGCACTTGTGTTACAGATATCAGACAACAGAGGATCACAAACATAATACTACTTAAATACATATATAACACCTAGACACTGAACAAACACAAGTATTCATCACACGAATGTTTGTCCATGGCAGGGATCGAAACAACGACATTTGGCGTATGAGGCAGGGTCATTACCAAATGCGCCATCCGGCCAGTCAAAATATACTAAGTCAAAAGCCTGTTGGCCTAGTGGTCATTGTCTCAGGTTCCTGGGTTAGATTCCTAGGTTACTTTGACTGTATATGGACAAAATAATACAGAAATGTAATAGTAAAAAAATACATAAATGTTCATTATGTGTAAAGGACCGAACTCAGAACCGTTTCCTAATGTGCCGTTATATGCTTCTCAAAGCCTTTTTAATTGCTTCCATGATGTAAATTCTATCACCTGTTGTTTCTAAAATTAGAAGAGACCACTAAAATCAAAAGCAGCTAAGCGCCAAACAAATGTTCTGTAACATAGCTGCTTTTAATTCTTGCCTCAATTTCGTTCAGACCCCATAGGATAGGACTTACTTACCTCTTTGTTGACATGAATGAACACAGAGTTACCTACACCAAATGTGCTTTCGAGCCTATGAATATGGCAAGTACTTAACTACTAGTTTAAGTTTAAATACCGATTAGTTCTATCAAAACCAATGAGCAAGCACTTTTTCCACTTACTATGTGGAACAATACTCGCTCTACGACTTTTGGGAAGTCGCCAAAAAATTCTACTTACCTCATGCAAAAGGAAAAAAATTTGGCTGAGCTTGCATGAAAATATTTTTCCCGCAAAGTACAAATAGTGAGTTAAAGAATTTTTACTATTTTGGTCAATATTGCTTTACCACTTCACAAAAATAATTACTAATCAAAACTAATGAGCGATTTTCACTTCGAATAAGATAAGTACAGTAGCGAGTTAAGTTACTTCAACAGCGAGTTAAGTCATTTTTGTCGTGTGAACGGCAAAAATGACTTAACTACTGTAGGTGCTTTTTGAAGTGTAAATCGCTATTTAGAAGAAAAGATCAGCGGGGGACACTCTTTGTACAATACCTATTGCACTTATTTTACCAGATCAATGACTTGTGCCAGTCTCGTCTAAGTTTACTGTTCTGTCTATGACGTCATCAATCCATTTACCACAGTAAGGGACTATGCACACGGCGATTTTTTTCGACACGCGTGCGTTTCACGATCGCATTCACGGCGCTGTAGATGGCAAAAAAGCAGATTGTTGCTTTGTATCGATTCAAAAGAGCGTACAACGCGATACAAACGTGCTTAAAAAGCGCGTGCACAATAATGTAGAATCGCGTTTTAACTAGGTACTGTAGACGAGTTTGGTTTGTTGGTCTCAGTAATATAAGTATTACGTAAGTACGCAGTGCGTCTGTATCGCTGCATCTGTGTGTTTGTATCGATACAAATTTTGAAACGTATGCAAAAGTAACTATTCTGTAACAATTGAATTTCGTCTGCGCGTCATTGGAGCCGAAAAAAAAAAACGATGTGTGTATCAGCGGACCATGGTATATCGTCATCACCAAACATAGACATCTGCCTATACCTGAGGTATCAATGCATTGTTTTAAATTATTGTATTAATTGATTTCTGAATTATTAATTTTTGAAACAACTGCAATATTTCATAATGATTTAATAAAAAAAAACACTTTGCTACACTCTTTATGGCATCAAATCTTAGCTTTTCAATGCAGTGAAATCACGTCAGTAAAAACTTTTCCAGTAAAATCTATCATCCACCTATTCAGTAGCGCTACCATCGAGTTGACATCGAAAACTGACATAACGTAAACGATTGCTCTGTCTCTTTCAAATGCATCACAATGAAAGAGACAAAGCGATAGTTTTCGATAGCGAGGATAGTATTTCAAACTCATGGTAGTACTACAGATATTAAATCTTAATTTTGGTGTCAAAATAGGTGTAAAATTCAGCTAACATTTTATAACAAGACTGTAGAAATAAAACGAACCGTAGGATGTCGGGGACGTGCCTCCGGGCAAATTAAAAGGGATTTCGACTAAATTAAGGGTGTTAGGACACTTTCCGGTGTATGGGGAGGCAAAGTGAGATAGGTCTATGTTGTGTGTGTAGACATTAAGGTTTTAAAGCAGTGAATATGCATGGGACCGGACGAGATAAGCTGCTCGTTTCGATTAATCAGTAGCGCTACCATGAGTTGACATCTAAAACTGACATAACGTAAACTATTGCTCTGTCTCTTTCAAATGCATCACAATGAAAGAGACAAAGCGATAGTTTTCGATAGCGAGGATAGTATTTCAAACTCATGGTAAGCCTACTGTTATGGTTTGTGATTCTGGCAAGTGAGTCCAGCTCAAATGATCAAAGAAGACTTATTAAAACTCGTTAGGAAATTCAGACGCTGTAGGTGTTAAACCTTATGAAATAGTAGGTATTTCTAGACCTTAGAAGCATTAGGGCGGAAGTGGTTTTTGGCAACTTTACAGGACAGAGTAAAATAAAAAATCGATTTAATCGGCAATATTTTAATAATAACAAACAACTATACAAATGATGTTTTTGCAATTATTTAACCTAATAAGTAGTTTTCCTAGTTTTATAATTAAAATTTAAAAACAAAGTTTCTAAACAGTGAAAAATTAACTTTTTTTAAAAAAATGATGACATCCGCCTTTATGCCACAACAATAATTAATTATATTTGTTCAATCGATCAGTATGTGCCCATAAGGCTTTATGCCTCCAATTTTTGTAATTTAATGTAAGGTGTTTGTCTAAGTATAACGTTATGCCTAAAAAATAAATCAATATCTCTTAAAACTAAACAAGGCGAAATTGCAAATGCGACTTTATTGTGTTCATTTATCAACAATTTTTTTTTGCAAAAAAGGCGGATATCCTTACCAAAAAAACTATTTCAAAAGTAAATCCTCCTCATCTAAGCGTGTATTTCCCAGTTGGGTAAAGACTGTCGTCCGGGGTACACTTGGGCCATGATCCAGGATTGGGGGAGTCTGGTAATTACAATCTATATCAACTGGTATCAACCGTCACACGACCATATTCCCTCTTTGTTGGACCTTCTGTTGACCACCCATCCCGGCGCCTACCAAGTGTCTGTCAATGCACCACTTGGCTCTTCCAACCACTGCCTTGTACGGAGCGCTGTGCCTCTCAACAGCACTCAGCGGTTGGAACTGGGCACTCGCCATATTTGGCACTATCAGTCAGCAGACTGAAACGATTACGCGTAGTTTCTTCGCATCCTACCCATGGTGGCAGGTTTGCTTTACGTTGGAGGATCCCGATGCCTTGGCAGAGTCTGTAGCCGATGTTATACTGCAGGAAATGGAATTATTTATTCAAGCTCTGCAGTACCAAATACTAGCGTCCCAAGAAAAAGGTACAACTTTGCTGCTAGTTTTTATAAGAAAAATATCACCAGAGCAAAGTCATCGTTCATTGGTAACGCGCCTTCCATCGGGCACCCGCGCTTTTAATTGCCAAGGCCATCCTCGGGAACTTTAGTCATTCGTCATTCCCTCCACTACACAAGACACGATATTCTTGCCCACACTGCAAAAGAGAAAGCCGAACTTTTGGGCACTTTTTGTGCATCAAACTCGACTTTGGATGATTCTGGGAACTAACCACCTATTGTACCGTCCTGTACGAGCTCAATGCCGAACGTCGAAAAGATTTTGTACGTAAGGCTCTCTTTTCTCTTGACATCCATAAGTCGAGTGGGCCGGATGGTATCCCTCCATTTGTACTGAGGTTATGTGCTCCGGAGTTGGCTCCGGTTTTAACGTATCTTTTCTGGCTCTCATAATTCATTGGCGTAGTACCGAGTAACTGGAAGTCAGCTCTTGTCCATCCCATACCTAAAAAGTGCGATCGCTCAGACCCGTCCAATAATTAGACCTATATCCATACCTCAATCTTCTCTAAAGTAATAGAGTCCATAACGAACCGCCAGCTCCTGAAATACCTAGAGAAGAACCGCCTATTAAGCGACCGTCAGTACCTACGGCTTCCATAGTGGTCGTTCTGCTGGGGACCTCCTGGTACTTCTAACTCACCGGTGGGCGCAGGCGCTACAGAGTAAGGGTGAGGCTCTGGGTGTCAGTTGGGACATAACGAAAGTTTTTGATTGGGTATATGGTACAAGGCTCTGCTCTCTAAACTTCCCTCATACAATCTTCCAGAGAATATGCACGTGGGTCGCCAGTTTTTTTACTGGGCGCAGCTTTAAGGTCGTTGTCGACGGTTCTTGTTCAGACAATATGTAATGAAGCTCGTAAACGCTGGTGTCCCCCAGGGCTGTCTGCTATTCCAACGCTGTTCCTTCTGCATATTAATGATATGTTGTCACAGAACAATATTCATTGCTATGCGAATGATAGCACTTGGAATGCACTATATATCCGGTATATATGCCGGACGTGCAAATATTTCTCTGGAAAACGTCATTGAGTACCGGAAGTCATGTGTGTTTGAAGTCGAAGACATATTAAATCTTGTTTCAAACTGGGGGCGACTTAACTTAGTCAGTTTTAACTGCTAAAAGACGGCCCTTCAAAGTGGCAATAACTTTTCAAGGCATTTCCCTTAAGCTTCTATAGGGATTCTTGGCATTAAAATTTCGAGCGATGTGACATTTGGCGGTCATCTGGAGGATAAAGCTAAAATAGCTTTAAATAACTAGGTGTTTTTAATAGAGCCGGTGAGTTTTTCACGCCGGCTCAGCGACTTCAACTTTTTAAGGCACAAGTTCGGCACCATATGGAATACTGCTCCCATCTCTGGGCTGGAACACCTCAGTACCAACTTCTTCCATTTGATCGCATACAACGTAGGGCTGCTCGAATTGTCGCTGACCTAACTCTCTTCAGTCGGCTTGATCCTCTGGCTTTGCGGCGGGATATAGCTTCAATATGTTTTCTTTATCGCATTTATCACGGAAGTGCTCCGAGGAATTGTTCAATCTACTTTCTGCGGTTGAATCCTTAATAACATCGAACGGCGGCTGTGTTGCAGCGGCCGTCATTCCATCTTAATCATCTTGATGGAAGCACTGTGTGTTTCTCGAGGAATTTTCTTCCGCGAACCTCAGTTTTGAGGAATAGTTTAGCTGCGGCAGTATTTCCTGACGGTTATGACTTAGGGACCTTAAAGAGAAGAGCTTGCTCTTTCTTAAAAAGCGGTAACGTCGTAGCGACCTCTCTGATCTCGCAGATGTTCAGGGGCAGCAGTGATTACTGACGAGTAGGTGACCCACTTGATCGTTTGCCACCTCTATCATAAAAAAAATCAGGAAAGTAAAACAAAAATGCCGAAATGTAAACAAATAATGCGTGCAAATACCAAAATGACAGAAAGCCAGACATAAGATCGCGTAATGACCAATCACAATGTATCTTATTACACTTAAACTGATTCAGTGTCAGTCATTGGACACGCCGTGATCAAGGGATAATGCCCGATGTCGCTCATTTTTGGCGCCATATTTCGAATAATTCACATCCATAACGACTTATTTCTAAATTAGCCCACCAATCCATTTACAAAGTTACTAAAACAAAAGGCATAAAGTCGTATATCTGGATCCGATCAACATTATTCAAAGAAATCTTAGAGGCATAATGTCGAAAGTTTACTTATGACGAATATTTTAAAACACTGTTTGAAGCCATAAAGGCGTGACTCCTTTTACGTAGCCTTTGGTAAATATTTTTTTAAGCATAAGGGCCAATTTTGAATCCGCCTTGAGAAAATAGAGGCAATGTAGACGCAAAGGAGATGGAAGTGTAAATTAGACCTTAAGGTTCTAATGATTTTAGAAAAGCTAGTCCAGAACCGACATTATGCACTAAATTATCTCAGCCCAGAAAAGGGATAGAATACATCTCAAAGTGATATAGAAAGAGAAAGAAAAAGCCTTATCTTCGTTATCCAATAAAAACATTTTGCCCGATCTGCACATCCGCCCATATGCTTCTGAGGTCTAGATTTATATAGGTGGCAGACGAGCTGACGGATCACCTGATGGTAAGTGATTACCGCTGCCCATGTATACCTGCAACACCAGTGGTGTCACAAGTGCGCTGCTTACCCCTGCCCTGGATTGGGCCTCCGGTACCCTCACTCACGCAGTGAAACTGCGCATGCTTTGCTTCACGCCAGTTTTGTGTGAGGACGTTGTATTACTAAATAAATAATAATTTACTGGCCTGAGTCTGTACTAATTACCAGCTTAGGCCAATTGCAACTATAGGTATATCTCGACAATACTTACTGCAGTACTTCAGAGACGTCATTTACACTTAATGCTTACTATCTTAACTATATGTTGTCTGTACTTACTATGTCTAATAAGATAAGGGTGAAATGTTTTACCTAAGTAACAATTCAGGTTTAATTAGCGTCTTTGAGTGCGACAGTTAGAGGATAATAGTGGATATTTGTAAGTCAATAAAACGTTGAAGAATGTAAGTTTTCGTTGAATTAGGCATTTAGGACCTTAGTTTTTGAAGGTTCCTATTTTATTTATGACTTACCGCCTTTTTCGTGTCGTGTAGAGAGCTACATCCGAGAGGCGGGCTGCCGATAATGTTACTTTTGCGATGTGCCTAAGAATCACTTTTTAAACATTACCTTAAAATGTGCTTAGTTTTTTTTATCTCCGCCATTTCTAGATGAAAAAAGTAACTTCTTTATTTCTTTTATTATTCTTACATACTTAGTTATAACGACACTACGTCTTGTAGTGGCTATGATCAGTGTAAAAAAAGAAATAGTTATTTCTGAATAAAAAACTGGTCGAGTTGTTGGGCTCGCCAATCGAGGGTTTTGTATGTACCTACGCATCCTGCGTTTATAATAGGTAGTGCAACGTTATTGGAAAAACTTTTCGAATGATTTTTTACAATACGTTATTTTTTTGCAGTTATATAAAATAACCAAAAGTGAAAGCTACGAGTTTGTATGAACATTTAATATAAGTTCAAAAAATAGCTCCTGATAATGGTGAAAATTCTCGTAGGTGTCATTATTTTTGTTTTTGTTGAGTAAAAAGTGTTTTTAGAAATAAAAAGCTGAATAAAAAATCATTTTTATTTTCAAAACAATCTGTACTCTTCAAGTACAATAAAATTTACCTAGCGTCGATTTTATTAACAATGAAAAATTACAAGGTTTTACACAATATTGTTATACTCATTTTCCGAAACTACAACTTTTAAGTCTTAAAAACAAGAGAATGAACTAAAGTAACAAACAATGCAATGTAACAAATTTGCTAATACTCAACAGAATTAAATCATATTATCACAGACTTCATACACTACATTTCTCACACTAAGTCACATTACGTTATACGGAAAATAATATATATATTTTTTTTGTAATAAGCAATAAATTAACATCCCTTGGTTTTATTAAAGAACTCTTTGAGTTGAGGTGTTTACAATTTTTCTTTATTGATCATCAAAATTGCTAAAATATCAAATTACGTTTTTAATTATAATATGGTTTGTGACTTAGTGTGTACGTAGCCTTATCTACTTAATATAAAATAATAAAATTATTAACCTTCAGTAATATGCGATATGTTGTAATAAGTATTCTCAAAATGGCACATTTCGCTATAATTTAAAAGTTTTATTTTATAGAAGTCACCAAAATTAATGTAAGGTAACAGTTTTTGTCATAAACATTTTAAGTTGTTATTTCATGATCATTTTGACAAAGTACATAAGGGTTTGAAATGTTGAATGATTGATTAGAAGTAATGCATTTCTTAAAGTAACAGTTCTATTTTTTTATAAAATAATTTTTAACTATAAAATTGAGTTAATTAACAATCGTTATTAACTGATCAATAGATGTTTCATTTAAAAGTGTATTACCAAACTAATAAAATAAAACAAATTGTCAAAATTTATTTTCTAAAATTACTTTTTTACATTTTTTCATAAACTACCAAAAGGTAGTTTACTAAAATACAAAGAGCATCAGTGTAGGTAGGGATTTTATGGTATAATAATTAAATTTAAATTATGTTTTCAAACAAAATTTTCAGGATTTTTCTACTTAAATTCGTTGTAAAAAAAATACAGATTTTTATAATTACTTATACTCAACAAAAAAAAAGTTGAAACTAGTTTATAAATCCTCAAATTTACTGTTGCTCTGCATATTTTGAACATCTATGAGCTATGCGGAAATTTTATATTTACATTAATAACACAGGGTACAAGTTAAAATTTATTTTTTATACATACATAGTTGTATCGATTTTATTTGCCGCTCATGTCTACACAGCAGCATTGCATGATGACTAAAATGTATAAGTATAAAAAAAAAACCAGAAAAGGGCCAAACTTTTTAAAGTCTGTATCTGTTTTTTCCTTGAGCGGTTGATTGTGGAATTTATGTACAATTTATAAAAAGGTTTTCAACGTTGAAAAAAAGTTTTTTTCAGTAGTTGCTGGTGTTAAAACAGAGGTTTCATAGTTTTGAATCAATTTGAAGCCTGTTAGTTATTTACAATACTACAAGATTCTTACACTTTAAAATTGAGATTTTTTCCTACTACATTAACATTCACGTGAACCACAGACGGAAACATTTGATTTTTTTTTTAAATAAAACATCGAACCCACACATCAAAGTATACGAAACTATGTAATTTCTACTACCGACTCTCATGTCATGTCATACACAATAGGATGAATATCAATTAAGGAAATTTGACAGGTTGTGGTAAGCTGATGTGTGGCTGACTGTACCTACATATATGAAATTTGAAAACTGAAATAAATACACATTTTTTTTATTAAATCGATGTACCAAAACATTGTTAAGTAGTAGAAATTTTCTCTCTAAGCAAGGGTATCTTCAATAAGTTGTTTTAAGAAATATATTGTCGATATGTTCCACCGGAATCATTGCTTTACGAAACGGTTTTTATAATTTATTTACAGTCTTCACATTTTCTTACAATAAAAATATCTAAAACATCTATAACTTTATACTAGTGTCGTTCAGTTTTTCTTCGATATCTAGTAGCGATTGTAGTTTATCTGCTCGATACCTGTTAACAAAAAGTATTATTCATATTTTTTTTTAGTTAGTAGGTTACAGTGAATTGAATGAGTTGAAATAACTGGAAAAAAATAATTATAAAACCCCCGACAAGTTGTTCATACGTCGCATTCTACTTAGCCCTTTCATTTGATACCTATATTAGTGTACGTGGATCAAGTGAAAAAATTAAATTCATCATTTTGTATTGGCGGCCATATTAAGTTCGCGGCCATCTTATCGAGCTAAGAACACCTCCCGACTATTATAATTTTCATACAAAAAAAAACAAAATTCGGGTGCTACGATGCCACAGACAGAAACACACACACGGACAGACACATCAATCTTATAACACACTGTCGAATTTGCGTCAGAGGTTAATGATCGCTAAACTCTGAATTTTACTCACATGGAGTAAACTGACAGATGCAAATGTCAAGTTTCTATACATTTTGACACTTTGCATCTGTCAAATTGAATGATAATAATGTATGGGGATGACACATTAATATCTGTCAGTTTACTCCACAAAACACACACACTCACACACACACGCACACACAAAACGCAGAAAGAGCGTCCCCATACATTATTATCACACCACAAAATTCTTAAGTGTATGTAAATACTTCAAACTACTTACTTGGATCGTTTTTTTCTTCTTACTGTATTTACAGGTGCGGTTTCTACGCACAGTACTATCAGTCTACTGCTGCACGCGTACCTAGACAAAAAAAAGGATATAAGAATATTTTTTTACAATACTAATAATAATATACACCTTGTATAGGAAGGCAATATTTTTTTTGAGATCCTTGGAGAAAAATGTTTGTTTCCATCAGTATAACGCCCTCGAGAAGTGTGAACGACGGTTAAAAAAGCACGATGTATAAATTAATATTAACGAATCAGAGAGAGTACCTACTGGAGTCTCAATTCGGTCACCTCTCATATACAAAAAGATTTATTTTTATATTGTCGGAATTCATTAGTAGATACTCTTAATTGCACTAATAATTACAGAAACTTAATGCTATGGTCATACGTAAACACAATCTCAGCGGTCTTATCGCTAATGCCGATCTCTTCCAGATAACCTTAATAACTCCTTATTAATACTAGATTGTGGTTATAGCAAACTTAGTCCGCAGCAATAAACAACTTATTCAACTTCATAAAAAGTCACTTAATGATTTTGAATAGGTTAAAATATTATTTGCCTGTTTTTATCCGTTTCAAATCTATTACTATAAGTAGATACAGCCCACAGAATCTAGTTTAAAGTTCAAGAATAACCCTGCATTTGGCTATATAAATGTCCAACACGAATAATCTAAACAGTAAATCATAAAAAATGCCAGAGAGTAAGTGCAACGTAAAGAAAAAGGAAAAACTAACATTTTTATGTAAATAGCGCTCCACTTTACTAAATATCAGTTTAAAATAGAACCTGGGGTATAACCTTTTCTTTGTATTATACGGGTCGTAAAACATATTGTTCATTCACCTTAAAGATTAATATCATAGTATAAAAATAGTCGCAAAACATTAGACGTTCGTCTGACGTGGAAATAATAACGTTAAAAATACTCAAAAACGAATAAACCGACTTTAAAAAACCTTTTAGACAAGCATTTTGATTGTGATAATATCATATTATATGATTCTTAGTTAATAGTATAGGAACTGAGACAAGTAAACTCCATTTTAACCTTAATATTTTATTGTTTTTGCTGGCGAAAGATAGTCCAGGATTGTTTAGGCTGATTCGTTGGGGTCACGACCCTCAGCATTAAAGTCAATTAACACGAGAAGGAGGAAGAGGAAATATGAGATATTTTAATGTGATAGGTGGCAGACGAACCACCTAATAGTAAGTGATTGCTGCTGCCCATAAACACCTGTAACACCAGTAGAGTCACAGTGCGCTGCCAGCCTTTAACCCCTTTCACCCCAATTGGGCCTCTGGTACCCTCACGCACTCGAAGAAACACAGCTCAGGCGCTACTTTATGCCGGTCTTCTGTGAGGCCGTGGTATCACCCATTCATGCCAAAGCATGGCTCTCCCAGGATTAAAATTAAACTTACGTTTCTTGATCCAACAGCTTGTTGGAGTGCAGCGAGGAAGCAAGCCCGAACTTCTCCGAGTTGCTGCTGTGCCACGCGTCGCAGTAAGCGTCCATTGCTGGCTCGCCATTGGGGTTTGCGCCGTGCCACACTGCTTTGGTAGGCCTGTAGAGAGAGAATACATTAATGATCGTGTAAAAAAAGAAGATCACAACTATTGTTTTTATTCTAGACGCGACAAAGGAGCAAGTGGTGATAACTTACCAGCAAGTGACCCCACTTGATGGTAAGAATTTGAACATCAACGAGATCAGATAGGTCATGGATGCATTACCGGTCGTTTAGAACGGAGTACGCTCTTTGTTGTAGATCCAGCTGTAGTTGTAGCCAACCCGTTCTACAAAACTGAAGTACGTTGTGAACAAAGATTTAAATCATAGATATGCCCTGACACCTAAAAACGAGGCAATATTTTGATGACATGACGTGTGCGTGTCATCGAAAGTCACTATCTATGACGGTAAAATACGGTCAGCAAAATTTTCATACTGGGAACTAAAAATAAAACAATTCCTAAATTTAAAAGCAATTTTATTTATAGGACATTTTATTTCTAAATGTTACACTACATTTATCTATTTATTCAAATAAATTACTCTAATCACAGAGCGAATATCGGGTTTGATCACCAAACCGCATAAAGGGTGGTGATTATGTTTATGCCTAATCCCATAATAGTAGCTATGACTTGATTTCTATAATAAAGGCCTTTGCCCTACTATTCCTTAAGAAAAATTATGAGTAATATTTACTATAACTTAATAATTAACACAACCCCACATTTAATGTCCTGACTCCGTACTAAGTAGCTTAAGCACTTGTGTTATAGAATAAGACAACAGAAGAAACACAAATATAATACTTTTTACTTTACGCAGACTTATGGGAGTCAAATATAAATCATTTTCATTGAAATGCGAAGAGCTAATTCGACTAAATTGTCCAGGTAACCAGTATTCATCCCTTCGATCCCGCTGGATAACTTTGATCATTTTTCTTTTAAACGCGGATCTTGCGGAAATCTAAAACAATAAACGTTCACTTAAAAATAATACGTAATTATTATTTGCATGTTTATTGATTTCTAGTCGAAATAAAATTGCTATTTTATATCTGACCGCTATTAAAACAATGCCTATCGAAACTGCTGATGCTACCGTACTTTTCCCGGTTATTGTAAACCATCAACAAATGAGCTGTTATCAACTGAGTTCTGAGTATTACAGCGGGTCTAAGTATATTGGCCACCGAGATAATGATGTTGTCTCGTTTTGTCTCACAGTAATTGCCAATACTACTCTCTCTGTCACGCGTTGGCCGATCAGACTTTGATGTTTTGTCAACAAAATAAAATAAATTAAATTATTGATGAAATATAATTACTTACGAGTGAAATGTTACACCATTCGCTTTATTTGAATTTGTAGTATTTTTCTTGCACAATAAAAAGGCACATGAAGGCATTTTGAGTGCTTTTTCCTGTCAAAATCCAGGCAGCTGTGTCGTACAACTGTCACCGAGTGCAAACGGCAACTAATTCGTGCTAATCCCAGTTGAGTTAAGCTAGGTTATTTGAGGTGCGACTCAAATCGGCGCGGTCAAAGTATGGCGAGGGCATATCTATGATTTAAATCTTTGGTTGTGAACATTTCCGCGAGAAAAACACTTTTTGTATCATAGGTGCTACATCTTTAAGTTCTGTGGCAATTGTAAATCCCGAACCCCTCATAATAGGTAAAATCAATGAAGCCCTTTTAGGAAGTTATATCATCAAAATAAGCAAAATAAAAATCTGTTTCATAATAATTTATTTGCGAAAACTGTTATAAGGCACATTTGTTTTTAAAATACTGTAACCATTCATGTCAATAAGATGCTGTTTGTTTCCAATAAGAAATAAATGAAATAATAATGTTGTTACGTTTGAGGTCTCCGACCTACGGCTAACGACTAAAATACAACGGTGTATTTACAAATACAATACATATTATTGCCTTTAAAAATACATTCTTTATCGATATGTCAAGCAACCTCAGCACCTCTTTTATTGTCTGTCCGTTCGTTTGATCAACATTTTTATCGAACGAACGAACATTTCCTTGGAACGGTCACTGGGCAATTACACAGTACATAGGCTTTCAATTATGTCAAGGAATTACACAACCACTATCGATTACGTATTGTCTTGTATGTCAAGCATTATCGAAATGTTGTTGGTGATAATGTCCTCAACCAAATAACTGATTCATAGGTCAGGGCCGCACGACAACGTTACAAGTTTACGACGTCTCGACTTGTTAAGCAGATAAAGATCTGTACGAAACAATCGATTTTCTTTTACCTACGTGTGTCATTTGTTTTCAAATTTAAATTGCGAAAAGACGAATTGTACGTTAAATACTTAATTCAACAAAAAAAATGTTTTTAAACTTTTGCGTTGCGTTTTACAAATACATGATAAAAACGGGACTAAACGCTGGGATATTTTAATATAAGTACATTATAATAGCACCTACTGCTTAACGTTTCGACCATATTACAATTACCGTGGTCACAAGCGGATTGAAGGCACACGGCGTCGTCTGCTACGCCCGGCTTATGCATCTTCGGATCTTGTAGATCTTCATATTTAGTCCCATTTATATCAAATATTTAAAAAAATACATCAATGGAATAAAAACAAGCCTTTCTTTTAGTTTTATTTTCGATTGAATATTTTATTACGATAACGTTACTCCCAAATTTGTTCAAAGGGCTAAATGAAAAAAGAAACTAGAAAATATGAAATCTCAAAACAAAGTTCACTAACTTGGCCCTCGCATTATCGACTTATTTCAGACGAAGCACTACAACATTGGGATTTCGTTCCGACCCTAGTTTGCAATTCTGTTCACTATTTATGCTCAAGTTCGTTCAGGTTGTTGACCCTATATTTGCTGATGTTAAAGTCTCTTAGTCTGCATTTTCTATATACTTAACTGCCTGGTTTCATGTACGTATATTGCACGAAATAGAAGCTATTTTTGTAACTTAGTATCTATCTACTAGATTTATTATTAGTAGGTAGGTACTCCTTCGCACAATCTCTCTTCGGTCGTGTCACACAGGGGCGTCCCATCGAATTAAGAGGGTAAGGGAATAGAGAGGACACCTGTGTGTTGTGTATGTGCGTGTGTTGCGTGCGCGCGCGGTGTGTGGGAATGTGTGTGTGGTGTGTGTGTCAGTGTGTGTGTGTGTGTGTTAGTGTGTATGTGTGTGTGCATGTGCGCGCGTAGGGTGTATGTGTGTGTACGGCAGTCAACTGTGAGTACGGCAGTTAGGTACGTAAATTAAAAATTAAGAGACGTAACATACACCACTGGCATTTTATCGATAAAAAAAACATTGTAAGGAAACGTGTACTTTGAAAAATATGTTCTTAAGCGTGTGCCTGAGAAATCACATATTATCATATTCTTTATCCTTAAAATGGTACATTATCTACAAATACTCAATTTGGAAAATAAATGTCCCGTTACCCTTTTCTTTTCATCTGTTCATACCCGTTGAGTGTTGACATATTTTACTGATAAGAAGGATATAACAAAAGTGTCCTTCACAAAGGGTTTTGTCCGACTGCCATTAATACTTCTAATATACACAGTACATACATACAATAAACAACATTTCCTAAAGATAATTGCCAACACTTCCTAAAAAACGGCCAAGTACGAGGTGGGCCCGCCTAATGAATTTACAGCTGTATGCATTGACGTAAACGTTAGAAAATGTCAGTAGGTACGCAGATAATAGGACGTCTAACGTAAATTGTGGGTGCTGTGTAATAGTGAAGCTAAGTTTAAGTTATCGATATTAACTTTAACACAAACACTAAATTCTGAAATAATTAAAGAAATAAAGATTTTTTTATTTATGTCAATTTGTATGACTAACCTAAAATTCCTGAAAAAATTGTGTCCTAATTTTGAAAGTCTTTTTGCCATCAAGCGCTACGTAATTTTTTACTCAATTTATTGTGGTAATGCTGAGAGCTAACGCTAGTTCCATATACATAGTTTGAACCAATTGAAATTCTAAAGCTAACATATTTATGATAATAAGAAAACTAGAAAGTATTCAATAACTAAAGCTCTTATCCTACAACACTAGCTCTCACATAAGCTGGGACCGATGACCCATCAAAGGTCACAGATATATTAAACTTTTACTTCAGTGGCGACAGCAGTACTGATAACGAAGATATTCAACGAAAGCTTTGGTTAGTTCAATGTATGCATGTCTTTGTTTTGCCACTTAACCCTTTATAGGACGGCCCATACAAAGTGGCATACAAACTGGGCAGTCACCTTAAGGTCGATAATTCAACGATTTTTAAAACAAAGTTGACCTTAATGATTAAATACGACAACCACTAAATTGAGGTGTGCGTTAGGGTACTACTTATTTCTATAGAGTGTATTCATGAAAATTTTCATCACTTCTCTAACCAACTGCCATTCTGAGGAACGATTGTTTTATTATAACTTTTTCAAATCCACAAAAATGCTAATCCATCTACTAATACAAAAGTCACGTGACTTAGAACGTCACTTTGTACGGTGAATCAAAAAATCTCGTAGAATAAAAGAATTGTTCAGAATGGTTAGTAAAAGAGGTGGTTAAGGTGAAAAAAAGTATTTAGCGATACATTTTGTATGTACAATTGTACATAATATTGTATAGTTATAAAAAATTTATTATGTTACAAAAGTAGCTTACCAGGCAGGATCCATGAGCACATTCTGCCCACTGAAGCTGAAGATCCTCGGAGCGTGGGCAAACAAGGCTCCCGACCCGTCGAACATCTCAGCCCAGGAGTTGAACAGGACGTCTCCTCGGATGTTCACGACTGGGGTCTCTCGGTTCGCCCAGCTTACTATGGAGTCCATTGTCTGGACCCTGTGTTGGACAAATAAAAGTATAAATGTGATGAATTAGAACGTCTTTTAGTTAATTTAATACACAAGGCTACAATTAAATACATTGACCTGATTCCATACTAAGTACCTTTGTGGTACAGATATACGGCAACAGAAGAAATACAAATATAATACTTAAATTACACCTAGACACTGAACAAACACAAGTGTTTATCACACGAATGTTTGAAAAAATATTATTATTATAAGAAATTCGAAAAAATACAAAAGTAGCAAGTCTGCTGGCTTTTTCATCTGTAGCTTTTGGGTCGATTTCAGCGGCCCAATTTAGATTTATGGAATAATATCATAATATTATTATGATTGATTAATGATTACAAAGTACCCTGTTGACACAACTTTGGCGAGATGTAAGAAGGTACCACCAATAGTATCTTTAACTCGTTATGATTTGAGTGAAAACACAATGCTAGAATATTTAAGTCATTTTATGCCATGCGAGGAATATCTTTACATTTCTTTAATGGTACAAACTCACCCATTGTTGTGTCAGTTGTACTATTAATGGTACTACTGGCACAAAGGGCAAATTACCGTTGACTATTAATTTTGGTTTCAAACACTAAAGGTTTTATTCAATAATAATTTTGATACGAATCAAACTTATTAGGATTAATTTTACCATGAGAACAACAAACTAAGCATTGGTTGCTGTAGGTTATACTGTGAATGACTCTGGTCATACAAAGGTGAAACTAAATTGGTCTCGAGCTATTTGGAATCACGATACAGCAGTTGTAATTGAAATTGTTTCCATACATGCTCGCCATAGAACACTGGTTCTAAACGGTTTTGGAAAACGAATAGATTTTATCGATAGCACATAAAAAGTAATTGTATATTATGATCAAATTATTCCTAATCGTAACCTAGACTTATGATTTACAAAAATCAAGAAGTATTGTTTCATGTTCTGTTTTTTACTATAACAACTCTAATCATAAGTAACCATAAGAAAAAATCAATTATAATATGAGGTGCTTGTTAGAGTGAAAATTGAAATACAATAAAGATTATAAGGTTATAAAGGTACATTTTAAAAGATTTTTGCAGCGGGAGTCTAGAAATGATAACGCATTTTTTTTTTGTTTAAGTCATTGCAAAAAATACTGATTTGCGTATACTTTGCAATCGACCGTATTTTACCGACAATTTTTTTATAAGTATCGATACCGCCCCATCACTAATTTTACCATCCCCAACAGCTCGGTAGTACGGCTAATTTGAAGACGGCGACAGTCGCACAAGGCACGCTCGATTACAGATTATATAAAATCAGAATGTCTCTGCTGATTTAAAGTCATGAGGGAGTAATTTGAATGTTGAACATGAGTCGCACGTTCCAACAAATGTAGTAATGAATAATGTAACATTTTGTGTTGGAGAAATAATATGTTAGAGCAAGAGACCACGATGGCCATACTTTTGTCATTTTATGAAAGTACTTCTGTACATATCTAGTACAGGTAATTCTGCAGTGATTTTTTTTTTTTTTCAATGATAGGTGGCAGACGAGCTGAGACCAGACGGATCACCAGTAAGCGATTGCCGCTACTCATAGACACCTGCAACACCAGTAGAGTCACTTTAACCCCCTTTCCCCCAGTTTGGACTCCAGTACCCTCACTCACGCAACGACACACGCAGGCGCTGCTTCACGCCGGTCTTCTGTGAGGCCGTGGTATCACTCCAATAGAGCCATTCATGTCAAAGCATGGCTCTCCAACAGTAAATTCATAATAATAATAGAGATTTGGCTGTGATTGCGTTCCAAGATATTCTTAAGAAGATAATCTTTCTTTTGACCACACACAATGTAGGGCTGCTCGAATTGTCATTGAGTTGACTCTATATGTAGTCGGCTTGATCCTCTAGCTCTGCGAGATATTACTTATCTCTGTATCTTTTCACATTTATCACGTGGAATGCTCTAAGGAACTGTTAGATTTACTAACCTCATTTTTTTGGAACGATTTGGCTGTAGCAGTATTTCTCGACGGCTACGACGCGACTTAGGAAAACTACCTTAAAAAAACGAGCGTACTCTTTTTTTAAAAGTCGGCAAGGCATCTATGGATTAGAACTAAACCGGCCGTATAGGGTCGTGGTTTGAAGCCAACTGTGCATTTTTGAGATGAAAATCGCTTCATTATAATTACCTGACTTGGACGGAATCGTGAATTACACACTTAAATGAGATAGATACAAAATTAGGTGAATTGTAAATATGATGTAAAATTTAGTGTCGGTATCCCAGTATACTATTAATAAAAGGTTAATCTCACATACCACGTCAGGGCTTATTGGTAAACCAAAAACACGAAACACATTGCGCGATACAATCAACGCCTTGCGCCATCTATTGGTAGACAGTGGAACGCTGTCCCGTGACAAAGTGAGGGCCACTATCAGTAATATTTTTACAGCCCAACTAGGACTATGAGCACGCATGACATGTTTGGACTCCGATCGATTTTCAATTTGTGTCATCACTAATGTGCTGTCCAACTTCTGTTTTAGCCTAAAGTTTGTAGAATAAAAGTTATAATCAGTAATTGAAAGCATCAAAAATGGGAAATACTAAGGCAGGACCCTAAAGATATGAGAACAAAATAAGTGAGTTCGAATAAACTGAATGTCGTACCTAACATCATCATCATCATCAGTCCACCTACTTCTAAATGTAACTTCTTTATCAGGCTTAGTACCTACGGTCTCCTGCCTTATACATTGTTTCTCTGCTACCGTTACAATATCGGGCAGGTGGTCTATCCAGGAAACATTATTTACAATTTTTGCTCTGACATTCCGCCATTTTGAAAAGAGCACTAAATAACTAAGTACTCAGAGCAGGTAACTAAGGTAATTGAAAATTACTCTATTTATCAAAACTAATCGACCAACAATTAAAAAGCAATAAAATTTAAATAAAATTATAGCATCTGTCTTTAGAAGTTTCATATAAATTTCCATAAGTAATTTTCGGTTTTACAGTCATTGAAGCCGACGACATAATTATGATCGCGTGAGCTTGACTATAAAACCACAAATAGATTTGATATTTTAGTTAATTGTAATTGTATAACGATAGTCGTTTATAACACGTTCTACCCATTTTACCATGTTTTATGGTATTTTAAGTCAATGATATGTTATGTGGAGACCACGACTCGGTAAACGTAGTGTCGGACGCCCTGCTACAAGACGGGATGACGACATTCGAAGGCAGGCTGGAGTGAGCTGGATGAGAGTGGCCGAAAATCGGGAGCGGTGGCGTGCATTGGGGGAGACCTATATCCAGCAGTGGACGAGCTTGGGTTGCTAATGATATGTTATAACACGTATATAGTCATGGTATGGTCAAAGTATTACGTTAACATTTATTTATTTTTCTCATTTTAAAATCATAAAATTTATTTGTGTACCTAATCTGTTTATCTATTTATACTGTGTATTTAAGAAATTATTTTCTACAAACAATGGCATAGTACCTTATGACCGAATCGAAAATATAAAACATTTATATATTTATTTATTAGGAATGCTTACAGCTTGACCATTGCACCATCTATGTTAATATTTGGGAACTAATAATATTTCAAAATGAAATAATGACGGATCAAGAATCAGGGAGAAATTCTCGTGCACCCGGCATTGAAGTCGAATTAAGAGATTTCATGCATTATACACTAATCTGTAATTCAACTCCAATATCGAATCGAATGAATGAGTATTGCCCCCCAGATATAGCAGAAAAGAAGTGTTACATTGGTGTATGATTGGCATACTAATAGTTGAAGTAAACAAGTTATTTACCTACATCTTTAGCTACTATTATAAAGAAAATATACATAAATTATAAAGTAACTTTTAGCCACTTTCCTATTTGCTGTACAAAAACCATATGTTCACACTTTTATCCACTTCTCCTGAAATAAAAGCCTTCTCGTAAAAATACCTTTAGGCTTCATCAAAGAGCTAGAATATGAAGAAAAATACCTAATATTCTTTCATATTATTTGGCCTAACAAAAGCACAAACACAAGGCCGCCAAGAGATCAAGTAAAAATAACAAAAATATTTATAAAGGACTGTTACGTCATGGTTAGCAAAAATATTGAGTAGGTATTATTTTTGTTAGGGAAATTATGTGGAAAATAGCCTATGTTTGAGATGAAATATAAATATAGGAACGTACTTTGTCAATAAGCGAACTTTTTTTAGAGAAACATTTTTATTTGTGCGCTGCATGATTTTATCAAACGTAGACCGAAGACCGAGTACCGAACGTAGAAGAACGACGGTTGACTTTCTAATCGCATTCGGTGAAATCTTGCGATTCTGTTTGAGTCGTCTCTCTTATTATCCATCTTTTTGGTGGGTGACAATATAAATAAATAAATTCTCCCAACATCTCATACATCATTTCTCTACTTCAGGACCTTTTATACTCAGCATACAAATAAAATACAATTTTTGTAAACAATTAGGGTCAAGGCTAAAGTTGGTCGTGAAAATCTTTTAAATAAACAATGAATGTAAGAAAATTAATCTCGCTCCACTTGACTCGAAAATTTATTAAATCTTTTGTACTAGGCGGTATTGTGGTGAAGTTTTTCTGTGTATTGACGAATATTTTCTTTACAAAACGCTTAAGAAAATGTATTTAAGTTTAGTTTTTATAAGAGAAATATGTACAATATTAGTACGAGTACGTTGGAAAAGGCTTTATTAATTGTCAAAATTAACCTACCTTGGTAATAATGCTTTATGTTTGATGGCATGGTATGACCCATAGGTAATATTTAGCTATCCAGATTGAGAGAGTGAATATAAAAAAAAAGGAAAGTGGCAAAGATAATTTTCTGATTGCCTTGGATTCAACATTTTGTCTCCAACTCGAATAGCATCGAACATTTTTGAACATTGTATATCTTCTTTAAATTACCTACTAAAACTACAATGAATTTAAACCAACATTTTAATTTATTTTGTCATGGAATTAGTGAGTTTTTTTTTTAGATAGGCTAACCTAAACTTTTATAATCTTCTTGTTCTCTCTTGCGTAAAATCGAAGTATTCCTCCAAACGCTCTACCTTTTAAGATCTCCAAACGCTGTACCTTTCGGAGCGCCCTAACCAGAAAAATTCTAGCAGAGAAGGATATCTTTATTAGTGAAGAAGATAAAACTAATCTAGTGTACTTTATTGCACATATCAAACTGACTAAATAACAAAGAGCTACTCGTATGTATAAGTACGGTTTTAGTGCTAATTCAATCTCACCTAGAATTTGCTTCATTCAATCATAATATCGTTGTAACGATTAAAAATCACTAGCAATAATGTATGTAGAAATGTACTATGTATGTGAAAGAAAGTGTACTTTTTATTTCGTTCGTTGGAGAAAAAAAGGTTTTTTTTTTATTTGCAGCCACAATGGCTCCCCGTCGGTATTCACGTAATCGACGCCACGTCGTTTGTCACAGTAACAAGGGTTACTCCCAGGTAAGCATGAGAGCCCTAGATAATCTACAGATGCCACAAATCTTCCAAAGAGTGGCAATATTGTCCGCAAGTGGTGTAAAATAATGCCTATGATTGTAAAATTGCAAACATTTTAAAAATAAAACACTTATTTTTCACATTTGTATTTTTTTTTTGTTCTGTTCTCGCCTTCATTTAACGCCACTTGTTTGCAATGCTACACTTTTGTCATAAAAGAGACATAACTTCAAGGGCCGATCTAACTAACATAATAACGACATAAAACTATTTGAGAATTATTTTTTCCCGTCCTTTATAAATCTTGTGTTAAAAGTGACAATTACTAATTTTGCAACTTTCTGAGTCTTTATTTTGTGTCCTTGGTCTAGATTCTGACTCATACTTGTTAGTATTTTTGTACTACATTTATTAGGCTAGGGAATTCCGTTTTGTTATTCAAAATGCTTAGTAATTTATTCACTGCCATCGTTCATTAAGGCTGAAAAGTTAGTGATATATATTGTTGCCATTAGGTTCTTTTCGTAAAGAGAAAGGCCACGCCTTCGTTTAATAATAGCACAAAATAATTTAGACCCAGAGCACCTACGTCGCCAGACCGCTAGCTAAATAGGTTAGCCACACATTCATATGTGCTTGCGTACAGAAATCTCAGCTTGTTTCTAGGTGAATAACAGAGACAGACGTGCGAGAGAGAACTCCTATTTTTCAAGATCCGACCTCCTGTTCCTTCAATCTCTCGGCATCATTCTGGTCGAACCGGCTTATTCTCCCAAAGTTAAAACAGCTGCAGTAGCTAATAATATAGCTGTGAATTTTATGTATAACTGTAGTTTTTTTTTATAGGATAGGGGGCAGACGAGCAGACGTATCACCTGATGATTAGCGATTACCGTCGCCCTTGAACACCTGCAACACCAGGGGCTTCGCAGGTGCGCTGCCGGCCTTTTATTTTATAAATCATAATGTTTGTTTTATGTGATACGTGGCAGACGAGCAGGACGGATCAACTGATGGCAAGCGATTGCCGCCGCACATAGACATCCGCAACACCATTGGAGTCACAAGATCGTTCAACCTTTAATCCCCTGTCCCTCCAATTAGGCCTCCGGCTCGCTCACTCACTCAAGAAACACAGCACAGGCGATGCTTCACGCCGGTCTTCTGTGAGGCCGTGGTATCACACCGTTTGAGCCGGTCTATTCTTGACGTAGCGTGGCTCACACAGTCGAAATGTCACCGAAACCGAAAACACGAAACGCTTGCGCGATGTAATTATACACAGCGCCATCTATTGGTTCATTTCGGAATTCTGGTCCCGAAGCGAAGTGAGGGCGGGCCACTAGTATGTAATATAATGATAAATTTCATTATTTTAAACCAACAGAAAAATCACTTGGCTAACTAGTATTGGTAACAATCGCAAGAGCGATTTAAAAGCTAAAGCGACGTCCTAATTAGCAGATTATAGTTGACGAGTTTAAAAACTCACTTCTATAATATAAAACGAGACCAATGAAAGCCACAACTAAATAATTAATCAAACCACGTACAGTGACATCAGCATACTCATCGAGCCAAGACCAAATCAATTGACTAGCAAGGTCATAGCTGTGCTTATATAATCATATACGCGACCTAAATTCAATTGTTTGGTAGGATTAACGACGTACGGTATAAGCCTGTCAATGTATGGATATGTATAACTTAGATAACATATCGACATCCGCTGTTAGGGGTCGCTAATGACATTTCTAAGGAGTATTATTATGAAGCTTACGTAACTAGCCGGCTTATTTATTAGTTAATCTATACTATTTATTATGAGTTAAATTCTATAGACGTCCAAGGTTTATACAGGGCTATAATTTTGTCATTGATTTTGTTATATAGTACAAAGAGCGCGGTGGTCTCGATTTTTTTAAATACATTTTATGCAATGTTATTGTCATTTATTGGATTTTTAAGTATAATTATGATATTTATTCACTTTTATTTAGTATTGTAACTTGCAAAAACGTTTGCAACAAATATGTATTCAGACAGTTTTTAAGTAACATTATATCTTTTTTCGAGCTATATAATGTATTAGGATACGTATAGGAACGTAAAGTTTTTTTATTTGTGTGCTTTTCCTCAAAGTATTTCACTTGGCAATTGGTAGGAATGTTTGAGAATTCCATCAGTGAATTAGAGAACATTCCTTGTTATACGGAGCCTGTGGTATGTGACCCTTTGTATACTAAGAATTTTGAGTCCGCTAGGTACCTACACTTACTAAATGTAAAATAAGATTTTGTTAAAAGGTTATGAATGGAAACATTAAGAAATAAACATGGTATTACCATTAGTTCACGTACGTAATTGTATTTTATGTGTGTGCGCAAGCACGCAATTACATATTTTTGTGTATTTGTTGCCTTTTTCGGCAACGTACTAATGAAATACTAGAATTGACACAGTATAAAGTTTGTGTTACCAGTCTACCTAATGATGTGATTATATTTATCCACTCAAGTATAAAAGTACGAGTAGCTCGGAATGTATACCTATGTAGGGAAGACATAAAACACATTCTTACCTTGACGAGATGAAGGCACGGTAGGTCCCTTCCATGTTGGCTCTCTGGGCTTGCCTCCTGCATTCGTAGTTGGTGCTACTCACTCCATGCATGTCTCCCGTGTGGGGTTCGTTGAGGGCTGCCAGCCTTAGCTGATGACAAAAAAAGTGATTATACATTGAAAAAGGATTCAACACCCTTCCCGCACAAAATAATTACACACACAAGGTAGACTCAGCCTGATTTTGAATTTAGAAGAGTTCGTTGACATATGCTAGGGTTCTTGCCCGGCATGAGTACAATAAGCGCGGCCTCTACCACAGACCTCGACAGTTCGACAATCTTATTACATAGGCTAGGATTAATGTGGTCGAAAAGGCGTATTTCCCCGTTAGTGCGCATGCGTGAGTACATGACACGTTTTTAGTTCTTAGTGGGCAGTCTACTTTCTGTGTGTAATTATTTTGTGCTTCCCGTGTCTACTTTACCCAATGAGCACAACCTTCATTTTTTTAAAGCTAGAGTAAAAAGGCTATTTGTAGGTAATCTCGCTTTGTGATAAGCATTTTTGTAACTCAAGGGTTCAGATGAAACCAAGAGCAAGCCAATTGTTAATAAAAATAAAAATTAAAGGATTTAAGTTGCTAAATATTGAGTAAGTTAAGACCGTTTTTTAGCATTGGCTTATTATTATTATTTTTTTTAAGCGGGCGGCTATGCAGGTCTTATTCAGACCAGTATCACTGCGACCAGTTTGATCTATTGTGATTCAAGCATTGGCTTACATGTTAATGTAAAATTTGCCACACTAATCCATAGGTCGATACAACTGATGTTCCCCTAAGCAGGTGCTACACAAATTTCTGACCCGCTTTGGCTGTATTTTCCGAGTGAGTAAGGGTGCCAGAGGCCTAGTTTGAATGTGAAGGTGATTTTAAAGATTTGCAGCACACTTGTGACTCTCGTGATGTTGCGAGAGTCAAAGAGAAATGGCCATCGTTAGCCATCATCGTTGATCCATTTGCTCGTCTGTCACATAAAAAAATGTATAACCAGTCTAACCCTTTATTTTAACTGTAACATTGACATTGAAGAAGATTACTACAAAATGTGTGTTTCACAAACAATCACAGATTCTGTAGCTAAATTATACAGCTCGCATCATAAGGGCCAAAACTCCGTGCTCGTCACGAGATTCAACTGTTCCCCTTCATACTAACCAAGTTACAAGATAAACCTTGATTGTACTGAGCTTGACTGGATGGGAATGGGAACATAGATACTTGTTTTTTTTTTATCTGAAGAATCAAAATGGTCTTTCATGGCGTTTCACAAAAAACATTATATTAGCACCATATCCTAAAATGTACTTTCATTTGTTTATCTAAAGGAAAACATAAGAAAAAACACTTTGTTGTAGTTTACAGTCAAAACTCTTAACTAGTCAAAAGTACTGTTGACTAGCAAAATCAGTCAAAAGTACTTTTGACTAAACAGGTTGGTCAATAATACTTTTGACTAAAATAACAGTTAAAATTCCTTTTGCCCAATAGAGCTAGTCAAAAGTACTTTTGACTAGGTGAGTTTTTTGAGTCTTACGATGATAAAATAAAAACAAAACGTTAGCCACACATATATACTTAGAGCCCTACAACCACTTAAAAAAACCTTTACAAAATTATGCTAACCCTTCCATTCCACACCACCCAGTTAGTGGTTCTGATAATCTCTGCCGACTATAGATACTTGCAGCTAAATCATACAACTGCGATCGTTAGAGCCAAAGCTCTGACTCCGACACGAAACTGACTGTTTCACTCTAGCCTAATCAAGTTACTAGATAACCCTTGGTTTGATTCCACTGAAATGAACCCTTGTGTTCATTTATCAGATGTACAATGGGGATTAACTTGAAATGTTTATTTATTTTTGGTTCATTTTGTAAGTGAAATAGTGGAAAAAAAAATATTTTAGGGTTCGTCTTGCACATAATTTTTTGTTTTTTTTTTTTGTTTAAGAGTCCGGTGTGACTACAGCTGGTTGTACCATAATATAATATATAGTCATAGCGTCTAATTTGGATTAAAAATTTGCCTCTAGACTTAGTAAGCTATACGTAATTTCGTAAGGAAAATCTTTAAAGGACCATCACTCTTTTAGACAGCTATGCTTCTGGCCTCTGCGTACGAGTAGTTATTCCAATTACATAGTTACAGTTTATATTAAATATCTTTAATTTATTGTTATGGTCAAAGTTCAACCTTACAATAGATTCTGACTATTTCACTCGTAACTAATCATGTGATCACCTTTAGCTTGATTTCACTTAACACTAGACCCTCGAATTAATGTTATCGGATGTGCTTCAATAAAGAGGCAATCTTTGCAATTAACGTGGTACTCTACTTAGTTAAGAAAAGAGTGGAGAAAGAAATTCACGCTCTTACAAAAGTTTGCCGGGACCAAGTATCAAAAAGTGATAATATTATTTTACTCCGCCATTTTGTTAGGGACGCCATTTTGTTTTTTTTATTGTACAAAGATAGATACTGTATCGTACGTAACTAATGGAAAAGAGGGAAAAAAATTTTTCATACAAGTTTTATTTACGAAATAAAAATGTCATCATTATGTTTCATCACTTTATCTTTGCGGCCATCTTGGATTTGGATTATACCAACATACTAAGTCAGTAAGCTATTTACATGTCGTTTTATTTTTCTATTCAAAGAACAATATTTCTTTTTATTCATCTACTGTCAGTAGAAATAACATCTAGTAGGTACTATTTGCAAAACCAAATACCTCCGATTGTTAGGTTGAAAACCCCCAGTCTGACACGAGAATCCGACTGTTACACTCAGGCCAATCAAGTTACAAGATAACCCTCGCCTTGATTGCACTGAGGAAATGCTAGACCTTTGTGTTCATTTTATCAGATGTGCCTTAGATGGGGGCATTGTAATTAACTTATCATAGGGTGTCTATTTTGTAAGGAAAGAGGGGAAAATATAAACTCTATTTTTTGGTTTGCCTCAGTAGTAAGCCTACCTACCTAAGGATACAGCCAGCCACTTTAAGGCACGTCTAAATACACGCTCTTGGTATTTCCAGCTTGTATTTCATAAAAACTTGCTTGTTTGAAAGATTCATAAATAAAAAATAAAACATTTTGTTGCAATTTTTTTTCTTTTCTTTTTCTTTTTCGCATAAAACACTAACAAACTAGTATGTAAAAGTTAGATATACCTCGTGTTTATTACTTACTTTATTAACATTTGGAAATAATAATATTTTATTTACTTATATACCTAAGTACTTATAGTCTTCGCAAAGCATGTTATAATTAACATTGGAAACTGTTTTTGGCTAAAGTAATATTTAAGTTAAACTATTCATAAGGAATACAAAAAGCTGTATGTTTTCTTAAACTTAATAAAAAAAAAAATAATTTCAGCGGGACCACTCGTGTTTACTGTGCCCAATATTGGCAACCTTTACAAAACTAGGGAGTATGTCTTGGTACTAGATAAATGTATATGTAAGCGACTATGTGATAGGTTGCAGACGAGCAGACGGATCACCTGATAGTAAGCGATTACCAACCGGAGTCACAAATGCGTACACCCCTAAACCCAGATGAGGTCTCTACCCTCACTCACTTGGCAAAGCAACGCAGGTGCTGTTTTTCTCTATTTCTTATGAAGGTTTGGTATTGCTCCACTGTTAACAAATGATACCTATAGATTTAAATTTTCATATTTGTAGTCGACAAATATTTAAACTTGCTTTTAAATTTCACGTGTACTTACCACTGGACCTTCTAATAATTGATTCTTATGATGAACAAGGCTTGATGTTTCCAGAATGTTCTGAATTGGCACTCGAGTTGGGCTGTTAATAGGCGGAGCATGTATTGCTAGTAAGGACCCCATCTGGAACAATATAATACAGAATTTCATTCAGGACTCAATAGTTAACATGTTCTGTAGTTGAAATAAAAAATATTAAATAGAAAGACAATGCTTGACGAGGTTGAACGGACTGACAAGTCAAATTAGGCCTTGCCTAAATCAACAGTGGCAGACAGTTTTGGGCGGGCAAGCGTCTAGGTCAACGTCCTAGGGTGATCCACCTCACCAGATTTCCCGAATAGACAGTTAGCGTGACGTTATCCCGAAGAAACAAAGAGGAAATAAAACCGATAAGCCTGTGTTCGTCTCCACATTATCTGTGAAGGGATAAGGCTGGCGTGTGGAACGGCATATCGACGCTGAAGCAGGCCTGTCCCACTCCGCGTGTAGGTATCGAACTTGCAAGTACATGCGGCGGCCCCTCCGGAGGGGCCAATTAGTAGAAAATGTCGAGCGAGCAGCGACGCATGCGAGACAGTTGCTTGCGATAGAAAGAGAACGCACTTCTAGGTATGATTAATTGTAGGTGTTGAATGCTGGGCGGTCGGAATTTCAACTTTATGTTATGGTAGCCTGAGTCCTTATTTTCTATAAACGGTTTTTAGGAGTGGGCTTTCTGTACTTGTACTATTAAGTATTATGTGGCTGAATTGTCAATACCTACTATCTAGCATAGGTTTTCCGGGCAAATTACTTTCTTATGATATTATCATTAAGGTTTGATATTACCAGATTAGTACGAACAACTCCTTTTGGCACATAACCGACGATAATTTATTAGGTATTTAATTAAATATAGTCCTCGTTAGCTGTTAAGTAGAAATGGCTCGATACTCTTTTTGCTCCCTCTCTTGACGCGTTCAGGAATAAAACTTTAAAAAAAGTGCCAATATTAATGCATACCTACCTAGTTAAATTTAACCTTAAACCAAAGTAAAGCATACCAACCCAACAAATCGAATCTTTGTTTGGGACCAGGCCATTGTATAACAATTGGAAAAAAAAATAATTATAGAAAAAAAATTAAACGTCAAAAATTCCCAGACGCATTCACATTATGTTGAAGATGATTATTCTAGCAAGTCTTAGTGCGATGACACTAATGCTAAATTATACCCACCGGATAAGAATAGATAGGCCTACATCCCAACAATTTTGCAATAAATAGACTGGTCATTACAGCCCTCGTATCTAATTCCTATTTGCATTGAAAAGGTAACATGCGTAATTATAATCTTGTTACAAATTCATTCAAAACGTACGAATAACTTTTTAATTCATATGGAAGGGCCGCACGTCGCGTTTCATCACGCAATGTGACCAGCTAAGGAAACCTTTACATTGCAGATAATAAATTCAAACTGTTTCCCTTGGAATGCCTCGATATGATTACATCCTACTACTATTATAAAGGCGAAAGTTTGTTTGGATGTATGGATGTTTGTTACTCTTTCACGTAAAAACTACTGAATGGATTTGAATGAAACTTTACCACAATATAGTTTATACATCAGAATAACACATAGGCTACAATTTATAAAAATATATTGTGTGGATTGTCCAAAATATGACGGTAACTGTCAATAATTAACTCCACGCGTACGAAGTCGCGGGCGGCCGCTAGTATTTACTATAAGTTCTAATTTTTACAAAGTGTAGTTTTATATACGAGTTTCTTTATATTATACTAGAGATTCACCCTTATTTCGTTTTGTATTAAAATTTTGCAAAACCCGGTTCTTTGCTTCGTTAGTTCCAAACGAAGTTAATAGATGACGCTGGGTGTCGATTGCGTTGTACAGGTGTTTGGCATTTTCGGTTTATGTATAGCCTTCTGTTTTCTATTGAATGCATTTCTTTATAAAATAGTATAGATAAGTATCTTGCACTTCTAATTTCAATATTGCAGCCAATTTAGTCGAAAAATTGCTCATTTTTGTGTTTTTAGCTTGAACTCAGAATGGAAGAAACTTAACTTTAAGCCAGCCAATATATTTTCTTTATTCTTAAGCTTCGAAGATTACTATTCAAGCGAGGGTTTTTTGCCTTTACCCTCACATGGAAGGTATATGAATATTCTAATATCACGTTTCACAAGTCGGTGATTCTATGTAACGTTTATAGGCTTAATAGGGCCTTACGCTGAAATTTCAGAATAATTTTTCCAAAGGTCCTAAACACACTTTCCTTAATAAAAGTATCGGAATCTGGCTCTTTGGCGATCTGTCCATACCAAAGAAGTATTCTTGATATTTAATAAAATATCACACAAGACATCATGCCATACATTTAGCAAAAAGTTAGCTTAAACACTTGCATTATGGATATCAGAATCAACTGTAGAAAGGTTCAGTTCGTAGATAACTACAGGTCTGGTCCTGGAGGCGAATTGTCGGTTTTCACCTTCTATGTCGAGTCGACTTCATGGAACGCATAGACCAATAGGAGAACAAGATAAGGAATGTCGACTGTAATCTTTGCTCTCCTATTGGTTGTCGGATTGGCCTCCTGCATAGAGTATTCCTGCTATCTTTGGGATAAATTCTCAGAGTATAAGTACATTATGAGACGCAAGGGTCGCGGGTTCGATTCCCGCACCAACACAAATGTTTGTTGATGAAACAGATATTTGTGTTGGGTCTGGGTGTTTGTAGTTCCTTCGTTGTTTCTGGTTTCCATAGTACAAGGGAAAACCTTAGTTTGGGACCAGGCCATTGTATAACAATTGGAAAAAAAATAATTATAGAAAAAAAATTAAACGTCAAAAATTCCCAGACGCATTCACATTATGTTGAAGATGATTATTCTAGCAAGTCTTAGTGCGATGACACTAATGCTAAATTATACCCACCGGATAAGAATAGATAGGCCTACATCCCAACAATTTTGCAATAAATAGACTGGTCATTACAGCCCTCGTATCTAATTCCTATTTGCATTGAAAAGGTAACATGCGTAATTATAATCTTGTTACAAATTCATTCAAAACGTACGAATAACTTTTTAATTCATATGGAAGGGCCGCACGTCGCGTTTCCATCACGCAATGTGACCAGCTAAGGAAACCTTTACATTGCAGATAATAAATTCAAACTGTTTCCCTTGGAATGCCTCGATATGATAACATATTTGCTATAAGTTCTAATTTTTACAAAGTGTAGTTTTATATACGAGTTTCTTTATATTATACTAGAGATTCACCCTTATTTCGTTTTGTATTAAAATTTTGCAAAACCCGGTTCTTTGCTTCGTTAGTTCCAAACGAAGTTAATAGATGACGCTGGGTGTCGATTGCGTCATACAGGTGTTTGGCATTTTCGGTTTATGTATAAGCCTTCTGTTTTCTATTGAATGCATTTCTTTATAAAATAGTATAGATAAGTATCTTGCACTTCTAATTTCAATATTGCAGCCAATTCAGTCGAAAAATTGCTCATTTTTGTGTTTTTTAGCCTGAACTCAGAATGGAAGAAACTTAACTTTATGCCAGCCAACATCTTTTTCTTTTATTTTTAAGCTTCGAAGATTATATTCAAGCGAGGTTTTTTGCCTTTACCCTCACATGGAGGTATATGAATATTCTAATATCACGTTTCACAAGTCGGTGATTCTATGTAACGTTTATAGGCTTAATAGGCCTTTACGCTGAAATTCAGAATTATTTTTCCAAAGGCTTAAACACACTTTCCTTAATAAAAGTATCGGATCTGGCTCTTTGACGATCTGTTCCATACCAAAGAAGTATCTTGATACTTAATAAAATATCATACAAGACATCATAACATGCGTTTGGCAATAAGATAGCTTAAACACTTGCATTATGGATATCAGAATCAACTGTAGAAAGGTTCAGTTCGTAGATAACTACAGGTCTGGTCCTGGAGGCGAATTGTCGGTTTTCACCTTCTATGTCGAGTCGACTTCATGGAACGCATAGACCAATAGGAGAACAAGATAAGGAATGTCGACTGTAATCTTTGCTCTCCTATTGGTTGTCGGATTGGCCTCCTGCAAAGAGTATTCCTGCTATCTTTGGGATAAATTCTAATCATTGGTAGATGAAAACTAATCAGAAAATTCTCCCAAACATACACCTATTTCATAATAACCTAATACCACATTCGACATTCCGAACCAGCAGTAGATATACGTTTTGAATTGAATAGAGTTTTTTTCTGTTTTCTATTGAATGCATTTCTTTATAAAATAGTATAGATAAGTATCTTGCACTTCTAATTTCAATATTGCAGCCAATTCAGTCGAAAAATTGCTCATTTTTGTGTTTTTTAGCCTGAACTCAGAATGGAAGAAACTTAACTTTATGCCAGCCAACATCTTTTTCTTTTATTCTTAAGCTTCGAAGATTATATTCAAGCGAGGTTTTTTGCCTTTACCCTCACATGGAGGTATATGAATATTCTAATATCACGTTTCACAAGTCGGTGATTCTATGTAACGTTTATAGGCTTAATAGGCCTTTACGCTGAAATTCAGAATTATTTTTCCAAAGGCCTAAACACACTTTCCTTAATAAAAGTATCGGATCTGGCTCTTTGACGATCTGTTCCATACCAAAGAAGTATCTTGATACTTAATAAAATATCACACAAGACATCATGCCATACATTTAGCAAAAAGTTAGCTTAAACACTTGCATTATGGATATCAGAATCAACTGTAGAAAGGTTCAGTTCGTAGATAACTACAGGTCTGGTCCTGGAGGCGAATTGTCGGTTTTCACCTTCTATGTCGAGTCGACTTCATGGAACGCATAGACCAATAGGAGAACAAGATAAGGAATGTCGACTGTAATCTTTGCTCTCCTATTGGTTGTCGGATTGGCCTCCTGCATAGAGTATTCCTGCTATCTTTGGGATAAATTCTTAGAGTATAAGTACATTATCTTTTATACTCTAAGGATGGATCCAACAAATACAAACGTGCTGCGTTGGAATTGCTCGCAAATCGAGTGAAAAGAATTTGGTTCTTTGGGTCATTGAACTTTTTGTGAGGAAATTGCTAACCTTGATTACAGGTGAAACAATTGGTCATCTAGGTTGCATTTCCAAGAATGTTCTAAGGAATTAGGTACATGCTCTTCTGTTAATATATTTGTCAATCTCTATTCTTTTTTAAATACGTTCTATCTAAAAGTTTCGAGATGTTATTGTCCAATGTCCAAATGTCATCAAATTGGATGTCTATTCTCACGTGGAGGGTGGGTGGCATATACTTATATGCCAGTGGTATGTACGAGTACTACGTTAACCCAGTTCGTATTGAATGACTTCCTCTAAGTTTCAGAATTTCTTTTGTAATAAATAAATTGTCTAGCTAATGGTTTTGATATAATGCAGATTTTGAAAACTTTACAAAAAAATTAAAACGTGCTCATTACGAAATCCGCGTCATGGGAACACACTGGACTGAAACAAATTATGAAGGTGAATTAAAATAACACTTACCGCAACATACTGCCATCCAGTATTCACACGCACCAATAACGCTTGCTCTTGTATTACATAAGCTAGCGTTCCCAAAGGAGTATTGGCACCCAGCTACAAACAAAAATTAACAATTATTTTTTTTTAAACAAACATGTTGCTGACACAGAGTCTGTAGGTAGCCTATATCAGTCACCAATCAAGGTGTGAATTATGGTTAGAGGCACGATACATTTCCATTTTTTATGAACCATTAGAAACACATAGCGCGAAACATAAGAGTGGTTTTCCTATAATGCAGATTTTGAAAACTTTACAAAAAAATTAAAACGTGCTCATTACGAAATCCGCGTCATGGGAACACACTGGACTGAAACAAATTATGAAGGTGAATTAAAATAACACTTACCGCAACATACTGCCATCCAGTATTCACACGCACCAATAACGCTTGCTCTTGTATTACATAAGCTAGCGTTCCCAAAGGAGTATTGGCACCCAGCTACAAACAAAAATTAACAATTATTTTTTTTTAAACAAACATGTTGCTGACACAGAGTCTGTAGGTAGCCTATATCAGTCACCAATCAAGGTGTGAATTATGGTTAGAGGCACGATACATTTCCATTTTTTATGAACCATTAGAAACACAAAGCGCGAAACATAAGAGTAGTTTTCCTATAATGCAGATTTTGAAAACTTTACAAAAAAATTAAAACGTGCTCATTACGAAATCCGCGTCATGGGAACACACTGGACTGAAACAAATTATGAAGGTGAATTAAAATAACACTTACCGCAACATACTGCCATCCAGTATTCACACGCACCAATAACGCTTGCTCTTGTATTACATAAGCTAGCGTTCCCAAAGGAGTATTGGCACCCAGCTACAAACAAAAATTAACAATTATTTTTTTTTAAACAAACATGTTGCTGACACAGAGTCTGTAGGTAGCCTATATCAGTCACCAATCAAGGTGTGAATTATGGTTAGAGGCACGATACATTTCCATTTTTTATGAACCATTAGAAACACAAAGCGCGAGACATAAGAGTGGTTTTCCTATGATTTCAAAAATTAAAACCTGCCCAGGATGATATTTGCGTCATGGGAATACCGGACTGAAACAAATTATGAAGGTGAATTAAAATAACACTTACCGCAACATACTGCCATCCAGTATTCACACGCACCAATAACGCTTGCTCTTGTATTACATAAGCTAGCGTTCCCAAAGGAGTATTGGCACCCAGCTACAAACAAAAATTAACAATTATTTTTTTTTAAACAAACATGTTGCTGACACAGAGTCTGTAGGTAGCCTATATCAGTCACCAATCAAGGTGTGAATTATGGTTAGAGGCACGATACATTTCCATTTTTTATGAACCATTGGAAACCCATAGCGCGAAACATAAGAGTAGTTTTCCTATAATGCAGATTTTGAGAAATTTACAAAAAAATTAAAATGCTCATTACGAAATCCGCGTCATGGGAACACACTGGACTGAAACAAATTATGAAGGTGAATTAAAATATCACTTACCGCAACATACTGCCATCCAGTATTCACACGCACCAATAAAGCTTGCTCTTGTATTACATAAGCTAGCGTTCCCAAAGGAGTATTGGCACCCAGCTACAAACAAAAATTAACAATTATTTTTTTTTTAAACAAACATGTTGCTGACACAGAGTCTGTAGGTAGTCTATATCAGTCACCAATCAAGGTGTGACTTATGGTTAGGGGCACGATACATTTCCATTTTTTATGAACCATTAGAAACACAAAGCGCGAGACATAAGAGTGGTTTTCCTATGATTTCAAAAATTAAAACCTGCCCAGGATGATATTGTGCGTCAATGGGAATACCGGACTGGAAAACAATTATGAAGGTGAATTAAAATAACACTTACCGCAACATACTGCCATCCAGTATTCACACGCACCAATAACGCTTGCTCTTGTATTACATAAGCTAGCGGTTTCCCAAAGGAGTATTGGCACCCAGGCTACAAACACAAAATAAACAATACTTATGTAGGTACAAAATATAAAATAAGTATTATATTGGCGAAAAACTTGTGAAATGCTTGTAAATATAATTAACCGCGGGAGAACCTAGTTTTGCCAAAAGCCGGGTCGACTCTATCGGAGTGATACCACGACCTCACAAAGTACCAGCGTGAACCAGCGCCTGTTTTTTGCCGAGTAATAAGGATCCCGATTGGGCACCCAATAGGTGCCCAATCGGGAAGAAAAAGGATTTAAAAGATTAGCAACGCACTTGTGGCTCCGCTGTTTTTGCGGGTGTCTATGAGCGCGGCAGTGGCAGTGGCAGATCACTTACAACTAGGTAAGTAGGTAGGCAGACAGATCATCTGATGGTACGCTTACCATCAGGTGATCTGTCTGCTCGTTTGCTATCTATCAAATAAAAAATAAACTTTTATTTGATTCTTGAAAACAAGTTGCAAAAAACTGAGCTCAAAACAGAAACCTTTTAGTAAAGAACGTTCATTAAAATATATCAAAATATTTATTGTTACTACAGCATTTTAGTAAATTCTACGAATTGTTCCTTCTATTCTATGATTAATGTTTTGTTAACAGTTTAATTATACTCTTGTTAGCATGATAATAATTGGAGGTTGGTTCAGTGACCCCCGTGTCGAAAGTTGTAATTAAGTACTTAGGTACCTCTACGTTCTTTTATTTAAGTTACATTTTTGCTAGATTCAATGTTATGTTTTTATACTTTTGTAAGTATAAATGCTTTTGGTAATGAATGTATGTCTATGAGAAAACTTGATTACTGAGAGCTAATGAAGTAACATGGAGAAGGTTAGTTACACAACTAAGAAAGAGTTTGTCACCTTTGCATTCGCAATATATTCTGATTCTGATTCGTGTCTTCAGCATATTATATCTCTCTCTAATATTCACTCCAAAACATACCGAGATTGCAGTGAGCGCGCTTCCATTATGTGCGTAGCCTATTTAGTACGCGCTGTAGGAAGCTGGCGAATTTTTTTTTTCATGTGATAGGGGACAGGTGAACATACGGATCACCTGATGGTAAGCGATTGCGGGCCCCGCAGCACCAGTGGTGTCCAAGTGCGCGCCAGTCTTTTTTTAACCCCCGTCTCCTCCGGATTATTCATTAAGACATTATCTGAATTGTTTTGATAAGTATGTGTGTGATTTGCACTTACCCGTAGTAAGGATTCTGTGGTTTTGAATATTATGGTCCCAACAATAGCTCTTCCATCTTCTTCATCGTCAAATTCTGAGTTTTCCCCTAATGGATCCACGTAACCTAAAAAAAAGATAATTAGGTAATGTAAGGTATTAAAAAAACATAATATAAATTATAACTATCATTTTATTCAAAAAGTTTGTTATAATTTAATGATTTAGTGGTATTTATTCTATTTAAAGGTTGTAAAGTGATACATTTTAGTATCCTAAAGGCTGCAGTGGGTACTCGTAAATCGCTAAATAAGCAGTTAATATTGTGTCGCTAACATGTTAATTAGCTACTTAACTTACATTACCATATTTAGCTAATAAACTATCCCTCGTTACTTATCTCAACATACCGTATGAATCCGGCCGGAATTGCATTAAGGTGGTTCAAACTCCTCAAAATATGCAAAGGATCCCTTTGTTTACCTGTGAAAATAAAATAATGTCATACTTCCAAAATAAACAGCTAAAATTAACCTAATATTTAACTAGTTATAAATGATGTTTGCTTTATTGCACTAACTGTTAATTTATAACAGTTTCTCACAGCTACCATAGCTGAACCGCGATTTAGCTTAGAACCATTTTTTTAATTCAAGGTAGGAATGAAAATTAAAGATTCCAAATTTGGCACAGAACAGTTTTCACCGCGAGTCACTAATGTAATTAAGTGGAGATCGGAAAGTAGGTAGAAATAAGGAATGGTGCTTATTATTATAACAATAAGAATATACAAATAAACAAAATTTTCTGATCCAATAAGAGTGGAATGACTGCATTACAATTGAATTGAAAATATCAACTTATCACCGAAAACCAATAAATTATTCTGCAACAAGAACTTAACCGCACACTGAAAATTACCAATTTTAACAAGCTGACCGATCATGGATCTTTATATAATTTCATTTTGGAAAATTATTAAATATTATTTGTAACCCTAATTGTTTAAATTAATTTAAGCCGATTAACATAACGACAGTAATTCAATTTCATAGAAATCGTAATGTTGAATTTTGAAAAGGTATTATCGTATATATTGTATTAAATAAGCTATGTACTTAACACAAAACATTATAATGAACGCTGAAAAGAGTTCGGGGAAAACGGTCCATGTCCAATAAGTTCGTATTAATATTAATATCATTTGAAAAAAGAGAGACACGAGGAGTATTTACAAATGAAAGTCATTTAAATCGTTAATATACTTAAGACTAATTAACTAACTACTCTTCTCTACTTGCTTTTGGAAAGGAATCAGAATATTATTGCATTATTTTACAAGACTACTTTAGCACTTTAGATTTATGTAAACAAAAATACATACCTACACTTAATTGATTACTTATTATATCCAATAGTCTGCTCTTTACTTAGTGAAGTAATTCATTTAACGATTCAATTAAAACATTTAAAAAATTACACAAAATTTTAATCAAACCTTCAGAACGAGTTTCCGATAAAGGGAAATTGCTAAAAAGAGCGGTCGTGCGAAACAAAAGTTCCGAAATCAGGTCATAAAAAACCTATTCGTTATTCATTGAAAAGTTCTTAATGCTCACCTGTGGCGGGATCGCGTCGATTAATCCCTGGACTATCGGTCAATGTATCGGTCGGAACTTCGTTGTAAGGCCCGCTCGGAGGCCCGGGGGGACCCGGCGGGCCGGGGGGCCCCGGTACCGAGATGTATTTTATGTTCGACGCCGGGTTACCGGGAGGCCCCTGAGGACCTCTCGCTCCTTCTTTGCCCGGCGCACCCGGGGCGCCGTCGTATCCGCGGTCGCCTTTCTCACCTTTTATCTTTACCGGGACAAATGGACTGTCGTTATTCATTTGTTGTAAGGTCGCAAATAGTGATGTCAACAACATTTACCTATTTCTGAATGGAAATTAAATTGAAATTTTTTTAAATAGACTATAGTCTCCTAGAACAGCACAGTATTACGTTTTATACGAAATATTGATACGAAGTACGTTTAAGGCTTGACACCTTTTGAGTCCTTTTGTCAAGAGGTCGTTATAATTTACAGAGCTCGTCTCGTTTGTATGATGCTCTAATACGGGCCCCATTCCCCAGCTCTTAAAAAGCGTTTTAAAAGCTGGGGCATAGGGCTTTACCTCTACACATAAATCTCGAATCGTGTTCATCAGTCAAAAGTTATTATAGTTACTAAACAATCAAATGTTAATTCATAAACATAAAGGCTCACGTAAGTATTAAGGCATGAGCCACAAGGCAAACCAAGTTAACCACCTAGGCGCGTGGCTTCAAAACTTTTGGCGTCCTACTTTACCTAATTTAGATGGCCTAATTTGAATCGGAGTTCCTCTCCCTGTCACACACGCTGTGCGCGCTTTTGTTTGAATGCGACAGGTATATTCTCATTCGTTACGGGACTTCGTTATAAAACATCCGAGTCCAGCCAATCCGCCTCAAGGCTTTAACAAAACTCGACGCCTCAAGTTTTCTACATCACTAGTCGCAAACACGAGTAGCCACTTCTTTTTTGTTTCGTTCTTGCAAATGAATTTCATAAATGACTCTGATAAATCAAATCTCTTATTCTTTTGTTACGTCGCGGCATGTGCTTTATTTAATAAGCTCTGTATTCTATAAGAATTCTGCTGGTTCGCTTACCTTTTCTAAGTCTAGTGGATTTAGTCCGGGATCGCCCTTTTCACCCTTTTGTCCTGGAGGCCCTGCCTGACCCGTCGCTCCTGGCGGCCCCTGAGGCAAATAATTAAAATGAACATTTTTCTTCTTCATTACTTTGCGAAGAACAAGTAATAATTAACTTTGCCTGGCCTTAATCAGTGTGTCTTACCTACGCGTAGTTAAAGATTCTGTATCATTAAGTAAGGTTCAATATATGAGTATTGAACCTTATGTAATGATTTGGAATCTTTATGATACAGTTTTTTTTACGACTTGTATTTACATATTGACCTTTTTGCCTGCCTGGGGGCTATTCTTCAGTGAAGATTCGATATTGAAGTTGAATTTAGAGATTTCATACATTCGTCCATACAGATTTCTGATTCGACTTCAATGTCGAGTGCACGAGAAGCTACCCTAGACAAGACAATCAACGGCATATCGAGTTAAGTATGTTGAGTGTTTGAAGTAAAATACGAGAATCAGTGTATATTATCGAAATAAATAATGATGCTGTTTCTGTTTAACAAAGTGTATAGTTGATTAAGATAACTAGCGTGTTTCGGCTTATAATCTTTTTTTTAATTTTGAGTTTTTTAATTACTTGAATATTTATGATTTTTACTATGTAACCAATATTTTATCAATTCATTTTTTTATTTTCAAATATTGTTTGACTTTCATTTGACTAGAACAAAATAGTCTTACCGTCCACCCTGGGAGTCCAATATCCCCGGAAGGTCCATTCGTCCCCGGTGTACCCGGAGGGCCAGGCAGCCCTGGCGGGCCTCTAGGCCCTGGTGGACCGGGGTGACCTCGTTTACCTCGTGGACCTGATTCTCCTTTATCACCCTAAAAATTTAAAAAAAGTTGATCGCAAAATATTAGGTTATGTACCTATTATAAGTATACGTGTAAAATAAATTTAGTGTTTCATTTCTAAATATAAAGGCAATTTCTGTCTTGTTGCAGTTGAGAATTTAATTTTGGATGAACTAATAAATGTCGGAGTTCTCGTAACATTACAAGAGATAGAAGAATTAATACAATCAATAGTAAGTTTGCTTATTCCTGTGAAACGGATCTCTCTTCTTTATCTTGTCACTTCTCGCAGTAAGATCGTGTAAGATATTGACAGAAAGATATTTCTAACATTACGCTTTATTATCCGAAGGCAGTCTCCAAGACACTTTCATTGTTTGACACGTAATTGTTTTTTAACGTGAACTAGAAAAAAAAATTATGAGTTAATTATTTACCTTAGTCATCACCAACGCCTCATCTCTCGATATCGCTACTGGTCCTGGTGGCCCAGCTTCACCCTTGTCTCCTTTTGGTCCTGAGTTGCCTTGCAGACCTTGGGTGCCAGGAAGACCTGACGGTCCTATATCCCCACGGTCCCCTGGCTTGCCATCATTGCCAGGGAAGCCTTGCGGGCCTTCTAAGCCCCTTAAGCCTTTTTCACCCTAGGGACAAAAATGGAAAACCTTTTTATACACAATAACCTCGTTATCATTCAGTCATTGCGATTAGTCGTCCAGTCAGGAAGGTCTCTAACACCATAAAACAAATAAATTAAGATTAAGAATTATTATTTTGTTTAGCTTAGAAAAGCCTATAAATTTTGCTATGTCAGAGACTCGTGATCCTGCAGACAAACTATGAAAATAGTTTTGCGGGACTAATGCACTTCTTATGTATGCTTATTTGATTAATAGATAAATAAAATAAAATAAATAAACACAGACGTCGGCTCTAGCTTTCGATATCGAAGAGTCCGTTGACCGACGCGCTAGGTCCTACCTAGCGCGTCGGTCAACAGCAAGAATCTACGCCATTGAATGTATACTAAGTTCTACCACAGAATACTTAATAGTACAAGTTGTACATAAAATTAAACGATCAACTAGTTTTAAATATGTATTTAAAAACGTTTGCCTTATTCACTATGTAAATCTTGAAGATAAATTGTACCTTAGGTATCTTATTGAAAAGGTTTATCAAGTACAAATTCACCTTTTACATTTTCCGACCACTTATACATTACGCTTCTGAGATGAGAATTATTATTCAAGGAAGGTATGAATTTCAATTCAATACGCCGCATTTCGCTGACGTGGCTCAGAAATATTTTGCTACTTCTGTACCTTGTCGATAAACCTGTGCGTTATACATCTACCAATCATTTTGAATTGACTTCAGTTTTATAACACCTAGAAATCCTCGATTCGTTTTCTAGCAGGCGTATACAGGATGTATTGTTATACAATAACGTCGAGATGACTTATCCGTGGAAAGGGTTGTAGTGCATGTCAAAGTTGAAGGCAAAAGAGCACACGGCAGGTCGTTATTTTGATGACAAGAAGCATATAGATGCTCCTTGTCATCCAAATAAACTTAGCAACACTTCCTCGAACCTTACTTTTGTGTATCGGTTTCCCTTCAGTAGTATACTATGCTACGACTTACGACCACGACACATTCAAGAGAATAATATAGCGTTATCCGTTTTAAAAGTCCGGCAACATATCGGTGACCTCTCTGATCATTGCGTATGTGATTACTAACTAACAGATGATCCGTTTGCTCGTTTACCGTCTAAGTATTAAAAAAACAATCTTCTCCATTTCATCATCGGCCCATTTACAAACATGACCTAAATATGTGACAGGCCTTAACCATAATATGCAAAACATTTTACATTAAATACACATTGAAAATGATTTACCTTATCGCCTTTCTCTCCCCGATCAGCCTTCATAGCCTTCAAGTGTTGCGGATCCCGAACGCCTACAAAATTACATATGACGTCATTTATATTCAGGAGCTGTGATGAAAAAGCCATGAAATTGTGGGAAAGTTACCTATTACCGAACGCGGTCATAAAAAAACAGTAAAATGTGTTGTACAGTTAGTTTCAATATAATGATAGGGAAACTCGATTTTAATGCTTGAAGTAATAATGCGCTTATTATTAAAATGAAAGTGTGTCCAAACATAGCGCGCATGGTGCGTGACAGCTGTAGGCGGCATTCACGGGACGCAAATTAGCAGGTCCTACGTGCCAGCCGTCCAATCATAGCACAAGTCAGGATCAGGGATGTTACGAATATTCGCATTCGCATAAATCAATGCGAATATTATGCGAATGCGAATGTGTGCAGGTCGTGCGTGCGTGACTAATCGACTTATGAGTGAGAAGGCAGCAAAACTGTTGTTCTTAAAATATAATTTACCTTTATTAAACTTTGACTACTGAATGTCTGTCAAGTTAGTACATTTTGTATGTTTTTTGTCTTTTAAGTAATAAAAATGATTGATTTATATGTTTTTTTTTACATTTGATGTGACTGTCTTAAGTACTTAACATTCGCATTCGCACATTCGCGGCGTAAACATTCATTCAATGTGAAAATTTTGACACTTCGTAACATCCCTAGTCAGGATGCAGCTATTCCACGGAAATTTTGCGTGCCACACTTAGCGCACTGTGTTTGGACACACATTACGACTCGTGACAAACAGTGTTATGCAATAATCGCCATCATACTCTGTCTAAGGACGACGAAGTAAAAAGCCAAAGACAGGGTGAAATGGCGAACATTGGGGAAGGCCTATGTCTAGCAGTGGACTGAGACAGGATCAGCCTGTCATCATCAGATCATGTGACGGCAGTCGCTTTAATGTAACAATAACCAGAATTATTTAGGAACATAATTCAAGAGTAACCTGCGCACCATAGTGACGACTTTGGACGCACTGGAAATGACCCGCTGTCATTATTTGGTCATGATGATGACTTTTAACATAGCATTGTTCATTATGTCGCATCATTCGGCACTTACCATTTCTTATAGTTTCACTTGTGACAGAGTTGTCCGATATTGTAGGTAATGGTAACGGAGGACCTGGAGGTCCAGGAAGACCTCGGGCACCTGAAAGAAAAAATAAAACTTAGTGTTTGGGACCAAGTTAAGCACTAAATGAAACCCGGAGGAGAAAAAAACTGGGGGCTAGAAAACCTGGCGGTGAGCTTAATATCATCGGCGAAACTAAATGGCTCATGGGCACTGGCTTAGCCATCTCGAAAGAATGGGAGAAGATCGTGCGGCAAAAAGAGCCTACCTGGGTCCAAGGTTTCGCTGAAGGCATAAAGATGAGAAATATTTGCGTGGACACAAGTCTGGGCAGGGCCTACCTAGATGGAGGCTCTTATTATCTGAGGACAAGGCTCACTTTGGGTTGCTTTGAGTGACACCGGAGAGGGATTAGGCGCAGGATCAACGACTTAACGTGCTTTCCGAGGCATCAAATCAAGAAGGTATGGGAATTTAGGGAGTGCACCTGTGTTTGCGCAAACACTTGAGCACATTATATCCTACGTACGTGGCTGATCGTAAAAATCAGCCGCCGTAGCCGAATTGGTTGGAGCATATTATTAGTGTCAATATAACTCCTCAAAATTATGATTCAAACTGTATTAGTAACTATGATGCATGGGCGTTGTCCGTTAAGCCCGGAGTTTGTGGGCACAAATCCCACATGGGAGATACTACTTTGTTTATATAGACGTAGCTCCAGCTTGGAGACGTTGCAGGCTTATAATTATAACCTGGTTGGACGGATGAAAGATAACTCCCTGTTTCATGTTCCGTGTTCCTTAGTACTAATACTTAGTCCATAGTATCACGTCATGCCCCTTGAAGCATTTTATTATGATAAGATATTATTTAAAGCACTGAGACAAAGAATTAATTTAAAAAAGCATTTATAATTTACAATGCGACAAGAAAGTCATGACGACGGATTTTTGTGGAACTTACGGAGATTCCATGTTTAAACCAATGGGAACGAAAGCAGCAGTGGCGCCATCAAATAATTTCATGATTTTTTTGATGCATCATATTTATGTAAAAATTATATAACAAGATTTTTTAAAGGGATACCTAGATGGCAACATGAGCAGACAAGTAGACGGATCACCTGATGGTAAGTAATTGTCGACCCATAGATAATTGCAACACCAGTAGAATCAAAAGATGCGTTATCAAATTTAAAACCCTTTTTCTCCCAATTCCCTCTCTACTACTCGACGAAATACTCCGGTCAAACCGACCCTTTCATGCCGAAGTGTGGTTCTCCCACGTTTAAAAAAGAACGTCGGCAAGTCTGTTACTTGTTAGCTTAGAAGTGCCTATTCACTTTAGCCTTGAGGGTCTAAATGTTAGCGTTCAGGAAAACATTGGCAGTTTGCCAATCATATTATTTTATAAATAAAGGCACAAGGACTTATTGCCAATAAATTCACCGTATTCACTGCATGCTGTTGCTGATGTCTTGGATTGGGGCCGTCGGTTCAATATCATTCCGATTTAATAATATCAAATGTACATTATTGCCTTCTTTCATGGACATTTTTTTTCGCATCAAAGCAAGTCTTATGAAAAGACTCGCACGTTCAAGATTTTGTATAGGAATGTTTGAAATTGGTACCAATAATAACACAGTATGGAAACCAGTGCCTTGATATTTAGGCATTCTCAAATGTTATACCTATAGACTAGATATTGGCAGAGTTTATTATATCTTCGCGTTGGGCCGACGGCAAGCATGAGCAAATTAAATGTGGGAGAGCCACGCTTCGGCATGAATGGGCCGGCTCAACCGAAGTGATACCACTGCCTCACAGAAAACCGGCGTGATGCAGCCCCTGTGCTGTGTTTCGCCGAGTGAGTGAGGGTACAGGCCCACCGGGGGGAAAGGGGATAAAAGGTTGGCAGCGCACTTGTGACTCCACTGGTATTGCAGGTGTCAATGGGCGGCGGCAATTGCTTACCATCAGGTGATCCGCTTGCTCGTCTGCTACCTATCACATAAAAAAATGAGCAGAAAAAAAATATAGAAAACGAGTGAACAGATTTCAGAGTGGAATTTAAAATGATTTCAATGATCTACTAGCTACGCAAACCCGGATGTTTGCAATAATTACACAAAATCAAAAAATTCACACACAAATCGAAACGAAAAGAAACGGTTGCTAAAAAAATGTTTAGAGTACCTACATCGAAACCGTTTCGCAATGAACGAGAATATACATGTCACATCCAAACAAAACAGACGCACAGCGCGGCTGAAAAGGTTAACAATAAAGATTCGGTTGTAAATTATTTAGTTTCGAATCTATATAGGATAATACTTGTTGGGGATCTTTAGATCCTCAAGTTTCTATTTACAAGGCAACTCGAGCAGCGTTATGTCTTCCTACTGCCTATATTCATTACTGTGACAATATCAAATGTAACATTTATTGCTTCCTTTTATGGATATTATTTTTCACGTATATCAAATGCAAGTCTGATAAAAAGACGCACGTTTTACCAATATTCTATGACATATCATTTTGAAAATCAATACGGTTTAAGTTCGTTTATTCGTACTTTGAGGATACAATTTACCAAAATGTATCTGTTCATTTACTTGTAAAAATGCACATGTTCTTATTTTATACTAGTGGCCCGTTCTCACTTCGTTTCGGGACATTAGTTCCATTCTGTACCAAAAGATGGCCCTGCGAGTGGATTGCGTTAATATTTCGCTTTTCTGGACTTGTTGATATCTATAGAATTTTCCTCTTTATAAATAGTAAAGATTTTGAAACACGAATCCCTATGAATATGTAAAAGGAAAACTATCAAAAATCACTGCTGTAGGTATAAACGGTTCCAACCGGCTTATAAATATATAAAACCAAGATTTCTCGTTTTGATACAGCTGCATAAAAAAGTAAGCGGCATCCGTAAAACGAAACGTCAATAATAAATAAAACCTGGCGTGCACTTGAAGCCGTACAAGGGTATAGTGCGAAGAAATAAAGATTTTCCAAATCGTTACTATGAAGCCCTAAAATCTTGCGAACGCGTTTCCCCCGTATAAATAAGGGTCATACTGCAACATAAAATTTGATGGTTGAGTGCGCTTGTTACCTTTTTCACCCTTTTCTGCTGGGCGACCGTGCGCGCCAGGCAGTCCCGGAGTCCCATCGCGCCCGGCTAGGCCGCGCTCGCCTTTAGCACCATGTGGACCTCTTAAGCCCATGTAACCCTGTAACACAGTTATAACATTACGGGTCGAAGGTAATATAACACTACGTTACGAGGGTCAAACCGGACGCTTATTGCATTCGGCCCCGTTTATTATCCGTACGTACGAAATTAGTGACGGTCTGTGAGATTTCACTTTGATTTTGTTAGTTTGCCCCGAATTTCTTAGTGCGTCGTATGTTAGTGGATTATTCGTTCCACCTGTTTTCGTTTATGGAGGCGTTTTCCTTTGGCTGGGCCTTGTAAGGAAAATACACTTGTTGGGAGTGGGAAGTAAGGTCCAATATTTATTTTGGTCCGCCTTTACTATTATTGTGAGGCCATTTCGAACTTATTGGCTTATCTGTGTACTAAAATAAATAGGTTTTGTTCATCATGCATACCATTTTGTTTGTAAAGTTACCTTCTAGTATTCTGACAATTTGATCATATTCAACGTGGATAAATTCTAAGGACATAATTAAGATATAAATAAATACATGAAATAATAGTCTTTATTGCACAAGCCTTATCAGTTGCCGAACTGACAACTGCTGGAGTACACGAGTTCTGGGCCGGAGACCACGAATCGGTAAGCGTAATGTAGTCCGCGCTTATTAAGGCCAGATGAAGTGACGATCAGTGCATGATAGCTGGCAAAAGCTGAATGCAAGAAGCCACAAATCGATTGTAGTGGCAAATATTAGGTGAAAAAAAAAGTGATATTTATTAATTTGGATACCACAACACATATTATGGATAGTGGATACAGATAAATGACAGAAACAAAAGAAAATACAAAAGACAACCAGTCTAGCAGTTATTAGGATATTCATGTTGCTTTAATTTAGATAGTATTTTAAATTTTATAACTTTATATAATATCTAAGTGCATTTATTTGTTTCACGATAATAAAATATAACAATACTACTCGTAATAGCTCACGGTAGAATAAGACAAACCTCTGTGGTTTCATGTGCTATCTTTAACTAAAGAGTGTATGTACCATGTATGTTACTTGATAATAAATAAATAAAAAATCTACAACTGGACAGAAAAGCCCTATGTCAAGCAGCGGACTGCAACTGGCTGATGATATTGGTTATGTAACCGGCACACTTATTTTATTTTGCCAATTTTTCACCTAAAACCCTTTACATAACAACCTTTACCCTCTGTAGGAATTCCCAAACGTCCTTTAAACCACTCGGCAATAACGGCCGGTCATGTAATCTAGGCAAAAAATTACGCCTAATAACCTCCGATGGGAGCTTTGCATCAAACGAAAGCATAATTCAGATTTACGATTTTTCACTTTTTCTGTACCAAATCATTATAAAGTATCAGCCTATATTCTGCCCCACTGCAGGGCAAAGGCCTTAACATAGAAATCGAGTCATTGCTACTATGATGGTGTTAGGTTTCAAAGATCATCACGCTTGCCTTATGCGGATTGGTGATTACAGACCCGAGCTGTTTGAAAAATTGGAAACATACTTGTGACCGATGATTATTACCCGGGATTTGATCCAGGGACCCCGAGATCACGGTCCGGTATTTAAACTTAAAAACGAATACTCGTAGGGCTTACTTTTTAAATGATAAAAGGTGTTTTTAACTAATTAATGTTACATTTTTGTCTCTACTTTTTTTTAGGGCTTTGCACTTTATTAATTTTTGATGTTATATTTTGTTTTATTTTTTGGGGGTTGACGCCCCCAGTTATTTATCGTCATCTGGTATTCATAGTACAAGGGTTGCCCTAGTTTGATGACCAGGTTAATTGGTGTGATTGTCTGGCGCATTTATTTATTATGAAGATTTTATTTATACGTAAATATATTGAAAAAATCCACTTACCCTCTCTCCCTTATCTCCTTTTGGACCGTGCAACCCTCGTTCGCCCTTATTGCCCTGGTAGCCCCTTTCGCCCTGGGGACCGGGAAGGCCCATCGGTCCCCGTTCGCCTTGGGGACCTTGTAGGCCGCTACTGCTTGATCCGTATAATACTGTCGATTCCTGAAGACAATTTGATACATTAGTAACAAATACATTATCTTCTATACTGTTTATAAAGAGATAACTTCTATAGACAACGACAAGGCTTATAGGTAAACCGAAAACACGAAACGCTAGCGCGATGTAATTGGACACGGCGCCATCTATTGGTTCATTTCTGAATTACGGTCCCGAAGCGAAGTGACGGCGGGCCAATAGTAGGTACATATGTATGTACAAAATGACATAGGTACAGTCGAGTTTAAAAATATGTATACACTTTAGGACCTTTGTCACAATACATATTTATAAAAAGTGGAAGTAGTTTTCTTATACATATGTACTGTGACAAGGTCCTAAAGTATATACATATTTTTGAACTCGACTATACCATCCTATCATCTAACGGTCTAGATAGCGTATTTTTCACACTTTGTGGTTTCATAAATAAATAAAAGGTAGAACTTTTTTGATTGCATTGCTTTTTATTTTGTATCATGATCCTTGTATGGTCGTCTTTTAATCAAGTACTTTAATCTTCCGATTTTCCCAAAATACTAGGTCTGTTATGATGCTCCAAAGAATTATGTGGAACAAGAAGCTTCTACTCAACCGATTTTGAAAAATCCAAAGCCTGAATTTAGCGCCTTTTTTTTCTATGTTACATCGACTAAAAACCTACTTAAAATGTGTCAATAGTCATTAAATTAATTGATGGCGCCACTGACACTTATGACGAATTTTACGTCGGAGGCCAAGACTCATCTTGGATCGCTGAGCTAGCGTAGTAAGTAAGATCTGACACTTATGCTATAGGGTATGATATCTTGTGGCATGTAGCGGATATCGTGTCCGGTCTGAATATTAGCTGGTATCTACATTAATTAATTTGGCAACTTTTCATACTAACCATAATGGCAGACGACACGGGAGCAGTTCCAGGCGGACCTGGCGGGCCGGGTGGACCCTGCAAGCCCTGGATGCCATCCAACCCAGGTTCTCCCTTAGGCCCAGGCTGCCCCTCCGGGCCTGATGACCCCTGTTCTCCTCTCTCACCTCGATCTCCTTTTGGTCCTAGAGGACCTGGTGGGCCGGGGTCACCCATTTGCCCCTGTTGGTAGAAAACGTTATCCTCATTAATTAACCGCAACAAACTAAAACAAACACTTACGCGATACAATCTACGTCCAGCGCCATCTGTTGGTACTTAGAGCTTAGTAACTGAATTACGCAAACTGTTGGCCCTAAAGGGCCAAGGTATAATAACAAAGTCCTTTCATCCTCAGCGTGTAATTTTCAGTTGCGTCTAAAGGCGTGGCTTCGGAGTCCACTGATGTACGAGTAATCCAGGTTTTGGTAAATCATATGACATTGTTACTGCCATCTGACTTAAGTAATTCTTAGAGTCACTAGACAAGCGGTTAGTTTTATTGTTAAAATCAATTAACTCAAAACAATTTCGTGGTTTTCATTTCCTCAAACATTCGGAGGTGTGAGTCCAGATTTAGACTACGCTACGACGTCCCGCTTAAAATAAGACTTTTTGCCACTGAACTACCATATCTTCAACATTCAACCGCTCTATTATGTAGAAAAGTATGAACGATTCGTGCAAATAATATCCCAATAATACCCAACTGAAGAGTCGCCTAACACCCTTAAAAAGTTAAACCGTTCTCCCCGCTTTGTATTTCCAATAAAAACTTTACGAAAACTAAAAAAACCATTTTGTATAGTAGAAAATATTGTCAGCCCCAATTCCAAGACTAGTTTGTAAGCCAAACAATTTTGCAGAGTCCCGGGATAATTTGTGTTTTCCGGTGAAAAATTCGTTGTAGTATAGTAGGGCGAAAGTCAGATTTCCCCAGACGCTGACTTAGGCAATACAGTGACAACTCTTGTTTATGCTGATCCTATGTAAAGAAACAGGGTAGAGAAATATTGTAGATGCAGTGTGGATTACAGGAGTTATATTGTGTTATAGAATCGCTAACGAAATAGTGTAGCTATTAAATTTGGTACAGACCCAGAATCTACAAAATACCTATTGGATACTTTGGTGTATCAGAATTTCTCCAAAATTAGCGCTTTAAAGCATAATACATATTTGCAAGGAGAAGATAGGTACGGTACGATTTAAAAGAGTATTATAGTTACCTTTTTCCTTTTTTATATTTTTATTGCGTAAATAAATGTCAGTGTAAAATTGTGTTACACGGGCCAAGTTTCACAGATGGTGATTTAGACGTGGTGACGTAGATAAAATAACGAATTAAACTTACGGTCTTTCCTGGGGTCCCAGTAGTACCATCAGCACCAGTGGGCCCTTGGGGCCCTGGTGGTCCCCGCAACTCTGGAGTGGTTTCCAAGATTTGAGAGATGTCACTCAAACTGCATTTACAAAATCCTGGTTGCACCTAGAATAAAAATAATATTTTATACATCGAATAGTAGGTAGTATTAGCTTATAATATTCTCCTAATGCAAATCAAAAGCCTCCATCATCGCTTTTACGATGGGATTAGGCTTAATAATCACCACGATTGCTTATTGCAAATTGGTGATTACAAACCCGAGTAATGCTCGAAAAATTCGAAAAATACTTTTCTTGCTTAGTCCGGACCTCGAGATAACGGCCCGACTCTTAAACTAATAGACCAACGGGGCATTAAATTTAACGTAATAAATAAAATTAAAAACGTTTAAAAATGTGTCAAAAATTTAACATTATTCTAATTTCTATTAACAATACGATCGTAACCAGAATCTTTAACAAGTGATTAACTAACTACAAATCTTTTTAAGTTTCTTCATCTGTTTAACTCCTGAATTTTATAATCCCGTTCGTGAATAAGTCTTGACGTAATTACAGCCATCACATTACTTTGAAAAATCAAAGGCATTTAATTAATCTTCATTTTCTCAGCTTGTCACCACCACACAAGCGCTGTATTAAATGTCTCCCAAACAATATAATTTAGCTCTAAATCGTTGCATAACATTAATTCGTAATCTCTCAGAGAACAATACCTTTACAAGTCACTATCGAGACCGTTAAGCTAGAACGCCTATGATTTAAAGTCGCGCTATTGTTTACCTAAATTTACAGCCGAAAGACTACTATCTTTGTTACTTAAACACGCGATAACCCTAGAATTACGTTTATCCCGATCAAAAGCCTCAGCTACAGTATAAAGATTCTCAGTATCAGAGCAGTACGGGGCAATGCTTTATACGGTTTGATGAAATCTCCGAATACATTGCAACAGAAACTCAAAGATCGTGACGTGAAACTCTCGTGTATCTAGCTGGCTTCATATTCGTAATGTGATAGACAAACTGCAGGAGTATCGCTTACGCTGAGTAGCTACAATGTGCTATACGAACCGGATAACTACGTAGCCAACCAACAAATGTGTAGACATTCCATCACCGCATCTGGGTAGAAAGACCCAAAAACGTTTCGATTGATAATCCTACAAATAACGGCTACAGTAGCCGATCTTTAGGATGAACCACTTACGCAGGTAATATAAGAGCCCTGAAGTGTGCGCACAAACACTGGTGCAATCCGTATTCTCTTATCCTTATAAACGTGCTTGCTAAGGCACGGGGGTACAAGACCGCCATCTCCCAAACATCGCGCTGACTCTAAAAATTTCTAAAAGGAAATACCAATTTTTGGCCCTACCTGGGGATTGATACCGGGACAGCAAGCACAGCCGCTTCTCAAAGTTGATGGGTTATTTATAGTAGCAATGCAAAATAAATTAATTGTGCTGAGGTACAGGTGGGCTGGCCATACCCCTGACGAACTGGTGGACGATTGTGTCAACTCTTTTATAAGAATGGAGTGGTTGACTCGTTGGTAAACGAAGTGTTAGAGTACTGCAGCAGAATAGTCGAACGATTTGTTAATTGTTGCATATTGAGCACTTACAGGGGGCCTGCAGGGTTGGAACTTGGGGATGACTTACGTCACCAGACTTACGACTTACTTTAGCAATAAATAGCGATCAGGAGCGCTACCATGAGTTGACATCTAAAACTGACATAACACAATAGTTTACTATTGCTCTGTCTCTTTCAAATGCATCACAATGAAAGAGACAAAGCGATAGTTTTCGATATCGGATAGTATTTCAAACTCATGGTAAGGCTACAGCTGACAAAACGTCAATTGGCTTATCGTCTAACCTTCTTCTCAGCATTGACCTTCGTTTCTTGCTTTTGCTTGAACTCTTTATACTGTGCCTAAACTGAAGCCAAATTCGCGACCGTATCTTCTACCTACCCGTCTTTTGTTGCTTCACCCTTTGTTGTAGTGAATGTACAATGGGTGTGAGACTGAATAGGGATGGTAAAGTGTGACTGGGTAATGTCCTGTGCCGTTACAGACTTGCGGGAGCGCAGGTGTCACAGCTCGTTTGCGTGCGGGAAAAAAATACTCTAACTGCCATATTTAGAGACGTCAATTAATTTTAATTGACACTTAAGTCAAATCAAACCAACGAAGATGTTTGCCAGTAAGAAACTGTGTGAAATCCTTGAAAGATGTGGTTGTGAATGCCATTTAGAATATAATAAAATTTATCTGGTTCGTTTATTTAATTTAGTCGTATGTATATCCTTGCACGCCCTCACGCTTAAGAAACCTGTGCTTACACTCCCCCCCACGTGTTTTCGTATCTTTTTTTATGTGATAAGTGGCAGATGAGCAGACGAATCACCTGATGTGTAAGTGACTGCTACTGCCCATAGACACCTGCAAACAATAGAGTCACAAATGCGCTGCCAACCTTATAACCCCCTTTCTCCCAATTAGTCTTCCGGTACCCTAACTCACTCGACGAAACACAGAGCAGGGGGCTAATTTTCGGTTTTCGCTTTATATGTCGTATAGACTTCATGAAACAGATAGCAGATAGGCGCTGTTTTACACCAGTTTATGTGAGGCCGTGGTATCCAAAGCGCTGCTCTCCAACGGTAATATCGTATGTTTTGCTCTAGGCGTATCATCGCGCATCTTCAATCGTTTACCATCTCCCAGACGAGGGATAACCAACCTTTTGTCCAGCCATTGTTATACCGCTGTACAAAAGCAGCCTGATTCTAAATAGGGTAAGGATACTGCTTCGACCCCGCTACAACGGAAGGACCCAGGCCGTTCACACCGTCACCTGATCCCTGTTTAGATAATGCGACCGTTTTAATGTAAATAATGTCCGTAGCTTCCGCTTTTGCATATGCATATTAAGCTTTATTTGGGCTACTCACGATCTCGTAAGTGGTCAATTTGGGGTTTTAAAAAAGAGGTTCTTTAAATCAGGGTGGCATTTAAGCGGGTTTTGTGGTGTAATGAGCTATTTTTAAAACTTATTGACATGCTTGAATGGAATAAAAATAAAATTGCGAGTTTTTTTTTTGTATTATGGCTTGTAACACAATTGCGAGATACGAGCGGTATAGTATTCATCCCCTCCAGTTTTATTTCAACGAATAACTAGAAAGAAGATTATTATTTGCTCCTCTCACGCTGTAGCTAGTAATATTAATTGTTTTTTTTTTACTTTTGATGTATTAACATTAAGTTTAGTACATCTTATGGGGGATGAGTATTTGTTTCACGTGTGAGCAAGTTTTAATTTCGTGGTTTTGTTAAGTTCACTAGCTGCCCTAATGTTATTAGATTTTATGGTTTTGAATTTAAGAAAAGATAAACATATGCATATTAAAAAACTTACCGTGTCTCCTTTATCTCCAGTGAAAACTGCAATATTTGTATAAAAATTAATATTGGCACAAAAATTATGTAATGCTTAAAATTTTAGTCATACATACATCAACATCCCTATTATCGCTATCAATTACGAAAAAGATATATAATAGATAAAGATATAAATTAATTGCACTTGATAGTAAAAATAGAGCCTTACAAATGGTGATATATTACAAGGAAAGTATAATCAAAATAGACTGGCCAGCAAATAAATCGTGCCTCTAGTTGAGTATCATACAAACATGCCCCGAACACAATGTTGGGCATGACGAAACTATAAATATTCCTAGTGAACAAAGAATCACACTAATTCAATAAAATGTAAAAAAAAAATACTTCACACCTCTGCAAAAAAGATTGATTATCATCATAAAAATATACTACTATGCCATTTAATGGGGGCTATTGTGTGTGAAATTGTGACATCTCACATCAAAAATAACCAATCAACGTGTCCAGGACTTACACACGCAATAGCCCCATTAACAAAATGCCTTTCATATCATAAATAACATAAAAAGAGGAACATTCAACACGTGTGCATTTCTCACACCAAATACGTATACTATTACGTTCTTGGTAAATAAACCTATCTCAAAGTTGCGGAGATAAGGAACTCTCGATAACGTGTCGAGTGAGATTGATGTATCGAGGAAAAAATATAAGAAAACGCTCTTACATGGCGAAGAGTGCGACACCACTGGCAGTCGGTTTTCATCTGGGTTTACCTGCGAAAAAAGAAAGATTTTTTGAGAATAATGTTAGTTTTTTTATGTGGTAAATGGCAAACAAGCACATGGATCATCTCATGGTAAGGGATTGCCGCCGCCCATAGACACCTGCAACACCTGTAAAGTGCCTACTTTTAACCCCCTTTCCCCCGAATTGGCTTTCGGTACGCTCTTTCACTCGACGAAATACAGCGCAGCCGCTGCTTCACGCCGGTCTCCTGTGAGTCCGTGGTATCACTCCGGTCGAGCCGATACATTCATGCCGAAGCATGGCTCTCCCACGGTTAAAAAAGGTTAAGATTAGTGGACTTTGATATTCAACTTTAGCTAACCCTGAAATGTGTAGATAGGTACTCATGATCCTGCAAACCTTCAAAAAGTAAGCGTATTACTTTTTTAAAAGGTCAGCGGCTACTTGTGTCTCCTCTAGTATTGCGGATGTCCATGGGCGTCATATCACAAATAAAAGATATCATTAGACATAATCCATTGGTTACACACACTCGTGTGTTTGTATCAACAACCGCACTAACGAGGCCAAACGACTTAGAAGATACTTAGCATGAAAATCCCAAAGCCGCAAGTAAGAAACTTTAGACTAACTGCACCAACTTAACAACTATTTAAAACTACCACACGTAATTAAAACCCGAACTAAGTATTACGCTAAGACCCGTTTTAATTGCAAACTCTGTCAAATTATCTAAAAAATAAACACCAGCCTTAATAGTAAACATTAGAGTTGTTACCAAAAGGTTATCGATAGTCTACGTTATTTTATTATTAGGCATCAGGCAAACGTGTTGTTGATTAAGCCTGATTCCATCATATTAACGATGTCTGGATTTCTATGATGGAGGCCTTTGCCATGTAGTGGGACAGTTACCTACATGCGCTTCTTTACCTGGTATGATGCCGCATTTGAAGGAGACCCTGCTTCATAAGCCAATGATCATGGGCTCGATCATCACCCAATATAAAATATTTGTAACATACTGATGATTGTGATACAAGGTGGTTTTCTTTATTGTTGATATCCGTCACACAAGTACCTACTTACGTAATCAGGTCAATGTATAAAACGTTATCTGAATTTTAGTATTATTATTAGCTGTACCTTGCGGCGTTACCCGCGTTTATTTAGGTATATCAGTTTAAATTATCATAATATCTTTTTTAGCAAAAAGACGCTGAATAATAGAAAAACAGAAAAATTATGTATAAGAGGATTTGGGCTAAACCCACAGCGCTGGCTCGTGGCGGGTTAACAAGGACCGCCATTTAATTTACTCATGATAGTTAACTTTCAGAAATTTACATTGTAAATTTTTCAGAACTGTTTATGTGTATTATAACTTTTATACGGTCAACTATCGACAATGGAACAACCCTATAAAAGGCGCTATTTTATCTTATCACCCGTGAAGGTAAACAACGGGCGATAGTAAAAATTGACTGCTTTGGGACACGGAATAATCACATTAAGGCTCCTGTCCACTTGTAAACTTGTATTGATTACAAGCTCGTTGCCCTAAAGAATATTTTCTATTTATAAAAATACGAGCGGCTCGCCTTCACCTCGTTTTGAGATATTTGTTTCACATAGTACCAATAGATGCCGCTACACGTCGATTACATCGCGCAAATATTTTGCTTTTACCCTTTCGGTACGAAATCGGAAAAAACCCTGCTCGATAAAATAATTTTACAATGCAACGCACTGAAACCATCTCTGAGCTTTTGATTGAAAATTCAAGAGATCCCGGTATTCCAATCCGTTTCGGGCGACATAAAATATCGGCTCACGATTGTTCTCGATTTCAAAACGATAACATAACCGTATTCGACGATTCTTTCGAAGGATTACTGACGTTATCGACTGTAAGTCAGGTGGATTGAGCAAATATTTTACGCAGGTTAAGTGGAATTGAAGTGATTTGAGTTTTACAAGCTTTTTATTCTAATTTCCTTGGAACGATTACTTTTTTAAGTGAAGTGGAATGTCTATGGAATCCTTTTTTGTGATAGGTGGCAGACGAACAGACGGATGGTAAACTTTCATATGGCCGTCGCTTATTGGTTGAAGGTTTCTACCTGCAACACCAGTAGAGTCACTAGTAGAATTAGGAGGATAGGATTCTTAGAGGATTTCGAACGAATCTCTTATTTTCTGTGCAAATTCAGTTAAAAGATAAACTAACTAACTAGTGGTCAAATATTTGACCACTATCCACTATCGTCAGCTCATGGCGAGTTAAACACTTACGAAATTCGTCGGCTTAGTAAGGGGTTCGGTTAGTATAATTGGTAGTACAGCCACCCGGACTGTGGAATGTTGTGGGTTCGAGTCCCACCTGAACCCTCCGAGAATTTTTTAAGTGCAATATTTACTTAAGAATACATTGTAAAGAATTGCTATACCAAAAATAAAAATTATCAGTTAAAAGATCTTTGCAATACAGCACAAAAGGGGAAATACAAAAATATTGTAGCCATAATCCCAAACGCCTTACAAAATGGATAAAAGCCAGAAAGTTTTATGCGAAAAGTCTGAAGGCTAATACTAATTAGAAGAAATGAGCTGAAAAGGTAAAAGCCTGTTTCATGTTCACATTCAACCCAACTCTCGAGGAAAGATAAACATTAAGAGCTAGCGAAAGCATCTAAAACTTGAGGCAAGTCACGTGCGTACACTCTACTTGATACCGACTGTATCAACGGTACCAATAAATAATTCATATTAGAGTTGCCTATTAATAAAAGTATCGATATTTACAATTATATGGTTAGTATGTATATTTGAATAGAATAGAATAGAAAATATTTATTTGGAGCAAATTACAATAGAATCTTAAAATTAATATTAAACTTATGCTACCAAAACGGTTGCCACTCAGCATTATGTCACTGCTTACTTAGCAATGACGCTGGTATTCTGTGGCACCAGATAGACGTCTTTTAAGTTAAAGTCTCGCAACGCATCTGCATTCTGTCTCTGTAACCTTGTTTAAAAAAATATTGTATTCAAAATGAAAATTTAATAATAATGATCATAATTATTAACTGAGTATTTTAAACCAGTGTGAATGTAAAAAAAATTAAACTACACATTATTTGTCATTGTTTATATAGCCTGAGACTAAGTATTTTTATTTTTATTTATTACCTTACGGTATGGCGGATATCCATGGGTGGCCTTAATAGCTAACCATAAATGATCCGCTTCTAGTTTGCTACATTTTTCATACAACTATTTGACATCTTGAAGGACAAATTGTGTTCATTACTGATAGTTATCTATGCTTACAACGGAAGCTTTATTTCAAAAACATTGACATATTTGTCATAGTTTGTATTACTCAATAGTCAGCAAATAATTGGTGTATAACAGATATATAAAATCCGTTAGCTTAAATTTTATTTAATTTGCGACAAAAAATAGATCTGTAAGAGTTATTGAGCACAACATGAAAGCCAAAAAGTTTTCTGACATTCAGTGTAAATGGTTTTCGTCTTCACTATCGATAAATCTAACAATCAAATGGGACACCTCTACATTATATTTATACATACTGCTAGATATTGAAACAATCCGTTTTCTGCGCTTTTTCGGGTGTTCCTAGCTTATGGAGAAAAGAATCGGTTTGGATCGCTAATCCTTTAATATTGCGACGCGCGAATTCTTTCAAACAATAATCCCGAGTGGTGTTTGCATGTATTGGGCTTACGGACTTTGAGCGTAAGCCTCGTACGGATAACCACGTAGATACTACGGATTGAGTAAGATATTCATGTTGTCATACATAATTTGAACGATTTCTCGGGTATTTATTCCGGAGAGTTCTTTAAATTTTCGCATTGCATTAGGTATTAGTATTTTTTTATGATAGAAGTGACAAACGGTCAAATACGCCACTTGATGGTATGTGTTCACCGCCGTAGTTTGTACATTTGTATGCCCTCACCTTACAACTTCGATATTTTAAGTGGGTTTCGATATTTATAATAATACTTCTTCTTCGACCCGTTTAGCGCAATGGTTTGAGCGCCGGTTGAGACGTAAGGGTCGCGGGTTTGATTCCCGCACCAACACAAATGTTTGTTGATGAAACAGATATTTGTGTTGGGTCGGGGTGTTTGTAGTACCTTCGTTGTTTCTGGTTTCCATAGCACAAGGGAAAACCTTAGTTTGGAGTCAGGACAATGTATGTGATGTTGTCTCAATATAATTCTCCTATCTCCTTGTACTAAGTCATGTAACTCTAAATAGCTGTGGTACACCATTTTGACACTAGTGGTGTTGCAGGTGTCTATGGACGGCGGCAATCACTTATCATCAGGTGCGCTGCTCGTCTGCCACCTATCACATTAAAAACCACTGAAAACGCAGTCCTTGTAGCTGCGTTTGGACGAAACTGATTTGTTAACTAATTGTTATCAACATGAAAAGATTTTTTCTCTTAAAAAAATGGAAACTATATCAATACAATTGTATTACTCCCTGGTTTGATTTCAGTTTAATGCAGAAGCCACGTCAAGTTAGACTCAGCTACGTCTGTTTTATATTCCGGTCGTTAAGCTTATTCGGAGCAGCAATCTGGCATCGATCGCGAGCCCGCATAGAGTATGGCCCACTATTTTCTTTTAAGGCTACGTCTGCAGTACTTTTCATAAACCATCCATTTTTTTTCCAGGGAAAACTGTCATGACTTTCATCTTGCAACATATAAGTAACAACGTAGTATCTAGGACTCCAACCTTAACAAAACCCCTGGGGTATCCATCTCGGCGCAATCACGGTCGGTTACCCCAAAGCTAGTACTGAACCGTATAGTTCGAGGCAAGAAAGTGTAGTTATGACCTTGAGTGCGCAGAAACCAATTTTGATAGAAAGTCTTCTTTTTTACAAGTACGCAAAATAACGGTCATCGCTATACTTTCGTGCCTCCAGCTATACCGCTAATCACGCTCGCCTCTTTACCCCTATTTGGCGTAATGTAGCATTTTCAATTGCAAGACTTACTAGGACACCTAGTAGATAGATTGAACCGTTTCCAACTGCTTCCATGATGTGGCTCACAATTTCGTAAAAAAAATTTTGTTCGCTTGAAAAAGTGAATTTAAAAAAAAATTCGAAACTTATAATAAAGTTGTAACTTTTTTTTCATTTCCGTAGAAAACCATTGTTTACTTAACTGTAGTATAAAATGTAGAGCAGCAATTTATTCCCACCAAGTCTCACCCCCGATAGCATCACGTAAATAAAAACTTTGCGCCATTCTGCATAAGAAAATAAATGCCCCATAAAACACTGTACCTACCTTTGTAGGGTTCCTTAATTCTGAAGAAAAATAACGCAACCCTTATAAAGTTACTTTGTTGCACATTTATCGCTCAATGGCATGACAACATTTTTTTTATTTGATTATGTCATCGAACTACTTCTTTTGCATAAAAATCTCTGTTTTCTGATATCTGTAACACAAGTGCTTAAGCTACTTAGTTGAGAGTCAAGTCAATGTAGTAGGTATGAGATGTTGTGTGAATTTATACATCACCTTGGGATAAGGTCGAATTTAAATGACGTGTATTTTAAATATACCTAATTCAAAAGCATTCAACAGAATAACTGATTCATGGTGAAGTTGGCCATAAAATACATACCAAGAATAATTTGGCAAAAAAAAAAAACGAAATTTAATATGTTAAATTTCCAATCAAATTCATCATCATCATCATCAGTCTGTTGCCGTCCACTGCTGGACACAGGCCTCTCCAAATGCTCGCCACTTTGATCGATCTTCGGCTACTCGCATCCAGCTCCAGCCAGCCCTCTTGCGCAGATCGTCACTCCATCTGGCCTGAGGTCATCCTACACCAAACCAAATACGACCAACCAAATTATCAGGAACTTCATAATTAAAACGCAAAACGTACTGATTTTTAGTGCATTTTCATTCAGATCAGTTCAGTTGTTATGTTAATCCTTGATGCGCGGGTTCCACTCACGCCTGACCAGTTTTCTTATCGTCCTGAGATTTTCAAAAACAAAACGGCAGAGACTAAAGTTAGAAGTGTTCGTGTATAAAACCATTACGCAGATTTTGATTCTGATAAGAGAACGAGCAGAGCGGGCGCTTTCTCGAACCATGTTTTTGCAGTTAAAAAGAAAATTTGTATGCCGACCCGTGTCTGCTTCAACCGTTTCGGAATAAGTTGATTTTAAATTAATTTAAAACATGAGGGAATTTAAAATTCTATACGGAGACTCGGGCAACTCGGGATTCTGTGCTGTTTTATTCATAACAAGCCAAAAAGCCAATTAGGTACAGGGGCTAGGTAATATTTTTGATGACTACCTTATAGACCTCTTCTGATTTATATTATATTTTGATTTAGACACAGAGTGTAAGATTGATTTGTGATTAAGGATACTACTTGAATTTACTAAATAATAAATTCATTCAATATCTCAAAACTGCCCTGATTGTGTACTAGGTAGCTTAAGATCTTGTGTTACGGATGTTAGACAACAGAGACACTTGCCCACACACACACGCCCATGGACACTTGCAACACCAGTGGAGTCACAGGTGCGCTCCTAACGTTTTATCCCCTTGCCCCCCGATAGGCCTCCGGTACCCTCACTCACTCGGCGAAACACAGCACAGGAGCTGCTTCACGCCGGTTTTCTGTGAGGCAGTGATATCACTCCGGTCGAGCCGGCCCATTCATGCCGAAGCATGGCTCTCCCACAATTATCATCATAATCATCTATCTAGAATATACAAAAAAACCGTCGAAATTATAATTATGTTTGAAGGTTAAATTCATAATTATATCACTATTACGTAGGTAATTACTCTAAAATGAAAATTTTGGCCTAAGTTTTTGATGGAAATGTATTCAGCTAACAAGAAATTTGTTATAATGTTGACTAAAAAGTTTCCCATTTTTCCGGAAAGAAATTAGGAAAAGCAATATTTAAGTTCTAAAGCGGAAACGCTTAAAACTGAGCTAATCACGCAATTATTTTCCCAAATCGTGTTTTCACCAGAATGCCTAATATTTTATTATTATGATTAAAGAGAAATAATTATTATGAGCAGTAAAAAATATGATATGATCAGCGGAATAAGTCATAGGTCAGTAAATGTTAATTGCTGCTTTGATAATTGCTAACTTATTATTTATTTTGCTGACCAGTCATTAATTGGGTAGGTTTAGTTAGTTTTTTTGCTGACTTGCTAAAAACACCCATAATTAAAACAGTTATCTAAGTCGTTACTATAGGAAAAAATAATTAGCCTTAATACCCTTTTTATAAAACGTCGTCGAAAGTTAGTCTAGATTTAAAACTGATGCTGTCAATTTTATAAAAGTGACAGCATTTTAAACTATGAAATTTTTTTTCTCCATTTCGTGATTAAGGGGTACATAAGACATTTAATTATGACTGAAATTATAGATAAACCTCAGCTTTATAATGAAACAAAATAACCATAATTGGTTAGGCTAATGCCTCTATATGAAAAATGTAAGTCGTGAGTTCATAGGCAACTTATCAACTAGTTATCAACTTATCAACTAGTTCATAATCTAAGTAGGATATCGCCATATCAAAGGCATAGACAGGAGTGAATAAAGATTTTCCCTAATTTGAAACTACCTACGTCAACGGAAAAATCTATGTCGAATAAAACCGACCACAAAAGAATTTTCCCAAACATCTACAAAAACAACAATCATTGTTACCTGAGCATTTTACCACTCCGTTGCTTTTATATGTTTTTAGCCCTTAGTAATTAAGCCACTATCCCCCTTTTAGTCGAAACAAAGCATTAAGGCGAATTCCGTTTTGCTTAGTGATGTTTCTCTAGTAATATTTTGCTACGTCAGCTTTTGAGTTTGCTAATGGGTGAAGCGCAAAAACAAAATTACGAATTACCTTTAAATAAAATCAAAGTCACTTTTGGAACACTTGTCTACTAAACACCGTCTTTCAAAAGAGTAGATAATGCTTAAATCAAGGGAGAATTAACGATGTGCAAGTTATTAATATTCGACTAAAACTCGAAAACCGAGTAAAACTGTCAAAAAATTACATTCATAAACCCAACTAGAAAATTTTTGTCTGTCATTGACATAAAGTTGTCTTCAGAAACGTATGAATTCAAAAATGATGAATCAATACATTATTACTATTGATAAATAGCAAATTGTATAGACATCTATAAATCTTATATATTATACAAAACACAAAGACGAAACACTAGCGCTATGTAGGTATTGTGATTCTGATTAGGATCCACGATGTCCTAGATATAATAGAGTAGGATATATAATATATTAGATAGTGCTGTCACAATTTTGATACGTGACAACCCTCTTTAATGTCAAACTAAACATGTATCAACCTGTCTTCTCAATGTGGTGTAATGTCCAAAATAATGTATTTTTTAAATATCTCATATTCACCTTATTCCGTACAAAGCAACTCAAGCACAGTATGATACGGATATCAGACAACAGAAGAATTACAAATATAAGAATTTACACACAAGTTTTCATCACACGAATGTTTATCGAGAGGTATCGAAAACATGACCTTTGGTTGTGAGACAGGGTCACTTCACTGAAACGCCAAGAAAATGCCCGCTCATTCAGTTAATCATTGAAATTAGTTCTCATACAAAAATCACTTACAATGTTCGGGAAATTTTCAATGAATAAAATACTAATATAAATACATTTTAAGTAAATTAATTATGTTTCATACACAACATAGCTCGGGGTTGTGATTAAGCCTTATCCCATCATTAGCGATGACTTGATATTTCCTATGATGGAGCCCTTATCCCTATCAGTGGGACAGTATATAGGCTGATACTCAACTGAACATAAAATATGAATATGCCTACCTACCTTATAGAGTTTATGTTGCCTAAATACCTAATATGAGAAAATGTTGCAAGCAAAACTTTAATAATATCCACGGTGCAAGAACTGAATAAATAAATGCGCCATCGGATCTTTCAATGTTCCTCTATTCGTTAAATATCGAGCGGGTCTTATCACTACTACACTTTGCCGAGCAAAAAGCCGTTTGAAGAAAAACAAAGGGAGTGCGGATAATGCAATTCAGCGTGAAGCTGTTTATGGAAAAGTGCGAATATGTCGGTCGAATCCGGAATAGGTACGAAGCTTTTTCGTTATGGGCAGAGTAAAATATCTTCTTATTATGTAGGACTAATGCTAATGAGACTAAACGCAGTATACCCGTGCAAAGAGAGTGATAGACGAAAGTGGATACGGTTTTAGGATGGGTAAATTTAGGCAACTTACTTTACTGAATCGTCTTCAGTATTGCTACGCAGGAAAAAGTTATTATTATCGTATTTAGACTAAAAGATATAATCAAAAACTAAAAAAAGTTTTATTGCTTTGGAAACAAAATATAAACGCATAGTAGCCACAACCACCAATCGGCAGGATGACACAATACACACTTGTACACATCCTTCACACACACCACAACACGTAAGTAAATACACACACACACACACACACACACACCACACGAAAACACAAGCTCACACGCACACACCACATACATCACACAAGTAAGCACACACACACACCACATGCACACACCCACTTTATATTTTACAATCTTCATAAAAAAACGGAAGCTTCTAAATGGAGCCAGCAAAAAACTTCCGAGCAGGTAATAAATTCCACATCTTATTTGACTTTTGCCCACCAAAGAACGCAATTTCCAATTAATTTCCAAAATACTTTTGGGAGTTTCACGCGCTACAATTTCCTGCCCTCCGGTCAAGTTTAACTTAACCAGTTCTTGTGTTCTTTTAAACATTTAATTGTAAAAAAACGATGGCTACCTTTATATTATATGGCCCGCCCTCACTTCGCTTCGGGACCGTAATTCAGAAATGAACTAATAGATGGCGCTGTGCTAAATAACATCGCGCAAGCGTTTCGTGTTTTCCGTTTACCTATAAGCCTTGTCGTTGTCTCTGGAAGTTATCTCTTTATAAATAGTAGTAGATTTTTTTTACTAACTGTTGAGCGCAGTTGGTAGAGCGCCGGAGACGCAAGGGTCACGGGGTCATTTCCCGAACCAACTAAAATGTTTGCTGATGAAACAGTTATTTGTGTTGGATTTGGGTGCTTGTGGTACCTTCGTCACACCGTGTCCGCAGTACAAGGGAAAACCTTACTCTGGGACGATGTGATGTTTTCACAATTTATTTTATTAATTATCTTTTTGACATAATATTATTACTCAGTCGTAGTCGTAGGAACGATTTTAAAGTTTTAATGAAATGAAATGAATGAATGAAAGTGAAATGGTAATTGTTAATAAATAAACAGATTAGAAATGTATTCAAAACATGTAACCAGACTATACTATACATCATTGAACCGCGGGAGAGTCACGCTTCGGCATGAATGGGCCGGCTTGACGGGGGTGATACCACGGCCTCACAGAAAACCGGCGTAAAGCAGCGCATGTACTGTTTAATCAAGTCAGTGAGGGTACCGGAGATCCAACGGAGGGTAAACGGGAGCGCGCTTATGACTCTACCTCTACCGGTGTTTCAGGTGTCTATGGGCGGTAGGAATCAATAATTACCATCAGATGATTCGATTGTTCTTCTGCCACCTATCACATGAAAAAAACCGCTAATAGGCCCTATTATGATCATGAAAGTAGTCAGACTCATTTAAAAATCAACAGCGGTTACACCACAAACCAGCTCTCTCTCGTACTACAATTTAACAAGATTATAAATCATATTAATATCTAACTACCCGTACTGTAAGGCGTCACGAAATAAAAGATAATATTGCTGTTAATAATCGAATAGCGTGTTTCAAAACGAACATGTGATGTCATGTCTGTTGGAGCGTATTAGGTATCTACAAATCTTATCTGATTAATAAGTACGAGAATAGTGCCTATTTACGGTACTAAATAAAGCTGGCTTCATTATGTACACACGACGTAGTAGCCTTATTTAGTCTTAGGTTAATGGGTAAGATTAACTGATCTTTAGTGTGACATTTTAGTGTAGTTTTTTATGTTTTTGTAATTATATTTGCTCCATAAGTTACACATACAAGGTATTTTATTGCGATAATTTTTTGTTCATCCGTGCATGCACAAGCGTGCATGCTAAAATAAATTATAATTTGAACAAGACAAAAGCACGTTATTAACTCGGGTTAGTAAAAATGGACTAGAAAAATTACTTAATTTTATTTCCTACTTACTTATTAGTATAAGTACTACCATACTACTCAGGAGCTTTTAATTTTTATACAAAAAATGTTTAAGTTTTATAAAAAGTGTTTGAATTGAATTAAAAATTTTAAAATATTTTTCCATCTAACTAGCATGTAGAAATAGAACAGAATATTTCTGGAAAGAGCCCAAAAAGGTGGAAATCTAGGAGGTTCTACAACAATGACGTAATCGCAACTAACAAACACGGACACGGAAACAAAGATTTGATAATGCTCTGTTTTGTTGTAGGCCCTCTGGTTCCACGTTTTCTTAACCCTGGCACAGTTATAAAAAAAAACGTTAAAAGCTTGTTATTCTAACTAACGCATTAGGTACCTACTTGTATTTCTAGAAACAAAAAGCAACACAGGCTCTTCTTCAAAATCTCGTATAAACGTTTTTTTACTCATTTGACATTGGCAGAATTGAAGTGCCCAAGAGCACGGACCAAACCCAAACAAAAAAAAACATACAGCTGTCAGTAAGCACAGTCCTACCTATTTTTAGATTGCTCTTATCGTATGAGGAAAAAATAAACAAAAGATTTACCCACGTATCTTCCCTAAGCTCGTCAGATCTTCGTTTTCCTTACTCTATAGGAAGTCGTGAAATCGCGGGCAAAATCTTATTTAAGTCTACTTTAAAACCAAAAACCTCTTTTGTTGAGTGGTCCTTATGGTTCGTAAACAAATAAATCGAATCAATACATTCCTGCCCTATTAGCCATCACTTTTTTTGGTACATGTTCATCATTAACGATTGTGTTTGGTCAGTATCTGGATGTTATAATAGACAAGGCTGATAAATAAACTACCCACTAGACTTCGTGTTTCTATACCTGACAACGCGAAGTCAAAATTAAAATTAAGTATTTTTTGCAATAATGTTCAAACTTATGATTCAGCTGTGATTATTTTATAACAGGTGACCGGCTTGATTATTTTCCGCCTCTAGTACAAAAAGTAAGGCTAATAATACATAATATAATACATATAAAAATACGACATTTTATTAAAAAAAATATTTTGAAGGATAAACAAAAACCATCGATAGCATGACATCTCTCGTTACAGCTGTGACAAATCTCAATAAATGTTACAAATTTGAATCAAACGTCTAACCTTATCTGACTGTATCCAATTTGTAACTTTACAGGTCACTTGTTACAAAAGCTGAATAAATTCCAATTCAACTGAGCTTCAGGCTAAAATATCGATGCGATGGAAACAGAGATGTAATTTATCAATTTGTGAAAAGGTTTCAAAAGTAATGTGAACCAATGGAAATGGTTCCATTGGTGAAAGACCGAATAAAATGGCGAATTCTGACGTCGGAGGTCAAGACCCACCTTAGATCGCTGAGCCAGAGTACAAAGGAAGTAATGGAAATTGTGGTGATTTTGAAGTATTGAAAATTTTTATTTTGAGATCGTCACGCGTTTTACCGTCAGATTATCCGTCCGCCGGGTACCCTTAAAAATGAAGTCAATACCAAACACTACGTTGGGGTTTCCGACCTGATTAGATATTTCTTTTATGTCATAAATGGATGACGAACAGGACAAACGTTACCACAAGTAAGCGATTCCCGCCGCATATTTACTAAATTTATAAAGAGGAAAGTTCTATAGACAATTACAAGGCTTATTATATAGGTAACCTATAAAGTCTTAACACTTGTGCGATGTAATCGACACCCACCGCCATCTATTGGCGCAAAAAATAAACTAAGAGCAATCTATTTTTGAATAATTTATGAAATACTCACGGCTCGATGTGTAACGAAGGAGGTTCTGCCTTGAAGTCTCGCGCTAACCTTCGCCGGGGTATCTTCATCTTCCCTCTTTGGGTCGAACCACCCGAAAGCCGCTCCCACCACCAACACAGCACCAAGAATCATCAGGGCTAAGAAACCACCGATTGCCGCTTTAGTCGTCTGCGATATCACCATCGCCATTTTGGATTCACACTTATCACCTTCCAGTCATCATTGAGTGATAAACAACACTAGTTGGTTTTTAAGTCCGGTATTTTACTTTAGGATTGGTTGAACACATTTTTGTGACACAGCACTAGAACTTTTTTTTGGAGGAAGGGGCACTGATTGCACTTTGTATCTGGAACAAAAAAAAAGGTTTTAATAAATATTTTTCATCCTTGAAAAAAATCCTATCTTTCAAATCCAATGAAGGTTGACAATTTTAAAAATGTTACTGATTTCATAATAATTAAATAAATAGATTCATAATATACAATTACCATATATAAAACAAATTATTATTTAAAAACAGAAAATGGACTTTATCAGGTTTTATTTGGAAGTAAACAATTTTCACTAATAAAGACGAAACATTATTAAATCCAAGGGAAAGTAATCCTTAACCTAAAATTGCTAAACATAATATTAAATAGGTACTATGACTTTTATTTATAAACATGTTCTGAATAGATATTATATTGGTCATGTGCCTATGTAATTATAAGTAAGTTTTAGTGGATCTAAAATACAACAACTGATAAAACGGCCTAATTATAATATGTGTCGTTTTAGTGAAGTAAATAATAAAGTAGGTTAAACCATTATTCAAAGTTGCAACAAAGCTTGTAGTAAGTTTTACTCAAACAGGGTTAAGTTCCTAATAGTCCAACCAAGGTATCACACTCAATTTATGCAAAGTACTAGATTACTGTTACATTATACTGTTGCTCCCAAAATATCGTACTAAACGGGTAGTCCGAAACCACTTTATGCAAATGACGATTCACCCTTATATTCAATTTAGCAGGAGTTTATGTCAGTATAGGTATTTATAGAGTTGTTTAAAAATGTATTACATGAATAATACTGAAAATGTTTCTCTTAGTTGTGCAATTATCTTTTGTGTGTCGAAATTTAAAAAAAATAAATAAATTTTCACAACAACTCATGCATTGACCTGATTCCGTGAAGGTAGCAAGTAAGTACTTGTTTTACTGTTTTTTGACAAAATTATACGGACTACTGGATCCAATTAAACTCAGGGCCGAAAATAGTGGTAAAATAAAAAGACAGGAAGAAAAATCTATACCTACGAGTACATCCAGACTTTTAATTGCACAAGAGAACTTAAGTTTTTATACGAAGGTAAAATTTCTGATGTTTTTCAGACAGTCAAGGAAATCATACAGACATGTTAGCGCCATATACCTATTGCTGGTAAAGTACGAGTTTGTAAGTTTGTTATTCTATCACGCAAGAAATACCAAATGGATTTTGATTAAACTTCACAATACTACAGATTACATATCAAAATAACACGTAGGTTACAATAATAGGTCGTGGTTCGATGCTCACACTGCAGCACTGGACAAACATTCATGTGATGAACACTTGTGTTTGTTCAGTGTCCGGGTGTTGCACTATATTCTATTCAAGTATTGTATTTGTGATCCTCTGTTCTCTGATATCTGTAACACAAGTGCATAAGCTACTTAACTTAATACGGAGTCAGGTCAATGTATTTTTTTTATATTGAGGACAATCAAGATGACCTCACTCCACCTGATGGTAAGCGGTCGTGAAATCCAAATATGAGATTGACAGGCCCAAAAGAACAGACATGATGTATGAGATGTTGTGTGAATTTATTATGAAGTTTTTTTTTCATCATCATCATCATCAGCAACCCACGCTCGTCCACTGCTGGACATAGGTCTCCCCCAATGCACGCCACCGCTCCCGATTTTCGGCCACTCTCATCCAGCTCACTCCAGCCAGCCTTCGAATGTCGTCATCCCATCTTGTAGCAGGGCGTCCAACACTACGTTTGCCGAGTCGCGGTCTCCACTCAAGGACTTTATGGCTCCAACGGTTGTCAGAAGTTTTTTTTTATATATTCAAAATATAACGTAGCAGCAGAGGAAACCACGGAACGCAACCATTTGATTATATCTTCTTAGACTTTGCACCTCTAGGTTGGGTTGCAAGGGTAGAAAGCGTCTGCAAACCATTGTATGCTAGACCGATAACCTAGATACTGGCGAAGTAAATAGGTTTTGCACGTAACAAAGAAGATGTTTCTGTGTTAGTAATTGTGTAGTCAGGCGACGTATGGAAAACCTTTTATACGACTAGTTTATTCTAGAGTAATTAATGTAATGAAAGGCTGTGTTCTATTTAATTGAGTTCAGTTTGACTAGTAGTATTTAAGTAGATAATTGAGGAAAAAAGTCTTATTATGATTTATTTTTTCAACGACTTTTTATTAATTAAAACGACATAGCTTAGGTTGTGTCTTTATAATTATGTAGGTTACAAGCTCTAGATATTTTTAATCTGTGTGTGACTTTTTACCGAAATCGCCACTAAAGGAATATTATACGTACGAGTACATAGTGTAGAATCCACAATTTATTAAGATGATTTTGAAAGTGTAACCTTGATCAAAATGGTTTGGTTTGCGTGTGTGTGTGTTTGTGTGTGTGTATGTGGGCGTTACTCATTAACTCATTGAATCGCCGTACAGTTTTGTTTACTTGCTACTTAAGTGAAGACATTGAAATGTAACTTTTAATCCAATTTGGAAAGGTAAACCTTTTTAGTGACAATATACAAAGTAGGTTTGAACCTACCAGTTTGATAACTTCTATTATGTAAAGGTCAAACTCCTTAACATATTATTTTAATAGTAGACTTTTAATGATATCAATAATTCATACGTCCTTTAATGAGAAATCTTAGACTGAAATTAGACTTTTAATTTTAGGTTCTATTAATTGGATACTATTACTAATATTTAATATTTTTAATTATGTTTCGTTATTTGTGGTTTTAAACGTTATTGGTATTTAAATTTGAGAATATTCAGAAGTATTTTTAACACACTTAAAAAAATTTTAACTCCAAAATATTTTACTTTCGTATCAGCGACACGTCAAGTACCCGTTTTGTACTTTGCGCCGTTTTTATGCCCGTGTTTATTGGTGCTATTTTGCAACTACAAAGGGGTAACTAGACATCATCATCATCATCAGCCCGGTAGTACCCACTGCTGGGTATAGGCCTCCCTTCCCTTTCGCCAATGTGCCCGGTCCTAAGCTGCTCGGATCCATGTAGCCCCTCCGATTTTAGCGATGTGTTGATTTTAGTGATTTTAGTGAACTAGACATAATTCATGTGAATTGAATAATAACGACGTGTTGTGTTGCTACCTTTTTCTTCGACTTCGACGATAGGTTTTTTTAGGTTTTTATGTGATAGGTGGTAGACAAACAGACGTAACACCTGATGGTAAGCAATTCCGCTAGATATAGACACCTTTAACATCAGTAGAATCATACGTGCGCTACCATCCTACAACTCCTCTTCCATCAATTCTCACTCACTTGCCCTTACACAGTGCAGGCGTTGTTTAGCGCCGGTCTTATGTGAGGTCGTGGTATCACTCCGATCGAGCCGGTCCATTCATGGCTCTCCCACAGTTAAAACCTGTATTCGTGACCTTTTAAGCCTAAGTAGGTAAATAATGCAGATATTTAGTAGGTAGATAATGCGCTCGTTACATCAAAGCTGAGATACGGTACCCCTTCCAACATTCAAAACATTCAACCCTCATAAAAAGTGTAAATGAAGGGCGACAGAAGGTGGGATGCCATAAATCAATATAAATGATGGAGGGACGGTCATTGTCAAGTCTTCAAGGAGAAAATTACGGTCAGAGGTGACACTTATGATACTTTACACTTTCTAAATGGGGCATGAATAAGGATTACAAGTAATCATGTTATTTTGATCGCGAATTTTTTTTCATGGGTGTACCCGAGTGGCGGTTACTCACGCACATAGATTTCTTAATTCTACAGATTTTCGATCTCTATCATGTACGCTATGTCAGCAGATCTGACCACGTATGTGATGGTCGTTATGACGTCAGTAGTCTCGGTATACATATATTGCAGATTGGTGATCACAGACCGAGCTATGTTCGATAAATTCGAAACATACTTTTGTTCGATTCAGGAATCGAACCGGACCCCAACGTCGTGGCCCGGTATTAAATCACTAGACCAAGAGCTCTACGGTTACTGTACTCGAGTAGGTATATAATGTACTTTCTGACTAACTACATCACACATAGTATTTACATTGGTTAAGATTCATGGAATGCTGTTGTCATCTGCCTAATTCTAGACAACTACCTCTCAAGGTAGGCTATTTGCTAGTCTCGATTTAGTAAAAAATTTATACTTTTAACGGTATGTAGGTAGGCATGTAACAATTTCCTACAATTTCCCTTCTGTTTCTATCTAATCTATGTCGAATGCGACAATAATGGCGTCTGTCAAATTGTGCTCGTATTTAATTTTTAAATGAAAATATCTAATTACTCATCGGTGGAAAATTATCCCTTTGCACTTCGCCGTATTCCTTGAATTATTTGTGCAATATATCAATACGCACCACGGCATTTTGGATGCGTTTTGTAGTACTTTTTCACTGAAACAATTGTTGGATGGTCAACCGATCAGAGCTAGCAAGCGACTAATTGAAGTGCAGTGCAATCACCGCAATTCAATGGAACCTATTAATGATGGGTGGTGTCTCCTCTAGTTTTACTTATACCTCAATGTTCTGAACTAACATACATCACACATGTATTTACATTGGTTAAAGAATTCATGGAATGTTGTGTTGTCATCTGCCTAAATTCTAGACAACCCATATCCTACATCAAAGGGTAGGCAATTGAATTAAACCATTCCAAGTAACGTTTTCGCTTATTTAGTCTTTCGAGTGTGTCCCCAAGGCTCTGTGAGGGGACAATGCTTATAATGTAGACAGGGCAACTCTGCGTACTTTAGATTCATTGTACTAAAAGCATTAAGCATAGCTTTTTTTCATTGCTGCGTTCTAAACAAGTTTTAAAGAAAAAAATGAAAGATTATTTAAATATCAATTCAGTGACCATACTTCGAGTGCGGCTGCTCAGCCCAAAAGATGCTGTGTTGCTTCGAGTGAGTGAGGGTAGCGGCAGCTCAATTGAATTGAGGGGGGACAAAAAAAGTAAAAGGTTGGCAGTTAACTTGTGACTCCACTGGTGTTACAGGTGTCTATGGGCGGCGGCAATCGGTTACCATCAGGTGATCTGTCTGCTCGTCTATTACCTATCACATAAAAGGTTAAATTGCAAACCAATCCACGGCAATATTTGGCACATCGCTAATTCCGCTCGCATATTATAGCAATCCCAAAGATTTTTTATTGTTTTAAATAATCTTTCCCTATTTTTTTACAATCCTTTTGATCAGTTAAGTGCTTTTTATTGTGCAAAATAATCTGTATCTATACTATTTATAAAGAGATATCTTCTATAGACAACGACAAGGCTTATAGGTAAACCGAAAACACGAGACGCTTGCGCGATGTAATTGGACACAGCGCCATCTATTGGTTCATTTCTAAATTACGGTCCCGAAGCGAAGTGAGGGCGGGCCACTAGTAACTGATATTTTGACAATTTACAAAACAAAACTTTAAATAATTTTGACAGTTTTATCGCTTATTCAGTATAGTAGGTCAAAAACTATTATAATTTAACAATAATAATTTACCAATTTTTCCCATTCGATTATCCATGTCTTTGCTTTAGGAAGTAACTGCCATAATTAAGGTACCGTTTGAGAATAACCCTGTATTTAAGTCTCTACTGGAACCTTGCAAGGGTAACGCTATTAACGTCGGATTGTGACAGAAAATACCCTTATGGGTAATTTCGTGGGGTCCACAGGGTTGTCAAAAGAAAATTAATGGATCACGAACTCCTTTATTTCAATACCACACGAGGACAAAGAAATGTATTTGAATTGTATACGAGTACGTTAGTACGTGGATTTTTACCTGCCATGAGTTTGTTTACATTTTTAGAATCATAACACCTTGCTTTGATGCCGCAGTGGCTAAGGTTAAGGGTTCGATTCCCGGTCAAGAAAACTTAGGAATATACATTTTCTAAATTTTCTTGGGTCTGGGTGTTTTGGGTTGACACCCCCAGTTCATTACCGTCACCTGGTACTCATACCTAGTACAAGGATAGCCCTAGTTTGAGACCAGGTTGTATGATGTCTTATTCTTATTCTTATGTGATTGTTTGGCGCATTTATTTATTTATAATAGTAAGAATTTAAACGCAAATACTCTAAGCAAATGGTAAAATATTCAAATCATAAATTATGAATGAAATATGACATACAGAAACACAAGTTTTTCACTTGTGCTTACAAATTACTTTCTTTTAAATCTATACAGACCATTTTGTACAATTTAAATGTTTCATTGTTAATGAATGAAAAACTCTACCAACTGCCGCAAGTCTTTGCGTTTTGGATTTTATTGAGTAACTATAGGCTCTATGATAGTGTTAATAAGGATTATACAATTCCGTTTTCCTAAGCATCCTGTCAATTATTATGCCTCACATCTTAGTGTGACTCTAAAAATAATAATATCTCCCGTATAATTAACAAGAATATTTGTTTTAAATGTTGCAAAAGCTGAGCTTGTACACAGGATTTATATTTTAATAATCCCGAGCCTGTAAAAAGGCTAGAGATCTGGCGAAGGAAGGCGTCAAAGTGTCTTTTTAATATTCTTGAAACCGGCTAACTTAGGTTTTACGTAAAAATAAATCATCCTAAATAGCCATCCCAAAAGTTGTGAGAATAAGCTTCCTCTTTCAAATAGGTCTAGATATTGAGTGTTACAAGCTTAATCAATTACGATTTTATGTTTTCTACAGATTGGAGTTGTATTATAATACAGTACCCTTCCTAAATTTGATGTACATTCTCTATTTTAAGGGTCGGTTGACTTTGCCAAATTATAGCGGATACTATCGCTTTGATTGTTTGACCAAGATTGTATTGTCATCATAAAAAAATACAAAATAATGACAGTAGCTTTAAAGCGATTTGGCTTAATAATGTTTTATTTATATCTGTTTCTGTTTTACTCGTATATTTTTTGAAATTGATTCAAATATAACATTTTGGAATACTAAGATGTTATATTCCTACTACCAATTGAATAATCAACAAAATATTATTTAATATTAATCAATAGCCAGCAGATAATACATTTTATATCAAAAGGAGTAATAAAACAGTGAAAACATTTACGTTCTACAATCCATCACAATCACCAAATTTTAGTAGGTCTCTACCAAATATGTGTCAAAACTAATATAAACTTGTAACCTTTCCAACTACTAACAATAACCCAGTACAAGGTACAAGGCCTCCAAAGTTATATGTCACCGAGCTACCTAGCAAATCAACCTTTGGGAACTCCTGCCAAACCCGAGCGTCTATATTGAACAGCCCTGACGAGATGAGAAACAGCCCGGGGCTTATTACATAACACAACTGTTGCTAATTGTGAAACAGTCTGTCAAAGCGTAACATAATATATAGCTTAGCCTTAGTTGTAGGTAGCAAAATAATTAGACCGACACCTACTGCCTACATCGCGAGATTACACACTTACGTGCGTGCATCTTTGATCATATAAACTTTTATGGATAGTAATTTCATTATAATGAAGTATGTAAAGTAAAGTATCAGCCTATATACAGTTCCACTGCAGGGCAAAGACCTCCATCATACAAATCAAGTCTTCGCTACTATGATGGGATTAGGCTTTATCACCACGCTTGCCTAATGCGGATTGGTGATGACAAACCCAAGCTATGTTCGAAAAATTCGAAACATACTTTTGCTCGACCCCGAGATTTCGGCCCAATACTTAAACCACTAGGCCAACGGGGCGTCATTATAAAAAGTGGACTCCTGTTTCCGCACTTAGACTCCCATTTGGTCCAGTGTACGTGTAGTCCGGATATAGTAAATCTATCGAAAGTATTGCCAAGTGTCAATTCCATGTTATTTCTAGGTTTAAAAGTAATCATTGTGAGGATTGCTGCATGTCTTCACAGTCATGGATGAATTTTATATAACGTCTTAGTTTTTAGCCATTTCATTAATCCTTAAGCCAGGGAGTAACAATCTGCACAAGATGACTGGAAGGGTTGTATTCTGTTGTATTTGTTGTATTAGGTGAGGCCTGAGGCCTAATACCAGCAGTAGAATGCAACAGGCTGATGTTAATGATGATTCCATTCATCCTGTGTGTATTGGAAAAACTATCAAAATAAATATTTTTTTACACAAAATATTGTAACGTAGAAATTGTATTTGATGAAAGCGGCAGATACAAATAAATGAATGGCTAGCGTGATGCTATATGATTATTATGTCAAAAGGCATGAAATTTCTATGCAAACACGTCAGCCGCTTTCACTTATACCATGCATAAATGATTTTTAGATCGAAAATATGAGTATCTGTCGCAATGCGTCATTAAAAATACCTCACTTTAAAATTCACTAGTCAAAAACAAGCATTTACGCCGTTGGCTTCGAAATTTGAAACGGTGGAATGAAACAAAAAACAACCTCTCTTTGACCAGCTACCGTTACAAATAGACCAACGAAGTTATTCGAAAATCATCCAAAGAGAATGAAAAGTTAAACTTCCAGTATTTGGCGAGAATTCTCTGAGACAATTCCGTTTTCGGGGAACTCCCGTGAACGGGAAAAAGTTGGATGTTTTGGGAATCCGTTTTCTTCATAACATTTCTATTGTTGCTTTACTGCTAGACAGACAGAGGTCCCAATTAATATTATAGCGCTTAGCGATAAATGTGGAAAGTATTTTGAGTGATAATAATGCTCTTGAAATCCGAACGTTGAGCTGTGGTCGTTTTAACTAATTAAATCACACTGCGAAAATGTTGTTGTTTTTTTGTTACAATTTCATTTTTAAATGATTGAATTTGTTAGTTAACGTTTTAACTACTTAGTAAATAGTTTTTTTTGTATGTATGATATCTGGCAGATGAGCAGATGGACTACCTGATGGTAAGAGATTGCCATCGGCAGTGTCCATGGATGGTGGCAGTAGATTTATCATCAAGTGATCCGTCGAATCATTTGCTACCTAATCACATATTATTATGAAAAAAAAAAGTGCTGAATAAGCTTGAAAGAAAGAAAAATAGCATACTGGCCTAAGAATATAGAACGTTCTGTTTAAAATATAAATTCACACAATCCGATATAAGTCCATTTCGTAACATAAGAAATGTATGACGGTACTTAACTTTGCAAGCGAGGCTGCGGGACGAAAATTGTTTCAAGACGGCCATCTTGTCACAGTATAAAAAGTTGAAAAGAGGTGGCTGGCGAGCAAATAAATCACCTAGTAGCACTTATTGATAATAATCATATCACCATCATCATAATTATCAGCCCACATCTACCCACGGTTGACCGGCATGAACACTTGTGTTTGGTCAGTGTCTGGGTGTATTATAATTATGTAATTAAGAATTTTATTTGTGATCCTCTGTTGTCTGATATTTATAACAAGAGTGCTTAAGCTACTTAGTACGGAGTCAGGTCAATGCATGAGATGATGTTTTGTGAACAACGTTACGGCGCTACCGAAATTTACTATCAACCACGCACTATCGATATATTATATTAATCAAGTATTTACGCAAAAACAGGTGCACTCTTTAATTCCTGGCTTCCCAAATCCTGAATAAGGAGTACCCTAGGCTCCAAACCGACAGCTTTGGACGCAAATGGTTTCAAAACAGATAGGATGGTAAAGTATCAGCCTATACATATACTAATAAACTGCAGGGCAAAGGCCTCTATCATAGAAATCAAGTCATTGCTACTATAATGGCATTAGGCTTAATCACCACGCTTGCCTAATGCGTATTCTTATAGTTTGTACAAAATTTGTCTTACTGTAAATTATTCGACTATGGCCTCAGTTCGGATTTCATGGTTCCGTTCCTTTTCACGTATGCACGCGGCTTTAAATCGAATAACACTCAAATACGTTTGAGCCATAAGGGGACTTGAAATGTGAGCCTAGGAGATTCTTTTGTGTGTAACGTGAAACGGGAGGTTTGGGAAGTAACAGTTATAAATCGAATAAACTGGTCAAGTGTGTGTCGGACTGACGCACAAAGGATTCCGTACCATTTTCGGTTACGATTTATGACGTTATTAAAAAAACTACTTACTAGATTTTCGAAACTAATTTTCGTTGGTAGTTTTTATGGTAATGCACAGAAAGCCACACATCAGGTTACTACAACCTGTCAAAATGTCGTCAATTGATATTCAACCTAATGTGTTGAGATGAGAGTCGATTGTAAGAAATTTGACAGTTTTATATACTTTGATGTACATCATATATTTTTAGGATTATCATTTACTTATTTTAAAAGTTAGCATGTATGGAAACCCCAAATTTATTGCTTTTTTAAATTTTATGTAAAAATCTTACCTGCAGTTCACAGAATACACCTTCTTACCAAGTTTCAACAATACAGTTCTTATAGTTTCGGAAAAAGACTGCTGTGCTGTGACATACGGACGGACATACATGACGAATACTTTACATAAACGGGACTAAACGCGACGAAATTAAATAAGAAACGTCAAGCAGTAAGTGCTAGAATGTACTTATTTAATTTCGTCGCGTTTAGTACCGTTTATGTAAAGTATTTGTATAATGCAACGCGAAAGTTTAAAAACATATCATACGTGACGAATCTATAAGGGTTCCGTTTTTTGCCATTTGGCTACGGAACCCTAAAAACGGAACGACTGGGTGTTTGATCCGACGGAGGTCATGTGGCGTCCACTTGTGACGGATCCAGCGGGAGAGACGTGTCAAGTGTTCTTGGAATGGGCTCGGTGCTGTACAGTCTGCTATAAAAATGTAAACACCTCGACTCTTATGCCGGGTCAATAAGGTTTGTATTTGAATGAGGTTGTATACTTATTAATGGACATAACTGTAAATCGGTTTGTACATGATCTAGAACACCCATAACTAGGAAAAGAGAATCGGTCTAGGTAACTGACACTGCGGAGATTCGCCTTACGTCGTAAAGCAGATTCAATGGAAAATCAAACTATTTTATGCCTTTTAAAAGGTAACGACGTTAAGTAACTGGCATTGTGTTGTATGAGGTGGCTGACCCGATGGCAGATTTGGTAGAAACCCTGCCTGACGCCATAGATCGTAGGTTGCATTCCCACTCCGGACTAACATTAGTGTGATGAACACTTGTGTTTGAGGTGTTAACGTAATTAAGTGTAGCTATGTAATTTTGTAATTCCTCTGTTGTAAATATTGCACTACTACTACTACTATTACTATTGTTGTAACGTAGTGTAGGACGTCCTGCTACAAGATGGGATGACGACATTCGAAGGCTGGCTGGAGTGAGCTGGATGAGAGTGGCCGAAAATCGGGAGCGGTGGCGTGCATTGGGGGAGACCTATGTCCAGCAGTGGACGAGCGTGGGTTGCTGATGATGATGATGATGATGAATTCATCAAAAGGTTTAGGTGGAACTCGAACCCACAATCTTCCGTGTGCGTGTTCGACATCACGCTCCCTGATTTAGGTTACTACGCTTAAAACTACTCAGACCTGATAAAATGATTCCAGCCCCATTAAAAGACTACTGTGATTAAGGGTTAGATTAGTAATTAAGTTTTAAGTGGATTATTGGGGATTAGTCCGAACGATCGGGCAATTACATTAGCTGTACGTAATCACTGACAGTATTACGGCCTTTCACACACTGCGCAGAGTGTATTTTTTATATGTAATAAGTGGCACACGTGTAGACGGCATACCTGATGGTAAGCGGTTACCATCGTCCATAGACACCTACAAAGTCAGTGAAGTCACTGCGCTGCCAAGCTATCAACACCCTTTTCCTTCAATTGGGTTGGAAAACAAAACAGACTGATTGTTAGTATCAGCCTATATTATTTGTCCCACTGCTGGGCAAAGGTCCCCTCATTGAAATCAAGTTATCACTAATATGTTGGGATTAGGCTTAATCACTACGCTTGTCTAATGCAGTTTGGTGATCAAACCTAAACTATGCTCGAAAAATTCGAAACATACCTACTAATGCGGATTGGTGATCACAAACCCGAACTATATATTCGAAAAATACTTTTGAAATATTAGAAACATACTTTTGCTCGACCCAATATTCGAACCCGGGATCCCAAGATCACGGCCCAGTACTTAAACCACTAGAGCAACTGGGCAATGTTAGTGTTTAGCATTAAATATTTAGAAACAGCCAGATATATACAAAATATAGTACGTCTGTTCCAAACGATTGTCAGTATAGAACTGAACTGTCAGTATAGACAGTTAAGACCATTTCCATGACAGTTAAGACCAGCTCACTGTCACTTCAGCGTTCTGAATCCATGAATTTAGTATGTGGACGGCTGAATCATCATTTTTATTATAAGACAGATACCTATTTTTTTATTACATTCGTATTCCCTTTTCTGGCAAGGAACCCGAGATATATGTCAACAAAATAGGTATCCCTTTTTTGTTTGTTTCTCCCGCGCACACTTACGCTCGAAATGAGGCTTAATTCAGAAAGGGGTAATTCGCAAAAAGCTGGCAAGAGTATAGGGAAATAAGTTCCCATATATTTCGCTATAAATAGGTCTTGGGTTGAGATGGAATACAGCCCGCGATATATTCCTTTCGGAAAGTTATGCGGGGACTTTTCTCGTAGCTCCCAGTGATTATATATGGGATGTTTCATGAATACATTGTGCACTGCAGCGTTAGGAGCTGGGTAATTCTTTGTTTTTCATTTTTACTAGTCATATTTTTAGCAGTTTTTATAAAAGTTTTTTCTTTTTATCTGTAATAACTTCAGTGCGCTACTAAGTAATTAGAACTTCATGTCCGCTTTTTTAACTTCTTTTTAATTATAATGCTGCTGTCATACTTACACAGATTTACATATACCATTTACTTTTTTAATTAATTAGACAGCTCTCATTTATCCAGAAAATTCCAGTGAATTTCCATGAGAATGGATATTGTAACCATGGACTTTATTTTTGGTTTACGGTTTAATTAATCTAATCTAACATGGCTACATACTTTATATATTTTTAATCCCCGTCCCTATTGATTTATTATAGTAATAATTCAAAGCGAAATTTTAAAGCACTGTAATAATGTTTAGCAATAGTTTTTTGCAGATTTTCGCATTGCATTACAACTACAAAATATTCAAAGTGGACTGACCACTTGTGACCAACGTGGCCGAAACGTCAAGCAGTAAGTTCAATGAATTTAGCAGTATCGCGTTGATTCCCGTTTAAAAATGTTGTGTGTACATCCTTTTACTAATATTTGTCGTTTAGGAAAATGAACAACATTTGTAAAGAATTTCTATCAGACAGATCGTCTCCTTGCGTGACTTTTCCAAATGAGAAAATTCTCAACATTACGTTTCACTGAAAAGGAAATTATTTCCCCAGTTAAAGTAACCCCCCACTACAGTATTTACACAAAGAGCCGTGTCCGAGCCTATGATTTTTGGTTAACAAATCCACTTGCTAATTCTCACTTGAGCTTATCAAAGCGTACCCATTTATCAAACCCGTAGCCCATTATTACACGGACTCGTTATTATTAAACAGGGTTTAACATTCACACTTAGTTAGTGTTTATCGCAGTGCAATCAATACGAGTGGCGTGGCGACGCCGAGGCCGTTTCATACCGCCACTTCCGGGTCACTCGTGACCCGAGATTACACGTGTCACTAGGGCTTATGTGTATTACAATAAAGGAATTTAATAGAACGCTGACTGCGAATAATGAAACCCATTATTTTTATGGCGTTTCAAGTCACCCCGTACTTTTGATGCAACAATTTTTATGGCGTTTCCAGTAACCCCGCTTTTAATACTAGCATTAATATGCTATGAATAGATTTCATTGCAAATTGTGTGTGCGGTAATGAAGGAATGTTTAATAGAACTCCGCCTGCGATTTATGAAACGCAGTATTATTTTTATGGCGTTGCTAACCAGCCCGCTTGTTATATAAGCAAATAAATTTAATTGCCAATTACTAGTCTAAAGCACTACACCCTTTGTTTGTGTGGGTAAGTATATTTATTAGCGTCTATTTTTTGGGTAGAGCTCTCAGCAGTGTTGCAGTTAATTTGAATAACGTGCTAGTCTTAAAGCAAGTAAAATAGGCATGCCTAATTATTACGACTTCTATGTTCAGGGTGTGTGTATCTGTGAACATTTACATTCATTTAATTAAGAGTTTTAAAAACCATTCTGAACAAAATTTGTTCTATAACTTGCATACAAAGTCGGTCATGTGACCGGGTCACTTCGTATGGGGAGTCGTAGAATGATCGATAATTTCGAAAAAATAATTGTTTGTTCAGAATGGTTGATAGAACATGTGATTTATTTGATTTTAATGTTCACAGATACACCCTGCATAGGCCAACATACATTTAAGAATATAAATATCTTTCGGCTATGAAAAAAAAATAGTAAGTGTCATAAGTATGAAATATGTGTGTTTTCCGAGTTACCCCCATCCCAAAGATTACACGTGTCATTAAGGCCTTATGTGTCGGTAATAGAGGAATTTAACAGAACCCCAGCTGTGAATAATAAAATGGGATATTATTTTTATAGCGTTCCTAGACGCCCCGCGTTTTTAATTTAACCACAATGTTGATATGTCAGTGCTGGCCATATTTTGAAAGCACAAAATAATTAATCAGCTGCCAACATCGCGAAATAAGTTGACTAAGCACACCTTCATGCTCACAGTGATCTTAGTAAGGTTCAGCACAAATGAAAGAAACAGACTATAGGAAAAGAGTGCGGAAGAGACACGTCACTCACTTGACCGGTTTCAGACTAAGATCAGTGGCCTTACCTTGAGTTTGAAATACTATCCTCGCTATCGAAAACTATCGCTTTGTCTCTTTCATTGTGATACATTTGAAAGAGACAGAGCAATAGTTAACGTTATGTCAGTTTTCGATGTCAACTCATGGTAGCGCTACTGATCACTCTTTTCACTCTATCTTTTACACAAAGCGAAGGATTAAGCACAATTTAATAATAGTTTACATTTTGGCGTTTGACTGTACTTAAGATAAAAATATTCAAACAATTTTAGCGCATCAAAACAAAAAAACGCAAATGGGTTCGTCCACCACAGTAGCGTCACGCATCGGGGGCGTAGCCCACGGACACTTCAAGTGGGTTTGCTGCCTATGCTTTTCTTGAAAAGAAAAAAAACTTTTTCAATTAACAAACTGCCTACAGTGAAAAAAAAACTTGGTAAAACAAGCATAACATTATGGAGTATATAATTATGGTTTCAAAATAATGAAGACCGATTGTGTGGCGTAATTCTCACTGCCAGTTGAAGTTAATTTTCTAAAAACAATTTTCGAGAAACTTAAATAGTTTGACCAAATTTCACAATAATTATAAAGTTTCGTATGTATGATTGTTTCAAATGAATTTATTGTTATATAGGCGGGTAGCGGTGGGTGGGTAACACCACTTCTGGTAAAAGGAACACATTACATTTATAAAGAATAGAACCTAATTTTGTAAGTAAGCCTAGTCCCGTATATACACGACACTAACTTTTTTACGGGAGAGTCACGCTTCTGAAAAGACACGGCCTCTTAGAAAATCGGCATGAAGCAGCGCCTGCGCCGTGTTTCGTCGAGTATGTGAGGGTACCGGAAGCCCAATAGGAAAAAGGGGGTTAAAATGCTGTTGCGCACTTATGAAATTTTCTATCGACCTATTTGAATGAACCAATCCAAAACAAATAAACAAAACCCAACTACAGAAGTAGATAATAAATACTCTTTATCGCCCACAATGTTACAAACCAAACTTAATGATGTGGTCATAGGTAAATACAATTTTAAAAAATACAGAGTATTCAATAGTAAAAGCGTAGGAAAGTAAACATAAACATGCAGGCAAATCATAAAAAAGAAAATTATAGGAAAATATACCTCTTTGTTTTTATTCCATATACAATTTAAATTCCTCTATTGGTGTTTTCGAAGGCAAGTATTTTCACTGTGCTAATATTATATATCAGATTACATAGAAAGTAATAATGTTTGAATGAATGAAATACTTTTGTACCTACACATATACAAATTTATAAACCAGGTATGTTAAAATATTCAAACTGTTTTTATTAGTTCACAGAACTAAGAGCACAATGAAATTGAAATAGTCTGAGTCGAGAAAGGTTTTCCAAAAATAATACATTTTATCGATAACGCAATCACAACTACTAACTACCTGAAACATGTAACTGTATTTTAGTTGGTTTGCTTCCTCTATTGAAGGGTGCCAAGGTCATAATCTATCATCATCATCATCGTGATTACTAGACACAAATCTTGAATCATGATCTAAACGTTGAGTTATGTATTATCTACTTTTTTATGAGATAGGTGTCTGTAGATGGATCATCTGATGGTAACGATTGCCACCGATCATAGACTCCTGCAACACCAGTAGCGCTGCCATGAGTTGACATCTGACACTGACATAACGTAAACTATTGCTCTGTCTCTTTCAAATGCATCACAATGAAAGAGACAAAGCGATAGTTTTCGATAGCGAGAATAGTATTTCAAACTCATGGTAGTGCTACAGTAGCCACAAGTGCGCTGCCAATATTTAACCTACTCTTCTCCAATTGTGCCTCTGGCAGCCTAACTCAATGCTACAGATTTAAAAAATTTCAAGAAAACTAGGGGTGGAATCTGTTATCAATTAATGCTATATTATCGATTGCTAACTGCGAAATGTCAATCTTCACATAATCGTGCAAAACTGTGTTTATTTCGATTTCCAAAATAAGCAGCAATATTATTTACTTATTAACTTAACAGTTAGCGCACTAAAAAGTCAGTTAGGTCCCAGAAAAACCTTCGGGTACTTTACAATCATACCCTAAAACGAGTACGTGTGAACGTTCAAATATCACACTCAAAGATTCCAAACGAACCCTTAGTCCTAGAAAAGGCAATATTTGAGCATGGGAGAACAAACGTTTGCTTTCTTTTTATGAAACCTACTTACAGAAGTTTGTTCGTTTTATTGCGGGATCCAACGGGCGTGTATTTTCCGACTTCATTTTATTTTTATTTTTTTTTCGTGTGCGCACAATACTTTATAAGTTTTATGCGGTCGAAACAAAATTCAGACCCAAGAAAGAATTCTTAGAACGTATCGGGCTTGCTATGAGTTTTAAGATTTTTGCACGCAAAAATATACTCTACAATTTTAAGTTTTAAAACAATAACATTCTATTTAATAAATCAGGTTTCTGAATTTAATTAATAGTCACATTACGATATTTCGATAACGTCTTTCCGACTGGGCTTCAGCCCATTGCAATAATAGGTCGGTTCGGTAACTTCGAAAAGTTTAAGTCAATGACTTGTCAGTACAAGTAGTGCAGGATTGACCACCGTGGCTTTATGTACCGTGGAGTCGAGTGTAGTGCGGATCTGGTTAACAGTGACGTATTCTTCGTTTTTTTGATTTATGTACTATCACATCGTTTCGTCTTATAATCTTCATTTCTCTTTCATCCTCAAAATATAATATTTAGCCAGTGCTAGCAAAAACATAATGCCCTTCTCTATAAGACTGATGTTTGTTCTTGGCAGGCGTCCTCAGCATTCGAACAAACAGCTGCACAAATAACTTAGATAGCTTCTACACCTAGAGACCTCCTTGAGGGCGGGAAGAAAAAATACGTCGAAGTGAATGATAGCACGCATTTGTGAAATATTTTTGCGATGTTGGTCGAGATAAATCGACCCTTGAGTTCAAGGAACTTCCTTTATTAAGTTTGTGAACAGACAGCACAATTTGGGAATGCTATATTTTTTATAAAGATAACAATGTAGGTTTGTTGATCAAATTTACGTATTGTACAAAGTATCATCATCGTTTACTACATCAGCGTATTATTCTGGATTTTGTCTACCATAACTGAGTTTTAAGTAATAATGCACTTAAAAAAATCATCGAAGGAGTTCAGGTAAGACTCGAACCCACAATCTTTCACGTACCGGGTTATGTTAGAAAGTTATTCATTCTTTACATCAAATTTAACTATATCTAGTGGAAGCTTGTCATATCCATAAAGTAAATAGTTTTTATAAGTAACACTGTAAGAATATACCGGTCGCATCCCAACTAAAGATACCTACGCACAAAGGGACGAGTGTGAAGATTCAGTGTGGATTCCGATTCCTTGTAGGCTTCAGGTTTGGGTCATCCAATGCAAATATTATTCCTTCCGTGTGGACTGATCGGGCCATTTGAGCTCTCTGTTGTTTTTCAATAAGTTTTTTGTATGCTTTTGTTTTAGATCACGTAACGTACTACCTTTAATTTAAGAGGGCTTGTTCGGTGCAGTAGTGCTGTTATTTCATTCCAATTAATTGTGATGAACTTAAAACATTTTAATAAAACGAATATATTGGGACTTTTTCAAGTCATATTCAGCACACCTACCGTCTAGCTTACTATTTTTTTTTGCAGCGATACAAAAAGCATAATATTGAGTATTAGATTTTTAATTTAATCTAACATTAAAGTTGCAATATAAATGAGGCCTACAGAAGTAAAAATCAGAAATAGTAGAATTATGTCTCTTAAATCACTTGACATTGGCAAAATTAACTGTGTCCTGAAAACAATAAACAAATACATAATTATGTGATTAAAACTTGACGTCGCGTTAGGTCCCGTCTATAATAAATAATGGGTAGGTATATTATTGTTTGTGACGGTTTTGTTGTAGGTTCTCTGAATCGGTCGCATTACCTCGTGTAGGATGAAATCTGAGTCAGCGCCTCAACGGATCGGCGAGACGATAGGCCCCTAAATTATGGCCCGCTGTTAGTCGTATCTGCGCGTTGCCATCAATCTGCGATGTGAACGTGCTTCTGTTTGTATGCATTTGCGTACAGTTGGTTGATGGGAGAAATGGCTCTGTTTTGTTTGTTTACAAAATGATAATACAAAAAGAGTCCCGCTTCGGCATGAGTGGGCCGGCTCGATCGGAGTGAAATGACGGCCTTACAGAAAACCAGCGTGCAGCAACGCTTGCGCTGTGTTTCGCCGAGTGAGTGAAGGTACCGGAGGCCCGATGGGGAAAAGGAGGTTGAAAGTTGGCAGCACACTTGTGGTTATACTGGTGTTGCAGTTATTTACGAGCGGCGGCAGTGGCTTACCATATGGTCCGTCTGCTCGTCTACCAACTAAAGTATAGTAAAGTATTAGCCTATATATCCTGTCCCACTGCAGGGCAAAGGCCTCCATCATAGAAATCAACCAACTAAAACAAAACAAAAAAAAAACACGACCGAAAGATTCGAAACGCTACGCGCCCCTTGTTTACGTAGTAGGTATGTCTAGTGATAAACCACTAAGACTTACATATTTATCTCAAAAAATCCAGTCACAAACGACGATAAAAACCTCCAGTGACAAGCCGAATTTCACTGACGAGGCGGACGGAAGCTATCTGTTCTGCTATGTCGAAAAAGAAGGTTATTCTCCTATTGAAACATTGCCTATGAGGAATTCCACCGTCACACAGCTGTTAATCTACATACGTCTATTTGCATTAGGCCCACTTTACTTTCAGCGCGGGGTCATGTTGAATATTTCATTTAATAGTGTTTATTTTTTGTGTACGCGTTCTTTTGCCTGCGACTTTGTTCATCGTTTGGAGAATAGTTACTTGAATTAGTCTGAGATCAATGTCATTATGTGTTGAACTTTATAGTTTTACATGTAAATTTACAAATGTAATGATAAAAAATAACATTCGTCTCTAAAAAAATTAAAATGAAAATCTCCCAAGATGTACGGCACTTTGTGGCGGGGGTATTCTAGTAGTTTATAATTTGTCATATTTTATGTGTTTTACTACATGATGATTCTAATACCTATACTAATTAAATTATGACAAAATATAGGTAATCATAATTTTGTGACGGCGGCCATCTTTTAAGCCCGCAGCATTTTGCCATTCAAAAAAATTCAATCAATTCAGGAGCTACAATGTCACAAACAGACACACACGTCAAAGTTATAACACATCGTCGTTTTTAGAATAAAATTGTTGTAAAGTTTTTTATCATAGAGTTTTATACGTAGATAGGTAAGTTGATTGAAATTATTTTTAATACAATTTTTTTGTAATAAAACAGCTCTTATGGCTCTTATTTGTATGAAACTGCTGTTTTTTTTTTGCTTATATTGTTAATAACTTTCTAAAAGGAATTCGTTATTTGCATTAAAATTAAGTCTTTGAAGTTAGCTCGAAATTAAACTTAGAGCTAAAGTCTAAAATTTCATCCCAATCTTCCTGCGCACCATAAAACTATCTTCTCTAACAATTTTCACCAAAGATTTATGTGAATATCCGACAAAAACTTTAATTGGAATCGCTTCGAGTTATGCAATGAGGAATTAAACTGTTCTGAATTAGAGTTTTGGATAATACTTTACGCGGGTTTGTGGTGATGGCTCTTCAATGACTTACTGATAGTTTTTAAAACTCAGTAGGTTTATTAAATTTTTTACTTCAAAAGTTGGACGGACGACCATACTAATCCAGTAAAATATCCGCTGCATAAGCGCTGACCTGTCACCCGTCTTCTTTTTACAGCCTTATGTCTTATGTCATTCCAGCAAGACGTGCACTGTGCAGTTCTTAGAGTGTGTCCACATCTGGCAAATGTGAAGTTCGCGAGCCGCACACGAGCTGCTTGCTTTTTTAACGATAGAGGGAGCTATTAAATTTTTCATACAATTTGTTTACGATATGTTTGGTATATGCTTAGATTTCTTAAATATCGTGCTAGGCCCTCATCGCTTTACCTACTTTTATTTAAAATCAAATTTTACGGCGGCATATTGTCGTTGCCAATTTAAAGTATTTAAATTTAATAGTAAAATTCATACAACTATAAATTAATAATACCTACTTTAGAAGCCTCGCATGAGGCGCAAGCACACCAAACTATTGCAGTAACTGCAAGCGCCTGCAACTAGCGGCCCGCGAACCGCGCATTTACTGCACATTGGTCTGATGTGGACGCGCCCTTATACAGCAGGATCTTGCTCTGTCTTCCACCTCATCGAAGTTTAATATCTGGAGTCTAGGAAGATCCACGTTTTGCGCTTCCAAACTGAAAGATTAATGACGACGAACGCGGCGAAAATCCGTTTAAATTCGAAATAGGAGATAGTTGAGATTGTTTTCTAAGGGTAAAGTGGAATGTTTTCTGTTAAAACTGAGAAGTAATAGAGGTGTTTTTGTTGAATATTCTGTAGAAGATGAAACACTTGTTTTGCTGGTAAATGAGGAATTCAATTTTGAAACACTAATTTCTTGCTGTGCTAAATAAAAGATAGAGAAATACTCTTTGTTGTTCGAATTAGTATTAGATTTCTAATATTAGTAATTTAGTAGTAGTAACTTAAAAAGCCCAGTTAAATGTGTTACCACATTGTAGAGCAAAGGCCGCCATCATAAAAATCAAGTCATAGTCATCAAAATATACTTTAATGGGATTAGACTTAATCACCACGCTTGCCTAATGAGGATTGATCAAATACCCGAGTTATGCTCGAAAAATTTGAATCATACATTTTACTCGACTGGTAGTCCATTCCAAAAACACGGCCTGATGTGGTGTTGTATAATAAAGTACTCATACATACTTACACCGAGTAAAGTCGCCAGCAATAAAATGTAAACACCTCGACTCTTAAGCCAAGACTATGTAAGGTTCATATTTGAATAAGGTTGTATACTTATTAGTGCCCGTGACTGTACACTGAGCGAGAACTCATCTAAATACTCAGCATAGTTCCTTGGACGGAAAGAAGATATTTAAACGAACATTTTGCATGTTCTAAGGTTACGTAGCACCAAGCAAATAGTTCCTCGTGAGGCTAAAAACGTTTTAAAAGCAATTTTAAGAAATTTTCTTTTCGTTTTTACAACGAAATTGCTACGAGGAGTAGATTTTCCTTACTGTTCAAGGCGTTAAGTTAATCTTTGACTCACATGAAGTATTTTGTTTCATTATTTTACAATTTATTTTCGAGGTTTGCAACTTATTAAAATAAGAAAAAAATATATATACAAAAGAGGTGAGTTTCACAGCGTCCATACTATGTGTTCTGGAAACGCTTCCCAGAGAAAATTAAAAGATAATTAAGGTAAATTAAAAAGAATATTTTTTGATTAAATACAAAATGTACTTGTAAATTGACATCATTCCAAAGTACATAATTTATCAATATTACAGACATCAAAAACGAAGCAAAAACATTACATAATATAAATATTTTTTCCAAGGTTTTTTTTACAAAGCCGCTGCTTTTCCTTTGACTTAACGATGTTTATTCGATATGACACACAAATTTATTTCGAGTGATTTCCCCTTACGTCGTTTTACGGATCCAGCCCTTTGGTACGTTGGAGGAATATCAACAAGGGTTCTTTCTACAATTATTTAAGTAACTACTATTAGAAATTTTCTGTTGCAAATAGAAGACTTAACGGTAACTTTGCAAACATTTATTAGTTATTAGATACATCATCATCTCAGGTCAATACAGGTTATAATCAAATTTATCACATCATGGGTACTCTGTCTGTCTGTTACTCTTTCAAGCAAAAACTTCTGAACGGATTTGAATGAAATTTAATGAAATTTGTATACAGATGGTCTAAACACTGACAATGGGCATAGAATACTTTTATTGCGTAAAGGGGGCTGTAAGTAGTTAAAAGGGGGGGTGGGGGGTTGGTGAAAATAATTAAATAATTAAAAATGCTATTCAAAGATACTATTCCACGGGGACGAAGTCGCGGGTAACAGAAAAACTAGTTAATCTATATGAAGCCGAAAAAGAGATGGATGGAATGTGTGAAGAATGACATGACTGAAAAAGAGGTGGATGATAATTGATGATAAATGGAAGAAGAAAACATGCTGCATCGAACTCAGATAATAGGGTAGAACGATGATGATGAGAGCCCCTGATATTAGAAAAAAGACATCAATGGTGTATTTTAAAACCATATTGTTAGTTCTAGAAATCATTTTTTATGTGATAGGTGGCAGACGAGCAATAAACGGCTACATAAATTTTACATCAAATATTATGGCTCTATAAACACCAACTCGTCTAAGTACACGCCTTTTTATTTTTCTTTACATACTCGCACATAAAAAACATGATAAATCCAAACAAATGTTGCGAAACAGATAACAATCACCATTAACGGCATGACTAATAAAAATGTTTAAAAACCGTCACTTGCCTCTTTTATGGCTATACGAAATCGTAATTTCGTTGATGGAGAAGGCTACAAAATGTCATAGAATAACATGAATCAAACGCTGGTTATTTCCTTTACGGAATAAATGTCAGGGGAAAAGGTTTTTAGGCTAGAGAAGTGACATTTTTTCGCTTAGCAATGAAAATCGATTGAATAATGACTGTGGTTGAGAGCGCAGAGTTAGCAACCCTACGAGTATAGGGGCGTTTGCTTATATTTTTACTAGCTTTTGACCATGGCTTCGCTCGCGGCCCCCACTTCCCTAAAATGAGAGGTTAGAAAGAGGCAAAAAGTAGCCTATGTTACTCCCCATCCCTTAAACTATCTTCACTTAAAAATCATCACTTCGTCGCTCCGTTTTGCCGTGAAAGAAAGACAAACATTCAGACAGACAGACACACTTTCCCATTTATAATATTAGTATGAATTTGGTGGGTTCTGCTAGGAGAACTTAAGACAGTGGTCCTTTGATAATAGTGACTATATGAAGCTAGGTCTTCTTTATTAGGTACATGTTCTTTTCCTTATAACAAATTTATTGGACACTAACACAAAATTAGACTAGTCTTAAAAACATCATTCCCTTTTTTACCCTTAAGGGTGTTTTTTCTTAATTGATATAACCAACTTTGGCGTGTGTCTTAACACCTATGAATAAAAAAGGAATTACCAAAATCGGTATAACTAGTCAAAAGTTTTTTTTTTACTAGAGGCGACAAACGAGCAATCGAATCTCCTGTAATATTCACCGCTCATGACCAGCCTTTTAGAAGTTTTATCCGTAGTTATGCTTGATCATGTATAAAAACAATAAAAACGGTTCAAAACAGTTTGCGCCGAAAAATAATCGATCATTGATACTTTTCCATATGCTTTGCTCATTGAAAACGGCTATGAATAAAAAAAATATCAATACATCCTTTTCTAAAGCTATCATTCAAATCGAACACAAATGAATGTTTTTCAACACACCCCGATTGGTATTAATATTTCATTCATAGTCAACTTAAATATGTTTTTAAAAGTCATAGTCATTTGTTACAGAAATGGCATCCATCCAAGTGTTCTTTATCGTCCATTTTATGAATACCTGATGCATGACAATGTTTGATATAATTAGTACCTTTGGGTTTTTACTTACTCCATACCTTTGTTAAATGTACCGGTTTGCTACTGCATCTACAGAACAAAGAACTTAACCTTAGGTTTCTCTACACAATTGTAGTTCTAATACAAAATTTGTTATGAAAAAAAAGATGCCATTTAGTACTTATTTATTATAATTTAAGATTAATTTCATTATTTAAACATAATTTTAACTGCAAGGTCGAGTAGTGGGGTTGTAGTAGGTATGAGCAAATTAAGCAATAAAAGCGAGATGGTTCTCTCCGAGATCTTGCATACGGGGTGTGTGAACTGAGTGAGGAACCACATTATAATGGGCTGTATTTTTTTAAATTATTTTTTTTACATATTCCTGGTTCACTCTAACAACAACAATTGGAGAGTGAATTGAGTGAATTGAAGAGTGTATTTAGTAAATTGGTAAAGTTTTTTTTTTCGAATTCTAGGGTTGGTCTCTCTCACTAGACACTCATACTAGAACTAGATTCCATACCTTTGTACCGCCTATCTTGATTTTTATGCAATAGATCTCAGATGAGCAAACGAATTACCTGATGGTGAACGATTGACGCCGCCCATACTCACCTATCATAATCTACCATAGATCTACGAGTATGTAATTTGACTCGCGAAATTTATACTTAGTTGTAAGTAAAAGGCCTTCAATTTTACTTTCAGTTTTAGTGGCGGTTTGCGGACGCTGCAACTTTTGCAACCAACATCCTATGCAAATTGAGCACGGATGACAAAATCGAGGACGCGCAATGGAGTGAAAGAGGCACGGTGAACAATCACGGATAACCGTTAGAGGCTATGTGAGGTATTTAGGCAAATTTCACTCGGCTACTCAACTGTGATATCGTTGTAGATAAACTGTCCTTTAGTAAATTAAGATATTAAGCTCCATCCACAGAAAACCGGCGTGAAGCAGCCCCTGTGCTGTGTTTTGCCGAGGTACTGGAGGGTAACGGAGGCCCACCGCAGGGGGGAAGGGGGATAAAAGGTTGCAGCGCACTTGTAACTCCACTGGTGTTTGCAAGTGTCCATGAGCGGCGGCAATGCTTTACCATCAGGTGAATTCCGCCTGCTCGTCTGCTACCTATCACATAAAAAAAAATCGATGTAATAGGTATCTTACAAAAAATTGCATGCTATTCAACATAGCTAAACAGGTACAAAGCAACATGTTTTAAATTTACCATCTACATGTAAACACCCTGTTTATCCTACTACTATTATAAAGGAGAAAGTTGTATGATGTATGGATGTTTGTTACTCTTCACGTAAAAACTACTGAATGGATTGAATGAAACTTTAACCACAATATAGCTTATACATCAGAATAACACATAGGCTACAATTTTTGAGGTTTCTAATGTGAGGTCGTAAAACCTAAAGTCCACGCGAACGAAATCGCGGGCAAAAGCTAGTATAGCAATAAAAGTATTTTGTTGTTGTAAATATTCACGAACAGGTTGTTGATGTGTTATAGTGCTCAAGTAGGTGCGCAAACACAGGTGATAGATAGATAGATAACGTTTAGATATGCACTCTTTATTCTCTTTTCCACACATACAGTTGCACTCTACTTACTTACACTTATTCTAAACGAGCATTTAGCACGAAACAGTTACTGATCAATTTGTTCAACAGGGAAATTGTTGGTCTTGTACCACCATGCCTCTGAAAGCACGTTAAACAACGGCTTAACGTGCTTTTTGAGGCAAGGTCTGAGTCTGATAATATCAGACTGATATTGGCCAACGGGCCAAATCTCTCTTTGGTCAAGACCAAATTCAATTGGACACCCGTGTGACTTGTCACACGGGTGTCCAATTGAATTTGGTCACAATTGAATTGAATTAAGACGACAACGGAATGGGGAGTGCACCTATGTTTGCGCACACACTTGAGCCTTATAGGTAATATATTATCCTTCGTACGTGGCTGATCGTTATGATTGGCTGGCAAAGCGAATATCGGTTCCAACAGTTTGCGCCGAAAAATAATCGATCATTGATACTTTTCCATATGCTTGCTCATTGAAAACGGCTATGAAAAAAAAAATATCATACATCCTTTTCTAAAGCTATCATTCAAATCGAACACAAATGAATGTTTTTCAACACACCCCGATTGGTATTAATATTTCATTCATAGTCAACTTAAATATGTTTTTTAAAAGTCATAGTCATTTGTTACAGAAATGGCATCCAAGGGCTGTACTAGTATTCTTTATCGTCCATTTTATGGATACCTGATGAATGACAATGTTTGATATATTATGTAACTAGTGGCTCCCGGCGAACTTCGTTCCACCTACTTTTTGTTTAATTTCTCACCTTTTAGACCTTCCCTGGACTACGACAAACATTTTAAAACTAAAATCAGCTTAATCGGCCCAGCCGTTCTCGAGTTTTAGCCAGACTAACGAACGGCGATTCATTTTTATTTATATAGATTAGTACCTTTGGGTTTTTACTTACTCCATATCTTTGTTAAATGTACCGGTTTGCTACTAAATCTACAGATCAAATAACTTAACCTTAGGTTTCTCTACACACATTGTAGTTCTAATACAAAATTTGTTATGAAAAAAAGATGCCATTAGCACTTATTTATTATAATTTAAGATTAATTTCATTATTTAAACATAATTTTAACTGCAAGGTCGAGTAGTGGGGTTGTAGTAGCTTAATTAAGCAATAAAAGCGAGATGGTTCACTCCGAGATCTTGCATACGGGGTGTGTGAACTGAGGGACCACATTATAATGGGCTGTATTTTTTTAATTTTTTTTTTTACATATTCCTGATTCACTCTAACAACAACAACTATTGGAGAATGAATTGAGTGAATTGGATTTTTTCGAATTCTAGGGTTGGTCTCTCGCACTAGACACTCATACTAGAACTAGATTCCATACCTTTGTACCGCCCTATCTTGATTTTTATGCAATTGATCTCAGACAAGTAAACGGATCACCTGATGGTGAACGATTGACGCTGACCACACTCACCTATTATCTACCATAGATCTACGAGTATGTAATTTGACTCGCGAAAATTGTACTTAGTTGTAAGTAAAAGGCCTTCAATTTTATTTATTTTCAGTTTTAGTGGCGGTTTGCGAACGCCAACTTTTGAACCAACATTCTATGCAAATTGAGCACGGATGACAGAATCGAGGACGCGCAATGGAGTGAAGAGGCACGGTGAACAATCACGGATAACCGTTAGAGGCTATGTGAGGTATTTAGGCAAATTTCACTCGGCTACTCAACTGTGATATTGTTGTAGATAAACTGTCTTTTAGTAAATTAAGATATTAAGCTCCATGTAATAGGTATCTTACAAAAAAATGCATGCTATTCAACATAGCTAAACAGGTACAAAGCAACATGTTTTAAATTTACCATCAACAATGTAAACACCCTGTTTATATAACAATAAAAGTATTTTGTTTGTTTGCTTATAAATATTCACGAAACAGGTTGTTGATATGTTAAAGTGCTCAAGTAAGTGCGTAAACACAGGTGATAGATAGATAGATAACGTTTAGATATGTGCACTCTTTATTCTCTTTTCCACACATAAAGTTGCACTCTACTTACTTACACTTACAGTTTACTAAATCACTATTCTAAACGAGCATTTAGCACGAAACAGTTACTGATCAATTTGTTCAACAGGGAAATTGTTGGTCTTGTACAGTGGCCAGCAAATCAGGTTACTACAATCTGTCAAATTTCCTTAGTTGATATTGAACCAAACACGTTTGACATAAAAGTGAGGTTCGATTGAAAAAATTTGACAGATTATAGTAACTTGATGTGCAGGCCACCGTACCACCTTGCCTCAGAAAGCACGTTGAACAACGGCTTAACGTGCTATCTGAGGCAAGGTCTGAGTCTGATATTGGCCAACGGGCCAAATCTCTCTTTGGTCTTGTCACACGGGTGTCCAATTGAATAAGGAGGACAACGGAATGGGGAGTGCACCTGTGTTTGCGCACACACATGAGACTTATAAGTAATATATTATCCTTCGTAAGTGGCTGATCGTTATGATTGGCTGCCAAAGCGAATATCGGTTCCAACCGATCCTCCAGGATTTTATATTTTTATGCTATTTTAATGTCCCGACACGAAGTGAAAGCGAGCTAGTGGTTACTTACTAATATAAAAGTACATATCGAGGGGTGAAAGGCTATTTGTTTTAAGCGACCACTTTGGGCGATATTGAGTATATACATATTCCGGAATCAGCGAATTTTTCTGCGTCGATTGAGCTGGGTTTCATAATTAATAGACGACTTTTTTTTGGCGCTTCAAACAATGAAAATTTTGGTCCTCATTTTAGAACAAGTGATGTATGAAACGCCCAAAATCGGTATCATTTTTAGGGACCATGGATATGAACCATACACAAACGCGATTAAAATCCGCTTAACATGTTTTGCAATCACAATAACTAGCTACTCAATGGCGTTAAAGCGTTTTTCCTGTAACTACTTTTTGGCTAAAACTGTGACTTAAATCATTTTGAATTCCACCAAAAATCATCTTAGCTTTCGCTTCAAAACATTGTGATTTATTCCAAAAAAACGTGTGACAAGGGCGTTTCACACCTTTTTGTTTTTTATCCACTTTCATCATATCATGTCGTTTTAAATCATTATCGTCCTTATCAAAATTTTATTAGCATGTCGTTTCAGAAATTTATCCGCATTCTTGAAATTAATTAAGTGTCGGTCAAACATACCCCACATTTAAGCTTAGTTATTTGAAACACTTATCAAAACCTCAAAAATTGTGATATCTATGTCCATTCAGATATTGAAATATTATTATGGTACTATTTAGCCACGACGGATAAAACCATTTTTGTTCGCCGCCGACGTCTTTCCCCACCACTTGCGCCGAGTGCTTAAAAGTCTGTCGCGAACCGTGATAACGAATGTATGTATGCGCAGTGCTGGAATAATTGCTGAAGGCTGATTTAAAAGTCTGGGTGGCTGTCTCATGGGACGACCTGGCCGTGGTGGAGGGTACTTCTCCCCCAGCCAGTCAGTTGCCCGGTGAGGCATTCTTGAGTGTTCTGGGCGTGGTTTTGGGCCGCTCAGTACACCACGCTCAGTAATTCTCGCCGGGGACCTCAACGCAAAATCTGTCGCGTAGGGGAACCTGACCACGGATCAGTGGGGTCGCGTCCTGCAGAAGTGGCCGGTGGCGAATGTTCTCACCCTCCTAAATAGCGGCTTAACCCATGCGTGCGTGCAGTGGAGCAGCGGATCGGTGGTGGACATCACTTTTGCCACCCCGTCCATAGCCCGCGTGCACCGCTGACTGGCGGGTGGACGACGCCGGGTCGCTGTTCGACCAGCGATACATAAGTTTTTGGGGGTTGGCAGGGCGCTAGGGGCACAGAGGCCAACGGAGAAGGCCTTCTCCTTTCCGTGCTGGGTGCTGCCCAAATCGGACAAGGACAATGCCAATGGCTCCTGGATGAGGTGAGGAAGCTGCTGGAAAGAAGTAGCTTCCCACCTCACCGCGCATCTAGAGGACGTGGGCTTCAACCTCTAAGGCTTAGTATGGATTCAGGGCGGGCCAGTCTACGGTTGACGCCCTGAAACGTTTGAAAAGAGAGACGGAGGAGGCCGCTGAAGAGGGGAAGGGAGTTGTTGCTGTATTCCTTAGACATAAAAAATGCGTACAACTCTCTCCCTACGACGCACAATACTGGAGACACTCTGCTATTTCGAGTGCCTCAGTACTTGACCATCCTCATCGAGAATTATCTTGATGAAACCTGAGGTCATGTACGTGGACAAATCAGGCGTCGCCCGGCGACGCATCGTAGAGACCGTGTTCCACAGGGTTCCTCCTTGGGCCCCTAATCTGGAACATCGGGTATGACTGGGTCCTGCGCGGCCATCTCCTTTGGGACATGGGTATCATCTGCATACCAGATGACACCTTGTCACGTCTCGGGGGAGACCTTTGAAAAAGCCGCGGCGGACTCAGTCATAGAGAGGGTGCGGTGCCTGGTTCGCCGTAAAAAAGACCGAGGTGATCTGTTTTCCGCGGGCTGGTAATTAGGCTTTGCTCCATCAGGCACAATTGCTATCTGAGGTCCCCAGGTTCCGGCGAGGTCAAGGCGAGTTGCGTTATCTCGGGCTTCACCCTGGACCCGCGATTCCTCAGGGTAGCTCAGGTAGTGGGGTAGTATAGACACGCTTTCGTGGCTGCTGCTGAACCTGCGCGGACCAAGATCCAGGCACCGACGGACTCTAAGAGCCGGCATCCTGCGATCAATGGCGCTAAATGGGGCGCCAGTCTGATCGGATTCCCTAGCAAAATCGGAATACCTTCCTTTCTTGCGGGGGCCTCAGCGGGTGATGGCGCAGCGGATCGCTCGAGCTTACCGAACGGTAAGTTTCGGTGCAGCCTGTTTGCTCGCTGAGACCTCTCTCTCGTCGTACTCGCCCGCGTATATAAGTAGCGGGCAGTAAGGGAGTCTACTGCCCCGTCAAGCGGGAGGCCGTGCGGAAGGAAGCTTGTCAGGTCCTCCTGAGGCGATGGTCTGAGCACCTCGTACGGCCGGAGAACGCTCGACGCGCTCGCCCCGGTCTTAGACCGGTGGCTGGAGCGGAGCCACAGTGTCGTCTCCTTCCGGGTGGTGCAGGTAATAACCGGGTATGGTTGCTTTGGCGACACACACCCTAACGGTGTGTGCGTCGTAAGCTCCGCAGCGCTATGCATTAGTGGCGAGGGTCGGCCAAGACCTCTCACTGGCTAGTATAGCGAGAGCTATACTAGCGAGTGATGAGGCCTGGAAGGACTTCGCTGCCTTTGGCGAGCACGTGATGGCAGCGAAGGAGGCGGTGGAGCGTAAGCGAGTGGCATCTTCTCGCCCCCGCGCTCAGAAGAGCAAGGAGGGGGAGAAGACGACGCCAATATGTACGTCTCCTCCCTCTCCGTGAAAGGTGTCCGCCGGTGACAACTGATAAGAAGATTTGTGAAAACTTTATTATTAAAAGTTTTCACACACATAATTTTGTTTTTGATTTAAAGAAAATATCGTCTCCACTAACATCTAAACTTAAAAATAAGAAATAATTTCATGGTATCATTGACCATTCTTTATAAAGTTATAGAAGTAAATGCTATTTAATACAAGTGCAGTTGTTTCAAATTGTTGTTTAAGCTATTTTAATTTGACCCTGAAATATTTAATTTTGGAGTTTAAACCAAATAGATTTTACCCATCCAATTAGTAAAATGTTTGTTAAATCATTCGCCTTACTCTGAAATACAGTGCAAGTAACACTTAAATCAATTTGCTTGCAGCTGTCAACAGAATAAAGTGTCGGTTCAATCATTTTGCCTTACTCTACTAAGTGGGCATTTTGTATTAAGTGACATTTTTTTTCGAAGATATTATCATTATAAAGTGAAGAATGTAACCAGAATTTGGGCCTTTTAAAACTAAACTGATTTGTAAAACTTGCAGGCAAAAATATCAAATAGTTTAGATTTTATGATTTTTTTTCCGAAATCGAAAACTTTAAAACGCTCTCCTGTAAAGTTGCAAAAATGTCGCTTAAAACAAATAGCCTTTCACCCCTCGATATGTAACTTCAGAATTTATAATATTTTTAGTACAAGTTATTGAAATAAGACCTAATCAAATATTTAGATATCGACTGATCTAAAATAAAACTTCCTTCAAGAGTATTTTTAAACGTAACGATATCTACTTACTACGACTATTAAAACCTTTAAAAATAATTATAGGTAGTTCTACCTAATAATAATAGGGTAGCCTCTAATTAAACTGGTCAATTTATGCTTAGGAACCACGAATATTAAACCTACATAATAGTAGGAACTAAAAACTTGAATTAGTAATTTTCCAGTGTAAGATAAAATTTACATATTGATAACATCAGGATATTAACAAGAGTGAACAGAGATCTTCTGAAAAACGCATAATATCTTAGACCTTATAGCTTTTTATCACGTGCCATACATTGTGGTCAAGCGTTAGCCTTTCTGCAATTATTAAAAAAAAACAGTAAATATTGTAGTCGAAACAGATTATTGCAAATTGTATGTACTGCCACACAGTCAAAGAGGGGCAATAAAGAAAAAGAGGCTTGTCAAAACATATTAGCTACTATCCATTAAATAGATCCATTTTTTAATGCAAACGTTGTATACTATTCTAATGGTATCGCTTTTTTTATGTGATAGGAGACAGACGAGCACATAGATCACCTGATGGTAAGTGAGTATCGCCACCCATAGACACTTGAAACACTAGTAGAGTCACCAGTGCGCTGGCAACGTTTAACCCCCTTTCCTCCCCAATTGGGCCTCGGTATGAGAGAACATGAGGCCCACTCAACTAAACACAGCGATGCTTCACGCCAGTCTTCGATAAATAAATAGCTATCCAGTTCTAACCAAAGCAAAGTATGAGAAAATACCTAGCAAGTATGAAGATGGCATTTGAAACTGGTATCCAATATGCAAATTGCGCACGGCCGTCACAATCGGAGAGGTGCAATGGCGCGAAAGAGGCGCGTCGAACAATGACGCAAAGTATTTTAACTACTCTCACTCATTTCCGAGTCACCGGCTTCCAACTCATTTAAGAGGAATCTGGACATACTCTGAGTTGTTGTTATTGGTATTCAATATACAAATTGAGAGAAGAGACCTGTAGACATGTAACTAAAAGAGTGATGGGTATTATTGTGAATGGGTGGAAAAACAGAGGACGGCCGCAAAAGATATGGATGGACTGTGTAAAGAATGACGTGACTGAAAAGGGGGTGGATGATACGGTGACGAATGACAGGGACGAATGGAAGAAGAAAACAACAGCGCCGACCCTAGATAATCTGGGAACAGGGCAGGAGGATGATGATGATTCAATAATCACATTGCGCTCGACCGTCACAATCGGAGAGGTACAATGGCGCAAAAGAGGCGCGTCGAACAATGACGCCTGTTAGAGACAAATTAAGTTAAAGCAATAGATATCCAGTTATAACCAAGAAAAGTATGTAAAAATACATAGCAAGTATGACAATGACATTTGAAACTGGTATCCAATATGCAAATTGCGCACGGCCTCAATCGGAGAGATGCAATGGCGCGAAAGAGGCGCGCCGAACAATGACGCCTGTTAGAGGCGACGCGAAGTATTTAAAGCAATATTAGTAGATATCCAGTTATAACCAAAGAAAAGTATGTAAGAATACCTAGCAAGTATGACAATGGCATTTGAAACTGGTATCCAATATGCAAATTGCGCACGGCCTCAATCGCAGAGGTGCAATGGCGCGAAAGAGGCGCGTCGAACAATGACGCCTGTTAGAGGTGACGCGAAGTATTTAAACTACTCTCACTCGGTTTCCGAGCCTCCTGTTTCCAACTCATTTAAGAGGAATCTGGACTTACTTTGATGATTGCTTACAGGTTTCCATTGTTTTGTATAAACCGACTATATAACTATTTTTTTTATGGACAAGCGATTAAAAAGCAAGCATGTCACCTGATGGTGGTAATCAGTCAATTAAAAGTATAAAGTGCATAAACGCAAGTTGCATTTATCCATACAAGTTTTTCCCAGGTTCTTCTTATTATTCTTTCTCATATTGTTAGCGTGTTCTTTACAAAACCCGGGGTACGCTTGGACCATGGATCTTGATTTAGGGAGTCTAGTAATTACAATGAGATGACTGTTGTCTGACCATCGCAACCCTTTAAGAGGTTACCGAACCAGAATATCTCAATCATGGTTACATGTTCCAGAAACCACCCGAAAATGCAGGTTTGATGATGATGTTTCCTTTACCGTCAAGCTAATTGTAGAAATATTGCTCGGATTTGAACCCGTTCTCCTATGAGAGGCGCGTTATTATTATGAGCTCCTTATCATTATAGCTTTTCTTATTATTCATCTAATGGTAAACTTTTGCTGCTCCCTACGGACACAAATGACAATTTAAAAAGTTGATTTCGTTACCTAATATTGTAGTCAAAGAGTTTATTTTAGCTTTGACCCTTTATACCTGGCGTTACTTAGGATTCTTGAAGGCTAAACCCCGGGGTTACGAGTAATTCAAGATTAATTCAGCCCCAGCTGTCCGTTTACCTGCCTGCGCCATATTGACTACGTTTCTTATAAGATTTTGGATATTTTTTTTACTCACCTATGTGTTTTTCAATGGTGGGCAGACAACGTTACAATGTGCATAGTTAGCAACACATATATCAGAGCAGGAAAGATGTTTTAAAACCGGCCAAGTGCGAGTCGGGCTCGCGCACAAAGGGTTCCGTAGCAGCAAATATTTAAATCAACCTATCTCAAAAACTATAAGAGATACTTTGATCAAACCAAAAATCGTTGAAAGAGTTAATTAGCATGCATCACCTCTATTTTTTTTAGAATTTTATACCCCGTAGTTATAAAAATAGAGGGGGGGGGACATACTTTTTACGACTTTGAGAGCTGATATCTCAAAAACCGTTCACTTTAAGAAAAATGTTTTTTAGAAAACTTTATATCATTTTAAAAGACCTTTCCATTGATACCCCACACGGGTATGTACATCGAAAAAAAAAATTTCATCCCTCAGTTACATGTATGGGGGCCCCACCCCCAATTCTTTTTTTTACTATTTAGTGTCATATTTTTGTAGCGGTTCATACAACACATATTCCCATCAAATTTCATCACTGTAGTACTTATAGTTTCCGAGTAAATCGGCTGTGACAGACGGACAGACGGACAGACGGACAGACGGACAGACGGACAGACGGACATGACGAAACTATAAGGGTTCCGTTTTTGCCATTTTGGCTACGGAACCCTAAAAACATATACACTACGACCATCACAAAAATGTTGATGTCTAAGTTTTTATTCATTTTTAACCGACTGTGCACATACACCTTTATTTAACTGTATGTATTTGTATCCCCATTTGTAGTGTTGGGGCGGTGAAATTATATGCAATTTGTATGTAATCGTCTTTTATTTTAATTATTTTACACACCAGAGCACAAGCACCGTCTTTCCTTACTTATTCCCGCCATGATATCTCTTTATTTTTCTTCCATTCAATACTCACTCACACTTAACCATTCATTCACTCTTTCAATCGTTCGCCGCTTTCACCGTACATGTTTACCTACCTACCCATAGCTAGCTAGGATGGCAATCCTACATTCGGCCATACCTGACCATTGTCTGGCCTCAGACAACTTATGAATAAGTTAAGTATTACATCTTTACTCTAACCACAATAAACACAGTAACCACTTGGTTATCAGTGACACTTTACTTGTGACGCTTTAACCGTAAGCAAATAGATGCAATCCCAAAAGTTTCGTTATGATTAAATATTTATTTCTAAACGTACGAAATTCCGCGAGGCATGTAAGTTAAATTTTGTAATATTGTTTTAATTAAAATTAAGATGCTATGCGCGTCTCACATTGAAATGCACTTTCACGCAAGCTGCTCTCATGTACCAGTTTCAGTTACGAAATAATGTAAGTACCAACTTAGTACGTATTTAAGTTTAATTGCATTTCGTATTAGGGAGTTACAACTTCTATTTCTATCCTAATATCTCAATGTAGACATAAATATTCCAAATATACAACCGGTTTGACTGGATTGGTTACCGGAATCAGATCAACGCTAGATACTAATATAAATATCTTTATTATATGTATAAAGTTACTATCGTATATATATCTTTATGTTGATAACAGAACGGTTGCAATACCCTCCTCAATGTTTTCTAATATTCTTTACCTGAAGGTTGTCTGATAGAGATCGCTCCCAATTAGAAGACCGCCAAAATTGTACACTGATTATCAGTATTCCTAGTTCTTAGTTTCATTGTTCAATAAGAAAAATCTATCTATCTATAATTGAAAAGATGGAGAGTATAATAGGTACGTTTGACTTCTTTATAAGGAGGATAAAATAACGTAGTGCAGCATGTTTATACAAAAAAGTTTTATGTCAACTAACTAAAAAAATTTAACAAGTGGAAGCAACCAATATGCTTTTAATAGAAACCTATATAGGTATTTATTTACTAAAATGATTTATCATCTTTTCATAAATAATAACGACGAAAGAATATGATAAATGGTTTAAGTTTTGGGACCTCTTTTGTTGAGTGAGAGTCTTCTGTTATAAAAGGATATTGCATTAAATTTAATTTGCTAGCAGACTAAGATCCCAATATTCAATTATGAATGTAGATATTTGTTTTTTAATGAAAATTATCTTGTAATAAAAAAATTGGGAGAATGTTATTGTTTTTGAATAAACATTTTGAGGGGAACATGTTAATATTTAAGTCTAAGGAAACGATGCTTAATATGGTATATGCCTATAAAAAATTAGCAAGAAAGGTTCAAATCTGTTTTTGGACTTCATCCCGCGCATGATGCGAGTAATAACCGCGCGTGAAATCTGAATCAGAAATAGCTAGGTAGGCAGACATCCAAATTTGGCTGTACTATATTTTTGTATCAGGTCGAGCTTAAAAAAAGTCTAGGTGTTTTTTAACTTATGTGTAAACTAAGTATTCTTGAATATTTCAGTTACGTTTCTTTTTTATCAAATTAACAATTTCTGAACCCTTTCAGAACATACGCTATCCCTATAGCGTATGTTCTAATCTGAGCGTGTATCTGTTAATTGACATAAATTTCACTCAGCTGTGAAAAAAACCATCGCTCAGGAACCTGCACGTATAAGCTAGTATCTTAATTGTTAAGAAAATTATTACGTATTGTCAATCATGGTCTATTTGGAGAAATCAGCCTGTAGTTTCGAAGGTCAAATAGCAGTCACCTTATTATACATATTTATCAAATTTACAATCTTTAATAAGATTCAGTGTCGGATGAGTCACCGACAAGATTTGTCTCAAACAAAACTATATTAAAAAAATATTAATGGTCTGACGACTTAACATATTATTATGTACCACATGTTTTATAAGTATCTATCTTATATTATTTTTTTTCTCAAAACAGAACCTTAGCTTGTTGAATGAGAGGGAAGAAAGGGGAAGCGGGGAGGACACAGCGGCTTATTAGAACGGGGCAACTTTTTTATAACCGCAAAAATTTTGGCGATTTTGGAAATTTGGGCATTTTGCTTCGAGTCAACGGGATAGTTGACCGACATCTGGAAGAGTCCCATTAAAAACTTAACCTATGGTGACTTTAGGAATGACACGGTAAAAAGATGACGATTGGTTGAATCCTTAAGTCCATGATGCTATGTAGACTGTGAAAAACAATAATATATCCATACGTATATTATTAAGGAAATGGGAAAGTTTGTCTGTCTGTATGTTTATCTTTCTTTCGCGGCCAAACAGAGCGACGAACTGACGTTATTTTTAGGTGGATATAGTTGAAGGGATGGAAAGTAACATAGGCTACTTTTTGCCCCTTTCTAGCCTCAATTGTAGGGAAGTGGGGGTCGCGAGCGATGCCGTGAGCGAAAGCTATCCATACTAATATTATAAATGCGAAAGTAACTCTGTCTGTCTGTCTGTTTGTTACTCTTTCACGCCAAAACTACTCACCGGATTTGAATAAAATTTGGTATACAGATAATCTAGACCCTGAGAAAGAACCTAGGCTACTTTTTATTGCGAAAAGGGGGTTGTAAGAGGTTGAAAGGGGGGTAAAAAGTTACTTTTCCACGCGGACGAAGTCGCGGGCGGCCGCTAGTTAACTATAAAGATGTGGTTATAATTATTAACTCATTAGTAACCTATCGATCAATCGGGCAGTTGTTCAATACACTTAACCTTCCAAAAATATCTATACACATTTATTTCCTCAGGCTATCCCTTTGAAATATTTCGGATACGAGTTGCTTCGCACACGAAACGTCTGGCTCTCATCTTATTACCTCAGGCACCCGACCCATCTTATCCTAATAAGCTTTTAAGAATTGGCCCCTTTTATAAAGCTCCTTTTAAAATCTTAGAATAAATATATTGGGTATTCAGAGATACCCGTACCCGGGGTTTATGTTTCTGACATTATATTGATTTTAAGTTAAGTCGTTATTGGGTAAAGGTTAAGCTATTTCATTAAGATCTCACAAGTGTTTTTAATTGTAATAATAAAAATTATCTGTAATAATAGAAATATTTTTTATAATTTATCATTATACTTATCATTAAATAGTTTATTAGATTGTAACAGTCACTGATTTTTATGAAACAAAAATATTTATGTCATTTGAAAAAAATCTGTCTCATATCTCAAAATCTCATAAGTAATGTAAATATATTTTATGTAAAATTTATAAAAATGCTACCTATCATACTTGTATATTAAAAGTATCTAAATTTTGTATTTGTGGTATTTATCTCACCTTATTTAATTTTAAAAATATGTGTTTAAATACAAAGTAATTGAAAATACGAAGACTAAATACATTCGTTTTTTTATTAGGATCAAATTGTGTCCATATTTTTTTTATTTTAAGAATGCTATTGGTTTTTCTAAAAAATATTCCAAGGTTATTATTCATTTATTAAGAAGTAAAGGCGTAGCTTAAATATTTAACTTAAAAACGGGTTACAATTACCTAAATCCTAAAATCATGATCGCGCTATCTTAACGGACCATTAGCCGCTGCTCTCAACGTTTCTTCCAATAAAACGGAATCTTAAGTACTATTGCCATTCCAAATTCAAACACAATCTATTTAGTATTTACCTGAGATAAAAAAAAACAATCACGTAAACACACAAACACTCGCACAGTCCACTACAGAGTTAGATAGATAGTCGTCGACTTCGTTCTTTCGACTTTCGCAGTCGTGGTTATACTACGAGCGGTCGACGCGTAGCACCCAACCGTCGAGCTACGGCGCTTCAGTAGCACTGGCTACGAGGCGTTACGTTCCACCCGCTACGGCGTGGATTATTTCTCGTAGCACGGATTCTACAATCAATAGGTAGATTTTGATTTAATTTCTTTCAATAGAAATGAATTCTAAATAGGATTTCCTATGAAATTTTCATTATCGCGTTTAAATTCCAGTTTAGGTGAAATTTCGGTCTCTTGACTGCAGATTGATCTGCCATTTTATATTGGCAAATGGATAAGCAAAGTGAATGTATACATTTTAATTAATAACGTATAAATAAAAGGATTGGGAGGTGAATCTGGTTCCGGCCGAAAAACAATTTCGCGGACGCTTTCCTGGATGTTCGAACCGTGTTTCCGTTCAAATTAAAATGCTAAAAACATTTGAGCATTGATTCAGCCCTCTTTTTAGATACAATTTCATTAATTGAATTGTACTGAACGTGGGAAAGTAGAAATAAATGGTGAGCAAAATCTCTATGGATTCCGGTAATGTTTTGGTTATTAATTGGATGTTATGTTATAGGAAGAAAAAGAAATAGGAAACTTACTAGCAGGAAAAATAACATCTGCGTAAGTGGTTGTATTGTAGGTATTTATCCTAAAAAAATCTAATGAAACACGTTACTATTACATATATTTTTTTGTATAATAAATCCAGAAAATTTACTATTTGCAGTCATAATAAGCGAAATGCCACTTAAGCGAGTCATTATAAAAGACTTTGTAATAAATTTTTTCTATGTGAACCATTTTTGCCTTTAATTACGTCGTATTAAGAGTTTGGTTAATAAAAGCGGAGTCAAATTAACCAAATTCTACTGTATTATAAGCACACAAATGAGTCTAAAAACAACTTCAACTTTTTCTCCTCTCACTATAATATATTCCGCCACCAAAGTGATCACCAATCCGCTTTAAGCAAGCGTGGTGATGAAACTTGATCCCATCATAGTAGCGATGACTTGATTTCTATGATGGAGGTCTTTGTTTCCAGTGGGATAGTATAGGCATAATCTAAGATGGATCAGATGCAGGATCAACGGATCAACTTGACTTCGAAGACATGGGGTAACCAAACCACTAACTTCCAGTTTTTGACTGACAGTGAGAATGGCCACCTAAAGACTCGAATACAAATTTTGGTCTAACCCGGGAATTCTAATAGTACCCAGCTCCCACAAGCAGATGTCGCTTTGAAGGGCAATCATTTAGCAACTATACTTCCGAGGCACTAAGTAGGCATGGATTATGTGGACGATGTTATTTAATTGTACTAGTACGTATGGAACATACTTTTTCGACCTGGGAATCGAACTTAACTTAGCCCACGGCCCGGTACTTAAACCACTAGACCAACATGGCTTTAGAAAATAGCGTGACAACATAGTGCTCCTAATTTATGTTTTTATGAGTGCAAAGCCGTTTGAACTGCAGTACAACAAATCTTTTTAATACGACAACTGTATGCAATTAAGGGTAGCACTTTGGTACTAATAATTTTGGTGTAAAAAAATAACGTTTTTTTAAATAAATAACTTTTATACCATAATAGGTATTTTTACCATAATAGGTATTTCAAGTTATTTATTGAAAAAAAATATTTTTACACCAAAATTATTAATAAGTACTTTCATAGTGGGAAAAGATAGCGTTCTTACAAAAACAAGTTTAGTGTTTACCATACAAATGTTTCTCCTGAGAGGACTCCTGAGTGGGGATCGAACCCACACCCTTTGGCGCATAAGGCAGGGTCACTACCAAATATGCCATCCTGCCGGTCACAATATTATTCGACATAACGATATGACAGAAACAAATCTGCGAATGTGCTCAAGATTTAAAGCAGTTAACAAATATCTCTAATTGCTCGCGGGCCAATACCCAAGTTCCTTAACTTAAGTAATACTTAAGTATAATTATTCTAAGGCATCCATTCTGCAACTGGTGGCTTATAACGAAGACGTCCCGTAACGAATGAGAATATACCTGTCACATTCAAACAAAAGAGCGTACAGCGCGTGTGAAAGAGAGGGGAACTCCGATTCGGTCGTAACGTCGACTTCAAATTAGGCCCTCTGTTTTCGCCCAAAACTCATCCGGCATTCAACAGACATGACCGGACCGGTCCCACTCAAAAGTTAAGTGTTTTAAAGGAAAAGAACATAAAAAGATATAAAAAAATTATTCTTACCTTAAGTTAAAACAATTCACGTATGCATATTAAACGCCACACAATTCCAGCTTGTAATGTTTATATTGTAACCTTTATAACAACATTTCCCCTAATATAACTTTGTCGGAATTTAATTCTTTCGGACCCTTCAGTGCTGCTTCTCTCTGCAGTAATAATTACATTTTCTTAAAGTTTCCTTCGCTTTAAGAACATAAAAAAGTTGTTGTTTAATGTTAAATGTTTTAACTTTATTTTAGAATGGTTTTGAAGAGTGCAGTACAATGTTCAATGTTATTTATGTGATAAATGAAGACGAACAGACCAACCACCTCGGTCTAGCACGAACTTTTTACGGCACAAACGTCAGAAAGAGTCAGCGCCCGTCCACAGATTAAACAACTAACGTATGCAATATATTTTTGGAGAAAATGGTTCGATATGATACGTCAATAAAGATAGTTTGTACTAAACATTTATCTATAGTTAGGTACAGGCATTTATATTATACTAGTGGCCCGCCCTCACTTCGCTTCGGGACCGTAATTCAGAAATGAACCAATAGATGGCGCTGTGTCCAATTACATTGCGCCAGCGTTTCGTGTTTCGGTTTACCTATAAGCCTTGTCGTTGTCTATAGAAGTTATCTCTTTATAAATAGTAGATAGATTAAATTATTATACGTAGATAGTTACCATTTCAATCATCTATGGATTGCATTAAAACTTAAAGCCGTCCTTTCGTCGCACCTTTGTTCTTTCTGCTTGACTCAAATGTTTAATGGTAGCATTAAGTTCGCCTATTGTACGAAGCTTTGTGCAATAGTTGTAAATAAATAAATAAACGATGATTATGATGATGGAGTTTCTTTAAACTTTACCTTACAATTAGTTTAAGATAGACATTTAACCACAGAGTGCAATACCTAAGTATACCTTACACTGCAGGCTACAGAATTTGAAATTGCATGGAAACTATAAAAGGAAACTTTGGAAGCGGTTTAAAGTTTGACGCGGCGTTGCATTTAGCCGAGACTCGCTAATTGTTTTTATTTGGTCTGATAGTAGAGTGGTTCATTTGTTCTTTAAATGGTAGAAAGATTTTAAGTGGTTCTATTAATACAACAAAAATACGGCTCTTAAAACAAGACATGCCTTTTTAAACTGCTGATGAGAGGGACTCGTTTGTGTATTTCTCGAATACTAACTACTTATTTAAGTATTGAAGGTGTCCCAGTCTCGCTTTTTAGTGCCTTTTACGGGCTTGCCAACCTTAGACCTTTTCTCTCACTTAACCAGGTCAAATTAAATTTGTCAGTAGTGATTGAGGTCAAATTCTTTTCTTACTTACTACGATGGCTCAACGATCCAAAATGAGTCTTGGTCTCCGATATGAATCAATTTTGGACATCTCTTAATCTATACTATTTATAAAGAGATAACTTCAATACACAACAACAAGGCTTATAGGTAAACCGAAAACACGAAACGCTTGCAAGATGTAATTTAGCACAGCGCCATCTATTGGTTCGTTTCTAGAATTACGGTTCCGAAGCGAAGTGAGGGCGGGCCACTAGTTTGTAGGTAAATGAATACATGATATGAGACCAATAATTAGTTTATTCTTCAGATCACCGACCGCGGTTATCATATTTTTTACTGTTAAGTGGGTTATATTGATCGTAATATGTAAGGACCCATCATCCGCTATACTTATTTATAGGTATAAGGTGAATTTTTAATCACCATCCAAAATTTAAACTTCCCATACTATATCGATCGCGTGATCAGTCTGATTTGTATGAAAGTAAAAAAAAATTGACATAATTCGACCTATGTTTCTAGGAGAAAGCTGTCCACCTACAGATTCTAAGTCGAGCTTAGAAATTTGGATGGTGATTAAAGATTCACCGTGTATAATCTGTGCCCTCTTATATGCTGTTACTGTCAGAAAACATTTTGAACCAAAAAAATGGCTGCTCCAAATCTGCATTGCACAATTTATTCATTAAAACTGGATATGTAATAAAACTCACATTTCCAGCAGTCTGATGGGAGTATAAATGACGGATGCGAGAGGGGGGGGGGGGGGGGGGGCAGCAGTAAAAGGGGACAGTTGTAATAATTCTTTTGAATGGAAAAAGAGAGAGAGCAATAATTTAGGTTCGCTCCATATCTCTTACTTTCGAAAATAATTTAGTACCTTCTTGTATGTTTAAACAAAATCGTGACGAGACACTACATCCTTTGAACCGTAACATCGCGATAAAGATAAGCCCATATATATCATTAATAACTGCGGAACTCCACATCAAGCGTGGCTTACCTCACACTTGGCAAGTTTTTGTCTTGTTTCTTGTCTTAGAGTTGATGAATATACTTACTAACTCCAATGGCTCAGCGACTTACGAGTCTTGGCCTCCGAAACAAGAGAACGCCACTTTTGTCGATCCTGCACTACATGTTTGTCAGTCATCGGCCTGAAGTTCTCGCAGATCATTTTCGATTTCTTTCCAGCGCTACCTAGAACGGCCTACCGGGCGTCGGCCCATCGGTCGATTCTGATGTGCTTTCTTCACGACACGACTCGCCATACCACACATCATCCACATGACACGACTAACATCATCGGCGAGACCAAGGAGCATCGTCTTCGCTGGCTTGGCCACATCGAAAGAATGTTGATGAATATTAAGTTTAAAAATAAACATCATCTTTCTACGAAGCAACAATTATGAGTTGGTTGAAAAAATGCACCAACTTTACTAAGTTTACTTATGAAAAAGTTAGAAAACACTAATGTGGCTTTAACAAAAATATTATCAAAACATAAACGATAGTGGCTGATATATGAAACTCTAGAGCAAAGTCAAATAAGTCACACGATATTGAGAACAACATTAGTCAAAGTCGCTCAAGAACGAAATAAATAATGTTACTTTGAAAAGTCGAGATATTTGTCGTGAGAAGGCTTTCACTAGGTACTTAGTCGTAATGCTGTTTACTTGTTGACTCTTGTTATTTACTTAATATTTAATGTAAAGAGCATGTAAAGTACGTATATATAGTTTATATTCTTTCTTTATATTTGTCGACGCATTTCAGTCAATGTTGAGTACCTACATCTTTAAAATTATATCGTGATATAAAAAAAATCCCCACTGGTGGACCAACGATCTAGTGAAGGTCACGGGAGTTCATTGGATGCGGGTGGCACAGGACCGATCTGTGTGTGTGTGTGTACTTTGGGCGTGACCTATGTCCAGCAGTGGACGTCTATTGGCTGAAATGATGATAAAAAGTAATTAAAAATTGCAACACAACGATGCAAGTAAGTCCACTAAAAGGTGATCGCACATCATCAGGATGTTGCAGTCTATTGATAAATATTACTACCGATAATTTTCTTTGATGAATGAATAGGTGTGGGATTGATGATCATATAGGATTTTTCACTTACTCGCATCCAGCTCTTGCCGCCATCATCGCAAATCGTCACCCCGCTTACGTTTATCGAGACCTGTAGCCTTACCGTGAGTTTGAAATACTATCCTCGCTATCAAAAACTATTGCTTTGTCTCTTTGATTGTGATGCCTTTGAAAGAGACAAGGCAATAGTTTACGTTATGTCAGTTTTAGATGTCAACTCATGGTAGCGCTACTGATCTCCACTCCGGAACTCATGTACCCCAGCAGTTGTCAGTTCGGTTGCTGATATAGCCAGCTCTCTGCCATTTCAACTCACTTATCCTGCGAGGTATGTTGATACCTTTAGCTTTCTGCCGGATCACCTCATTTCGGATAAACATTTTCAATACTAATTAATCATAATTTGTCTTACATTAATTATTATAAACGTCAGTATCATCGTTCCCAATTTCCCATCGTGCCTTAAGGTGTTAGACCTGTGCCTGATTCCTCTCCTGCTATAACGCTGGTGATTGTGTCTGCGCACACACTTGTGCTACCTAGTGAGGTATAATGACGTTTATTGAGTTTGGTCAATATAACCAAAACGTCGCCTCTCATCCCACCATCATCATCATCACTTTCCACCAGGTGCGATTGAAGTCAAGCGTTGGCCTATCTATCTATTCTATACTATTTATAAAGAGATAACTTCTATAGACAACGACAACGCTTACAGGTAAACCGAAAACACGAAACGCTTGCGCGATGTAATTGGACACAGCGCCATCTATTAGTTCATTTCAGCGAAGTGAGGGCGGGCCACTAGTAGTTGAATAAAAACAAATGTTGGTTAGTAAGTCATTAACACCAATAGTAACCTACTCGTAGAAAAAGTTATCCCATCAAAAACATAAATGTGAATTGTGCTAGCCAAGGTAAAAAGAGTGTTGTTTATCGAGTTCAGCGTCAAAAGAAATGATATCTAAATAGGTGCCAAGGTCAATGGTGAGACCTACTCGGCTAATTTTCATTTACGTATTATTTATAGATCTCAAGTTGGCATCCAAGCGCATTAATATAATTCGTAAATGACAATTAGCCAAGTAGGTCTCACCATTGACCTTGGCACCTATTTAGATATCATTTCTTTTGACGCTGAACTCGATAAACAACACTCTTTTTACCTTGCCTAGCACAATTCACATTTATGTTTTTGATGGGATATCATTACTTTTTGTAAGTATGTACAAGAATGAGTAGCAAATAGTTTTTAAACTAGTGCAATATCGACGATTTTGTATACAAAGGGAATTTAATCCCATACTTATCGTTTTAGGGCTGTCGAAAAACCCTGGGTTTTCCCATCCCCATCCCATCACATGCCTTTTTACACGCTTTATAGGATTTCTTCCTTCACCGAATAAACCATGAGGAACGCCATATGGATAGCAAGCACACTTCGATTTTTTACTGTGTAAATCTTCAGCAGCTTCATAATATGAATTATGTTGTTAAACATAGCATGCTCCTTCGATACTCCTTCCTAATTGTATTATTGTTAGAAGAGTAAGACTCAGACAGGTTAGGAACTTGTTACGGACGTATAAGTACCTACTCTACTACCGATATGCGCAATATTTTTAAAGTTTGTAGCATAATATTTTTGTATCTAAACAAGGAATTGAAATGGAATAGACAGCTTCCATTGGCGGCATTTTAACTATTTGGTGTTAACTTTAAGTAAGCTCTTCACCCATCACTGTAGAGTTGTAGTTCCTTCCAGTGTCTACATACGTACTTTATATAGACTTGCGCAATATGTTCGTTCGTTGCATATTATTGTACCCAAACAAAGAATATGCCATAGTAGAATGAAAAAGACAACATCCATCGGGGGGCATTTTAACTATTCGGTGCAAAGAAAGCACTTCACCCACCAGTAAATTTACCGTAGTAGTATGAGCCATTTTCCTACGTAAGCCTCAATTTCTCAATTCAATCTCACAGGCAACTAGGGCGACGTGAAAATAGCAATACGGACATAAATTCCGCAATACTAAGGTATCGGTAAGATTATTTTGAATGGGAAGGTCGCTGGCCTTATAAGTAAACGAAAAATCGAAATGCGTGCGTGATATACTTGACAACCAGCGCCATCTATTGGTTTAATGTATAACTAATATTTTCATACTATATAGACTAGGAAATGAATTGCTATTATAATTTTGACTAATCGTCATTGTAATTATTGTTTTTTTTTTTATGTGATAGGTAGCTGACGAGCAGGCGGATCACCTGATGGTAAGCAATTGCCGCCGCCCATGGCCACATGCAACACCAGTGGAGTCACGAGTGCGCTGCTAACCTTTTATCCCCTTCCCCCCCCGATGGGCATCCGGTACCCTCACTCACTCGGCGAAACACAGCACAGGAGCTGCTTCACGCCGGTTTTCGGTGATGCAGTGGTATCACTCCGGTCGAGCCGGCCCATTCATGCTGAAGCATGGCTCTCCCACAATTATTATTTTTTGTTATTTTTTTTTATGTGATAGGTAGCAGACGAGCAGGTGGATCACCTGATGGTAAACAATTGCCGCCGCCCATGGACACATGCAACACCAGAAGAGACACAAGTGCGCTGCTAACCTTTTATCCCCTTCCCCCCCGATGGGCCTCCGGTACCCTCACTCACTCGGCGGAACACAGCACAGGAGCTGCTTCACGCCGGTTTTCTGTGAGGCAGTGGTATCACTCCGGTCGAGCCGGCCCATTCATACCGAAGCAAGGCTCTCCCACAATTATTATTTTTTTGTTATTTTTTTTTATGTGATAGGTAGCAGACGAGCAGGCGGATCACCTGATGGTAAACAATTGCCGCCGCCCATGGACACATGCAACACCAGTGGAGTCACAAGTGCGCTGCTAACCTTTTATCCCCTTCCCCCCCGATGGGCCTCCGGTATCCTCACTCACTCGGCGAAACACAGCACAGGAAATGAAAATGAATGTTAAATAAAAATCTTGGGAAGTTACATATTAACATTTTTTTGTATGGTTTTGTTCTAGGCGAGATCCAAATTGCAATTGGCAATTTGGTGCCATATTTAATTTTACTTATATTTATTATCATTTTAAGAATATTTTACTATTATTACAAACTAAATAGCTTCCCAAATAAGGAAAAAAAAAATTCACATAAATTTTTCCGTCCGGGTTTGAACCCGCGTTTTGGTGATTTCGGGAAAGTAGCGTATGCCACTCGGCCAACCGGTCACGTCTGGCTGAGTCGAAATTGGTTATTATAACAAGGATGGTTACTCTCATAGAAACAATTTATAGAAATTTTATAATAAATATATAAAAATGTCGTACTTTCAGATTTTTCCCACAATATTCACGTAACTACCTATCTGTATGCCAAATTTCAACTTTCTAGGTCATCTGGAACTAGGAAATAATTTTCGTCTATCTATAGTTGATAAAAATGACGATTTTTGGACATCAATATCTAAATAACTATTAAAGGTATGTTCATGAAATTTGGAGCATATAGTTATCTTGCTCATCTCATTCCACATGCCAAATTTCACACGTCTGTGTGCAATAGTTTTTGAGTTATGAAGGGGTCGAAAGTCGCTCTAAATGGTTCGTGTAATATTACCCTTGTTCGCTTAGTCGCCAATTTTTTTTTTTTTACCTTGGCTTGACACGCTCCCGCGTGTCTAGATTTAAATATAATTTATTTTCCGATTCGACAATCGTTGTCCAAGAATACATATAGCAGCATGATGCCATAGAAATATTCTCGAATAAAATTTAATTGAACCGTAATATTCTCAAAAATACCCTAATCAATACAGTTTGGAGGACGCAACTACTTAAAAATAATTGTATATTATTTTACGTTATTAGCTTCCGGCTCATAATTTGACCATAGTTTACATAATTCATATTTCTGTACATTGTTCTTCCATAGTACTTAAAACGTAAAACTGACTAGACTGGCGCAGCGACCCAAAATGAGCCTTGGCCTTCGATAAAAATAATTATTTTTCGATAATTTTAAAAACCAATTTTTGGATTATTTATATACATCTTTCCACCAATTTTCGTGACAATCGGTGCAGAAACGAACCGTCGTTCCTAGTAGACTACGGAACCCTAAAAAGTTAGTATTTCCACAAAACTTTCCACGTGTTAATATGAGTAATAAGGTCTAGCTGACAGTAAGCCTTCGTATCTAAATATTATTTTATAGACCATACTAATGTCTACCATCATAACTTATCTAGAATATCAGACGCGTGCTCCAATAGATATTCGTATCTGTCGTATCGACAAAGCCCCCAAGCGTAAAATGTAATTAGCGGAAACAAGGAGATTGTCTTGAACCATGTAATTACATCTGATAGTAGAGGTATCAGAGGTTTACTTAAGCTCGAAGGTTATGTAGAAAGTAAATGATTGGAAATTGATTCTCTTTGATTGTTTGCTATTGTTAATATTCCGTGAAGGGAAATAATAAATGAATTCTCACAGCAACATCTCATACATTGACCTGACTCCGTACTAGGTAGCACATGATGACGTGTTTTTCAAATGTAAGTATTATTTTTTTGATAGGCCATGTTGACGCGGGCCCATAACTAATAGTGCTGCTGCTTAATGAGTAGAAAGCTACTCAACTTACCATGCAAGTTACTTTTTTATTAAACTTGCTTAAAAAGTGACATATTGCCGGGACGCATAGCTTTTTGGTTCAGAAATTTTCCTTCCCACTTTGAGTTTATTGTGTTTATATAATTTTATTGATTTGAGCCTTATGGTAGACCTTTGTCGGATCTTTTTGCAATGACAGCCTTTCCACACTGTGACTGTAAAAAAATAAGCTACTTAGCTCGCTCGCGCAAATTATTCCTAAGTAAAATCCAGACAGTGCGAGTTGTAATGTAATCAGCGACGTAGCAGGCTGACTTGTACGCTAGCTCGCACTAAGTTAACCAGCCGCACGCGCATTTTATGCGTGAATACTTACTTATAATTTTTTTTAATATGGCTCCTCTACTCTTCTGTATGATAATAACTTCACCAATGTCAAGCGAAATAATTGTTATAATATTAATTGTTAGCATCCATAAAAGGAACCCAAAGTTATAATTTAACTAATACTCGTATGTACATGAATGTGGAACACGTCATCAGTTCTATTCTTTCAGATGTTAGACCCTCAAAACTGCAAGTCAAATGCAGACAAACCGTCTTCCCTAATTAGCCAACTTGTGAGCGATGGCCAAAAAATGAATGGGAGACTAAAAAACCGGTGTTTGTGCCTCCGGTAAAGTTTTTTAGGTAACTAGGTCTTTTGCGTAGCTGGGGTTAAAGTGGAGTCTTTGTGACTTGTGATATTTTTCAACGAGATCTTCCTTTTTGTCGAATGGGGTAATGGTGTTATCATAGTCTTGTGAAGATAAAGTTCTTATAGTCACGTGAAACTAATATGCATGTAACTATTATAACAAAGCATTTCTGCATGCATGAAATTAGAAAAGTAATGAATCTGTCTTTACACTATTCCACTGCAACTCAAAATTCTATTTATTTTACTATACCTATACATAAAATATGCATACCTATGTATATAGAAAGCGATTTAATTTTTGAAAGTGAAACGGTCTTTTAGTGTTTTGATCAATACTTGATAATAAAATAAGTCACCACAATGAACCGTCGTTAGTTTAAGAATAGTAGGCAACCGTCAAAGTACCCAACAATCTGATTAACAAGAAATTCAAAAAACCAGCGCTATGCATGTCGAGTGCAGGTGCACTAATTAGCGAACTTTGTATCCGGGTCAAAGCGGACAAAGCGCGACTATGAAGGGACGAGTTTCTAATGACACTAACGCGATGGAAGTTTTACAAGAAGAACTTGCGACTCACACAGCTGAGCGCGGTAGGTCACTGGATAAAAAATGTGCCGCTTTCTTAAAATGCTGCTAAAGCAGGTTACCAGACAAGTCGTTTTTCGTACGGGCTGTTCCACAATTACGCTTAAGCTGGTTTCGCGTGCAGAGGGTGACGTCGGCCGGTGTTCACTTCAACCAGCCAAAACGTTAGTCGATCATTTATACCTTGTAGCTACAAGATCAGTTCAATAACTTTGGGTTGGACCGATACCCCGTCTGATGCTCTGGTGACACCTATGACGGGAAGTATAGGTATCGCGCACCTGTTTTATATTCAAATTATGCATACGGCGCAGAAGCATGTGGAAGTCTGAAACTTATGTGAATTCTTTTAGTCCGTAGTGGGCCACATACGTACGTGGTACGTTAGCTGATAAATTGTCGTCTATTGACCCTCCCTCATTGCTACTATGATAGAATAAGGCTTAATCACCATACTTGTTTATACTTTTTGTTCAACACGAGAATCGAATTTAAGACCCCGAGATCAGCGCCCGGCATTTCAATTACTCGACCAACAGGGCATACTAAGTTATTCAAAAAAATATTTGTTGTAAGCGAGTGGATTTATTTTATGTAGAGATGGTAGCAAACAGGTAACAAAAATAATTGGCTACTTTTTCATTTAATACAACTGAATGGGTTTGGATTGTCCCCTAACCAATAGTCAATAAAAACAAAAGACAGATCCGATTAAATCCAACCCGTTGCACAACGAACTAATCAAAACCACCTCTTAAATTGTGTTTCCGATTAATCTAATTGAAGGAAGGAAATCTGGGTCACCTGGTATTGTGGACCATTTAGTCGGGACTTAATCCCATAGCGAGGCTCCTCACAATACGTCGCTGGCATCATCCATCTCTATTTCGTATCCAACATCAGACAAATACGTTATACCGTAATTATGGCAAGAACAAAACAGGAGGTTTAGAGACCGACCGAAAAGGTTCGGTTACAAAAATACAGTTTCGGTGAAGTTCGGTTTTTGCTCGATTTGAAGGAAAATAAAAGGAAATCCTTATTTAAATAAATAAAATATCACAAAAAATAATCCTTGGGTATTAGCTTATTTTATAGAAAACACATATATACGATTAGGTGTTGATTAAATATTTTGGGTTGTGGAAAAAAAAAACCTATATTTTACTCAACATTCGGAAATACAATTACAATTTCTTACAAAACAAATACAATTGCTTACCATCAGGTGATCCGCCTGCTCGTCTGCTACCTATAACATAACAAAAAACTTTTGTCTGAAAATTATTTTGACTATTAATGTCAGAAATTTCCACTGAAATTGGGCCACCCTATCGATAAATATGAACCTGATTTATAAAAAAAATACAGCCACTAATTTTTTACTATTTAGTGGACTTACTGTTTAGACTGATCTAACAGTATGACAAAAATAAAATTACCAAATTCGTCTGAAACTAAGACGAAGTTCGTAAGTTCGGTTTCGGTTCAATTCTTGTTTTGATGTGACTCTAGTCTTGGTATTCCTCCGTAATTTATATTTGGGGCAGACCTCCAACCCCTGCGGGCTGATTTTAATAATATACGTGAATGCGTCATCATTTCCGTCATTATATATAAATAATGTAGGAAATGTGTGGTTCTGATTGTGTCTTACGGCCAAGTTATCCCAGAGAAGTTTGTCTCTATCACACTCGTCCTGAAAGCAAATCACACACTTTTACTTTCACTTCTAATTAAAAAATATTCTGTCCACCACGTAGGTGGTAGATAGGTAGGGGAGTGAGGGTACCGGAGGCCCAATCCAGAGGAAGGGGAGTGAAAAGGTAAGCAGCGTATTTGTGATACCACTGGTGTTGCAGGTGTCCATGGAAGGCGGTAGTCGCTTACCATCAGGTGATCCGTCGGCTCTTCTGCCACAAATATTATAAAAAAAGGTTTCACCATTGAACTTGGCACCCATTTAGATATGACTTCTTTTGATGATAAACTCAATGAACAAAACTTATTGAAAAATTGAACGTAGCTCCTATTTCACATTTATGTTTTTGATAAGATCATATTTTTAGATGTCAGGTGTTGAAACATTATAACAACCTACCGCTTAAATTGTTTCCAAAAATAACGCAAAGTTCAACCATTGTAAGCCAAATTGGTTTGGTGTATAAAGCCTTTAGTTAGCCTTCTCACTCAATGGAAAAACATAATTAGTCTTAGAAGATTTATCCCAAACAAAGTGCAATAAAATGTTCGTTACAGTTCAGCACTCACAAAAGAGTGGTCCCTCGACGCTAGCCAGTACTTCGACGAACGCTCGTATATTTGCCGGCCAATTTATATGGATGCCAGTCAACGTCTTTACTGGGCGATACGTGCCACTCATTTAACGTGGATAACATGTTTATTCAACTTGGTAACTGCAAAACGTTACACAAATACCTTTGTTAACGACAAAAATAATATGTTATTTAAGGTACATAAGTAGTCAAATTAAGGAAGAACTTTGCAACTACAAATTTACTTACTTACTTATAGATTTCAAAAATTAACCCACTATGATTTTGATTTCACGTCAGTCAAAATATTGTATTTTTAGTGTAATAAACAAAAGTGTCCATTAAATGCCAATATCTTATATTTTTATTTTGTACGCTCAGATAGTATGTATGATTGGTACTGACAGAACACATTGGCAAAATAGGTATACAATGATAATTTAAATCAGTTGATCAATTATGTATGAAATTTATTCAGAAACTGATCTATATCTTCACAAATTAATAGCTTTATTGACAAACAAAACGTCTTTAAAATTTATTATTAGACGTCGGTCAGGAGAAAAACAGACAACGCCAGGTGCGGACAACTCCAGCGCCGTAAAAGTACCTACTTGCTCAAGAAAAGAGTAAAAAAACTGGCTTTACCAGCCCTGAGTATACGTTTTCACACTTGTGAGCTCGCGTTTTTCCGCGCCATGGGCCCCTTTTCCTCGTCCTGAGTGTGTTTTCCTCGCTGTGAGAAAACGGTTTCCCCATCACGCATTATTATTTCAACCTAAAGGTGACCTGGCTAAGCGAGATGATGGCGGGTGGAGAAAGCTCCTTACCGAATTGTGCCCTAGAATAGGCAAACAAAATCCTGGTCGGCCAGCGTCACGATGGGTCGATGATATCTCCAAAATAGGAGGTCCTACTTGGATCCGAGCAGCTCAGGACCGGGAACTTTGGCGAAAAAGAAAGGAGGCCTATACTCAACAGTGAGTACTTTCGGGCTGATGATGATGAAAGGAGCCGTTGGAGCCATAAAGTCCTTGAGTGGAGACCGCGACTCGGTAAACGTAGTGTTGGACGCCCTGCTACAAGATGGGATGACGACATTCGAAGGCTGGCTGGAGTGAGCTGGATGAGAGTGGCCGAAAATCGGGAGCGGTGGCGTGCATTGGGGGAGACCTATGTTCAGCTGTTCAGCAGTGGACGAGCGTGGGTTGCTGATGATGATGAAAGGTGGATTTTTTTCCATATCGTAAGCGCGCATTTTCATCTCTTCTTAATCCTCCGTACATGATTAACGAAACGGTGCATAACTTACTAAGCTAGCAACACACCAAGTTGTAAATTAAGCTGCGCGATGCAATGTGTTTGTTTTCTAATACTGGTTACTGTTAGCCAGAGTTTAAGCCTCAGTAACTCCGCGTTGTGGTTTAACTTTGGCTTATTGAGTGCGTCGAATGATGCGACAATACTTCCTATGGAAACTGCACTTGTTAAATGCAAACACCCCGGTCACCCGGTATTGGGTAACAACGACCTGTCAATTGGACCATTCATTGTCATGTCATTGTGATTTGACCTGGTCCTATGGTTTTTTTGATAGTCACCTTGCCTCAGTGTTCAAAAGTTGTGACTTCAGGTGATTTTCATATTTTTCTGATCTCGCAGATTTTTGTGGGCGGTGGTGATAATTTGCATCAGGTAAACCAGCTGTTTATTTGCCGTCTTCAACTTATGAGTTAAAGAAAATGTGATGGTCTTTTTTATGTGATAGGTAGCAGACGAGCAGATGGATCACCTGATGGATACTGCCGCCGCCTATAGACACCTGCAACACCAGTAGAGTAACATGTGCGCTGTCAACCTTAAACCTCTTTTCCACCCAATGGGGCCTCCAATACCCCCACTCACTCGATGAAACACACTGTCGCTGCTTTATGCCGGTTTCCGGTGGTATCACTCTGGTAGAGCTGGCCCATTCATGCCAAAGCGTGGCTCTCCCACAGTCAATTCGAGCTTGCACTACCTTGTGCCATCCTTCAAAGCTGAGAATTTGCAAGTCACTTCAGAATTTATTCTTCCACTGGCCGTCGACTTTTCACTGCACATTTGCACGTACTTAAGAATATTAAACATAAAGTGTGAGAGTGCATAATCAAATGTTAGTTCGCTTCATACATTTAGCAAAATGATGCATAACTTATGAGAGCCGAGTTCACACACTAACTTGTAAATTAAGCCAAGCGCTACGTTTGTTTTCTAATACGAGTTTCTGCTAATCCCAGTTCAAGCTTCAGTAATTCTGTTGTAGCTTTGGCTTATTGACTGCTCAGCGCAACATCGTGTCTACATGAATAAATTCGTTTGATTTTTTAAAAGAATTATTTGCAATTAATTCTGAAGAAAATAACATACTTAATCATTTTTTTCTCGTGCTCAGGTGGGAAATAAACCTTTCATGCCATTAAACTGATAGTGATATTTTGCTAGCTAGTTGCATGTATCGTATGTTATAGTAGAAATTACCATCATCAGTGTATATGATTAAATCGAATCGTTGATCGTAAAGAGCCAATAAATGTTATTCCAATAAGAAACCAGCGTGACACGCCAGGACAGGACCAAAGATCTAACATAATGTTTCCTAACCTGGGGGTTATTGCCCAGGCAGGGGTAAAACGGAGATTCTAGGGGGAAGTGATGGCACAAAATATTATAATAGCAATAAACAAAATAAAAGTACGATTATTTTTATATTACTTTACTAGTTACCTAAACGTGTAGTTTCTTACATAATGAACATTTTCGCTCGAATTTGTGTGGTTTTAATCATTTGAAACTAGCTAGGGATAAACTCAATTCAAATACTTGTTCACTGGGGTAATGACATTAAAAGGTTAGGAACCACTGATCTAACATGACCAAAAATCTCTTAACTGAAATGCTCTGGCACAACTTGGTCCAATCTGAAAATTTAAGTAGGCCCCTCAAGCGCAGCTTCCGTTTATAGTACAACTCACTGGCCTACGCTGGAGGCGCAGTATAAGTGAGGCATAGTCAAGTCAAAAACATTGTTATGAGAGTATAACAAATCTATTGAGATTCCAGAAATGTGAAACCTTTTTAAGTAGCCAAAAGGTAACCTAAACATTTTTGTATCGCCTTTAAAAATCTAACTTTGTATGAAATCCGTCCTAAATAAATTTCAGCCATATCAAAAATCTGGGCCCATCAGACCCCGAACTTTCGAATAGCTTTAAATAAAAAATTCATAGGGCACAACCCCTGTCAACCATATGGACATAAGTAAATATATTATTCATTTTATCTCAAACACATTCATCTTGTGCGGTAAGTGGTAATATTTCAGATTGGTACAAACATGTCATCGTTATGTAAATATGCATCGTAAACACACTAGCACCGAATTGACTTAGGTCGAAATATGTGATAAGTTGCAACTTTTAATACAAGGCAAGATCCACGGAAAGAGGAGCCCAGGAAGAAGAAGAACTTACTTGGCTTAAAAATCTGCGCCAGTGGTACAATAAAAGCACCCGTTCTCTGTTTAGAGCAGCTGTGTCAAGGGTTCAAGTCGCCATTATGATCGCCAACCTTTGTTAGAAGAGTGCACTCAAAGAAGAAGATGTGATAAGTGGGAAAGATCTTTTTCGACCCGGTCTATCCAGCGATACTTCGGGCGTACCACAGGGCGCTTGTCGGTTGGTAGCAGATCTTTCTCACCTACAACGGCCGGACTGGTGACAGATGCACCGAAAACCGATCGGAATAGCCAAGTCTCGAGTCAGAGGCCAAGATCTACTTCGGGTTGCTCGCCAGGCGTAGTAAGTAAGTATGTGATAGGTGACAGCAAATCACCTTATGGTAAGCAATTTTTCCAAGTTTGTCGATCTTTGATATTGTAGGAAATCCACCACGCTACTTCCACCCCAATGGCCATAGTCTCTCCTCCCAATATGCCACTTGAGACTTGCAATTCTTTGGGCTACCTATTACCTGTTTATTACCTTAGTTATCCTGCCAATTTTACCATTCCTAATACGATTACGATGTGGCGTAAGATAGAATATTGAACACGTATTCTCGATAAAAAGTTAAAAACGTAGCGCTCGAACATTATTTCATCAATTTTCAATTTTGCTTCGAAGCAGGAATTCCTAAAAATTTTTCGCAAAAATTTAATAACTCTCCACTTAACCCTTTAAGGCGACATTTTCACTTTGCGCCATCGCAAATAATGCATCAATCACCCGAATCGGCCTTCCGCAGCTCTTAAAACTTCTAGCTAGAGATGTGGAATCATAATCGATTTATTTAATCTATTGTAATTATATGCTGCGTATTACTGGAGCTAATTATGTCTGATGATATTTTTCATTTATCATTTGATTATGATTTTTTATAACATACCAAGACGACTGGGGGACCTTACCCAAAAGTAGGACAATATTATCATCATTAATATCCAAATAAGCTATAAGATGCCCTTAAAACAGTTAAATGATTTTAATCTATGAAAATTTGTAAGTGCACTAGTCTATATTATTACAAAATGGTATTTGAATTATTTTATAAAATAACTTGTTTGCGTGCATCGTACCTATTATAACGTATTAAATAAAGATTCACATTTTTATCAGGAAAACTTGATACAAAGAAATTGTTCAAATACGTCTACAGTAACAGTGATTATATAAAACTGATTATTATTCGTGCCTAATAGAATGTCACATCTCTAACTTCCAGCCCTATCTGTAAGGGATTTTCCCTTCAATTATTATTACTGAGTATCCCGGAATACTGTTGATGCTATGATTGATATCTCCGTCTCGGAAGAAAGGAATAAATTGCCGTTACATTAAGATAGGGTTTTGTGTAACGTGTAGAACGCTCCGGGTTAAATAGAAGATTAATGTTCGACGTATTGACTTCGCAAGGGGTAACGTGTTTGAATGGATTTTCCCCCTTTGGTAGCCCTGTTTTAATATTTGGGGATTGGAATTGAATGAGAATGCGAAATGGAAAATGTTAATATTTATCAGTAGGTACAGTACAGGGGTAAGTACAGTTAGTAGGAGGTAAGTTCAGCTAGAAAGGGGTAAGTTCAGTTGGTACGGGGTAAGTATAGTTAGTAGGGGGCAAATATAGTTAGTAAGGGGAAGTAAAATAAAAAAGTTTTAGAACTGAGGCCGAAAAAAAATTTGCTTTTTATACAAATCAAACCATTCTAAAACAAATAGCTGACAAATAACTTTCACCTGATAGCCAGCAGCGTATCTCTGATACCTCGGATGTTGTATGTGCATGAGTGCTGGTCATCATTAAACAATAGGAGTGACGTTTGCTTATTTGTCTGCTTTAATGAGTGAGCCGATGGCGCATATAATTTTGATAAAAACCCTTTCTAAATTATATTGCATGCTGATAAAACTTAGTTGTATTATAACCTCAACAATAGCCGCAGAGTTTCTATTCCTTTTCTATTCAGCTGCGGCAAAGGACAAAGATTGGTATAATGAATACTTGTGTTTGTTAAGTGTGTGGGTGCTCTACGATTATTAATGTTTATGTAGTTTCTGCGTTGATTTCGCACCCGTAACACAAGTGCTAAAGCTATTTTGGGGCCATGGAATGAACTGTCGCCTGCGGTATTTTCGGAACGATACGACCTGTTAAAAAAGCCAGCGTATTCCTCTTTAGTCGGCAGCGCTCCTAAATTGTGACTCCTCTGGTGTTGAGGGTGTCCTTGGGCAGTTGTATCGCTTACCATCATTATGATCTGTCCGTTCGTCTGCTCCCTATTTTTATAAAAAAAAAACAAAAATATAATATTTGCCTTAATTGGCGAAGTTACTCGTAATAAGCATCGTCTAACAGTCCATCTTTCATGCCGTGGATAATTTATTTTGTTTGGTAACTTTTTTTTAATAAAAGATAATTCAAAAAAATATAATTTTTGCACCCCTGTTCGTGTCCATACTATTCCAAATGTTGATATTTATATTCCGCTTTCGGGAAATTAAAATTCATTCCTCTCGGCAAATGTTACGACTTTTTCATAAATCAGCGGACGCAGCACGTTATGAAGTCTCCCCCAATCATTCCTCCATCCCTATTGAACGGCGAATTAATTAAAATTTCATTATTCAAGAAAAGATTATAACTTAATTTTAGTCATTTGCATATTTGGCTTGAATATCTGAACAAATCCTCTCTAAGAGCAGTCTTATTAAATTTGTTATAAACGCTCAAGTTCCCGGTTCGACCCAAAACTTGTTTTCTTTTTTCGGGTTCAGTATAAAATTGAAAGATTTTTTTTTCCGGAGGAATGAATTCTAAACGGTATATTTGAATTGTCATTTTTTTTATTTCTCGGGCATATTTAACAGACAAAAAAGGTTCTGTAAACGGCAACGATGAATTTGTTTTATTTGTTGATTAAAAAAACGGGAACCTACAAAAATATACGAAGACAGATTTATCAAATTGTATTTTTAGGTTCTCTTTGGAATAGGAGTTGTTTGATTAACAAAAGGCGTATTTTGTTGACAGCAGAGCCCAAATTTTTTAAACAATTATACATATTATCCCATTTTTGAATGTGATATGTGGCAGAGGGACGGACCGATCTTGGGGTAAAATTATCAATACAAAAAATTAGGGACCAATTTCACCAATATCTATCCAACTATAAACCTATGGTGTAACGGTACGATCCGTATGACATAACAACGTTATACTTACCATAGATTTATTCTTGGACTAGTGGCCCGCCCTCACTTTTCTTCGGGACAGTGGTTCCAAATTGAACCAATAGATGGCGCTGGGCGTCGATTACATTGCGCTAGTGTATCGTATTTTTGATTTACCTATAAGTCTTGTCGTTGTCCATAGATGTTATCTCTTTTTAAATAGTATAGATATGTATTGCTAAAAGCGTCCCTTATTCATGTAGTTTAATAAAACCTAAAACGAAACGTTCTCAAATCCGATGCATATTAACATAATGATGTTTTAAGTTTCTTTTTATGCATGCCATAATCACAATCCATACTTTATCATACATTTTATTGTTCTATGGTACTGTAATGATGCTAAACTCCTACTGCTGCCGTGCTGGCCGTAATATATGGACCAGTATTTTGTAAAGAGAAACTGTCGTCTATTTTTGAAAAGTAGACAAAAAGTTTAAAGTTATTGTTTATAATTCATCAACAAGAGTTCAGACGTGCTTGCATTAAGAAAAGCAGCTGGAAGGGCGAAGCGCTAGTGTGCATTTAGGCATTAACCCAATATTTATTACAGAAAATAAATAATAAAAAAAGCATTTTAATCTTATGCACTCTCCGCTCCACAGTACCATATTAAATGCTAAGAAAAAGGAACCAAAAACATTTACACCACAACCAATAAATAAGTGCGAAAGACAATTTAACTTACCAAATTCACTCACACGCCGATAGCATCGATCTCGTCGGAGCACTCAATTCACTAAAGAATAGAACTCGCAATTGCAGGCCAATAAAACATTCATGGGAGGCAAGCGCGGATGTCAGCAGCGGTCGTAAATAAGCGTTTATCTGCGCTTCGCTCATACCGACATGCTGTGGCCGTGTATGGCAGGTGGATTCGAGCTTAAAATTATAGCCTGGTCTCAAAAATAAGACTGATATATTATTTTCACTAGGTGCAGTCACACATAGACATTCAAGTATCTTGATTGTATCTCGCAGCAGGCGCGGATGTCAGCAACGGTCGTAAATAACCAGTTTATCTGTGCTTCGCTCATACTGACATGCTGTGGCCGTGTATGGTAAGGTGGATTCGAGCTTAAAATTATAGTCTGGTCTCAAAAGTGAGATCGATAAATTTCTCACTAGGTGCAGCCACACATAGACACTCAAGTTACTTGATTCTATCTCGAAGCAGTCACGGATGTCAGCATCGGTTGTAAATAACCATTTATCTGTGTTTCCCTCATACCGAAATGCTGTAGCCAATATGTTATGGCAGGTGGACTAGAGCTGAAATTTATAGTCTGGTTTCAAAAGTAAGATTTATAAATTTCTTGCTAGGTGCAGTCACCTATAGACACTCAAGTAATTCGATTGTATCTCGAGGCAAGCGCGGAATTCAGCACTATTCGTAAATAATACACTTTATTCACGGTTTGCTCATACCGACATGCAGTGTTCCGTGCTATTGCAGTAAGATTAGAGGTTAAAATTATAGTGTGGTCTCAAGAATGAGACAAATACTGGTCACTGGGTGCAGTCACACATAGACACTTAAATAATTTGATTGTAGGTCATGAAGTAAGAGCGGATGTCAGCAGTGATCGCAAATAACTGTTTAAGCGCGCATGGTACGTTCTTTTATAGATTGAAACAGTATATACTCGTATTTGTCTAGCTTAACCTTAGACCAAGTAAAAGTACAGCCCACGTTGCAGTCACAACGGACGAAATGGCATGACATCACATCCGTTTGCACTACTATACTGGCCCGTGCTTCTTCAAGCATCATTTGAAAGAACCCATATTTTGTATTGTTCTAATCAGTCAAAGCGCACATTTTAAAGTATAACCTCATAGTATTACTGCAACAGTGCAGTCTTTAGCGTCTATCTACTGTGGTTCAGTGATCGTTTAGAATATAATTTCACTGAAGGGAGTATAAAGACGCGCAATTTTGGGCAAGTGAAACGTTTATGGGAAGTATGTATGTGTTAGGTAAAAGCTGTTAGTGGTGCCCATAAATAACAGTTTATCTGCTGTGAGAGCTCGTTTTGGAGCGTCCATGGCCCTAGTAGGTGGATTTAGCATCTTTGATACTTCGAACCAGCAGGCTGATATTTAGTCTAAGTTATAGTTTAGTTATGGTATCTTCATGAGTTTGTCATTTCTTCAAAAATTAAATTTAATCAGACTAAAAAATGGCTTAAGGCTAATGTAATAAGATCATGGTCTTGAACCTTCGATTCCGAATGAAAGGCTACCCAAAAAGACAATAACGGTAACAATTTATTTTGTACCGTATTAAAATGGAGCAAGAAGCCAAATAAACCAAGTACTAATAATGCCTAACCTCAGCAATTTGTATGGAAATGCGATAGCTTGCCTGAGAATAATCTAGATTAGCTGACGAAGGGATCTACGGGTCTGATGAGAAAGTTAATGACTAGTAGATAATTCTAGTTTTTCTTTTTTGATAAGAATAAAAAAAGACACAAGATTACACTTGGCATGGATTATTTTCATCTCATTTGCTTGAAAAATTTTAATTCAAAATTATAAGGCGTAGTGACACCTAAAAGTTAAAACAGTTTTAGATATTTCTTAAGACAGACATAGCCCAATAAATTTCGTGGCTCAAGTGACAATGGGCAGGACAGTTGCAGTCGTGGCCGGCCCCCTACAATGTGGATCGACGATCTAGTGAAAGTCGCGGAAGCTCCTTGGATGCGGGTGGCACAGGACCGATCTGTGTGGAGAACATTAGGGGAGGCCTATGTCCAGCAGTAGATTGGCTGAAATGATGATGACGATGTTTTTCATTCTACAGAAATTAGGACTAAAATGGATTCAATTATGTAATATCAACTAGATATATAGATAACACATTTTTTCATTCAGCTACAAAATTAAAAGTAAAAGAAACATTCGAAATAACACTTATTGGAATTATTATAATACTAGCGGCCGCCCGTGACTCCGTCCGCGTGGAAAAGTAAATTTCTTCCCCCCTTTCTACCCCTTACAACCCCCTTTTCGCAATAAAAAGTAGCCTATGTCCTTTCTCAGGGTCTAGATTATCTGTATACCAAATTTCATTTAAATCCGTTTAATTTATAATATTAGTTTGGATAGTTTGGATTACTTACAATACCTACTCCGATGGCTCAACTACTCAAAATGTAAAATAATCGATATTAATTGAACGATACTTTCGTTCTATTTCGTTAATCAAATAATAGGGAAAAAACATAAAAAATAAAAATAAACGGGACTATTTAGAACTGTTAGGTATATTCAAATAATACATGAATCTTTTTGCTCCAATAAGACATAATAATTATAAAAAAAACCTTTCATCGCAACTCCATTAAACCACTATCCAAGCCAAAGAATTCAGAAAACATATACTGTATAAAATTAATTACTTCTGCAGTGTTCAGGGGGTTTAAGTAACTACGAAAAACAACATAAAATAATGAAGCAAGAGCGTACCTTCGTGATATACGTTACTGAATCTCATTAGCGCTGGCCTTTTGAGCTTTTGTAAACAAGAATAAGGTTTTTTTTATACCAGAGATGAGCTATGCTGTGAAATTATGATATCCACGAATAAGAATCATTTTGTTTGCTTGGCAAGGCAACTGTGAATAAGTCTCAAAAAAACTATTCTATAATTAAGGTTAGAAAAGAAATTATGCGAGGATGTATACAGGAGACCTATTTTTCGCTTCGTCCAAACTAAACTACTCGTTTTGCAAGTCACGTCGTCTCGTGAGTCGCATGATTCATAATTTTCCCTATTTTTGAAATCACTCGCTTAGGGTATTGCTAAGCTTGTCAAAGTATAGTGTTAACTCGTTTCACGTTGACGTAAATGCGTCCACTCGCTTCACGGAAACGAGTGGTTTATACCACTCGTTGCAAAACGCTCGTTTTTGAATGATTAAAAAATGCGGATGTCAAAAATCATGCGAGTCACACATTTTTTAGTGACACGACAATTCAAAAATAGGTCTCCATCTCTTGAATTTGTAGATTATATTGTAGTAAACGCGAGTTGATTGAGTGTACGTATGCAAAATGGTTAGTAGAAGACGTGGTTAATAAAGGGATGTAAATGTTCACAGACACACTCATATATACCAAAGGTGTTGTTGTAAGTTGTTACTTTTCTGCCATCTCAAGAAACGAGCCTATACCTTCCTAAAAGGCCGGCAACGCATCCGCACTCCTGGTGTAGCTGATGTCCATGGGCGCCGGCTGTTCACTTGCCATCAGGTGACCCGCTTGCTCGTTTGCCTTCTTATACTATAGAAAAATATCTAACACATAAAAAAGTAAGAGATACAAACAGATGGATATAAGTACAGTACTAATGAGCAGAAGGTTTGCTCATCCATTTTATCACATAAAAACAAAAAAAAACTTTGTTGATACTATTTTCAGTGGAGAAGATAATTAAAAGTAATCCCTATTCATATCTTTAGCTGTTCTTGGCACATTTCTAGTGCATAAAAACCTAAGACTTGTTCACTAGTCGAGAATTACGTGGGTAATTTACGCTCTCTGAATAGCTTTTAAATTATGATAAGATTCACCCTTAGTAATCGTAGAGAAAATTTATGCATTAGGACTGCGCTGACTTGGTCACGCAAATTTTAACGGGTCAGTTTATTTAACATTTTTCATTGTGTATTTTAATCATTTTGATTGAAATACTGTGTAAATTTAAAATATAGTAGGTGCATATTAAATAAGATTAAGAACTTTTATTAAGTTTTTGAAGCCAAGCGCCAAATATTGTTTTTGACATCTTAATTTAATACTAGGTACTTTGCTTTAAGTTAAAACTTTTTCGGTTAAATTATTTAGGATTTTCTTTAATTGCCAAGAAGAGTTCCTTGGCAGTTACGGTCCTCATTAGTTTGGCTTTTGCCAATCATGTCAAAAAGCAGAAGTTACTTAGAATACACTTAAATTATGATACGAATTATGCATCAACTCCTAATTATTGAGGATTTTTACATTCCAATTAGTCTTTTTTCCATTTTTATTATAATATTAATAAAAACACCCCGTTGGTACAGTGTGCAGTGGTTTAAGTACCGAGCCGTGATCTCGGGATCCTTGGCAGGGACGGGTTGAGCAAAAAGTATGATTCGAATTTTTCAAGCATTGCTCGGGTTTGTGATCACCAATCTGAGGCGCGGTAGTTAAATGTAATCTCATCATATAGCAGCGATGACTTGATTTTGCTATGATGGAGGGTTTTGCCCTGCAGTAGGTAGGACAGTTTAGAGGCTGATACTAGGTACTAATAATACAAATGTGTATTTTTAAGATATAAAGATACGGGTTTCATTCATTAGCAACCCACGCTCGTCCACTGCTGTCCCCTAATGCACGCCACCGCTCCCGATTTTCGGCCACTCTCATCCAGCTCACTCCAGCCAGCCTTCGAAGGTTGTCATTCCATCTTGTAGCAGGGTGTCCAACACTACGTTTACCGAGTCGCGGTCTCCACTCAAGGACTTATTTTTAGACACGGGTTTATTTTAAAATTTTTGTCATAGTCATAAATGTAGGTTTTAATATAAGTAAGGTATACCTAGGTATTCCAACCAAAAATGGTTTAAATTTAGGCTAGATTGGTCGGTTAGAAGTTAGATAGTAGATACTTAAGATAGTCTTACAACCATAAAGCTAAATTTTATTACCTACCATTTATGAAGACGAGCTCGAATTTGATCCTTAACGAGACTTGATGATAGGGTAACGATTCTAGGAAGCGAAAAAGGAGATAAAATCTACAAAGTTGCAAAATGCGAGATAGTTCTCCTTAAAAATGTTACTAATACTAAACGAAGAGACGCGTATGGTCTCATATTTTATTCATAATCGTGTCACCGTCATATATACATTATTAATCAATGAAATTTATTATTTATCTTGTATACTAATTACAAAGAGTCTATGTATTTTATAGACAATGACAATGGCGGTACAGTCGTTTTATTCGCCGTGTACTGGTTTTCCCTTACGCCATCTTTCGCGGACAAATTATCCGGCTCGGCCCGCTTCGCTTTCTGCAAAGTGCCAAAAATTTAAGTTCTTATAAATGCAACCATTTCGTCCACCCGGACCCGGATACAAAGTTCACTAATTACCACTGCATCCGACATGCATGGCTTGCACACGGCTGCTTATAAACTTGTTTATATTCCTGTTTTAACTTGTTCCCTAGAAATTAATTGAAAAACTTCATCGAGTGTGGTTTATTACCTTCTAAATTATATACTACTGTAATGACTTCTCCTTATGTCGTTTCGCTATTTCAGACCATTTACCAATAGATGGCGCTAGTAGTCGATTACATCGCGCCAGTGTTTCTTTCACCTTTTTGGTTTACATATGCCTAAGCCTTGAGGTTGACTATCCTCTTTATAATTAGTATAGACTAGTGGCCCTCCCTTACTTTGTTTCGGGACAGTAGTTCCACTGTTTACCAATAGATGGCGCTGAGCGTTGATTGCATCGCCCTAGATTTCGCCTTTTGGTTTGTATATTAAGGTTTTTTGATGTTATAGAATTTATCTCTTTATACATAGTATAGAAGTAGATACTTACGCTCCAGACTTTAGACACAAAATATAAAGGACACAGAAAGTAGACTTCACACTAAGAGCTAAAAACATGTCATGTACTCACGCATGCGCACTAACGGGCAAATACGCCTTTTTGACCACATTAATCCTAACTTATAACAACAACCCTAGTATATGTTAACGAACTCTTCTAAATTATAAATTAAGGCTGAGTCTCCTTTCTGTGTCCTTTATATATTGTGCTTTAGAGCTATGGTAAAGCAGTAGATAAGAACGCGCCTCTCATATTGGGTCAGGGTTTAAATGCGAGCATGAATCTATGGATTTTTCTAATCCATGTGCCATAGCTTGGCAGTCAGCAAACACATCGTGAGAATACCAGGACGATTTGGAGAGTTTCAGAAACATCCCCTTGTTAAAGGTTTGCAAAGGTCAGACAGGCTCAATTTAATGATTTGTCAATATTTCGTAGTTCAAGGCGCGACGTCTATCCATCATTTCACTTATCGGTCCGAGTATATTAATAAAAGTACGAGTAGGTAATGGACTTTACACATCGAATGCCATTTTGCTCCATCTGAACTTCCTCCTAGCCAATTTATTCCTGGTAATAAACTAAATATAACTAGTTTCCGTCCGTTGCTTCATTCACGAGTACGTAATTGGTTTATCACCGAGAGTTTTTACTGCGGAAAACTTGATCACGGACGATTTGATGTTTTGCTGACCCGACATGAAAAAAATTAATATTTTTACCGACTTTTAACACGTTTAAGATAAACATGATGTATCGGTAAGTAATTTAAACCAACTCATCCAAACAATCTGAATGAAATTTGTTGAAATCTACAACTTAGGAAATTAGGCGAATTTTTTTGACATCCCATACAAAATGCCCAAGTCCCAAGACTCAACTTTTTATGATAAAAAAAATAAAATATGCTACCTTTAAATGTTAAGGGGATATAAATGTTTATCAATACACTCTGTATGGGGAACAAATAGGTACCTATCTACGTTAAAGAAGGAATTTTTGATTTCTTAGAAAAAACATTTTTTTAAGAGGACGTACAACTTGTCTTATTTGTTTGTTTACAAGGTTTGAAATGAATGAATTCAGAGAAGAACACGAGTATTAAATGATGGCTGTTGCGGCGCTTAAGAATTGGGCTGGGGCCGGCCATAGACGATATGCAGACAAATGCGGTTTTATCTTGGAGGCCACAATGGGCAGGAGAAGCGCAGAAAGCTGACCATCAGCCAAATGGTCAGATGATCTACAAAGTCAAGCAGGCAACTTATGAATCAGAAAAACTCTCGACCGAGCCGAATGAAGATGTTTAGGAGAGCTAATGACATACTTGTCTTAAAACATCGCGCTTAAAATAAATATCTACATTTCCTGTGCCTATTTTTGAAGTCTCTAAGATAACTTAGGTAGGTAATTTTAAAATTTTCACAATAATAAACCTACAATGTAGATGTGCAATGTTACCTACGTAAATAGCTTGAAATATACCTTTCCAAGCTTCGTAGCTTTGTCTGATTACTTCCCTCCTTTACTTCGCAGGCTTGAGAATTTAAAGCGGATTTTAACATCCGACACTACTGCATCAAAGTAACACTCCTTATTTTGCAGCTTCGTATTTTATGTTTATTAAAATATGTTGTTTAACTGTAGACTGCTTACAGAGACGTAAGTATTTAATTAGCGAGAAATTCCAGAGGTACAACTTCCTGAGTTTGGAAATGAATGACTTATTACATTTGGCCGGATGGCGCATTTGTTAGTAGTGACCCTAACTCATACGATAATAGATCGTGGGTGCAATCCTCAATCTAGAGAAACATTCGTGGTCAGCAATCAATTAGATTACTTATACCTATCTTACTAGAGATCATTTTACAGTGTTCTATGAAAAATCTAAAATTCAATGAAACTTGAAAGCCTTAATGTAAAGAGAAGTGTAGTATCGTATCGTAAGAATAAGCGTTGAAGTCAACGCTATTAAAGATATTTTTCTCTCATTCCTTCCCTCAAAGAGATCTTTGTTACAAGAGAACAGTTTCCGCGAATAGAATTTTGTCTCACTGTGCCATTGTTAATGCCAATGTCGACATCCTGGGTAGATTGGTTGTCATATATTTAAACTAAAACGTATGCCAATGGTATTATCCTTATATATAGTACTATTAACCCACCCTCACTTCATTTTGAAAATTGAGATTTGATATCTATCTAGATACTTATCTCTTTACAAATAGTATAGAAGAAAGATTATGTTATACTTATAATACCAAACAAAAAAAAGCACGTGCACTAATAAGTTTACAACATCATTCAAATGTGAACATTATACTCCTGGCATAGAAGTCGAGGTGTTTAAATTTTATTGTAGGTTACTGTACCTTTCTTTTTGACGAGCCGCCCCTTTCATACCAAAGCGTAACTCTGCGCTCAAGAAAATAAACTATTCATTAAAATCATCGTCATCATCCTACTCCTATTATAAAGGCGAAAGTTTGTATGGATGTATGGATGTTTGTTACTCTTTCACGTAAAAACTACTGAATGGATTTAAATGAAACTTTACCACAATATAGCTTATATATCAGAATAACAAATAGGCTACAATTTATAAAAATATATTGTGTGGTCCAAAATATGACGGTAAGTGTCAATAATTAACTCCACGCGTACGAAGTCGCGGGCGGCCGCTAGTATCGCATATTTTACACGGAGTAAAAGTATCTTCTTTATCACGTGACTGCCTCCGGTAGTACCCTCAGGACGTCGTCCTGAAGGTAGACTAGTAGTATCGTTCTTAAAATAGGAAAAATATTTTACGAGTTAAATTCATATTCAACTTATCAGATTTTTATCGCATCAAACCAAACGAATAAAAAATCACATAGGTAGGTAATCGCACTTATTTAAAACGGCATCCGCATCCATTTATACTGAATCGTTCCGGTGATACCGCAACGGATGTGTATCGGAATAAAATGTCGGTAGGGATGTAATGATGATATATCGAAAATCAGCGATGTTATCGAAGAAATTGAAGAGGCTCACGTATGCCAAGAGTTTATATTACTATCTACGTACGGTATGTTTTATATTTAACGTGTATTTTTGTATCTGTGTGTGTAAGTCTTGTCGCATCGTAAATAGATAAACTGATTTGTGTTTAGTTTTGTTTGCTTAAAAGTTGAAATATTTGGAAGTGTATTAAGCTACATTTAGTAGCCAAACTAAGATAGCTGTCCACTCCGGTCGAGTTGGCTCGTTCATGTCGAAGCGTGGTTCTCCTACGCTACCACCACTTTTTTTTTACTAGCGGCAAGAAACGAGCAATTCGAGCAAGGTGGTCTAGCAATAACCTCCACCCATGAACATGAGGAAAGGAGTACGACCTTCTCTTGAAGGCCCATAATTTGTCGGCATTTTTATGAAAAAAGCGAGCAAATGAATTAAGAAATATAATTTTAATAATATCGCAGTAATCTGTAATCGATATTTACTACTATCGCATCTCTAACCGTCGGTTTTGAATCAAGGCATTTGATGTGAGCTCACCACTCGTTTAAGCATTGCCTTTTTGAATGGCGTCAATATTAACGCTTTAATGGAAATGTGAGAGTTAAAAATCAAGCGCTAAATGTTCAGCGCAAACTTTAAGAAGCCTAGAAACTATTTCAATTGAATGAAAACTCAGTTTGAAACGTTTTGTACGTGATTAACGGTATATTTGTTGGAAATGGTTGTCCGAATCTAAATTTGTATCAACCGTTATATAATGTATTGATATTTAGTATAATAAGTTGTCAAGATATCCAAAGACATCGATTCGGATACGATATTTTTCTCTGTCATAGATTTCATCTCTGCACAGCTCTCCAGATTTCATAAGTTGTTTTTATTTCGTGTTCACGAATATTTGCCCCGGGTGGGTGAACCCATAACCTTTGGCGTATGAGGCAGGGTCACTACCAAATGCGCCATCAGGCCAGTCGTAGTTGTAGGTTAGATTCAAAGACTTAATGACTAATAGGTTAATCTTCAGTAATAAAGGTGTACTAGCCTGGCCTAGGACCACCTTATTTTACTGTTTATTGCCGTTGTTTCACTCATGTATTATATTTCTGACCAATAAAGAATACCTATATATCTATATCTACCTCAAACAGAAGAAAAAGGTGAAGGTCATATTTTTTTCGCGGCTCGATGTTGCTTTTATCAATTTGTATAATTTTGCCATTACAGCACCAATTCAATTTAGTGCTAGGATAAGAGTCTGCCATTACTAAGAAGAATTTTGAAGCAATTTCATTAAATCTTACACAGATATCATAAAATTTTTAGTCCAACTAACGTAATATAAATTTCATCAATTGAAAAATACGGCCTCCTTACTTTGATTTCGTAGACTGAATGTGTAGGTGCTTATAGTGCATTTGGTATTAAGTATCAAATACTTATTAAGTATCCTTTTGAAAGAATTTGTTTGTAAAGGTTGTCTGAAAGACTTAGTTACTAGTGATGTAGTGACTTAGTTACAACTTATGATGTGCAGTTGCCCTAACTAAATGGTAATGTATGGAAATAACTACCTACAAACTATGAAAATACGGTCGGTCCATCTTTATGGCTACGGAACCCTTTCATGTGCGTGTCCGACACGCTCTTGCCCGGTTTTATGAAAAAACAATCAAATAATTTATTCTACAGTTGTTTAGTAGACACTTACAGAGAAAATTACCACGTTTCAGCTAATTAAGTACAATGACATTAAAGTTTACTACATATTTTACGGTGCTTTTTAAGCCCTAAAAATGTCAAGCCACCAAGGAAAATCTGACATTCCACAAACAAAATGGCTTCTTCAAGACTGAACAGCAAATAAAAAGGCAAACATTCAACAACGGAGACAACATCACACTAAGAATTATTTCACATTTTTATTTTTTGTCAGAGTCTAACAGTGTTACTTACAAAGCGAATATAAAACGTATTTCAATTTAAACTTAGCAAAAGTAATGTAAAATCCATACTAATAAACTAAGCATAACTTACGCCTAGCATAATGTGGATGTTAACTTCTAAGGAAAACTATTTCATCGTTATACCAACCCCCGACCTAATAACATCGGTGTATCTTTAGTAATTATTTTGTACTTTAGTTCAACAATCTGTCGAATTGACAAAGAATTGACCACCACTGTCAAGACTGTTTTGTCTGTGGGTTCTGTAAATTCTCACTACAAATGACAGAATCCAGAGATAAAACCATCTTTTTACTTTTTTCCATAGCATTGTTTATAATTTTGCAGCGTTGCCGCACAAAATGATTATTTTGTGGTTGCCGTCTCGTGCATCCGGAATAAGTATACTTATGACAAACTTAAAAAGAGTTTATGAGTTGACCGGCCGCTGTCAGAGACGTCATTTAAGCTATTGTTCAATTACTTTAGTATCAGTAGGTACCTAGTCTTTATGCATATTGAAATAAGTGTCAATATTATTTTATAAAGTAACCAACTTAGTATATCAACGACTCTGCGTGCGACAGAAAAATTATTCCAAGTTTATTCCTTATTTACACCGAACTTAACTATACCTAGTGTAGGTAAGCTCGGCTTATCCATAGAATAGTTTTTATAAGTAGCAATGTAAAAGTCTAGCGGTGACGAGTAACTTTGAAAATCTCAACTATTTCTATTTTACCTGGAAGTGCTTTGATGTACAGCTACTCAAAGGATTTAATTCCGACCCTCTTAGATACAGTGTCCACATAATTACAATTCTGACGCCCGCACGCCCTTCGCCCTAAACTTTTGCCTTTACACTAACACCCTCAGTTGTTGGGCAAATTTACTTAACCCTGTATGTACATGTATGGTTTTTGCGCAATAAATAAGTAATTAAAGTTTTGGGGAAATTACCGTTGATAGTTGATAGGGGCGTTTGGCATAGTCTAATAATTATATGACAAATTTTAACAATGAGCTAATTTGTTGGTACTAATTTTATTATGTTTGTACGCAAAAAATTGCACCTTTACTTGCGAAAATCATATTTTTGTAGCTTTAAAACACGAAATATAGCATAGCGGTCCCAAATTAAAAACTTTATAAAATTGGCTATATATGCATTTGTGGAATTAACCTAGAAAATCTATAATAAATTACCATAAAAAATATTCACTTACCGTAACATAAATTGAAGTATTTTATTAAAAAAGAATAAGATTACTTAAAGGATAAGGATTCCTGGACATGTTGAACTCCTATTATTTGATTCCTTAATTTTATTTTGCCAATTATCTTAACAGATTATAAGTATTGTACTTATATCATACTGTTATTGTGACTGTAAATGATATGTATTTAAATTTTAATTATTATCATCATCATCAATTTTCTCATTTGATATTGAACCAACCACCTTTGAAATAAAAGTGATATTCGATTAAAGAAATTTGGCAGATTGTAGTAGGTAACCTATGTGGCTGCCTGTATAAAAACTTAGACGCTAACAATCCCGACTCGCACTAATTAAACATAACTCATTTCTACTATCATAAAATCTGTAAAACCTGTTAACTCTTCCTGGTAAAACACAGCGTAATTCCATCGCGTCTATTCCTGTCACGTTAAAAAAGAAAAGTTCAGAATTTCTACAGCAAATTGTATGGTGGTGCAACTAAAATTGAAAACAGCGGCTTCGTAACCCCAATGAAATTGGGTTGTTGCGAAAATCGTTACTCCATCTCGGTAGTAATTGACTATTTTTGAACTGCCACTAGGTAAGTTAGAGCTCGTTCGTTGATACCTAAATTGGTTCGAAAAATGTTTGTGAAGTTGTTTTTGAAAATGATGTAAGGTATTTTATCATTTCCGATATCGTGTTTTGAATTTCGTTAAAAGAACAGTTAAGTACAGTAACGTAATAAAATTTAACAATGTTACTTTAGGTATTATTCATAACAACTGTTAGTAAAGACACGAAACAGATGCGCGACTTAATCTACGCCCAGCGCCATCTATTGATATGATGTGGAACTAATGTCTGGAAACAAAGTGTTCGTTAGTGTTATTATTATATGATGTAAGTTTTTCTAGATTTCAAGAACTTTACAAAATAAACGCTAGTCTATGAAGTCGTAAACCCCGAACAGCGCCGGGTGTCCGGTGTTATCAAAAGTAAATCCGACAAAAGGCGGAATGATTCTGGAATACGTATAATTACTTGGCAAGGAGCTTCCAGCTGCTCCCCGAAGTTTCCTATGCAGCCTTCGGTGGAGGAAAAACTTTCGGCAGGATGACTCTCATAGCATAATGAGTTTCTTTTTGTGCTGGTCATACCAAAATATTTTATAGTGTATGTTTTTAATTGTAGCTCCGGAATTGGGTATTTGACTACTTTTTTTTATGTGTTTAATCAAAAGATGCCTCAATTTAAGAAACATCGTTGAAAGAATCACTTGATTCTCATTTGAATTACCTGAGATATCACAACTTTAAGAGCACATATTTTGGGCAAGCACAAAAACGCTCTATACAAATGGCTATTGAAGTGTGACGTCACAACTTAGACTCCTGTGTGTGCGTCTAGTAAATTTTGTTTGGTAGCTATATCAAATGTTTCGTTTAAGTAAATAGGTTTTATAATAAAAATTGGTGGCAAATGTATGAGTAGTTCAATGATGTTTTTTTTTTATTTTATACTTTCAAAATGGACTTGCCCATGAAACTTTGAATGCTCACAAAACCAGCTAGACGTTATATTTTTAACTGCAAATGTTGGCCATTGGTTCTTATTTACCAATATTTTGATAGAGTATCAATATTTTTTACTACCTATATCGAGATTAGTCAAATACCCAATTCAGGATTCACCGGCAAAAATATCTCTGTGACCACCAATCCGCATGGTTTAACTAATTTTATATGATCGTACGTACTTAATGTTTTGATTACACACGACCTAACACAAACTTTCTAATAATTGAAACAGCAACAGTTAATTAATTAAATCAAAATACCTCTTACCATAAATATGATTTTAACTTATTCACAGACCGTCTTTTGTTTTAGAAAAATTAATACAACGCAAAGTTTAAAATTGGAATTTGCATTTTCGGGACTTTAATTTTGTTTCCATTTAGATGACTTTTGTCAATATTAGCCTTTATGAAGTTTTCGGTTCGAGATGAACAACAAATAGCCTCATCTCTCACCGACAGTCTTTTGTTTGACTTAAACAATAGAAAGTTTTTAAATTAATGCTTTAGAGACATAATTCGCATCTAGGTATATTTATAAGATTTTTGTGCCTGATATAAAGTCAGACACGATACATTCCACGGAATATAAAGATACTATTTTATTTAGGAGTATAAAACGATACCAGGTCAGTTACAAAAACCGATGGAAAGTGAAGCAGAGTATAATCTGTGTTTTGCCGAGTGAGTGGGGGCCCAATTTCGGGGGGATAGGGAAAAAGTTTACAGCATACTAGTGATTCTACTTAAGTTGTGAGTTCATGGGTTGATTAAATAACATCAGCTGGTGATGCGTTTGCTCGTCTGCCACCTAACATACAAATTTTGAACATAATACTTTATTTTTGAAAACCGAGGAAATACTAATAAACGAAATCCTGGCCATCCAGCGTCACGATAAATTGATGATATTACCAAAAATAGGAGGTCCTGCTTGGATCCGAGCAGCACAGAGCCGAGTACTTTGGCGAAAAAGAAAGAACGCCAATACTCACCAGTGGATACTTCCCGGCTGATGATGATGTTGAAGGCAATACAGCCTCAAATTTGTTTTAGAGAATTACTTTACACAAGAAAATACTTTTTTACGATTCACCAAAGAACAGCTTACATTTCGGCCCATTTAACACGCCAGCAGCCTTTAAATTTCCGCGAACTATTTACCAACTCAATGTCGGTACAAAAAACAAAAGAAAGTGTAAAATTGACGGAAATAACTGAACGAGGTTTGAGCCAAAATAGCTTCATTTCCATCCACCAAGGATTATTACCGCGGCACTAGTGATGCGTCTACTTGATTTACAGTCGATGCTTTTATTGGTAATATTGAACGCCATTATCCATGGGAGAGCATCGCTTCGGCGTGAATTACTACCATTTAGTGATCGTCGGTTTACCATTTAGGTAGTGATCCGTCTGCATGTTTACCACCTATCAAAAAAAAGTTAATTAAAAATTCAAATAAAACGCCTTAAAAAAACACATTCAGCCATGTTTTGTGAAAGATATTGTGAAGAAATAACTCTAATTTATACTACATCTCATACATTGACATGCTCCGTACAATAGAAGCTTAAAGCACTGTCTGACAGATATAAAGCAACACCGGAACTACATAATATAATATTTTAATTTAAACACACGGATGTCACAGCGGACAGTCAGATACTACGTTAATAATAAACACATCCTCGTAATTTTGTGCTTTTTCCTCACTATCGTTATCTAGCTGCTAAATAGTAAAGGACGGAATAGAGACTTGTTGATTTTTACCAATCTACTGACCGTGCATTTTATTGTATTTCAATTTCAATGCGCTATCATTTTAATTACTTAAAAACGATGCGTAGTACACTCGATACCTGTAATCTCAAATTGGCACACTCACTACGCTAGGTTTGAGCATGAAAACTACAATCGAAATGGAAACCGCGCGTCCGTCTCGGTACTGTTTATTTTTACGCCATTACATTAGATTTACAACCCTGAAGCCCCATTATCTTCGCCGAAACTACCGACTTCGGGTGCAATGAAAAAAAACGCCATTTGTAAATCCGACGCTTGCGACTGCGGCTGCTACATGCTGTGTTTAAGTTGTTAATGCTTGTAAGGCTGTGGAGACTTTGTTTTCATTTATGGAGTACCAAAACTACTGTTTACAACAAAGTTATTAGAATTGACAGAAACGGTCCTAAACACGAGAATATTTACGTATAAGTACATTATAGCTCTTACTGCTTCAAGTTTCGACCGCGTTACAACGGCCATGGTCACAAGTGGACTGGAAACTCGCAGCGTCGTCTACTACGCCTAACTTGTGCATCTTCGGAAACCCTCTCATTATCAATTATTTGCACTGCCACGAATTAAACTGTCAGCAAAAGGCACTCTGACACGCTTTACTTACATACGATACATTACGTAAAACATAGGTTACAATTAAATATAGTTCAGGACTACTTAGGTCCGATTCAACCAATCTCCATCCGAGGGTAAAGCTACTAGCTAAGCTTAAGGTACGGCAGCGATACTGTTGGATAAACACCAGTCGAATCGCACCATAACCTTCTTAACTTAAAATCATAGATAGACAAATCCGTGCATTGACTTAGCTAGATCATCCTGCAGGAAACTTCGTTCCACCCTAATTGGGCCTATTGTAGGTAGGGAATTTAGTCTGCATAACAAAGCGCAGGCTGCTTTTCGCCGGTTTTCTATATCGCCATGGTAACTATCATTATAGTCAAGGCAGCCCATTTATGTGAAAGCGTGGTCCTGCCACGATAACATAAACATTGAAGACGGGTTGAGAACGATAGTGAAAGTCAACAAAATAGGTACCTATCTATTGAGAGTAGGGTTGTATCATAAAAATAGTAATACTACTAAACTACCAAATGCTCCATAGCACTTTTACACCAATAAATTGCCCCAACACCAGAGTGCCTACGCAACAGAAACGCAAAAGGCGTTTTCCTCGAGGAAAATGACGTCACAGTAGACACATACCGATAGTGGTGCGGATTTATTGCAAGCCATTATCGGATTCCTGCATTCGCGGAGCGGATGGAACGATGCGGAGCAGAGATATCCGAAACACAATGGCTGTGATTGCGGAGGCTTAACATATTGGGGAAGAAAGATTATTGTTTTATCCTTTATCTTATAAGGTTCAGCCATCGTTTTCAGTGTAAGCACAATAACTTAACCAAAATTACAGTTAAATCAACCTATCTCAAAAACTATAAGAGATACTTTGATCAAACCAAAAATCGTTGAAAGAGTTAATTAGCATGCATCACTCTATTTTTTTTAGAATTTTATACCCCGTAGTTATAAAAATAGAGGGGGGGGGACATACTTTTTTACGATTCACCAAAGAACAGCTTACATTTCGGCCCATTTAACACGCCAGCCTTTAAATTTCCGCGAACTATTTACCAACTCAATGTCGGTACAAAAAACAAAAGAAAGTGTAAAATTGACGGAAATAACTGAACGAGGTTTGAGCCAAAATAGCTTCATTTCCATCCACCAAGGATTATTACCGCGGCACTAGTGATGTGTCTACTTGATTTACAGTCGATGCTTTTATTGGTAATATTGAACGCCATTATCCATGGGAGAGCCTCGCTTCGGCGTGAATTACTACCATTTAGTGACCGTCGGTTTACCATTTAGGTAGTGATCCGTCTGCATGTTTACCACCTATCAAAAAAAAGTTAATTAAAAATTCAAATAAAACGCCATAAAAAAAACACATTCAGCCATGTTTTGTGAACGATATTGTGAAGAAATAACTTAATTTATACTACATCTCATACATTGACCTGATTCCGTACATAGTAGCTAAAGCACTTGTCTTACAGATATAAAACAACACCGGAACTACAAATATAATATTTTAATTAAACACACGGATGTTCACAGCGGACCAGTCAGATACTACGTTAATAATAACACATCCTCGTAATTTGTGCTTTTTCCTCACTATCGTTATCTAGCTGCTAAATAGTAAAGGAAGGAATAGAGACTTGTTGATTTTTAAAATCTACTGACCGTGCATTTTATTTTAATTCAATTCAATGCGCTATTCATTTTAATTTACTTTAAAAAACGATGCGTAGTACACTCGATACCTGTTAATCTCAAATTGGCACATCACTACGCTAGGTTTGAGCATGAAAACTACAATCGAAATGGAAAACGCGCGTCCGTCTCGGTACTGTTTATTTTTACGCCATTACATTAGATTTACAACCCTGAAGCCCCATTATCTTCGCCGAAACTACCGACTTCGGGTGCAATGAAAAAAAAACGCCATTTGTAAATCCGACGCTTGCGACTGCGGCTGCTACATGCTGTGTTTAAGTTGTTAATGCTTGTAAGGCTGTGGAGACTTTGTTTTCATTTAGGAGTACGAAAACTACTGTTCAACAACAAAGTTATTAAAATTGATAGAAACGGTACTAAACACGAGAATATTTAACTATAGGTTAGTACATTATTTAAAGCTCTTACTGCTTCAAGTTTCGACCCGCGTTACAACGGCCATGGTCACAAGTGGACTGGAAACTCGCAGCGTCGTCTACTACGCCTAACTTGTGGCATCTTCGGAAACCCTTCCTTATCAATTATTTGCACTGCCACGAATTAAACTGTCAGCAAAAGGCACCTCTGACACGCTTTACTACATACGATACATTACGTAAAACATAGGTTACAATTTAAATATAGTTCCAGGACTACTTAGGTCCGATTCAACCAATCTCCATCCGAGGGTAAAGCTACTAGCTAAGCTTAAGGTACGGCAGCTATACTGTTGGATATACACTAGTCGAATCGTACCATAACCTTCTTAACTTAAAATCATAGATAGACAAATCTGTGCATTGATTTAGCTAGATTATCCTGCAGGAAACTTCGTTCCGCCCTAATTGGGCCTATTGGAGATAGGGAATTTAGTCTGCATAACAAAGCGCAGGCTGCTTTTCGCCGGTTTTCTATATCGCCATGGTAACTATCATTATAGTCAAATCAACCCATTTATATCGAAGTGTGGTTCTGCCACGATAACATAAACAATGGAGACGGGTTGAGAACGATAGTGACAGTCAACAAAATAGGTACCATCTATTGAAGTAGGGTTGTATCATAAAAATAGTAATACTACTAAACTACCAAATGCTCCATAGCACTTTTTACACAAATAAATTGCCCCAACACCAGAGTGCCTACGCAACAGAAACGCAAAAGGCGTTTTCCTCGAGGAAAATGGACGTCACAGTAGACACATACGATAGTGGTGCGGATTTATTGCAAGCCATTATCGGATTCCTGCATTCGCGGAGCGGATGGAAACGATGCGGAGCAGAGATATCCCGAAACACAATGGCTGTGATTGCGGAGGCTTAACATATTGGGGAAGAAAGATTATTGTTTTATCCTTTATCTAGTATCTTTGGGTTTTATTGATAAAAAATACAATTTATTCAACCGATTTTTCTTTTTCAGGTATGTAATCACGTTCTATGAAAGGTCACTTTAATCATAGAAATCCTAGGTACTGTAACGATGGTAAACTCCTTTAGTACTGGCCGCCGTTTATGGCTGAGTTTATAATGGGAATCTGTCATGCATTGAAAAATAAACAAACACGCTCTCGGGAGCGCATTCTATCTCGAGATACAGTACCGCAATAAGTAAGGAGGGTCCAGACCTCACGTTATCAGGTGAATAGGGAGGGAGTATCCTTTAGCAACACATCATTGATTTCAGAGAAAGAATAAAGGATTATAAACTGATACCGCCACCTTTTACTACTAACACAGAATACTTAATAGTACAAGGTACAGAAGACCCACTTCTAAAAACCGTTTATGGAAATAAAGACTCAAGACTACTATAATCTAACGTTGAAATTCCGACCGCCCAGCGTTCAATGCCTACCATTATTCATACCTAGAAGTGCGTTCTCTTTCTATCGCAAGCAACTGTCGCGCGTGCGTCGCCGCTCGTTCGTGATTTTCTACAAATTTTCCCCTCCGGAGGGGACGCCGCATGTACTTGCAAATTCGTAGGTACACGCGGAGTGGGACAGGCCTGCTACTACTGTTGTAGTATAGTACAAATAGGCCTGGGGAGGGATGTGAAGTAAGGTTCTTCAACCCGTACTCATGTCTCCTCCCACTCTGGCGATGAGGGAGCGTCGCTGGGGTTAGTCGGTATGCCTCCGGTCCTACCCGTAGCCTGCCCCCCGGCAGGAGGGTATGCATAAGTCGCAAGACTACGTTTGCCCACTTCGGGTCAGCGGCATTCCCCAGCGTCAACAAAAAAGGATACAGATAGGTAATTAAACATTTAATTTGTGTAATGGTACGGATTAATTAATAAGAAAATAAAAATAGAACTGTTTTAATAAAGAAAACTACAATCATTTATTTTATTTAATATTTCATTTGGCCTTAATCTCATCCCGATAAGTGTGGCCGAGGGTGAAGCATGTCTGTCTAGTAACAGCCTATTTTCACTCTTCTCTTGAAAACTCTCAAATCATAGCCCCCAGGGAACAAACACTTCATTTCCATTCTGTCTTTGTTTTTGGAAAATAAAACAATAAATTTAGTTAGCGCATTCAATGTTCTGTGATAAAATAACAAAGCGTTGAAGTATTTTCAAACGTTTCATCACAAAGTTCGCACTTAAACCCACCGTTTTGTAGTTTTCAAAGCGAATTTATGCAAAAATCCTTTTTAAATCCAACAGTGAAGAGTGAAAATTGTTTGCACCAATGAAATGCTTTTATTAGATGTCGATTACCTGCTTAGATGAGTGTTTGTGTCTCGTCTATGTTTTGTCTGAGTGCAATTGCAACTTTGAATAATATAAGGGAATTTACTTTAAATCATCTGAGTTGTGATAAAGTTCTGCTAGTTTTTTATAGTCGAAACTGAAATTAGCTAAAACTACTGCTCATTTCATGCAGAAAAGCTTATGTAACTTTTAGAGTAGCTATAAGTAGGCACTACATTTGTCTAGAATTCCAAAGTGTTTCTTTCTTAGATCCATTGGGAATTCAGCAAGCAATGCCAATTTGCGACTCAGAATTTAAAACACAGACAGGTATTTCTAAAATAACAACACCCATTATCGTAAGAATTTAAAGGACGAATTCTAAAATTCACGAACAACTTTGAACATTTTCAAAGGAAAACGTCACGGCACGTTTGGCCCACTTGTTTGAAAAAGCGAAAAATAAACCGCCTCTAAACAAGTATACGGTTTTGAGTCAGGTCGAATAAAAAGAAAATTATGATAAGCCACGCTTTAAGACGTTTTCCCTGCAACTAGATTTCACACCGTGGTGCAACGTCTTAGAGCAGTGTCAAAGGTACCATACGAAAGTTTTTTTAGGTGATAGTGAATCGCAAAATGTGTTGGTAAGCGCATAACTCAACAACGCCTGGACCAATTTGGCCAAATAAATAAATAAATTGAGACAACATCACATACATTGTCCTGGTCCCAAACTAAGGTTTTCCCTTGTGCTATGGAAACCAGAAACAACGAAGGAACTACAAACACCCAGACCCAACACAAATATCTGTTTCATCAACAAACATTTGTGTTGGTGCGGGAATCGAACCCGCGACCCTTGCGTCTCAACCGGCGTTCAAACCATTGCGCCAAATGGGTCGTCCAAGTCGATAGTTGGCAGACGAGCCGACAAATCACCTGATGGTAAGCGATAATCGCTGCCCATTATACCTGCAACACCAGCAGGGTCAAAAGGGCACTGCCAACTTGGTTTCCCCTTTTCCCCCGATTGGGCCTCCGGCACCCTTACATACCTACTAGGCAAAATTCATCATCAGTCTACTAGCCGGTCTTCTGTGAATACATTTTGCTCGACCCGGGACTCGAACTTAGGATTCCAAGATCATGGCCTGATATGTAAACCACTAGAACAATGTGGCATTGAAACCTGAATAAAGAACAAGTAAGAGGTACGATTAGTATGTTAGTAAGTTGTGGGTTCGAGTCCCACCTGAACCCGTCGATGTATTTTTAAGTGCGTTATTTACTTTAAGAATAAATTGCAAAGAATTGCTATAGCCAAAAATAAAACTATTACCTATATTTATATTTTTCATATACCTATATTCAACTAGAGATTCACCACGGTGTGATAAACAGCCTCCTAACATCTCCCTCGGCCAAGAATCACGGCGTTTCATCATCATGTTAATGACAAAAGAAGACCAATTTGCGTCGAGCGCAATCTCATTGTTTTTGATTAAAATTATTATTGTTCCCGTTTTATTCTCTCGCCTTCTCTTTTCGCGAGTTGCAAGTTGAGACAACACGAGCGTCTACGTCCGACTACTAATACACTTTGAACAAATTGAGCGAGCCTGGTAATGAAATGGAAATTAAACGAATTTTATTATTTGGAAGAGAGGAAAAAATTAAACTCTTGATGGGCCCTTGGAATTCTTTGATCTGTTTCATCCGCTTCTCAGTTAATTATGGAGACGCTTTTCGAGATTTCCTTAATAAGGTCAAGTGGAAGAAAAATACATCGGTCAAGTGTGAGTTGACCACGTTTTTTCGTATAAGTGGTAGGTAAAAATTGTTTTGTTCCAAAATCCAAGGCTAGTTTTTAGAGGCATATATTGAATGAAGTGATTGTGAACGGTCCGGGTTCGATTTCCAGTCAGATTAGTTTAGACATTTTATTTTTTCTAAATTTTATTGAACCCTGGATATGCTAGGATATGAAGGCTGACTTTGGTTTAACTACCTGGAGAATTCATTTTACCTGAGCTTTTCATTTGAAAATTGGTGTTACAATCTGGATATTGGCAGTCTTGTCCTTACCTCCGGTATCGGAAAGCAGTTTTATCAGTGGCTGACGCGCATACAGGTCACCTGGTCTGAAACTCTAGTAAGGTGGCAAATTACAGCGCTGGCGGCCAAGAGGTTAGCAGCTTTTCATTCTATATATGCTTCCTGTGTTTATTACGATAAACAGAATGACCATTTTGGTGGTATGACTATAACTTTGGTTGAGTAGGCCCATTATACCGAATTTGAAAATGGCTATCGCCGCGACCGGTTATTATATAGTTTCAAATCAAAAGAAGCAAACTTCCAAACAATTTGTCAGTACTTAGCCGCTTTTGATTCTATATACCTCCTGTATTTCGCAAGATAAACAGTACGACCATTTTGTCGCTTGGATTTAAAACGGTCCTCAGAAACTAATTCAACCCCAGCACCTTACTTTTAATCAACGCCTTTCACACTTTTAATCACCAGCAAAATGTAGCAAAAAACCGCCTAAGGTCCAAGCGAATCACAGCAAACAATAGCAACAATATCACGTGTAATTCGCAGTCATGGCCATTATTTGTGTTATTAATAATCACGCGGGCAGAGGAACAAAGCTGTATTGTCCCCGTGTAAGAAGTGGGCGAAGAACGAAAGAATACCCTTTGTTTCGGGGTCGTGAGCCGAAAGCCGAGATTTTTTTGCGCTCACACAGAGTAAGCAACGTTTGATTCTGTTTTTTCCGAATTTCCGTCAAGTTCTCTTACAAGTTTGAGGAGAAACCTGATAACCTGTCGTCTCGTTTAATTACCTATGGGCACGAATGTCATTAGATAATTTAAATACTTCCACTAATAATATTGGGAGAGCCACGGTTCGGCATGAATGGGCCGGCGTAAAGCAGCGCCTGCCCTGTGTTTCGTTGGTTTCGTCAAGTGAGTGAAGGTACCGGAGGCGCAATTAGGGGGAAAGGGGGTTAAAGATAAGAATAAGAATACATTTACTGTCTCCTTAAAATATTAATATAAAAAAAATACAAGTGCTTATTATGCGAGACAAAGGGAAGGAACCTCTGCTGATGTTGCTACTAGAATGAGATCCCCCGAGCAACGCTGGTTTCAGCTACTTGGCAGCAAACTTATGACTCCACTGGTGTGGCAGGTGTCTATGGGCGGCAATCGCTTACCATCAAGTGATCTGTCTGGTCGTCTGCTATCTATAACATAAGTGGTATCAGCGGTAGCTTACATAATTGACATTCATAAATGTTCTTTAGGAACTTACTTAAATTGAATAAAAAATATTTATATTTTTACTTCTATAAAAAAAAATAATCTCTGTGTGCCACTACTCTGCGTTTGCAGTTGGAAAGAAGCGAGATGAGCGATGTTAGCAGCGTTTGCTCTTGAGGACTGCGATTTAAAACAACTCGGCTCGGAGGCGGAATAATTCATCGTCAACTACGAAATTGCTATTTTCGAATCGAAATTGTTTGCCGTTTACTACAAAGTGACTTTACGATTGGCATCTTTGGTGCGAAGTTGAAATGTTAATTATCATTTTGAGTTAATTAAAATGGAATGGTACGACTACCAACTCTGTTGAATAATTTTATATTCAACCCATTAATTCAGCTAGCGAGAACTATGTAAAGAAATTATTTTTTTTATTTCTTTACATAGTTCAAAATCAAAAAATCAAAATCAAAATCTCTTTATTCAATTTGAGTCCTTTACAGAACATTTATGAATGTCAAATTTTATAATCTACTGCTGATTCGGAAGGTCAATTTTTTCATGTTTCATAGTAATGAAACATGAAAGTTTATCTTCAGGAAAGATGATTTTATGTGACAGGTAGATGAGCAGACGGATCATCTGATGGTAAGCGATTGCCGCCGCCCATAGACACCTTCAACACGCTGGTGTTATTCTGTGCCTCTCAGTAAAGGCACAGTGCGCTGCCAAACTTTAACCTCCTTTCCTCCAATTGGGCCTCCGGTACCCTCACCCACTCGACGAAACACAACGCAAGCGCTGCTTCACGCCGATGTTTTGTGAGCCTGAGGTACACTCTAGTTGAGCCGGCACATTTATGCCGAAGCATGACCTTCTCACGTTTAAAGGTTATACTCCGGTCAAGCTATATTTTTTACAGAGATGTCAACATTTTTCTATCCTAAATCTCTCCGATTATGTTTTTTTTTTGTTTCCAGTCTACAGTTTGCTTTTTTTAGTAGAACTCATCACAATTTCTTCATATTTGAAACATCAATCTTATCTTGATTTCCTGAACTGTCCCCGCCTTTAATCGGCCGGTCAGACTACGGTCCGCTCAATTTCAAATTTATGTTTAAAACAGGTAAATTCAAGGATTTGTCGTGACCCGGATAATGTAATTAAACGTGATGTTTAAACAATTATGCAAATGAAGGCAAAGCGAAACTTTACTGAAAGGTCTCATTATCAAACAAGGGTTGAGCTGAGTGAGACAGGTTGGTACCGTATGAATACGAAATTTTCATGTCAGGTGCTGGGCCAATTTTTGTGCGAACTTCGAGAGTTGTTACGGATAGAAATATAATGTTTCTCAAGCTTGTTAGAATTATGCCATTACACTCATTTTTGGAAGTATCTCAATTAGTTTTATATTCTTCAAAATTATTCCTAGGTTCTAAAATATGAAATTGACGTTTTTCGTACTGTTCACTTTAATCAGGATTTTCTCCTCTTTGGTAAGAAATTCCAAACTCAGATTTGTTAATTTCTGAACCTGACATGAAAATTTCTTATTCATACGGTACTGAACTAAATATGTTGATAATTTATAATGGTGCAAATCGACTGAAGATGTCAATATTATCGAGTAATCGATAATTTAAATGGTTTTCTATGTCAATATAATATGTCTGTTTGTATGAAAATGGAATGGTTTAATTTATTATGTAGCCACCAATACAGTGTATTATATGTGTATCTGCTTGCAGGTTCGTCATAGCTATTATGTACTTTGGTCTTCAATTACGATTTAATATGATACGTCATTGGAGTGATTGTTACTTCCATAGTTACGTAAATTATAACTTGGCTATGCCTTAGTTGTCCAAATTTAAAGTATTTTTAATAATATAATGCATACTAAAAATACTTTTAGCTATAAGGCAAGCCTTATGACCATTGCGCCATCCTGTTTCGAAGTAAAAGATTCGCAGGGGACTAAAATTAATATACTCTACTTAGCGAGCTATATCTGGCATATAAATGATTTCCATAAATCAGCTAGTCTGATCTTCCCAGAAGCTGGCTTAATGGCTGATTTTTACTAGCGTTGTAGAGCTTATCGATATTTTAAATAGTTTTCTATGTCAATATAATATGTCTGTTTGTATGAAAATGGAGTGGTTTCATTTATTATGTAGCCACCAATACAGTGTATTATATGTGTGTATCTGCTTTCAGGTTCGTCATAGCTATTTTGTACTTTGGTCTTCAATTACGATTTAATATGATACGTTTGTTTGGTCCCCACAAAACCGTCATTGGAGTGATTGTTACTTCCATAGTTACGTAAATTATAACTTGGCTATGCCTTAGTTGTCCAAATTTAAAGTATTTTTAATAATATAATGCATACTTAAAATACTTTTAGCTATAAGGCAAGCCTTATGACCATTGCGCCATCCTGTTTCGAAGTAAAAGATTCGCAAGGGACTAAAATTAATACACTCTACTTAGCGAGCTATATCTGGCATATAAATGATTTCCATAAATCAGCTAGTCTGATCTTCCCAGAAGCTGGCTTAATGGCTGATTTTTACTAGCGTTGTAGAGCTTATCGATATTTAAAGCATCGAATTATCATCAAGAATAATACTTACCTACCTAGATATTTAATAATTCGTAAGGCTTCCTAACTCAAAAAGTAACTATTGAACAAATTTAATTATACATCTGAATAACAACGTGATTTTGTTTAAAGGTTACTTTTTTCTATATGTCTAAAAGAAATAAAGTACAAATACTTGTTTTTGAACTCGTAAAGATAAGTATCTATGTAGTTAAATTTAAATTTTTATAATTACTCACGGTGTCCAGGTGCCTACACCGTTGAGCTAGTCATACCTCTTTTTTTGGAATCCAGAATACTCGGATTCGATGGTTCGACCAGTTTCAGTATGGAATGCTCACCCCAGATGAGTATGCTACCCACTGAGCTACCAATGCTACGATAGCTCAAAAGTACATACATTCACAACTGTTTTTCGTATCGATAAACCATATCGATCGATTCGGTATCGTAGTAAGAGATGTTCTACTTGTCTATTGATGGGCCTGAATTAATTATTTTTTAATTTTCAAATCTGCTTACTATCGACATAATTATTATTGTACACAACACAGAACAACACTGATTCTTACGCTCTTTCTTCATTTACGTATTTGATTTATAAATGGTATCATTCATATTTTATGAGTTCTAAGAATCAAAGAAAAAAAAACGATTATGATTTTGGACGTAAAAGCGTGATGAATTGAATAAACAAAAAGTTTGTCGTTTGAGAGTGCTATGAATAGTTTAGTTACAATCAATTTAGTAATTAAACCCAGTTTTTAAGGCCATTCTCGTAACTCATCCTAATGATGCACAGACCTCCTCAAAAGCCACCCCTATTCCAATTTCATTAAGGTCCTTCTAAATATAAAAAAGGTCGTTTACACTTTTCTAAGTCCAACCCCGTAATTCCAACATGGCTCACTTTCCACAGATGATACATCGAACTCTTCAAGGTAACTCAATCCGCGTCTAATTGAGAAAGTTTTTAAGTTCCCTTTTTATTGTCTCTGTGCCCATTGTTCACAGTAAAGGAAATTTCAGGCATTCCCCATCTCGACAATTATAAAAGTTTTAATTGCTCTTACTTTTCTAATTACAAAAAATACAGTCTCATGAGCAGAGGAAATATTAAAAAATTGTAAAAGTGCGATTGAAATGCTGGGGTGAGGGCCCCGTACAATTCAAAAGTACAAATTCTCTTTCTATTGGTCCAGCTGTTATTGAGTTATGAATAAAAATGAAAGGTAAAAAAAACTTTTTAAAAAGAACAATAACAATTTGAGTTTAGAATCTCCCTTTTATGTACATAGTCACTTTTGCTAGAAGAGTCCGCCTTCGAGGTATAAAGATTTGGATGATTACGTCTTAAGAGTTGGCTCTAGCACGTGAACTCTTCCAAATTACATGATGGCGCATTTGGTACCTAGTGATTAATACGCCAGAGGTTGTGGGTTCGATATCTATACTGGACAAACATTCGTGTGATGAACACAAGTGTTTGTTCAGTGTGTTATTGTGTATTTAAGTTTTATTGTTGTGCTTCTTATGTTGTTGGGTATCTGTGACACGAGCGCTTAAGCTACTTAGTACAAAGTCAGGTAGGAGTCAATATTTTTATGAGGTGTTGTGTAAATTTATTATTTACTAGGGGCCCGCCCTCACTTTCGGTTTCAGGACGTTAGTTCCACTGCCTACTAACAGATGGCGCTGGGTGTCGATTGCAACGCGCTAGTGTTTTGCCTTTTCGATCAAAGTATAAGGTGTGTTGAGGTCTATAAAATTTACCTCTTTATAAATAGTATGGTTTGCTAATTCGGTGGGCTATGTCGGTGACTCTGGTTCTCTGTCGGATTAGCATCATTTCTGATGCGGTCCTTCAGAGATACTCCGAGCATAGCCCTTTCCATAGCTCTTTGAGCGACTTTGAACCGGTTGAGTGGCAGTGGGCTGGTCACATTAGCCGCAGAACTGACAACCGTTGGAGCCATAAAGTCCTTGAGTGGAGACGCGCACTCTGTAAACGTAGGTTGGACGCCCTGCTACAAGTGGGATGACGACATTCGAAGGCTGGCTGGGGTGAGCTGGATGAGAGTGGCCGAAAATCGGGAGCGGTGGCGTGCATTGGGGGAGACCTATGTCCAGTAGTGGACAAGCGTGGGTTGCTGCTGATGAAATGGAATTGATCGCGGATGAACATTGTTCGAATCGGGCCTAAGAAGAAGGGTTCCACTTTGAGGTACGAAACCCTAAAAACGGACGTTAAGCCCCCTCGTTGCCAGTACGTTGGGGAGCTTGAAGTTATAATTTGTTAAGTAATAAGGCATCGAGAGGGAAAGAGAGTTACGATTTTACTAATAAAATCCTTAAACTTGTTAACTGCTTAATCAGCTTATGAATGTTTAAACTCATTGCAAATGGCATTTGTGTTTATTTAAGTAGTAATTTAAACTTCTGCCGTATCCTGGTTTATTTTCTGTTCATCAAAGAAGTTGAATTGACCAAATTATATCTCTAAGGGTTGACAATGGGCAAGTCTTATTAACAAAGTTCATTCACTTTATTAAGTGGTTATAACAAAATGATGGTACTAAAAGAATTGATTTTACTTTTATAATCAGACTAGCTTTTGCCCGCGCCTTCGCTTGCGCCTCCCACATCCCTAAAATGGGGGGTCAGAAAGGGACAAAAACTAGCCTATGTTACTTTCCATTCCTTCAACTATCTCCATTTACAAATCACGTCAATTCGTTTCTCCATTTTGGCGTGAAAGAAAGACAAACATTCAGACAGACAGATACACTTTCCCATTTATAATACTTATTAGTAAGGATCAGGTTCTATTAATACATGTATGTAGATCATAAAGATCTTTGATCCTGGATGGCCCCCACGTTTATAATCAGAGGTAAAAATATTACCTCTGAAACACGGAATAAATAATATTTATAGCCAAGGAGGCGGGAAGGACCATGAGACCATGGGTATGTAGGTACATAACCCACCCATGTGTTTGACCTACTAACAAGCAGTATTTAAATGTTGGCAAACTACCGACAACCACTACTCGAGAAAAGTCGTAAGGAAAAACTGTGCAACAATTCTGAAACTCGAAGCAGCAACACATAAACAAACCTCATTTTTCCTTCAACTTAAATCGCAACTATTCAAAAAGTTATCTCGCCGTTCGCAGCTACTCCCAACTTTTGATTTAGAGCCACCCCCAGTCTCCATGAAAACCTCCTTAGCAGCAAATGAAAACACGATTCAACCATCTGTCGGTACTTTGCTTTGTTCGCAAAAACTAAAACGTAACAGAGAGCTTTGCATGCCGTTGGAACAATTGGGACTTCTGAGAGACCGGATTTTTAGTAGCCAACACTTTGTAAGGGGCTTTGCACACTTCGACAGCCCAGAGCAATAAGTCGGTATGTGCTTTATGGATAGTTCTTTAAGTTTTCGTGTTGCATTTTAATTAAGTAGGTAATATTATTATAGACAAGAAATTTTATTAGTCCGCTTGTGACCACGGCTGCTTTAACGCAGCCGAAACATTAAGCTATTCATTAAATATGTGCTTAAAAAGTAACGTCGTGCTATCACGGACTTTATCCTGCTATGTCAAATGCAGCATTGACAGGTTACCAAACACCTAACTAGTTATTTTTACCATACTTTTCCTAATTGATATTAACGAATTTATTGAGGCAATTAGTGATATTATAATGGGAATTTCGGTATTAGATTTATTTTTATTATCACTAGTTTTTAAATTAAGATATTTTTAAAGTAAACGGTCAGTTGTACATGAAAATATACATCCGTTTATTTAGATACATCTATTTATGGTTTAAATAGCCAAACACATTGAAAAGTTTGACAAAAACAGTAAATCGTCCTTCCTGTAAAATGTTGATTTTTCGATTACTGACTTATTGCCCGCAGCCGTCGACTTGTCCAAGCTATATGAAATCCCGTCTCTAAACGTTCATTTTGGCCGTTGCGTTGCGATCTAAGCTCGGATTATTCTTTACGTTGCAATTTTGGTGGTTTAATGGTTCTTGTTCGATCCGCTCATTCATTAGCTATCGTGAATTTTAGACATTCTACGGCATATTTCCAAACGAATTTGTATTGAGATTTGTGTTCCATTTTCTTACGTCGTATGTGGTGACAGACGCTACTATGACGGGATTAGGCTTATGTGCACTTAAATTACATCCATTCTTTGAGATTTTTTTTTAAACTGCTGTATTAATTTTGTCGGTCACTGTTTTCGTGCCTTCTTAGGGTTCCCGTAGACTATTAGGAACCCTTATAGTTTCGTCACGTCTGTCTGTCCGTCTGTCTGTCCTGGCTCGTTCTCCGCCGAATCTGCACCGATTGCAACGAAAATTGGTGGAGAGATGTATACCTACTGATAATTCAAAAATTGGTTTTTAAAATTATTGAAAAATAATTATTTTTCACCCGACAAATTTCATCAATCCACTCTCCTCTTATTGTCGTACTCATGAGGTTGAATATCAATTGAGGAAGTTGACAGGTTGTAGGAAGTACGTATGTATGGTGAGGTGACTGACCCGATGTTGCATTTGGTAGACCCTGTCTCATGTGCCAATATAAATGTCGTGGGTTCGTTTCCCAACCTAGACAAACATTCGTTTGATGAACACTTGTGATTGTTTAGTGTTTGGTGCAATATTATGTATTGAAGTATTATATTTTTGATGTCTCTGATCTGTAACACAAATGCCTAAGCTACTTAGTACGGAGTCTTGTCAATGTATGAGCTGTTGTCTGTGGATTTAGGTGGTTTAGCGGATGTAGTGATTACCAATATTGATTACCAATACACTATCCATACACGTCTTACTAATAAGACAAAGGACAGACACAAGCTGCCACAACAGAGCCAATAGTAAACGGTAAGTCAGTCAAATTAATGGGCCGCAAATGGGATGCGATGTCGCCGCAGTGTTGGGAGAAACTAGGGCGCCTCTGACTATATCAAGCGGACATGGGCCAAGTGTATATATATTTGAGAAAAAATATAAATAGAAAACATTTATTATTATCTATTTCATTGTGGGAGAGCCACGCTTCGGCATGATCGGCGTAATGGGCCTGCTTGACCGGAGTGCAATACCAAGGCCTTACAGACGACCGGCGTGTGAAGCAGCGCCTGCGCTGTGTTTCGTCGAGTGAGTGAGTACCGGAGGCCCAATTGGAAGGAAAGGGGGTTTAAGGATGGTAGCGCACTTGTGACTCTATTGATGTGCAAGGTGTTTATGGATGACGGCAGTTGCTTACCATCAGGTGATCTGTCTGCTCGTTTGCCACCTATCATATAAAGAAAAGAATAAAGCAGTAATATGTTCGTACAATTATGCATTTGGCACAAAAAAAAACATTCTACCATTAGCTAGTGGGTAAGGAAAAACAATTTGAGAAAACCATGAGAAAACCTGCAGCTTTGGAATGGGTACCGAAACAAGTAACCTTGATTCGGTTGCTCTGGTTACTGGTAGGTTTTCATACTCAAAGTTTTTTCTTTTTCTGAAGTAGGCAGAAAAACATGCGACCTATCTGATAATAAATGGTATCCGCCGTTCATAGACGACAACAATGTTGAGGCACAGCCATGCAGTTGGCTACCGTGAAAGAAGTACTCTTTTAAAATCTCATTTAAAAAAGGACATGTAATAGCGATCGGGGAAAACCGCAATTGGAAGGTCATTCCACAATTTGCTTGGACGCTACTGGAAATGAAATGCCAAGCTGCGGAGATGAGACTGAGAGATTTTAAAATACTCGTAAAGAATATCATATCTCTATTTTTCCCGTTGACTGAGACACAGTGTTCAAGCCAAGCTAAAATTACACTATGATATCGTCTACAGTCTGCCTAAGGAAGCAAAGTGAAAGAAATCTGAAACTGTCAGCAGTAAAGTTGCTCGCGACCCTTTATCACTTTGCACTCCCTCGTAGTGATGGAAACAAAGTCAAATTTAATCACTCAGATATTTATAGATGCACTATCTATCTATCAGGTTACTACAACCACAAAATAATTACACACAGAAGTTAGACTCAGCCTGAATTTGAATTTAGAAAAGTTCGTTGACATATGCTAGTTAGGGTTGTTGTCCGGCATGAGTACATAAGCGCGCGGCCTCTACCACAGACCTCGACAGTTTAACAATCTTATGTCATAGGCTAGGATTAGTGTGGTCGAAAGCCTTTTCGACTTTACCGTATTTCCCCGTTAGTGCGCATGCGTGAGTATATGACACGTTTTTAGCTCTTAGTGGGCAGCATAATTTCTGTATCTAATTATTTTGTGCTACTACCGTCAAACTTTTTCAATGATATCAACCTAATGTGTTTGACAGTATGATTATAGTCGAGCAAAGAAATTTGTCAGTTTTGTATGGTACTTTGATTGAACATCTAAACATTTGAATCATTGGTTTGTGTTTAAGTCTCACGTCGTTAAAATAAATATTACGTAGTCAAATGGCAAAAAACGGAATCCTTATAGATTCATCGTGACTGAAAGACAGTCCGTAAGTCAGAGTCACTTTTTTCCGATTGAAACTTCGTCAGTGGATGTATTCTGTAAACCACATTGAGAATTATATAGGAAAAAAATGTGGATGTGCCCCATATAGAACTGGAACCCAAATAGTTAGATACAGATAATAAGTGGTAAAATACGATTTGCTGCCGGGCCCTAGCAGACGACACCGTGCACCGCCCAGTCCGCTTGAGACCACTGCTGCTGCAACGTAGCCGAAACGACTAGCAGTAAGTACAGTCAACTCCGAAAATATGTATACACTTTAGGACCTTGTCACAATACATAATGTAAATGAAAGTAGAAGTCGTTCTTAGACATATGTATTGTGACTAGGTCCTAAAGTGTATACATATTTTTGGAGTTGACTGTACAATACGATGTACCTAAAGTAAAGTAATGACTCTACTCTACTGTCGCTCTTTACAGTGACATTTCACTCGAGTAACAAAATATTCGAATCACCACACTACTTCGCGCTTCCTCGCATTCAACCTTTGTTTGCTGTCACCCAACTTTGTGTCGTCCGTTTATGACGTCATAGTGCATATTCTATGAAATTGTTGCCAAATACAATGTTGTTTATTCAACCACTACACGAAATGGTTTTTATAACTGGAGCAAAAGTTTTCTGTGCTGGCAATAACTTGACGATTGGGGGAACGATTCAGAATCTGACAAACATTAAGGCTTAAATGGCTATGTTGTTTATTTCCTTTTTGGAATTGATCGTAGTCGGGTATAACTAGTAATCCAGTTTTATGTATTTTTGTTTTTAATTCAATCAAAAACCAGCAAATGGTATATCTAGTACCATTTATTTTCTTTTATTATTTGTAAACATATAGCTCGGGTTTGTGATCACCAATCCGCATTAGCTTAATCCCATCTTAGTAATAGCGATGACTTGATTTTTAAGGTACAGGCCCTGCAAACGGACAGTATATAGGCTGATACTTTACTATGCAAAATATGTTATGGTCAGTAAGGATATAATTTTTATTAGTGTAAATAATATAAATCCCAGAATTTCAAAAGATGATAACATTTACTAAACTCTACAAAACTAAAAATTAGTGGTGGCTAGAACAGTAGGTAATGAGCAGAAAAACCGTGAAATTTTGAGACGAATTTTTTTGAGATGACTGGCCCCCAAGTCGTATTCAAAGATTAAACAAAGCTAAAGAGGTATCCGAGTGCTTTGAATCACAACAATCCTAGGGCGAAATTTCCTCAGCAATCTAGCAAGTTCTACATAGATATAAAGAAATTAGAATCGGTACGTGACAGTGCTGTTCTTAGTCCTAGAGATAGAATTGAAATCATATGTTTTACTTATTTGTTTGTTAGAAATGGGATTTTTGCATAAAAAAATCATAAGCGAACATTAGGAGCTTTATTAAAATTAATAATTAAGCTCTTGAGAGGGACGATTCCTTCTTGATAAATTTGTTAATGTCTCTTAAAACCTGCAATCATTTATAAACTGCATAGGATTTATCGTCATGTGCTAGCCTTTCGGAAAATTATTAATTTTTTAACCTCTTTTATGAATTTCATGGTCACGTAACTTGGTAATTTCGTACGTAGAGTTGAAAAAAAAACGACTAATTTCCAAAAGTCTTAAAGTCATTAAAGAGATGCAGGTCTACAAATATACCCTGTATAATTATGAAGTTTCGTCAAAACCCGTTCAATAGTTTTTGATATAAAGAGCAAGAAACATACATAAATAAATAAATGAACCAGACAATCACACCAATCAACCTGGTCTCAAATTAGGTCTGTATTATGAGTACCAGGTGACAATAATTAACTGGGGGTAGCAACCCAGAACACCCAGACCCAAAAAAAAATTAGAAAATGTAGTTTTCTAAATTGACTTGACTAGGAATCGTACCCTGAGGCCTTTCGCGCTTCGGGCGATCACCTTAGCCACTGCGCCATCGAGGTCGATACAAACTTTTGCCTTTTTAATACTAGCACGATTTTCATGTACATCTCCAAGCCTATGATATTCGCACTGCGCTCCTCGAAAGGCAAGATGCGTTCGGGTTCAGAATTTAAGCCACGTACAAGCAGACAGGACGCTCTAGGGAGTCCATTTCCACAAATATTGGACTGCATTACTCCTGAGTCCTGAGATTCTAATATCTATAGGATGCATAGACGCTAATGGAAACTGGGTTTGGGGGACTGGAATCGTGTAATGTCCGTTCTATTACAGGTGCGTACGTAAGGGGTTAAAGACAGATGCCGATGAAAGAATATGGTCAAAGAATAGATAATGTCAAAGGAGAGACTGTGGGAGAGCCACGCTTCGGCATGAATGGGCCGGCTCGATCGGAGTGATACCACTGCCTCACAGAAAACCGGCGGGAAGCAGCCCCTGTGCTGTGTTTCGCCGAGTGAGTGAGGGTACTGGAGGCCCACCCGGGGGGGAAGGGGATAAAAGGTGGCAGCGCACTTGTAGCTCCACTGGTGTTGCAAGTGTCCATAAGCGGCGGCAATTGCTTACCATCAGGTGATCCGCCTGCTCGTCTGCTACCTATACCATAAAAAAAAGGATCACGATCCTCAGTCATGAGGATTATGACTCGAAGAGAAGGAGAATACAAGGGGTAATGAAGTTCTATTACAAAGATTTTGCTGTCCCTCCGTCCGTCTGTCTGTCGCCACAATAACGACACTCTTGGCTGCGTTAATTAAATAATTTGTTACTGCCGTCCACTTAAAGCATCCTTGTATGTAACACAAAATATTTGCTCACAGAAGGATAGCTCGGACTATCTTTAAAATCGAAGAGTTCATCATTATAAAGTAGATAAAATTATAGCAGTAAAAAGATGTATCTGTAAACATTTACATATCTTCTCCCACGTTTTTAACAAAGCGTTCCGAACGACACTTGTCCTATTATTTTTAGAAATTCGCCAAAAAAACCTTTTCTTAAAAAGTCGTTCACGTGACTTGTTAATTTTATGTCCAATGGGCTCGGATACCATAACTTCACAGAAAACCAGCATGAAGCAGCACCTGTCCAGTGTTTCGCTGAATGAGTGAGGGTACCGTAGGCCCAGTCTAAGTAAGTCTTAAAGATTGGCAGCGCGTTTGTAACTCCACTGGTATTGCAAGGGGCGTGGGCTGTGGCAATTACTTCTCACTTCTTACGCATAGACCAATAGGAGAACAAAATAAGGAATGTCGACTGTAATCTGTGTTCTCCTATTGGTTGTGTGTTCCATGAAGTCGACTCGACATAGAAGGCGATAACCAAGAATTGGCCTCCAGGTGATACATCTGCTCGTCTACCGCATATTAGTAAAAAAAACGTAAATTCCAATCCCAGGTAGGTAGGTACTATCAGATTTAACAAGTATACGCTCAATCAGCCGCCAATCCGAGCCAATTTAAAAAAGACTCAGCTTTCCCCGAACTGTAAATCTCAATCAGAGAGCAGTCGATTAATGAAATATCGTTTTGTGGAAGCCAGGGGATCACAATCACAATAAGTGCTTAATGAAAGGATCACTGGCTCAAAACCAAGCGTATTGGATTCAAACATAATGGCTATGGATGCAACTAGGAACGATACGCTGGGATAATGTAAGGATAGTCTTGAGTCTCAATACTTGAGTTGACTCTCGAGGCTTATGACTGACTGGCCGGATGGCGCATTTGGTATTGACTCTGTCTTTATACTGCCTTTTTAAGAGTAAGAGTAAGAAATCATTTATCGAACACAACATTTACACAGACAAAAAACAAAACAAAGGAAACAGAGGTTGCGGCCAACAAGGTTCAGCCTCAGCATGATGCTACAGCCGCCGCAAGCAGCTGCTGCAGCGCTAGTTTTCAGGCTGGACCTTGGGTGACGCCATAAGATCTTAATTATGAGTAACAGAACATGCACAAAACAACAGATACAGAAATGAAAATAATAATTAAAACCAGGAAAAAAAAATATATTACCTAAAATTTACAAAAAAAAACAGGATCTACATGCAGATATGCTTCAAAAAACAAATTAACAAAAAAACACACGCACATAATAGTAATAAATAATAGTAGTAGTAGTAGTAGTTTTTATGCCAAAGGTTTAATGAAAGGATCACTGGCTGAAAACCAACCGTATTGAATTCAAACATATGGTTATGGATGTAACTGGGAACGATACGCTAGGATAATGTAAGGATACAGTCTTGAGTCTCATGACTCAAGACGCTCAAGACGCTTGAGTCATTTGGTATTGACCCTGCCTTTAAACGCCAAAGGTCTAGGACCACCCTGGCTGGACAAACATTCGTGTGATGAACACTTGTGTTTAATCAGTCGTATTTAGGTACTTTGTATTCTGATATCTGTAACACAAGTGCATAAGCTACTTAGTACGGAGTCAGCTCAATGTATGAGATGTTGTATGAATTTATTTATTTTAACTAATTTTATCAGTCAAATTAATATCATAAAAGCTTAAACTAATATACTGTATGTAATCCCACTACAATATGAAAAGCTAAAAAGAATAAAGATCCCATTTGTTCCATTCCAGCTCCGCTTTAATTTTCCAATTTCAATTGTAAATATCCTCAAAAAAATATGGAAAGAACCATTGTTCGAAGTGTATAAGCCAGTAATCCATTCGTATATTTTAAAAGGATTTTGGTGTAGTAAATTTTTAGAGACATACAAGTGAATCAGCATTTCCATACAAAGTGCCCATTTGGGTACAGTGAACGTTGAATTATTTTAACCTACGAATGGATTACGGCTTGTAATTTGTCATTTACATCTCTGTTACTTAGTTAGTTACTGTGATAATAAATTTATACCTATCTAAATTAGTAAGGTGCAATGTTATGTTTATTTTTAAAATACTGACGTACTCAAAATTATCGCGACTTCTTAAGAATATAATTGCTCTTATAAAAAAATGGTTATAATAATAAATAAATAATAAGAATTCGAAATTTAAAATATCCATCCATAGCCGTAAAACAACCATTGACAGCGTTTTAGGATCACTTTTTTTAAACGCTTCTAATATGGGATTGTGTAGAGATTATATCGATGTATGAAAGATATTATTTTATGCGTAATGACTGCAAGCGTTTTACTGTTTTTAAACTTCAAGTAATAAATCAAGGACTTGGTCTACATTGAGCATCTCTTGAAAGACTTTCTTCATCTAATTCTCCTAAGACCATCAGTTCAAAAAGTAAAAGTGGATAGACGACATCATATTATCGTTACTGCTAAAGCATGAAGACACTGTATTTGTTATACTTAGCGTTTCCAGCAGTTAATTTATATAATTGCAGCAACAATGCTGAAGATGCTCCGGTTTGTGGTTATTTTAGTTGGCACAAGTTAAAAGGGGTTTGGTTGTAATTTGATACTTTATACATCATTGTAAACTTGCTTTTCTAAAATCTGAAACACAACAAAATATTTTTTGTTTAAAGAATTCTGCCATGAGTTTTGTAGTATATGGCTGCCTTCGATATTCTGACGACAGCAACTTTTACTTTAGACCTCATTTCATACATTTTTGTATTGTCATGTCCGAAATTGTGTTCACATATAGCATTAAGTTTCCTCTGTAACCTTCTGTAGAAAAAAATAGTATTATACCTATCTATCTCCTTCAACTTGATGATCCAAGTTTCAGAAAATCTGGTAATTAACAATGGTATGACTACCGTCTATGTAACTTTCGCAATTCAAATAGGGGAATAAGACCAACTGTAGCATGGTTATTTACAGAATTATCTTAACAATTGTAAGTGGCCACAGCTTTAGAGAAACTATCCAAAACGTCCAAGTTTCCAAACAAAGTTTTCCCTCCCTGTTAAGCTAATGGTAAAATAGATCCATAGATTTGATAGATCCAGAGGTTATGCTTGAAAAGCTTAAGACTGATCAAAGACGTATAGAAAGAACACTTTTTTTACTATAGTTCTAGATCAAAATCACCATCTTCCATCACCATCATGACTGAGGATCGTGGTCATCATTGGATGTGGACAAGTTGCACTTCGCTTGTGTTATCTGCTTCCACGTGTCAACAAGTGCCTTTTCATGGGGTCTCTGACAGCCAAAACTTATCTGCAGATGCTCCTCTCACTTGATCGGTATCGGATCGGAATATGACATTCTCTTTACTCATACTGAAGGGGTTGCCCTAGTTTGAGACCTGGTTGATTAGTGTGATTGTCTGGCGCATTAATAATTATTTATTTTAAGTATTCATTTTGATTCTTAAACAGCTAATTGTAGCAGTATCCTGTAACTTGGACCTCTGAAGGAGCAGGAAAACAAGCATCACTCGGTTTCTTCGCCCGAAACGAGATGACACCTTGAGTAATAGTGCTCGGCTACTCGCGTCGCGTCAGACCTTCGCACAATTTTTCTTCCTAAAATATCGTGCAGCGTCGACCCAAGAAATGAATACGTACTTCCTGTTCGCTTTTGAATCAGCAGGATGGAAAAGAGAAATTGTAATAGCTTGCGAGTCATAACAAATTGTTTGAAGACTGGGATGGAATTTTCGATTACAGCGACGCGTATGAGTTAAATTCTACAGGTGAGTGTAATATGACAAGGCGATTATTGTGTGACGATGATGAATATTTACGAGTTTTCTTTTTATGTGGCTGTCGTTTAGGTACTGAGTGAGTATAAAATAAGGGTTCTTATGTACGGTTCTAGTATGATTATTTTTTTAATAAGATGTTGCAATTATATTGTATAAGGTTTCGTGAATTTGCAAGATTAAGAATATATGGGCCCTTTTTTTTCCTATATCTGGTATGTCGATAGAGACTGAACAGTTTAATATGTTAAGTTATTTTAACGTAAAAGTAATACTGCGATAAGTGAGTACATATGAGAACTTGAACTATTTCCTTCATATCCACATCTTTTTTGGCTGATCCTCGTTTTAAAAACAGTTTTCCTTAACAATTTTTGTAACTTTTTTTCATGCAAAATTTATCAACTTTTACCAAGAACTACGATTCGAAAAGTTATCAAGACTAGCTAACTTCATCATTGGTGTTTGATTCAAAAATTCATCATCGCTAAAAGAATACAATTTACTTTATTCACTCTTCAAATCAAACTTTACACATTACCTACTTCGTCAGCTTCAGGACATAGTATAAAAATCAGCAGTAGAATAAAATGTACTTCCTAGCACATACTATTTTCGTCAGTGGTTTTCTCACTATCAGTTAATAATGCAGGAAATTTTAAGTGCTTAAGCGAATGCAAGCGAACACAATAAATTGGTGATCACAAACCAGACCTATGAAAATTTCGTTACTCTTCTAGACCCACGGGGCATCTAATTTTATGTTTATACTAGAGGCGCCAAACGAGCAAGTGGGTCACCTTCTGGTAAGTAAGTAATCACCGCCGCCCATGAACATCTGCGAGATCAGAAAGGTCACAGATGTGTTGCCGGCCTTTTAAGGAGTACGTTCTTCTCTTTAAATTCTTTGCAATTTATTCTAAAGTAAGTAATACACTCAAAACTTTGTACCCTTCGATGACTTTTTTTATGTGTCTTGGTGAAGATATGATTGTTAGTGTGTCCCGTAATTATGTGAGTGCCTGTTTGTGAGTTAGTGAAAGGTGACGACCATGATGGTTTCCTCTGGGAACCAAAATAAAATTACATCTACTTACTGTGCGTGTACGTACCCACCTCTTTACTATGCCTCGCCTCTGCAGTTGATGAATCTGGGTAAACCCCGCTTTTTCTTAATTTTCCAAATTGCTGGAAATTCAAATGGCCAACCCAGTTTACATTTCATACGGTGGTTGTTCGTCTAAGAAAACTTGGAACTAATTTCGCGGTTCACTGGTGGTATTCTCGCGCCGGTAGTTTCATTGCAAAGTGATTTTCACTTTGCAAATGTACTGTGAACAGCACTTTTATACGTGAAGTCGTGACCTGGCGATATAGAAACTTAACTAAAAAAAAAAATAATTTAGATAGTTCGAATTATTAAGCACTCGTGATTTCGGTCCAACCTAAAAACGCGTTGCAATAATAAAATGCATTTTTCTTGTTTTAAAATGTTTTTTTTTTATTTACATGTCCTTCGCCGCATACAATAGGTAAAACTGCGATCTTGTAAAACATTTTTCTATAGAAAAATGTCAAAATATTCATTGTGACTTTTTTCAGGAGTCAGAGAAATACGTATTAAATTAGGTGAACTGCATTTGTGACAGAAATGTCGAAAATAATTTCAAGTTACTTTCCCGAAATATTTTGTCATATCCTTAAATAGTACCTACTTTCAAAATATATCACATTATTTTGTGAGGCTGCGGCCGGCCGTGGTATCACTCCGGTCAAGCCGGCCCAATCATGCCGAAGCATAGCTTTCCCATGGTTAACATAATTTAACTTTCTGGTAAACATAAGACAATTTCGCTGCCTTTAAGCTCACATTTCAAGCTTCTAATTAGAATTATATTTTTAGCTGCGAATGGAAGCAACATTTTCTTCTTTCCCCGTTCCGTGTCGCCCCACTCAGTCTAGCCAATGTCTAAGAGTTGCTCGTTAAAATTTGCCTTGCAAGTTTTTATCACGGAACTTCTGGACAATTTCCCTATTGCTTTTGGCCACATTTTTTACAACTGTTTGCTTCTTTTGCTTCATTTAAGTAGGGAAAGAGAGAAAGAATAGTTGAATTTAAATGAAATCCAATTGTAGTTAGTAAATTAGCAACTCAGTAAAATTGCGAAACTTTTATCCGAGCCAGAGCGAAGCAAGCAATTAAACAAACATAATTTGGTAGTTAGAATTATTACATACAACACTTTTTATATGTGATAGGTGGCTGACGAGCGGACGCATCACCTGATGGTAAGCGGGTGCCGCCGCCCATAGAGACCCGCAACACCAGTGGAGTCATAAGTCAACCTTTTATCCCCTATCCCCCCGCTCCGTTACCCTCACTCGTTATAACAATAAATACACACACCACTTTCTAATGAAAGCATGCAAAGCATGTCAATATAATTATTGACATGATTCCGTACGTACGTTCTGACGTACAGTCGAGTTCAAAAATATGTACTTTAGGACCTTGTCACAGTACAAATGTATAAGAAAACGACTTCCACTTTCTTATTAATATGTATTGTGACAAGGTCCTAAAGTATATACTTATTTTTGAACTCGACTGTACTACGTTGTGGATATCAGACAACAGATATACCTACTTAAATTTTTTACGTTACTTTCCAAAACCAAATCGTCTAACGTTATTTTCTCCGCCAAAATTAAAAACCAACTCAAGCTTATCTCAAAAAATTAAATTAGCCGAATCTAAACCTCTCGGAGTGCACGGCATCCTATGTTGAGCGGACATCTTTACAATTTGTGGACAAAACGCTAAGCGCCACGAATACAAAAGCAGATGCTTTTTGTTTTTAATTATTTTCCTCGTTTATTCTGCGTTTTTTATTTTTTATAATGCTGCGATTCATTTGGGCTACACTTTGTTTACGCTTAATTTTACTGGAGAATAAAAACCAAGCGAGTAAGATTACCATTAGAGAAAACCGTCTAAGTAACGATAAAATGTATTAGATTAGTCGATTTTCTGTCAAAACTGCTGCTTCATTGAAGCCACCGCAGCGCTGGTTTTCAGTTTGGACCTTGAGTGACGTATATAAATGAATGAATGAATGACACGAACATGAAACAATACAACAGAAAAACCAAAAAACAACAAAGCCAATTAATAAAAAAGGACAAAAAACAAAATTAAGAGAGAAAATAAAATTGTTTAGCCTATGTTACTCTCCATCCCTTCAACTATCTCCACTTAAAAACACGTCAATTTGTCGCTCCGTTTTGCCGTGAAAGAAAGACCAACATACTCATAAAATAAAAATAGGTACTTAATAATACTAATGTGCCTTACATTTACGTTTATTTTCCCTTTTTGTCGTAAGCTGCCTCCCTCATGGAAATAACCCGAGCAAAAATTAATTTGTCGCCCAGTTCCACCAGGATTTTACTAATAAGCCGCACTTTACATGGTAAAAATACGGAACATAAATGTTCTGAAGTTTTTTACATTACTCCAAATACGGTTAAAACTTGGAGAGACAAATAACTGCGAAGGATTTTAGTGTTTGAGAAATATGTAATTTTATGCAAGTATTATAAAAACTACATGCAATATTTTTAAGTGGACATTAATGATTTTATAAGTTGTATACCGGCACATTACATTCTTCATTAAATCTTTGAGTGAGCTTGTTTTTCTTTCAAAAATAAAGGTTTAAGTAAAACACAAAGATTTATGGTCCCAAGTGGGACCATTCGTGGAAACATGTTTTTTACACTTAATATTTATCGAAAATAGATATTGCATAAAAATATTTATTTCCATGTACAGTTTTTTTATTAGACTATAGGCCAACGCTTAACCACAATCGCACCTGATGGAAAGTGACGATGAGGTCTAGGATGACACGCGTTTGACAGTTTTGTAATCTAATTTTTTTATAGTCGAAAATCACTAGGATTCGGGACTAACTGCCAAGTTAGTGGATATCTGTGGAAAATTACATACCAAAAAAAATATACTGAACATTTTAAGAACAAGTTAATAAAATTTACCCACAAAATATCATCATTAGTTCTGAAACACTCAAATAAGCCTATTCAAAAAACAGATTGCCAGCGTTCCTCATTCAAGGAAATAGACCTTTTGCTCAAGACATTCTCCAATGTAGCTCTGTTGACACACGTTCTCTGGCAGTAACAGCACCAGTCTAAGTCCTCCAATCCTGGAGGAAATTGACCTTCCCGGGCCGTGCGCGATACGTGCCTGAAATGCAAACTGTCCTTGAATAGATCTGGTTCATAATAGAAACTAAAACTAATTTGGCCTGTGATTGCCAGTGTTGATTACTGGAATATGCGGAGAGATATTGCTTATCTATTGTTAAAACAAAGAAAAGTACGTAACGTTGGAAAAAGAAAAAAAAAACATAATAAAGTATCAGCCTATTTATTGTGCCACTCGAGGGTTTAGTCCTTCATGATCATTGTGCAGCCAACTTCCCGCAGCGGTATTTCCGAACCGGTACGACATTCAAATCTTCAAGAAACGAGCATATACCTTTCTAAAAAGCTGGCAACGCATCCGCACTCCATCTGGTGTAGCAGAAGTCCATGGGCAGTGGTGTTCACTTACCATCAGATGACCCGCTTGCTCGTTTGCCTTCCTATACTATAAAAACAATATCGTTACTTTAATGGAATCATACTTGAATACGATGACCATTCTTGCCAAAATGCAGATTGGTGATCACAAACTCGGGCTGTTTGTACAATTTAGATCATTAAATTAGTTACCCCGAATGAATTGAATCGAACACTGGGTTGAGAGATCGTGGTACTTAAACGACTAGACCAACTGGGCGATTATAATATTTTCTAGATTATTAGCTTATTATGAGCTCGGCTCTGTACTAATTTAAAAACATACAAAGCCAACGAATAGTATCCCGTACCTTTGTTATTATAATTAAAAAAAAGTCTATTTTTCCTTCACATCAAGATAATCATTCACCATTTCTCTCAATCAACACAGATTCGTCACGTGCCACCCACATCTAAGGAATTCCCGTGACCTTCACCAAATCTTTGGTCAACTGTGTATGAGGCCTGACACTGCTGCAGCTTCCTGTATGCAGCTTCCACTCGCAGACATTTCCATACCTACGGCCGTCTGTTCTCCTCACAATGTGCCCAGCTCATTGCCACTTGAGCCACGCAATTCTTTGGGCTATTCACTGTCCCTTTTACACACATTACACGTCTCTTTTGTTAAATGTGACAAGACTATTCTCGTTCGTTACAGAACGGTTTCATTGTAGGTATTCTAGACACATTAATGTCCAAATGATATAGTTCCTCTCTCATCCCAATAGTTATTTATCGCTTAAGCTAAATCTGATCCACTTAAATTAAGCTCTTGGACCAACCGGAATAGCGTAATAATTAACGAGTATTAGGCTAGACCTTAGAGTTTAATTTACAATGGCAACCGCGATGAATATGGATGGTTTAATGACCACTAGACGAAATACAATTATTACTTCATCTTTAGTACCTATCTAACTACGAAGTGAGATTTTGTGAGGCGTTGTTGAATAACGATTGAATCTTACAAATGGTTTGTTATTAACTATGTAAAAAAATCGCAACATTAAGTTTAATGTAAAATAAAAATTACATAGGAGGTCCTCAATTAGTCTGCTAAAAGCAGTTATTTTATGAAATCTTTACGTCATATTAGTTGCGTCATTTTATTTGTTATCCTCCGCCTCTTTCGGAAAACAAATCAATCGGACGCTAAAAAGATAACAAAATTTTATATTAAGTACCTATTTGGTGCACTAAAATTAAAACATGGAAATGTTTGACGCAGAAAAATTTTGTAAAGTAAAGTATTTAATATTTATATACAACTAAACTGATACAATATGTCTTTCTTCGAGCAATTTTGTCGTTTTCAGTTCAGAGTCTTCATTCGGTCAAAAATTCACATAAAAGTTAAAAAGTTTTATTGAAGTTGATCATTTGGTTCGTTACAAACTTTGTTTCAGATAATTGCATCCGGGTTCCTGGCGCAGCCATGTAAAATATAACCCCAGTTACAATAACTTTAGGAATCCAAATTGTGATGTGCACCAGTTTGCCCTTATTTCGATTAACATTCCTCGAGTTGCGATCTGTATTCGATTTATCCAGTTATGCGTTACTGTTAGTGATGTGACTAGACAAATTTTGTCATTTAACAATGTCACTTGCTTAATAGTACGTTTTTTCTTTACTCGCAATAACACACCACAACGTAACCAGCAACCCCTCTAATTTAGCATATGTTCATGTGACTACTTAGCAACAGTTGACCAGGTGCTCGTTTGGCACCTCGAGTAAAAAAAAAATGTATAATTTTGTTACATTATTAGACCGGACTAAACTGGTTGATAGCATTCTTTGACACCTTGAATTTCAACGGCAATAAACGCACTTGTCTTTGTCAGGTCGATTGGCCGGTCATGTTGTAAAACATTCTATGACCAATCAATGATAAAAGAGTTATGTGAAGTTGAAATTTAAACAATCAGCGTGCGAAATGCGTTCCTTTTTACAACCTCATTGTCATATTGTGGTTAGGAAAAGCAGACCTTGGCAAGGAGTTCCATATCATATTATAATGGACTTTGGCGCACGAAATGAATCCGGTAGAAAACCGAGAGGCTTCTTAAGTTCCTACATGTCTGCAGCGGCAGAGGCTTTGCAAGTGCATTATAACCAATAAGCCTCTTTGCACTATAATTACTCACAAGTACCTAAGTGACTCGATGCTAAAAGTGACTCGAGGCTCATCACTAGTAACGACCGTTTCACATTTATTCACGGCGGATACCCCACGCTTTTCAATGTAAACTTTGGACTACGTAATGGAATGCCTTTATTTGATATTGGATGTCAGATTTTTTAACCTACATTTTGGGGAATTGAGTTTCTGAATGGGAATTCAACTAAAAATACTGATCCACTTCACAGAAAATCTTGCTATACGAATTATGTAACTTCTGAAAAAAGACTATGGATGCCTGAAACTAAAGAAGACTTCCAAAAATATTTTCGACCCTTTAAAAACCTTAACCCTTCTTTTTTGAAGAACCTTACACTAGTCTCTCGGGAAAACCTCTGGAGAAAGCTCGTTCTACTACCAGTTTTTATCCCACTCTTATCTTCTATCTTCTATACTATTTATAAAGAGATAACTTCTATAGACAACGACAAGGCTTATAGGTAAACCGAAAACACGAAACGCTTGCGCGATGTAATTGGACACAGCGCCATCTATTGGTTCGTTTCTGAATTACGGTCCCGAAGCGAAGTGAGGGCGGGCCACTAGTCCATTTAGAAAGTTAGATATTTTATTCACTGAGTCACTCACAATATTATTAGTTAATTTTAATAACTTAAAAGTGGAAGAGCGTAACCAAGTACTCTCACGTAGTACTACAAAAACACTAAGCCCCGATAAAGTGGACGTACAGCAAAATTGCATGCTAGAAAAAATGTAATTACATGCTACGTAAGCACTTGTACACTATTGGTCTCTGTTGACGTTATTATGCTAGGAATGTCAACAGTAAAGCCTAATTAAGGACCCAACGTAGTTTGATAGCATCTGACTGTAATAAGTAATAATGCCAGGTTTTATGAAGCTGCTTTTATATTGTTTTTTTTTGTTTTATAGTGGCACAGTATGTTGGCTCACATCAGCCTGATGATCAGCTAAAGGAGACCCCACGTTGCAGTTACAACGGACGCGACGGCACGGCATCACATCCGTTGGCAATGCTATACTGGGGGTCTACTCCGCCAAACGACATCGAATTATTCGTAACGATACGTCAGTTCATACAAAAACCCTACTCTAACACAGCTTAAAATACGAATAATTGAATTTGACAGCTTCACAAATGTCAAATCGACGAACATTCCGACGACGTCTCTGATGGTATCGTTAAGAGTATCGTCTCGAGATATCGAGATTTGACTTTTGTGAAGCTGTCAAATTCAATTATTCGTATTTTAAGCTGTGTTAGAGTAGGGTTTTTGTATGAACTGACGTATCGTTACGAATAATTCGATATCGTTTGGCGTAGTAGACCCCCTGGCCCACGAGCTGCTTCTTCACTCTTCGTTTGAAGGAGTTCATATTGTGAGGAAACACGATGCATGCATGCATGATTCCAACAAATACATATCGCATCTGTGGGAGAGCCACGCTACGGCATGAATGAATCAGTTCGATTGCAGTGATACCCGGCGGCCTCACAGAAGCCCGGCGTATAACAGCACCTGCGCTTTGTTTCGCTCAGGGCACTGGAGGCTCAATCAGAGGGAAATGGGGTGAAAAGTTAGCAGCGCACTTTTGTTTTAAGTGATAGGTGGCAAACGAGCAGACTGATCACCACCACCAGTAGATTCACAAGTGCACTGCCAACCGATAACCTCCTTTTACCCCAATTGAACTGGTGACTCTACAAACTTGTGACTCTGCCTAGCTGTTAAGGGTGGGTGGCGGCAGTCACTTACCATCAGGTGATCCGTCTGCTCGTTTCAATTATACTTTACGTAAAAGCTTTTGTTTCCTATTAATACAAACTTATTTAGTATACTGTACCGTAACTTCGTTATGCACTGTGTCAGAATATGCCTAGAACCAATCCATAGATTACGAAAGGCCGGGACAAGAGGGACCGCTGGGATTTGGTGTTGTTGCGTACCCAATATTCTGACCTGACGTCAGCAAGGCCTGCGATGGAACTGCATTTCTTGGCTTAGAATAGTTCTGGGCGTCATTGCACGATATTGTAGTTTCATATCTAGTCTTCTCCTAACACTCTCACGTAATTTAGCCATGTTGACCAATTTAGAGTAGGTGAGTACCTTCTCTAAATTGGACAAGGAAAGATTGCGATAGATGGCCTAATATATGAGTATGTAATAGGCCATCTATCGCAAACGTACCTTGGTCGGTCCACCTTCACTAAAATGTAAACACCTCAACTCTTAGGCTAGGACTATAAGGTTCATATTTGAATGAGTTTGCATACATATTAGTGCATAAGCCTACCTTGTACTATTAAGTATTCTGTGGCATAAGTACACAACAGACAATACAGTACAATTTTTTTCTATTCAATATCTCAAATGAAACAGAATATTCATTAATATTGTAAAACAATGTCAAGTATCGTTTGCGATGGTTAAACAAAATTCACACAACGATACAATCTTTAATTTTAGCCTCAAGCAATATCTCTCGTCTCGAAACGCCACTTCTCTGGAGTGATTGGTATTACGATACAAAAATTACTCCAAGCTCGTTTCAATTCGTAAAAGGTCAATAAGTTTCTTACAAAGAATTAAATGGGAAAAAAGGTACTTCAACCTTTTTTCTAGGGTTCGACGCCTTCGCCTCATTGCCACGCCCGTACACGTAGCAACTAATCAAGGTAGATTTCATGGTTCTTAGATCTTGAGGAATAAGGTTCATGAGTTAGTAATTGAGATGCGGCTGACTGTTTTGCGTTTTTTAACTTCCACTGTCAAGAGCTGAATGAAAATGTTGTTTCTTTTGCCGAATTTTCCTTTACTAACAGCGAAAAGGTATTTTGAAGAGTATGAGGATAAAAGTTTAATACTTTTGTTAAGTTGACTTTGTTTCTGATCGTTGGAAAACAAACAGATGGATCACCTGTTAGTAAGCAATTTCCGCCATCCTCAAACACAATGCAGCAACAATAGATTGGGTCTCCAGTATCCTCACACACACCAATTTTCCCCGAAAGTGTGTCTATTTTATAAACATTGAAATTATTATGCTCATTAAATTTTTAAAATTTCTAGAATAATTCAGATAGTATTTTCTTTTCCAATCAGCAGTTCTCTATTATAAGTTTAATCAGTAAAATTACAAAGAGTTACGCTTCGATAAAAATACTATTACAAAATGAGATTACAAGTTCTATCACGCAAATTAGTAAATGGAAACGTTTTTAAAATAATTTCGAAAGAAATTAGCTGAATTTATGAATCAAGCAGTGAACAAGAGGTTTTCTATTCATTTTTTTTCATGTTGACGCACCGCAATGTTTTAAGAAGAGAATTTATGAAAAGAGTCTACGTGACGCGAATATGGTTACGGCGGTTAACTGTAAAGACATCGCCACAGCGTTGCGATTTAAATACAATTTGTTTGTTAATTTATTATTTGGATGATAAATAGTAATAAAAATAATAGTTAAAATATTTTAAACTCGAAAATAATGTAGGTACATTGGGCCTACAATACGCTTACTTAGCAAGATACTACTTTCAGTGCTTTTATGTGAGACCGTGTCTGAAATGTTGCGGTTTTTTAAAAGGCCGGGGTCCACTTTCTTGCTTATTAAGTACCTAAAGAGATATATCCCCCGCTATCACATTTTTTTATGGTTAAGCTTTAGGCATGAGTAGACAAAAAGACTGAAACTACTTTCGATACTTTAATAATGAATGTTATTGAATTTATTTATTAGAATATGATGGTGGGCGGTACCTAATTATACCGGCTAGCATACTTTAATGATTATGCTTCTGGCAAGCTACTTATAACAATGAAAATTCAAAGTGGTATTACACAGAGTATTGATAGTTCTAATGTCAGACGACACTAGGATGTGTTACACCTAGCGATGTCATAGGCGATCATTTTTTTTTTCAAACACTACGTACCTATACATTTGAATTGAATAGCCATTAGCAGTTTACAAAAAATACCTGGGTTTCTTTTGTTTCAATAATTAGTTACAACACGATTCTATTGTTTATTCATGAAATTGCAATCCGCAACGTTATACCGCCTACCTCTGTGACCCCTCTATTATAAATCCCGTCGCTTGTTGTGCCGGGAGAAAAATTAAAAAGAATAATTTTTAGGACGCAAACAAATTTAAAACGGGGTTTTATGTAAACATGACTGATACGGGCAATTTCCTTAAGCGACGACGTTATCACGGGCCTACCTAGATTTTTGGGGCTTTGATACGATCCGGATGAGACTTTATTGCAGAATGGGGAGATAGATTTTTTTGGATTGAACTTTTCTGTTACTAGTAGGTTGTTTATCGACACTAATGTTGTTTAGTTAACTAGTTGGCAAGTTGCACTTACAAACCACAGAACCTGTTTTTTTTATACTAGAGGCAGCAAACGAGCAAGCGGGTCACCTGCTGGTAAGTAATCACCGCTGCCCATGAACATTGGTTGAAAGAAATTTCGATTTAAAATTTACGCTGTCACCTTAATTTGTAACTTTTGTAAAAGTACCAATATCGTTTTTGAATTATAACTAAAGTCTCCATTTTGTAGTAATTCTAACAATTAATGAACCAATAAAATAGTGCCAACGATTATGGCAGTGAGCAGTATGTATTAATTTTAAAGTAGTTTAATATGCACCAGTTTCATACTGCTAAAATCGGTTTAGCCAAAAGCCTATAACCACTCCACCTCTTTAACATTTTGCGTGTAGTGTCGATGACTTCAGTTCTCTGAACCTTGATTTGAAACTTGATTTTATGGCATTAACTACCTGAATCGATACTTTTTTAACATTGAAGGTTTTAGTTTCCAACAACATAAATCAATCTAAATTCGAGGAAAACTCGCGGATTGTAAAGGATAATATCCAAAAAACGTAATCCAATTCTAGCATTAAAGTATTGAAAGAGAGTAATCCTTGGCATCCCAAGGCTGAATTGTTAAGCCTATTTATTTTCCAGAAGGAACGAAATATTACAGAATCCTTTCGTGGCAAAAAGTTTAAATGGGCTCTTAATGCGATTGGACTGTACCAAGAATTTCGCTAATGTTGAGCGGAATCTGCACAATCTGATTGCTACAAATTAGGGCTGTGAATGGATAATCGATTAATAAAACAAAAGGATCGCGTCAAAACAAAACCGATTTAATATTTCTTTGTCATTTTTCCACGTTGCATAGAGATGCAACGTTGATAAATTATTCTATTGGGATATAAATATTATAATATTTTGAGCCAGAGGGCTCTAAATAATATTTATAGGCCAATCGAACAACTAGCATAAATATTTCTTTAAAGGCATCATTGTGCCTTTTTGGCGTCTAGAAGGTAAAGTTGACCAATGACTATGATCAGCTGATTTACGTCACTAAATCATAATATTTGATATCTAACTTTGTGACTCTGTAGTACAAGGAGCAGTTTGGTAGTTAAAAAAATGGCTCTGTAATGTCCAGAGACGTTCAAGTGGATAAGCGGCAGTGATCAGTTACCTACTATCAATATGACTCGCTCGCTTGTTTCCCTTCCAGTATCGTAAAAAACAGTGTGAATCGAATAAAAATATGACGATTATTCGTTTAAAGCGTACATCTCTAATCTGATTGCTTCAATAAGTTCCGGGCAGTTTCCTTTCATGCTTTAATACTTTCGGATTCTCCAAGCTCCTGCTTTGTTCGGGGATTTTCGTGTCGAACTTTTTGAGATTTGTGTCGCGCATTTTGAAAGTAACTGTGGACTTTAAAATTTTTGTTATCGATACTGCAGTTGGATATTAGAGCTGATTCGAATTAAAGGCAATATCAGAATTTTCAATATGATTGCTAAGAGCTTGGGCTCCATAAATGGCTAGGTATATAGTCTAACAATAAGGTGAATCTTCAATTTCGGTAAATGACGTTCAAGAATAACTTATAAATGTCTTCTAATTTAATTATATTTGGGTAATACCAACATTTTATTTGATGAGCCATTTAGCGCAATGGTTTAAGCGCCAGTTAAGACGCAAGGGTCACGGGTTCGACACCCGCACCCAAACAAATGTTTGTTGACAAAACGGATATTTGTCTTGGGTCTGGGTGTTTGTGGTTCCTTCGTTGTTTCTTGTTTCCATAGCACAAGGGAAAACCAGGACAATATATGTGACATTGGCTCAATTTATTAAAATTTATCCTAACTAATTTATTATCTCTATAAATGTGAAAGTAATTCTGTCTGCCTGTTACTCTTTCACGCCAAAACTACTGAACGGATTTAATTTAAATTTGGTATAAAGATGGTCTAGACCCTAAGAAAGAACATAGACTACCTACTTTTTATTGCAAAAAGGGGTTTGTAAGGGGTTAAAAAGGGGGGAGTGGGGGCGTGAAATCAAAAATGCTACCCTAGGATACTATTCCACGCGGACAAAGTCGCGGACGGTCACTAGTACTTTATATTAGTAAAAAATTCAACAACTTGCACCCAAAAATAGCACAACTTACTGCCAGCAACCACTTGAAAAATTATAAATTAACGAGAGCTCCTCAACTGGGCGGACTCAAGACATTCCGGTCCGTCTCTAGCGGCTGACAGATCGCATCCCATAAATCGCGAGGCCATTCTTGCGGGACATTTGTCCGGTGGACTGCCGGAATTGTCTGCCCTCTCACAGTTTGTCAGCGGTTATGTAAGACTGGGAGGTACCCGTGTTTGTTGCTGTGCTTGTTTATATGTGAGAAATCCACGCTTATTCATGCATTAATGCTTGTCTACTTTTTATCATTACGTTCTAGCGTTACAGCGGCCTAACCATAGGACATAAGAAAAATGTAATATCCTTTATACAGGGTGTATCTGTGAACATTTACATCCCTTTAACCACGTGTTCTACCAACCATTCTGAACAACATTTGTTCTATGACTTTTAAAATTCGCATAAAAAAATTTCATCTTTCCATACAAAGTCGGTCACGTGACTTGGTCATTTTGTATGGGGAGTCGAAAAATTTTTCGATGAATTTCGAAAAGTTGTTCAGAATGGTTGATAGAACACCTGGTTACAGGGATGTAAATGTTCACAGATACACCCTGTATAGGTACCTAGAATCTATACTAGTAAATAGAAAAGTGCCTGTCTGTATGTTTGTCTTTCTTTCACGGCAAAACGGAGCAACGAATTGACGTGTTTTTTTAAGTGCCGATAGTTGAAAGGGTGGAGAGTAACATAGGCTACTTTTTTTACGTATGTCTTCTGTGAGGCCGTGCTATCACTCCGGTCGAGCCAGCTCATTCATGCCTAAGCGTACTCTCGCACGGTTTAAATCTAAGGATTTTGCCGATTCACGAAACTTTTAAGGCTTAAGTTAACTGTCCATCTCCCATAATGTTACGAGTATCCAGTTATAAATTTAATCCACGTAAGCCAATTAGATATAAACTAGAATCCCGAGTTAGTTATGTGCATGACAGTATACATTGTGAACTGCAGCGTATTCTAAGTAAATACCTGCAGTCAAGCGAAGGTGATACGTGACTCAAATGTACAAGGTGCAACGGCGCAATCATAGGCAGTTGTGGTACTTACTCCATCTGAGTTTGTAGCAAATATTTGTAAGTAAAATAATGTACCTAGTTATAATTTTTTTGAACATTCATGGAGTGAGGTCCGAATCCTCATTCTTTTGCAAATCAGATAAATGCTGATCATCTAGTATATTTCAGTGCGTTTTATAAATTTTTGTGGCATTTATAAAACCTTTTTTTAATTTTTTTAACCAAAACTTTGCATTTTAAGTAAAATATTTTTTATTTTTACAAACCACAAAATCTGGCGCATTTATTTTATAATATCCCTAAATACGACCCCATACGTAATAGGAGGTGCCCCGAATTTTCTTTTTTTATTATTTATTTTAATTACAACTTTCTAGTACTAATTTGCACACTTAAAGACGTCACTTAACCTGTTCATTAACTATAATTACGGAGAGCCTTCTTAGTTAACAAACGACTCTGCGCGTGGCCGTAAGGCTATGGATACACAGACAGACGGACGTATGGTCATGGCGTAACTATTTACTAAGCTATATTCGTGTACTTTAGAACCCTAAAACTGTACGGTCCCGAAGCGAAGTGAGGGCGGGCCACTAGTCCCATATAAAGCTCTTTCCTCGGCGCCTACTTACATTTACCTTTAGTTACCTTTGGGACTCCAATCACTTGAATATTCCTAAACATTACATTCCCTACACGGTCTGTTTGATTTCACCGCAACATCAGCGGTCGAACTCAGAACAATTACTACAGAATAAATCCGCGTGTTGCGTCTTACAGTTCCTTGGGTCCTTTTTGTAGAGATGTGAAAATGTATGACTATTTTACACATTCGATTATTTGAATCGATTTTGAACTTAAAAAATTGATACTGAATCTATACAAGGTGTTTTTTTAACCTTCTCACTAACTTCTCGAGGGCACAATACTGATTATAACAATCATTTTTCCCTAAGGAACAAAGGGTCTAATCTCAATAAAAAAACTCCCCTTCCTATACATACGTAATCAGCTGATTTATGATATTTGTATAGAAAGGCTAGGAGGAAGAAGAGGAAAGGATAAATTAAAAATAGGTTTTAACCGAGGTTTACGATATTTTCTCTCACCACCAAGCCACGTATGTTATCGACTTATGAAGTAAGCAGCATACCAGAGCCAACCGATGCTGGGCAGACGCCCTGTTGACCTAGGTATCGCTGGAAAAACGTCATCTAAAATTACTGCGAGAACTTCAGGCATGAGTGGCAAGAAGTGGTGGTCAGGATCATCCAATGAGGCGTTCTCTTGTTTTGGAGCCCAAGACTTGCTTCGGGTTGCTGACACAGCGACCCATGAGAAATTAAAACTATGACCTCTTGCATGAACAGTGGCTTAACATTTTTGTAGGTAGGTAAGTATTAACAAAAATATTTTTGAGAAAACCATATATATAAGTAATGAATCCATTAATCGATTTTTAACTAAGCCAATCGATTACTTTTCGACGACCCTACCTTGTTGGGACTCAAGACGCGTCTTACTAAATGCCCCCAGTAGTTTATTGGTCTACGTGAGGCGAATTCAACCTTCTAGAAAATTCTCGGCAATTAGTGAAGCTCTGTTTTCCGCTTGTAAAGTCGAATGTTAATGTAATAAGAGCAATGTATAAATGGCGTAATCGGATTTGGGACTGAAATATGGTAGGCGTTTAATTTTTAGGGTTCCGAAGCTCGAAATTTTGATCAATGTGGAAAGATGTCCGGGAGTAAATGGCTTTAATAGCCATCAACGTCGGTGTAAAGTATCAGCCTATACTGTCCCACTGCAGGGCAAAGCTTCCATCATAGAAATCAAGTCATCGCTATGATGGGATTGGCTTAATCACCACGAGCAATTCCCTGATGTGGTTTAGTGAATACATACCAGAGCTATGTTCGGAAAATTCGAAACATACTTGTTGTTCGACCCGGGACTCGAACCCTGAGCTTCCAGCCTCCCTTAAAGAGCACCCGAACCCGGCCCCTGAGCATTCCGAATCTACACTCCAGCCATTTTTCTCAAATCTTCAGTCCATCTCGTCACAGGCAGCCTACACGACGTCTTCCTACGTGGAGTGGCAACCACTCTACTATAATTATAGTATATACCTAAGCATGACATTAATTGCTATGTATGTAAAAATGCTCCATCGTCCATTAATGTGCATCGAGAGACAGTCATGTCTACCTTTTCTTCAGCGTGCTGATTCTGCCCACAATATCTTTGGCTTTAGTTCTCTGACGATAACATTTAACAAGCTGGAACGGAACCCGCAACGAGTAGATCCGACTCACATTTGAGCAGCTATTTTAAATTTTGCCGAATATTGCGTGGCAAAATTTTCGGTAATTAGCTGGTTCATGAAATGTGTCAACTTAGTGTATAAACAGCGATCATGTAAATATTTTGGACCAATCGATGGGAAAGGGAGTTAAAAGGTTGGCAGCGCACTTGGCACTCCATTGGTGTTGCGAGTGACTATGGGTGGTGACAATTGCTTACCATTAGGTGATTCGTCTGCTCATCTGCCACCTATCACATAAAACAATTCCAAAAAATGAACAGATGCTAAACTTTAAAGCAAGAAGGTGATAAAACTTACCTATATATTATTATTATTTATTAGATTTAGATTAGAGCTACATTTAAGCTTTACACCAAAATCTTAGATTTACGAGGCATTACTTTCATAGGTTTCTTTGATTACTTGTCGGGAAACCATAAAACAAACTTGCTACAGTACTTTCTGAATGTGCTCTGTGGCTAGAGGCGTTAGAATACTGCCAAGGTATTCCTGGAATGAGCAAGAGGCGATTAATCGGGCCTTTGGAGTACATGAGCATACCCACTACTGGGGAGCGGCTTGCTCAGTGTCACGACTCCGCGAGTGAAAATACCACGGGGTGTCGTGTATTCAGTAGCACTACCATGAGTTTGAAATACTATCCTCGCTATCGAAAACTATCGCTTTGTCTCTTTCATTGTGATGCATTTGAAAGAGACAGAGCAATAGTTTACGTTATGTCAGTTTTTGATGTCAACTAATGGTAGCGCTATAGGAGGGGACTACGGTGCGGCGACCTCCTCGTGTGGCCTTTCCGGTAGTATTTTTGCTCTGTTTGGAGCTGCTACCGGAAGGGTCCTGGTGTCCCTGGGCAACGGCGGGTAGTAATTGGCACCGCCTGCCATATTGCTACCCGACGGCTGACAGCTGCATACTTGGGAGGGGGTTTGGAGTCTGCTTTAAACTCCCTCGGATCTAGGGCCGGGCTCGACGCTGCGGTTGGACCCCTTCGACTGCTCGGAGCTCTTTTATTGTCCTGGATCTCATCTTGGACCGCTCATTCTGAGCGAGGCGTGTTGGTGGGGTGCTTGGCACCCATTGTTAGTTGAGGGTTGGACCCGGAGCCGGAGCCTTACTTGCGGTAAGGTTATCCTCATTTGGGGCATCGGACCGTAAGGGCCCCCTTTCTGCCCGCTTGCCTTAACCGGCCGTCGGGCAGATTAAGGTCGCGTATCGCGTAAATCCGGGGGATCACCACGACATCACCGGTCGGGGGGTGGGGTCTGCGACAGTCAGTCCCCACTTTACCTTACATGGAGTCTCCAAACCGCAAGGCCACGGGACTTCCCACGAAAGTGGGGTCGCTCCCTGTTTGCTTAGGGTCCTTAAGGGAGACTTTTTTCTCCCCCCTTTACTTGGGGCGCCTCCGGGCGCTGCCCCACATTACATGTGGGGGACTTTTGCGCAGATAGCGCCAAGTCCCGCAATCCAGCGGTATGCGGCAGCTTCCTGCTTCCCTGTCTTCCCCCGCCCTCGAGTGCCTCCGCGTCCAGCGGAGCTGCTCGTGTGGCCGGGATTTTAGGGCCTTACTAGGAAGCCTGCGGGCTCTCTTTTCCCCTCCCTGCCCTGCAACCAGCAGGGCACGGGTCCTGCGAAGGAGTCCTGCAGGGATCCTGCTGGTAGCGCCTGCGTCGCAACCCAGCGGCGTGGGCGTCCATCCGGGAGGATTTTGCGGTGGGCCGTGGGAGCGGCCTTGGGGGCGTATACGCCCTGTAGTTGGGGAGGTGAGGCCGTACTGGCGTGCCTCGCGGTTCCTGAGGCGGGACGCGGCGATACAGGTTCGCCCTTTCACGTATCCCGCCTCCGTGCCTGGATCTGCCGGGAAAAGTCGGAGAGGTTTTAGTGGGTATGCCTCTGGACGGTCTCTGATTAGCAGAGACTCAACCCAGAGGAGAGCCCCACACTACCCGTCGGTCTCCCAACCGACGGGTGTGCATAAGGCGGTGCCGACCGCCGGCGCCGACGTCTGCCCATTGCACATCGGGCAGGCGGCATTTCCTCTTCGTGACCAAAAAAAAAAAAAAAATGGGTAGCGCTATAGGAGGGCTGTATTACGCCAAATTATTAAGTGGTGAACGCGATTCGCGTTACGCTCCAGTCCCGGCTGTGGGGTATCCGACCGTGATTGCGCTGTGGATATCCCAGGGGTTCTGTTTAGGGTTAAAGTCCCACGCATCACATTGTCCATGTGACAAGATATAATGGTTTCCTCTGGGAAAACAAAAAATTTATATTAACCACACGACTTTATACCTGAACCGTAGTGTAGAGACATTAGTACTACAAAATTATACATAATATGTTTGAACAGACCACTCTATGTACCTCCGAATCGAGAAAATTCAAGCTAAAAAAGATACATGCAGTATAGTATTTTATTTAGAAGCCAAATTGACACTGCAAAATTTTTATTGATGTGATTGTTTGAGTGTCCTTTACCCAAAGGATTGCCTGGAAGAGATCGCTCCATAGTGATAATGGCCGCCTTTTGTTGTACATTACTTCCTGTTATAACTAGTTTTAAGTTATCCTCTGTTTTGTGTGCAATAAAAAGCAATATTCATTCATCATTCATTTCACTCCATTTGAACTAACTGAAATATAATTAAATGCGATTTCATCAAGATTATTTTAATTTTGTAAATAGACCTAATGTTTCTGTTAATTACATTTTCTCTTCGGGGTAATTATTCTTAAAAACTATGAATCCTTTGAGTTAGTACCTACAAAATTATTAAATTGTAACTCAGTTTTATAGTAGTAGTTATAATAACACTAGTAACAGTGAATCTTTTGCCGGATAAAAAGTAAAACCTAAGTAGTTACTCGCTATCAACAATATTAGTTTAAAAACCCAGTTACACGTTTTTATCTCCCCTAATTTTGGAGTTACAGGTGGTGAAATTCAGGAAAAAGGTTTTTTTATGTGAAAAGAGGCAGACGAGTAGACAGATCACCTGATGGTAAGCAATTGCCACTGCTCATAGATACATGCAAGACCAGTGGACAAGTCACAAGTGGTAATTTTTTGATTAACTTAATTATTGACTTATCCCTTTTCTATGAGGCCGGTTGAACCAGTCCCTTCATGCCGAAGCGTGGCTCTCCCACAGTATACTTTTTATATTCCCTCAAAAAAATAACGCAACACGCCACAAAAAAGACCGCTATAAATAACGGTGCCCTTATAAATAAAACGATAATAAAAAGCACTTTGAAGGCAGCCCTTAAGATGAACTATTACTTAATAGATCCGCCCAAACAATAAATGCCTTATAGAGCTCGGGTATTAGCCAATATTATATCCTCAAGCAATACTGGGAGCAGATGTTAAATATTAATATCGCAATTTGGACCCGAAACGTTCCTCGTCCTTCCTATTTTATCACGTAAAAACACACCATCACTCATAACTCTGACATCCACACAACACTTCAAGCTTACCCTTATGTCTATAGAAGTAGAGTTCAAAATTGATGGGGATGTTGGGCTAATAAGCAACCATTAACAACAAGACTCACGCAACTAAGATACTGTAATCGGGTAGGCTGTCGACAAACTTTGATACTAATAATGTTTGCGGTACGATATCTTGTATATAAAGTAATTTTGTGTTATAATGAATAAGAATATTCTTCCATTACCTTAATGAGATATTTCGTATGAACTCTGAGGAAACGGTCACGAAACAAATTATCTGATCTGAGTATTTTTTTTACTACACTGTAATTATAGGTATGGAAGATAACAATACTTCTACTAAAGACATGTCAGTTTCGGACAAGAAACTACCTACATATGAACCAATGGTTATATTATGGAGCGTGATAATATCGCCTCCTATGATAAGAGCGTCTAAATCGGTCTCCCTTAATATATTCCGTAGCCACGATTTTTTCCTCGGTCCAGGACGCCTCTTCCCACCATTTAAGTCGGAGTAGACTATACCTATCGTGTCTTAGCACGTGACCGAGGTATCGAGTTCCTACTTACCCCCTTACTCCTATTTATAAGAAAGTTTTTCAGAAATCCTTTTCAAATACCTATGAAACTCATTAGCGGTTCAATTTGTAACACTTGAAAATTTGGCTTGTTTATTCAACTGAGGGTCCCATAAAATTAATATTTGTTTACGTCTCCCAACCCGTTAATCAGAGCTGTTCCCTAGAAAAGGCAATGTACGGTCAACAACGATGCGGATATGACAAATGAAATGGTATGTGTTATTTTACAGGTCAGTGTTTGGGTCATTTTTCCCCTCCGTACCCTCTGTTTCCCTTTTGTGGCTTACATATAACAATTTACGCCAATTTGGTTGTACTTGTATCCCGTGCTCTATAAAATAATGCGATAGGTATAAATATATCCCATTGCCAACACGCTGTTTTCTTTCCTCTACCTAAAGGTTGTCTGGAAGAAATCGCTATAAGCAATAAGACCGCCTTAGTGTTTATTGCTGTTGTTCACTCATGTATTCTATTTATGTGCAGTAAATACTATAATATCTATCTATACCAACCGCTCTTGTAGTTTAGCAATGATACTGGAAATTTGCTTATATTTTTTTTGTTTTAAGATGATTTAATAAATGAATAAGCGCATACACCAATTAGTATTGCAATCGTCCAAAACAACGCGCTTTATGTAACAGTTACTAATTAAAGAAGGCCCTTTTCAATCTAAATCAGTACGGCGGCAGACAACATACCTAAACTCAATTCCGTAGCCAAATTCTGCTTTGCAAACTGTACATAAAACCGTAAACTCATTGTTTCTACCGTGTACCGGACGAGTTATTTAATTATGTTAAACAAACTGGGTTTGCAGTTCGCATGGTAGGATAACACACGAAAATCCACGGAGATTTTAAGATGATAAAATGATTTAAATTGATGAATATATTTTTTAGCTAAACATATTGGCGTGTTTAAAATTTTGCGAATGCCTGTACATTAGGTAAAATCAATTGATTACTTTTTTATATTGAGTTCAATCAAGATGACCTCACTTCGCCTGATGGTAAGTGGCCGTGAGATCCAATTACTTTTAAGAGAGCTTAAATAAAATATTTCTAAGAAGTCATTTTCTTAGATACCACTCATGCTCAATTAGCTAATAATGTGGGTACCATAGCATTTCAGTTTTACTATTATACGTAGTAAACTTAATTTCCGTAGGTTCTATTTAATTTACGGCTTCATCAAACTCTTCCAACTAGGTAATCTACTAGATACTACAAACAACTATTACAAGTTGCCTTTATAAATCTTTAATAGCCACTACAAAAACAGACATCAGAAAGCAAATTACCGTTCCCCTGTATCCTAGTTGTAACATTGTGACATGTTACAACAACAGTTGTTACTCAGCCTGTTACAGTCATACCTCGTAAACCGGAGACAAAATGGTACATGATAGTGATGCGAGTCAATTAATTTTTGTACTTGAGTGTTTTGAGTTATCTCATTTTTAACGTATGCAAACGCAACGCAAAATACAGGCATATACAGGGTGTATCAGTGAACATTTCATCCCTTGAACCACCTGTTCTGCTACCACCATTTTGTACAACATTTATTCAACGACTTTTCAAAATTCATCAATAATATTTTCGACTCCCCATACAAAATGACCATGTTAAGTGACCAACTTTGGATGGAAAGCTGATTTTTTTATGCTAATTTCCAAAAGTCATAGAACAAAATGTTGTTCGGACTGGTTGGTAGAATACATGGTTAAAGGGATGTAAATGTTCACAGATACACCCTGTACATAGAAAAAGGCTACGCACACATCGGCACTCGCATACACTTATATTATATTTCATATACAGAATTGACCTCTCTACAGATTTATTATAAGTATAAAAATGTACTTTACGTATTTACATTTTATGTAGTCATACCTAGTCATATACATTTTATGGTTAGTACCAACAGCTGTAACTTAAAGACGACTTAAGTAACTCAGGGTTGACTCAAGTGCCGTCACTAGTGCATGAAAAGTTAAGTTCTTAAATTGAACCAACCTCCAGCGGGCAATATTATAAATTATGTCAGGTTACAGGCACTCTGTCTGTACTTTGCTTTACTGTTGGCCTATTCAGGGTAATTTCATTAATGAAATGTGCTAGTAGCTTTGATTAAAATGTTATTTGTATTACTTATTGTTGATTACAGTATGTGCTAATCAGTATAGTTTTCTTGATTTAAAAAGAATATTTTTAGACAGCAAGAATTTTTTTTTGTTACGGTAACAAAATAAAACAACTAACACTTAATACATTTAACACGTCGGATACACCCCGGGAGCGAGACACACCGAGATGCATAAAAACTCATTACTGATTTTGTTTTCGTTCTAAACTTAAAAAGCACACTTCTTTTGTTTTTGGTGAAAATTATCTGTATACCTACTTAATCTGTCCCTGATACGTTTTGGTGTGTCTATTACATTGTAATCAACATTTTTTTTTTATATTTCCAAGATATGCCTATCATTTTAAAATGCTTTCTACATTCCTGAGTCCCTTCGGCAATGGACCGTAGGGATTGATGATGCTTCCTAATCCAGTCTCCATATTCCATCGCACATTGATTACCTACCAATATTTCCATCGAGACAAAAACCCGAAGCTGAATCATAAAATTATTTTATGTCCTACCTATGACTAGTGACGTGGTAGCTGTCAATAATAAATACAATAAATATACTGTTATTTGTGTTGTGGTGGTTCCAAATAAACATTTTTTCTTTCTTCTTTCTTTTTTCTTTCAAACATACTATAATACCTATACCTACCTACTTATAAATTAAGACTTATCGGTATCACACTGCGACTTCCTGTATGTGACCTCCACTCAAGGACCTGTCCGTGATATAAATGTGAAATATACTTAATTTATTAACGGTTCAGTAGCGCTACCATAAGTTGACATCTAAAACTGAAATAACGTAAACTATTGCTCTCTCTCTTTCAAATGCATCACAATGAAAGAAACAAAGCGATAGTTTTCGATAACGAGGATAGTATTTCAAACTCATGGTAAGGCTACAGGTCGCACCCTCGCCAGCGTGTAATTACCTTTTAGAGTTGTTGCTTCAGAATCCAGGGTAGGAATAATTCAGAATCAGGATTTGGGAATGGTTATTGCAGTGAAGTGACTGCCGTTTGACATTTGCAACCCTTAGATGGGAGAACCACGCAGGTATCCTTCCAATGTTTTGCCTGATTATGTTGGTTAATCGGTTTCAAACATACGACCATATGGAAGGGACGTTTTTAGCCTCTGAGTTCATACCTATCACTGTTATTCAGATTATAACTACAGTTACCACATCACTATTACCTACAATCTATAAAAGATGACCCTCTTAACCGAGCTTACGTTGGCTAGCCAACTATCACAAAACGATTTTACGACTAGAAAGTTTGAGTGTATTGATATACGGAGCCCAGATAAGCCTGGGTTAGCCCGGGATATGTGGACGAGGACGCTCTTACAAAGTGCCTGGGCAGGTTTTATTTAAAAACTAGTGGCCCGCCATCACTTCGTTTCGGGGCATTAGTTTCCCATGAAACCAATAGATGGCGCTGTGTGTTATTACATCGCACATGTGTTTTGCTTTTTCGGTTTACCTATAAGCCTTGTCGTTGTCTGTAGAATTTATCTCTTTATAAATAGTATAGAAGAGGATAGATATATCTCTATAATAATCTCAGCATATTATACCCAGTTGGACCATGATCAAGATTGGGTGGAAATAAATAAATAAAATATGCACTAAGAATTGAAAATCTTGTTTCCGTTAAGTCACTGCGAAGGGTAGTTAAACTATTTTTGTGAACCATTATAATACAAAGGAAGGAAAAGGAAGATATCTGAACATATTTTTGACATGTCAAAATATGCCAGGATTGTTTCACACTGTTTTGAATAATAGTTGGTTTGACACTGTTATAAACTTCAGGTGGATTAGTTAAATTATAATTTAATTAAATTACTCAACTATGTATTGTGACAGATGATAGGCGGCACTTCAGTGCGAAACAGTAAAGCATCTTCGTCGAATCATTCTGTAAAAGTACAAAAAAAAATTGAGGAGATTAATTAAGCTTTAGTTAAAGTAAGCTTACCAGTTGTGGTAGAAGATATCTGGAGTGGAAATCGCGACTCGGAAAGTGTAGTGTAGGAGGTATTCCGACTAGATGGAGTGACGATCTGCGAAAAATCGCTGGCATAATCTGAAATGGCAAAATTGGAGAAGGAAATGATAAACAGTAGACTGAGACAGGTTGATGATGATGATAAAAAAGAAGCAAATAGGCCTGAAGTACGGTAATTTTGTTTTTTTTCATATGATAATGTTAAAAAGCTCTTTCAATTTCAATCTAAGTAGTTTAAGCAGTGGTAGTCTTGTGACTCTGCTGGTGTTGCAGGCTCGTCTGCTCATCTGCCACGAAAGTATGATTCATAAAATATTAATTATTTTTTTTTATTTGCAAATATTGTGGTCTTTTCTAGAGGCACATATTTTTTTTTTAATTAATTACCTCACTGACTTGTCTACATTGTTTAATTCTGAGGACAAATCAAAGTCCCTCATTTCACACGTTCTCTTTGAATACGCAAAACCGAATGGAAATACTCAAGGCAACATCTCACAGATAGATGAGCTTTTGATACTATTAGTTGTAATCCCGCTAATGGTTTTAGTTCGTATACTAATGGATTAGTTAGACGTGTCTCGGTCCGGGCCAGAGTTTTGTTTTCGGATTGTAAAATAATTGTATTGGTGTCAATAGGTAACTAGATTTTAAAGCATACTCGTAAACCTTTTGGAATTGAGTTCCAAAATACCATGATAACGAAAAAAAAATATTTTCATTAATTTTACAAAAAAAGTACTTACCTATGTTTATTAAACGTGTTTGAAAGTTTTCTGAAGAAGCAAACATCCATAATTAAGTATTTACTAACGTCGTTGAGTTTAAAATACTATCCTCGCTATCGAAAACTATCGCTTTGTTTGTTTCATTGTGATGCATTTGAAAGAGACAGAGCAATCCCATCAAAAACAATAATTGTCAAAAAAAACAAGTCTCGTAACTACCGTAAAAAGTGGTGAGATCCATGTTTTGTCAAGCCGGTTATTCATTTATTGACTTGGCAATCACATTAAAACACATTATCTCACAAGTAATGTATTAAATTGATTCGGTTGTTCAATGTGATTCCCAAGTCAATAAATAAATAACCAGCTTGGCAAAACATGGATCTCACCACTTTTTACGGTAGTTACGAGACTTGTTTTTTTTGACAAGTATTGTTTTTGATGGGATTTCATTTACTTCAAATCTATTACTTGTAAATTAATATTACTTTTCCTTAAAATTACTTTTCTTCCTCGCAAAGCCTCCAACGGTTGTCAGCACCGCCTCGTAAGCTCATATTGCGTTTACGGAGGAAAATGCACTGGAACACCGAAATTGCAATATGGCCTGCGCAGTAAGCACGTGATTACAGGTCGGGTTCAAGATGCTGCGCTACCTGGAACTGACGAAAAGAGGTCAAGAGAAGATTTCTCACCATCCGCTAGATTGGCCCACTGTAGTGTTGCCGAACCTTCTATTGTTAATCATCCTTGGAAATCATCTATCGATAGGCCTGTCTATAGTATCAATACAACCGATTTCTAAGTTTGGTAGTATTGATATACTGCAATACCATCGATAATATCGATACTATCGATTGTCATTTCAATATTGATTGCAGTATATCAATACTATTGAACCAAACATAACAATCTATAGTATCGATACTATTGCTTTTGCCCGCGGCAACGCTAGCCCTCTGGTACCCTTTCTGATTAAACTTACACGCACTTTTTATTTGACAGATCGGATTTTATTTTGTTCTATTTATTGGTTAACTCCCCGTTGGTATAGTGTTCTCGAGTCTAGTCCGTAATCTCGAGGTCCTGGGTTCGATAAACGGGGCGACCAAATGTTTCGAATTTTTCAAACATAGCTCGGGTTAGTTATCACCAATCCGCATTAGACAAGCGTGGTGATTAAGCCTAATCCCATCATAGTAGCGATGACTTGATTACTATGATAAAGGCCTTTGCACTTTAGTAGGACAGAATATAGGCTAAAAAAGTAATAATACTTAATTTGTAAAAACAATATTTTGATTTTAAATAAAAAAATGTATTTAAGTTAAAATAAAAAAAATATAGGTACGTAGGTATGTACACATTTAAAATCTTTCCATTTACGATGAAAAGCATAGGTACATAACTTGCAAAAATTTAGAGTACTGCTTATAAGCCAATCAAAACACAAAAATCAAGAACGTGGTAACCAGGGAGAGGCGCGTCCCCTTTGAAGCTGCGAGTTGGTTGTATACGCAGGAAAGTACAGCGGAACACCGAAATTGCAATATGCTTCGCACAGTAATCACGTGATTACGATGTTCGCAACCAGAGGTAGAGATGGGTAAAATAAGAATTTATATCGATAAAAATCATAAAATAAGAATCTTAGCGAAAAGGTAACGAAATTTTGCTGATTATATCTATTCTAGAATGCACATTGAAATGTTGTAGAAAGTACAACTATCAATTAAGGATTAAATAAATAAATGAATAACCGGCTGGGCAAAACATGGATCTCACCACTTTTTACGGTAGTTACGACTTGTTTTTTTTTTGACAAGTATTGTTTTTGATAGGATTTCATTAACTTCAAATGTATTACTTATAAATTAATATTACTTCTCCTTAAAATTACTTTTCTTCCAAGCAAAGCCTCCAACGGTTGTCAGCACCGCCTCGTAAGCTCATATTGCGTTTACGGAGGAAAATGCACTGGAACACCGAAATTGCAATATGGCCTGCGCAGCAAGCACGTGATTACAGGTCGGGTTCAAGATGCTGCGCTACCTGGAACTGACGAAAAGAGGTCAAGAGAAGATTTCTCACCGTCCGCTAGATTGGCCCACTGCACTGTAGTATTGCCGAACCTTCTATTGTTAATCATGCTTGGAATTCAGCTATCAATAGGCCTGTCGATATACTGCAATACCATCGATAATATCGATACTATCGAAAGTCATTTCGATATTGATTGCAGTATATCAATACTATTGAACCAAACTTAACAATCTATGGTATCGATACCAATGATTTTACCCGCGGCAACACTAGCCCTCTGGTACCCTTTCTGATTAAACTTACACACACTTTTTATTTGACAGATCGATTTATTTTTGTTCTTTAAGTTATTGGTTAACTCCCCGTTGGTCTAGTGTTCTCGAGTCTAGTCCGTAATCTCGAGGTCCTGGGTTCGATAAACGGGGCGGGCAAATGTTTCGAATTTTTCAAACATAGCTCGGGTTAGTTACCACCAATCCACATTTAGACAAGCGTGGTGATTAAGCCTAATCCCATCATAGTAGCGATGACTTGATTGCTATGATGGAAGCCTTTGCCCTTTAGTAGGACAGAATATAGGCTAAAAAAGTAATAATACTTAATTTGTAAAAACAATATTTTGATTTTAAATAAAAAAAATGTATTTAAGTTAAAATAATAAAAAATATAAGTAGGTATGTACACATTTAAAAAAGGATTGAATTAAATAAAAAATATGATTTATTTCTTTCTTTTTACGATGAAAAGCTTACATAACTTGCAAAAATCTTGAGTACGGTTTATAAAGCCAATGAAAAAACACAAAAATCAAGAACGTGGTAACCAGGGAGAGGCGCGTCCCCCTTGAAGCTGCGATTTGGTTGTATACGCAGGAAAGTACAGCGGAACACCGAAATTGCAATATGCTTCGCACAGTAATCACGTGATTACGATGTTCGCAACCAGAGGTAGAGATGGGTAAAATAAGAATTTATATCGATAAAAATCATAAAATAAGAATCTTAGCGAAAAGGTAACTAAATTTTGCTGATTAGGTATCTATTCTAGAATGCACATTGAAATGTTGTAGAAAGTACAACTTCATCTAAGATTAAAGGATCAAATAAATAAATTGAGGCAACATCATATACATTGTCCTGGTCCCAAACTAAGGTTTTCCTTGTGCTATGGAAACCAGAAACAACGAAGAGATTGCTGAATATAATGTGTTCTAGAAACTACACAAGTTTTTTTTTGTTGATAGGTAGCAGACGAGCATCCAGATCACCTGATGTTAAAGTAATCGCCGCCGCACATGGACAGTGACACCCTTAACTCTAATAGTCACCAGTGAGCTCGTATTCCCCCTAAATTAGGCCGAATGAGTGAGGGTACCAGGACTACCAGGTACCCTTACTCATTTTTTTTTTATGTGATAGGTAGCAGACGAGCAGGCGGATCACCTGATGCATGAATACATGCAATAAGTGTGCTGCTAAGTGTTCGACGAAACACAGCGTAGGCGCTTCTTCACACCGGTATTCCGGCCGTGGTATCACTCCGGTAGAGTCAGCCTAATTAAGCTGAATCGTACCTCTCCCACGGTATTATTCAGGTTCTTTTATTTAAATTATTATCGTGTAATGATGTATTGGAAGAAGAAAAAAACCGGCAGGCTTCGTAATCATAGTAGGTAAATCATAGAGAATGTCCTAATTTTACCAATATAATGATGCTCTTTAGCCTGTTAGTAAGCAAAAAAGGGCTGACACATAATATATTGCTGCCTTTTATATAAACAGCTTATCATGTCACTGTGTCCAAATTCATTTGATCGACTGACTGCATTTTATCGATACAGAATAACATCGATACATCCATCTTTACCAAGAGGTTGTCGCCTCTGGAATGGCCAATAATAGCGCTGCGCACAGCTTACGGCTCTTTATGGGGTGGAGTAACTTTGTAGCGTCGTTTCAAGTGGTATGGGGTGACGATGGGATCTGATAAGGTGTTTGTGGTTTGCACAATTTAGGTGGGTATGTAACCCCAAAGTTTCGTCAAGGTATCAATTGGTATGGTGTTAATTGATTGGTTGGGGTGTGGCTGGTCAACTAGCTTTTAAAGGAAAATAGTGTGAAGGTCAGACATAAATTAGTATTTGCCATCGTTTTTTTTATGTGGTAGGTGGCAGACGAACAGACGGATCGCCTGATGGTAAGCAATTGCCGCCGCCCATAAACACCCGCACCTCCAGTGGAGTCACACGTACAATCCTAACCTTTGAACCTCCATCCTCCCCATTGGATCTCCACTCACTTGCCAAAACACAGCGCATGCACGCACGCCGGTCTTCTATGAGACCGGCGTATATACGCTAAAAAACTAAAAAATAGGTACTTAATATTTTAACGGGGGCTGTCACTTACCGTAAGGTGACTGCACAAAATAATTACACACAGAAAGTAGGCTGCCCACTAAGAGCTAAAAACGTGTCATGTACTCACGCATGCGCACTTACGGGGAAATACGCCTTTTCGACCACATTAATCCTAGCCTATGACATAAGATTGTCAAACTGTCGAGGTCTGTGGTAGAGGCCCCGCGCTTATGTACTCATGCCGGGCAACAACCCTAGCATATGTCAACGAACTCTTCTAAATTCAAAATCAGGCTGAGTCTACCTTCTGTGTGTAATTATTTTGTGGTGACTGTTTGCAACCCATCACATACCTACAATATTCTTAAAATGTTAAGCGTTCTTTAAAATATTTTTTAAGTCAAACTAAAATTTTAACCCATTTCCTTCGCTAAAACACCTCCAACAAAAGGAAACAAAATAATCCGTGCCATTTCCAGTACAAAACTATAAAACCAAGGATTTTAACTTATGAGTTTCATATGCAAATTTATTGCAGTCTGCGCTAGGCTAATTTGAGCTATAAATTTAGTGATACTTGTCTATACTGACATTCAGCTTAGCTATAAGAAATACTCGTATGTTAAATTGTAGATTACAATCCTCACAGAGGATCAGCGAGAAGCAGCGCCTGCGCTGTGTTTCGTTGAGTGAGTTTAGGTACTGGAGGCCCAATTTGGGGTAAAGTGGCTAAAGGAGCACTTGTGACTCTACTGGTGTTGCAGGTGTCTATGGGCGGCGGCAATCGCTTACCTACCACTAGGTGATCCGTCTACTCGGCTTTTTTTTAAATCGAGGACAATCAAGATGACCCCACTCCGCCTGATGGTAAGCGGCCGTGAGCGGTCGTCTGTTACCTATCACATAAAAAACTCTGTTTTTCAGTCTTTTCTGTCGATTACAGAACTGATTTAAATTAAATTTTAGTAAAACTATACCTATCCTATAGCATGTGATATACTTAAATATCATAAAACGTATTTCCCTATTACAAAATATTAACGACCTTTGAAACTTGAGAGCCACCTAGAAAACTACAAATCCGAATATAATAAACCGAGAAAATATATCATTTCAAACTTTTGAAGCACTTTGTACAGTTCAGCTTCTAAAATATTTGTCAATATTGAAATTGATTCTCTATCATATTCCGCTATGTTAGCTTTCGAGCCATGTTGTTAAAAATATTGCATTGTAAAATTGTGTTCTTTCACAAACGAATAGTAAAGTGATTGATACACAGCAGCCAACCAACTGGGATAGCACCTTAGGTAGAGTTACCTATTTGAAGGGAATTGATGGTGAGGAAGTCCTCAAAATTATTCTTGGGAAAGGATTGCCGCCTTTTTTTTTTAATTGAAATAGGCCTTGCACTTGTTACGTGGCCAGGAGGCCGCACAGCCGTGGCAAGGCCTCCCACCAGGTGGACCCCGACCGCTTTAACTAAACTCTAGAGCTGAAAAGAAGCCTACAGTAGAGTGGGTTACCCATATGAAGCTGTAAGTAATATGTAATTGTGCTAGTACCTATAAGATTAGTCCATAAGTTTTTTTGCAATGTCAGAGAGTCGTGATCCTGCAGACAAACTATGGAAATAGTTTTGCGGAACTAATGCACTTTATTTTGTAAATTTGTATGATTAATAAATAATACATAATATTTAAAAAAATATGGAAAGTGTCCGTTCTTACATCCACTGAGCTACATCCGTTCAGTTTACACACGGCAAGTATTCTTTAAGGATGCCAATTTAATGCGTTTTGCTTTTCAACTTGTCCAAACAATATGTTACCAAGTACCCGACGAGCAAAGCTTCAGAAAAATTAAATCTAGAAAAATGGAGAGGCGGTGTTACGAAACATATGAAAGATCCTGAGGTTCACTCAGTTGTAGTGCTCTGTGAAGTAATTAAGAAATTGCTGATAACAGTTAACCGAGTAAATAAAAATTTAGAAAGGTGCTTGTAGTCTGAACTAAAATAAAGATAAAAGTTTAAATCGATTAATTGTATTGTTTAGCATTTCATAAAGGAAAAAAATCCAAAAAGCTCTTAGCATGTAAATTGTTGATTAACTAGGTAACTACTTAAGGGGCTATACGAATAAAAGTAACGCCGCCAATCTATTTACACTGATTGTGGCGAAAATACGATATATTTTTAAGAAAATAAAACATTACAGACTTAGATCCAAGTAAATTGGATGTTTCAAGATGCATACAATATTTCTAACACGCGACAAGTAACAATAATGTTAATTATTGCTAAAACGGCCACTTTTAGCACTAATTGACATTATAGTTACTTGTCGCGTGTATTATATATTATATTGCATCCTGAAATATTCAATTTAGTTTTATCTAAGTCTGTTTTGCGTTCTTAAAAAATATCGTATTTTCGCCACAATCGCTCACAGTATGCTAAATTTGTTGATTAACTAGTACCTTAACTAGGCTGCCGCAGCGACCCAAAGTGAGCCTTGGCCATCCGATAATAAGAGCCTGCATCTAGATCGGTCCTGCGCTACTTCCTGCAAGTCATCAAGCCTAGTAGTCCACCCAAATCTTTCTCAACTTCATCTCTCCAGCGGTACCTTGCACGGCATAATTAGCTTTCGACCATTTAGCCGTCCCATGTAGGCTATTTTTGCCGCAAGTTGAGAGCCACGCTTCGGCATGAATGGGCCGGCTCGACCGGAGTGATACCACTGCCTCACAGAAAACCGGCGTAAAGCAGCCCCTGTGCTGTGTTTCGCCGAGTGAGTGAGGGGTACCGGAGGCCCACCGGGGGGGAAGGGGATAAAGGTTGGCAGCGCACTTGTAACTCCACTGGTGTTGCAAGTGTCCATGAGCGGCGGCAATTGCTTACCATCAGGTGATCCACCTGCTCGTCTGCTACCTTTAACATAAAAAAAAACCATCGTACCATAATTCAAACTAAGGTTAAGAATGAAGCTAAGGGCAAGCCCATTTTCAATAAATGAAAGTGACTTGCCAAGGCCTTATGAGTTATTTGTCTTTGTCAAGCAGAATAACTTAGTCATGTGTCAACATTATTTAGACCTAAATGTAGCGGGAGATAAATCTTCATAATATAACTAGAAATAATTCAGTTAATTAACGCCATGTTTGATTAGCACGATTAATACAACTCCGCATGAAGTTTCTAATTAAAACTACGAGTTCAAATGGGGTTTTATATGTATCGGCTAGTCTGTCTAGGTAGCTTTTTTAGGATTCCGTAGCTAAATGGCAAATAACGGAACTCTTATAGATTTGTCACGTCATGTCTGTCTGTCTGACCGTTTGTATGTGGAAATTAAATCTTATTGTTTACATATTGTATCGATTGGTAGAATAAAGTACTTAGTTATAAATCTTTCATTTTCATCTGAAATCTCTACCATTACATGAAACAGACTTCATGAATTTACAGGTCCTAATTTACTGGCAATTAGATCAATAGCTGATAATTGGGGAATCAATTTCATGATTGTAATTAAAATAATGATGCTTGTTCATTGGTCCTATTACATATTCTGCCATTAAAATATTATGAATTATGTTATTTGACACTTTGCTTGAATTTAGATTGTTCGCTTGAATTAGCCCACTAGTAATGTTATCCATTTCGAAACATAGGTTTAGGATTTAAAACTAATGTCACGAACATTAGTTTTAAATCAAACCAATAGGTGGCGCTTTTGCACGTGATAGTCTCCATTAAGTTTAGGCGGGCCACGAGTTATAGGTATTTAAAATAGAAAAGTGTCAACTTTAACATGCTACAAAATATTGAGCGTGATTTAAAAATAGCCCCGCTGCGGTAAACATAATAAAATATAATAGCTAGTAACTTAAGTTGAGACAGTTTTGCTTCCAGAAACCGTTCATTTTTGTATAAAATGTGAACAATAGATTTGCAGTTTTGTAAACCATTTAGAAATAGATTTATGGTGGCGGCCACAGCCTGAATGGGTAGTTTTTTTATGTGATAGGTGGCAGACGAGTAAACGGATCACGACCAATCCTGATAATAATGGTAAACGATTACCGCCGCTCATAGTAACCAGCAACACCAGTAGGGTCTGCAGTGCGCTGCCACCCTTTAACCCTCTTTCCCCTTAATTAGGCATCCGGTACTTTATCTAGCTATCGTTTTACTCGCAATTGTTAACAACGATTAAATTGAATAAAATCTTACATTCGCATAAAACATCATGGTGCTGTAATTCAGTAAACCGTGGAAAAGCCACGCTTTGGCGTGAATGGGCTGGCTCGACTGGAGACCCTATTGGTGTTGCATGGTGTCTACGGGCGGCGGCAATCGCTTACCATCAGTTGATCCATCTCCTCGTCTGCCACCTAGCATTTTTTTTAACAAAGCTTAAATCGAATAAAAACTCACATTTACATAAAACATCGTGTTGCTGTAATCCAGTACTTTTATAAAGAGCGTTAAGCATTTTAAACTTCCAATTTATGTTGCCGGCCGTATATTACCGCTGGCAAAGAAAATGGCGTAGTGTGGTAGTTAGTTAACTGTGCCCAAATAAATCAGTAAGGCGCCTTTCATTGTTTTTGCGGTGTACTGGGCAAGCGGCCAGAATTCTCATTTGTGATTAAGCTGCTGATTTTGTTAATAATAAAAATACCTTTTTTTAATGAATTAAGGTGTATATCAGATTTTTTTTTTAATTCTTAGAGATGGTTCCTAATAGAACTGCATACTTAACTCATTTTCGGAATTTTGTGGGTTAACACATTATTGCTTATTTGCGTCCAATTGCGTTTCATTTAATATTATCTATATAAATATGATGTAGGGGGTAGAAAAATAATCTGTAAGTTGGCGGTCTTGCACCCCCGTGCCTTGGAAAGCACGTTAAGTCGTTGACCCTGCGCTCAATCCCAAAAATTAAATGCTACTTATGATAAATGCTAAATAATAAATAAATAATAAATTTGTCCGTAATTGATGCTCAATACATGAAGCCTAGATGTTAACTTGTCTATTTACATTTAGGTTTCGACTTTTCGATCTTTCTCTCAAAAGCATTACCTATTGTTATTATTATTGTATTTGGAAATTACTATTAGCATTAAGTTCTGTAATGTGTTGTGCAATAAAGAGTATCTATCTATCTATCAATTTCCATAGAAAACCAATAGGTACTATTCCCACATCGTATGACCAAGCGATGTGGTAATGTTTCTTTTTTATGATTTTTAGCTTTCCACTGAAGGCTAAAGTAGTTTAATCAATTAATAAGTAGTTCACTTGCACTTCAGAAAAAAAAACAGTTTGTCAAAGAATTTTAACGTTAAAATATCTTCATTAATCACAATTAAAGAAATAATCGCTTCTGTGCACGATGCCTGTCACAAAGCTCATAATCCCTATCGTTTTTAACCGACAATAATGTTATGTGTTTGTCAAAACGTTTGAGAAGCCTGCACAATACATTCTAGATTCATACTACTCAAAATATCCAGTAAAGCGAGATAGTGCCATAAAACTGTTCCCCCTCAAACAAATGAGCGTCGCGTATTAGCTCAAAGCGGGCACGTCTTTTGAATCCGTTCGCACGCACAGGGACAAACGTCTTTGCGTCTCTGCGTACAACTGGCGCGGAACTCTTTCGCGACTGTCACTTCACGGGACATTAAAGAGATGACGAGCGTTTGTGAATGTTTGAAAATGGCTTTGTGAATAAATTTTCGTAGCTTCACTTGTGTGTGTTTTATATTCTTTAGATACGTCGGGCGTTGAGGCAGCTTTTATGTTAAAATTTGAGGCGACTAACAAATAGTCTTTTTTTTTATTCTAGAGGCGACAAAGAAATAGCGGGTTTTAAGCGAAGGAGAGCCACGCTTCGGCATGAATTGGTCGGCTCGACCGGGGTTACTACGGCCTCAGACAAGACCGCCGTGAATTAACTTTATATACCTCCTAGAGTTCTTTAATTTATCAATCGGTTAGGTTAGATTAGTATTGTGTCTGGATTCCGAAGGGATAACTTTAAATACGACCGGGAACAAGACGCTGAGAAGAGATGAGATAGTTGGATATTTATGTGACCCAAGAATAAAGCATCGAAAACAATAATAGATATTTTTTCAAGAAATAAATTATAACGAGAGCCCTCCTTAAATATTCATAACATTTTGTTTTATCCTAAGCTTTATATTCATAAAAAAGGTTGTTATAGTAATAAAAATTCAGAACTAAAAATTTATGAATTCAGCCTGGTGATACACAGATAGACAGCGAAGTAGTAAATAGGTCCCGTCTTTATCCATTTTGGTTGTCATCATCATTTCGACCTGTTCTCTGATCATCTGTGAACGGCATAGTATGTCTTCTTCTTCCATACGTCCCTATGGGTTGTCGTTGATTCATCCACTACCTTTTCAGTCATCAAAATGGCATCACATAATCTGTCTTTCTCTTTTTGAGCCCATCTTTTCCTTCACCCACTTAAGTATATTCATGCCCATTCCGATTTTTAGTAACATACTTTTCATCTCTTCTCATTATATGGTCATACCAGGAAAGACGATTTCCCTACAGTATTTCGATGACAGGGGGGAAAATTTTCTTTTACTCGACATTAAAGTCGAATTTAGAGTCTTCATAAATTTATACGTACGTAAACCTCTAATTCGACTTCAATGTCGAGTACACGAGAATGGCCTCCAGGTGCCACTTCCATACTACCTCTAATATACTTAGACATAGAACAGAATGATAAAAATGTTTCCTTAATAAATGTCACCTCAATTATAGACTAGTGCTTTTATTCACACTCTTCCATAAAGGTACTTTTAGCAAACATCGCCACATCTGACCCACTTTGGATATTTTCAGTTGGAATTCAGTTTCAATTTCTACTATCACACTCCGTGGCCATAACTCGGCTACGTGGCTGGACAAGTTAGTGTCTAGTGATGTGGCTCGAAGAGATTTTTACTGGTATGACTCCAGTGACATAGAAAATATTGCAATGCTAGTGAAAAACAACAATCAAAGAGCGGAAAACCATATTGTGTTTGCATGTATTTAATGCTAACCTGACATTATACACACCCGATGGTGTAGTAGATTAAGTATTTTGTAGTGATTTCGGGGTCCTGGGGGCCAATTCTCGTACACTCGACACATGTCGAATCAGAGATTTGTATGGACGCATGTATGAAATCTCTAATTTCGAATTTTTCGAACATAGCTCGTGTTTGTGATCACTGATCACCGATATTTTGAACTCAAGTATATCAGAGGCAGGTGTATTTTTTTTTGTACTGACTAGGTATCACCAGAGAATCCGGAGCCTATGACTCTTTGACGTCTCATCGATATGAAAAATAACTGGCAAGCTATTTTCTACTTGATATCAACGCTACAATAATTCACGGACCAAGTGCTTTGTGTGGCCTAAAATACACTGAGGAAATTTCACTCGAGTGTAACATTTTATATGAACATCACTACTAGTGGCTAACGGAACGGGCACCAACTTGGAGTGAGAACTTTGTTTTTTGTTGGTTAATTAGTGCTAAAGACAATCAACGGTAGCTGGAGCTCATAGTTAGCACTGAGTTGCACTACCTATATATTTTGTTTTTCTTTCAACTGTGTATAGTTGACAAATGCATTTAAGTTTGAGGGGTAAGATTTAGCAAATTGTATGACCTTCTTTTCTGCCACTTTTGTTGAACCTTTTGGGGGATTTAGGTTTTCAAAACTAAGAGACTTGTTAGTATCACAACATAATGTAGCCACTTCTTTATAGCAATTTCATTTGATAGTATAATAAGAGAAGAAAATAAAATGAAAATTCTTCTTTATGTTTTGCCATGACTTTTTTTTCTGGTTTAAGTTTATAGGTCAGTCGTGTACCAAGTAAATTAAAAATATTTTCTGCTGACAAGTTTTTTATTAATGATCAGAACTTTTCCTTTTTGTAGAAGTGGGTATAGCGTCACATACGTTGTCATGTTTCCAAACTAACGTTTTTCCTTAGGAATCCAGGAACAATGAAGGTACACATGGGTGTTTGTGGTGTCTTCATTGTTTCTGGTTTTTTGTTTGTATGGACCCAATACAAAAATAAGTATCTGTTACATAAAGAAACATTTGTGTTGGAGCGGGAATAGAACCCTTGCGACCCTTGCGTTTTAACCGGCACTCAAACCACTGAGCTAAACTAGTAAACAGGTCGTGAAATATAATTTCCATTTCATCTAGTTTTCGCCACATTACTAATCTCACTTTTTATCCTCACTCGAGCTCTCTCCGCTACACTTCGTCACTATAACGAGCGTTCTACTTTGTTTTCAGTCTAAACTTTAACCAATTTTAAAGCCTTAATTACAGCATCAAGCTGCAAGACGGAGTTCACTCTTTGTTAGAAGTAAGTACTAGTTCTCTTAAGAGTCGTAAGGACGGCCGGCACGTATGTATTTGGTCAGTTACTTGGGTACAGTCAACAGTAAAAGTAGATGATTAAAATCAAAAACTGTTTACTCACCATTGAGCGAAGTTCGCGTCAGAACTGTATGAATCACTTTGAGGCAATACAGAGTTAGCGCCAGAACTGTTTGAATTTGACACCATACAGTTCTGACGCGAACTTCGCTCAATAGTCAGTATAGAGTATTTAGTTAGATCACTTTTGCTGTTGACTTTACAAAAGGTCGTCTCGCTTTAACATTTGAACTCGGTCTTGCTCTAACATCTGCAATAACTAAATCGAATTCTTACTTGTGGGAATTGTATGTAGAAAGAACGTTTTGCGGATATGTACGAGTAGGAGTTCCATTTTGAAAACAGCTTTGAAGGCAGTTACTTTTTTTAGGTACACTGATTTGTTCCTCTACCCAAAAATAGTCAAGAAGAAATCGCTACACGCAATAATACTGCCTTATTGTACAGTCTGCGGTTTTGTATCTTCTGTCATTGGCGCAAAATGCACGTCTCTCCATTTAATAGAAAATGTTAAAACTAACTGTAGAAACTTTAAATCATAATGTTCTATTCTAAACATTGTAAGTCTACTGTGTCTAGTTATAAGCTGTATATTTCTTCAATAAGAAAATAAATAAAATAATAATATGTGATTTGTTTCTGTGTACGTGCGAAACCCCGTTGGTTTAAGTACCGAGCCGTGATTTCGAGGTTCCGAGTTCGATTTCCATCATTAGCAAAAGTATGTTTCGAATTTTTCGAACAAAGCCTGGGTTTTTACTCACCAATATGTATCAGACAAGCGTGGTAATTAAGTCGAATCCCATCATAATAGGAATGACTTGATTTCTATTACGGAGGCCGTTGCCCTGCAGTAGGACATAGGTATAAAGGCTGATACTTTCCTTTACAATCCATCAATCATTTTTCTGGGACGAACAGGTAATTCAAGCCTACAATATCTTAAGCAAACTGAGGCCACTTCAATACTTGACCCCATGGGAATTGATGACTGTCTCGATGGCGCATTTGGTAGTGGCCCTGCCTCCGTACTAAGTAGCTTAAGCACTTGTGTTACAGATGTCAGACAACAGAGGAAACACATTTTGTGTTTCCTCTGTATATTTGTACTTAAATGTTTGTATATTTATACTTAAATACATACATAATATTATATCACCCAGACACTGAACAAACACAAGTGTTAAATATGTATTGAAGTAATATATATTTCTGAATTCTCGGTTTGATTTCTTTAACACAAGTGCTTAAACTACTTTGTACGTTCATCGTGAGGCTGGCCGACCAGGATTTCGTTTGATTATTTATACCTATAGAAATAGAAAAGTAGCAATGAACATTCAACCTCGAAAGACTAAACTGCTCAGGTATTCCAAGCAACTCGTTACTACTGACCGCGTCTCCCGGGGAGCCTGTCTCAACAAAGACTTGGCCGAACTTCGTCTTGGCCCTAGCTTTAGCTGTAATTAAGGGTTTCGACTTAGTCTAGCTCCACTTTGGAAGTGGTTGTGTTAGACACCTAGGAAAACTTGAGTTAAATTTACAATTGGTTAACGATGCCGCGGGGTATCGGTTAGTATTTTTATGACATAAAATTATGACATTGTAATAGCTGGGTGAGCAGGCGGATCATCAGATGCTAAGCCCCTGTCCATCGTATTGTATCGAAGTAAGTAGTATTATTTCCTTAAAAAATGTATTGGATTTATTTAATCAGTTGACGGGCGCTTACGTTATGATATCTACTATTCTGACGTTTGTGCTGTCAAAGAACGTCGGCGGTTTTCATATAAGTGGTGACTTGAACTAAAATCTCCGCTACCTAGGTATCAATGGATTGCTCATTAAGTAAATAATCTAAAACAGCATCACTGTTTTATTGTAAAAGCGGGAATTTCTTATATATTACCGATGTTTTGTTTAGAGGTTATGTTGTATATTTACAAGAATACCATTCCATAGAATGTAAATAACGAGAATACCATCCTTTGACAGTAGGTCTAGGATAGTCTGTGGTTGGCGGCGCTAGTTTCATTCGTATAGCCCCGTATGCTTCTTTCATGGGCTTCTTTCAACCACAGACTATCCTAGACCTACTGTCAAAGGATGGTATTCTCGTTATTTTACATTTTATGGAACGGTATTTTTGTAAATATACAACATAACCTAAAAAGTAGTAAGAAGCTTTTTTTTTATTTTTGCTAAAGTAGGCAGACTAGCGGCTTAGATTGGAGATAATTATTTTGTTACTCAGTGTTATTATATATTAGGGGTGTTAGGGAGCTCCGTAACCGTAACCGAAACTATCGGATATCCGATATAAAAAATCATCCGTAACCGTAACCGAATCCGAAATGAAAGTTTCGGATAGTATCGGATAGGGGCGGAGCCTAATTGACACACGTTATGACAAGTTGTTTTGATCGGCCGGCCGCTGTCAGTGCCGACACACAATATTTTCTTTCAATACGAAATTACTGATTCAGTATAAGTAATAATTTTGTTATTACATTTTCATTTTTAGGTGTTTTTAACGGTTTTATTTAGCTCACCCCGTTTGTTTTATTATTTATTGATCTAAAACATCTAAAATTTAGATAATACTCAATATAATATAATTATTTATATTTATTTTTATTTTAAATAGCTGTAATAATTACTCACAGACTGATTGTAATTCCTGCCAAAAACGAAACAAAACTACTTTATTACCTATTTGTTCTTGATGAAAAGGCTTTTGGTTGGCAACTGATTTATTCTTTTTTAAAGACGTATAGTTGAAGTATTGACAAAAGGTTTATAAAAGTATAAAAGGAGGTGCGTTGCTGGTCGCCAACATGGCCCCCCACGGTGTGAGCACGAGTAAACTTAGGGAGGCGACCAGCAACTAGCGGTTCCTAAAGTCGGTGACACGAGACACCCCCTTTAACGTCCGCATCCACCGCTTGATATTATCTTCGTAGGCTGCTTGCTGCATGCTTCCCGTCTATGTTACATATAAGCGTCATCACGGTGGCTGTATATCTTGAAGTGCATTGTCTACGCATTGTAACCTTCAGTGAACCGCAAGAAAGGAGCCGCTTGGGCTCTGGACTACCGGCCCCTTCCAAAAGGCCGGTGCAAGCGACAAGCTAATCCGAATAAAAGCATGTGCATAAAAGGGCATAGAGTCAGTGCTTGCGATGAGCTGATCGGAGTCTTGGCATGTGCGTAAGAGAGCAGGAACTGGAAGCCAGTGAATGCAACAAGCTGATCCGACTTATAGCATGTGCGTAAATACATAGGGAGTCAGCAACTGAAGAATGGCGCAGGTCTCTGGACTTCCGAAGGGTAGCAGCTGGACAGACGATCTTCGACGAAGAGCAGGGACGCAATGTGTGGACTGAGATTATAAGTGGGGCGTCCCGTGTGCACGCATCAGTCAAACTGTGGATAAGAATTTATATTTTAAACGACTTATAAACAATCCGCGAGGTAAAGAAAAAATAAAAAAGAGAGTCGCGAATGAAAGTCAAAATTTGTTTGAAAGAGAACCGAAAAGATGCCTGATGGGCACAAGCTGTGGCTCTAACATAATCAGCCCACTATCGGGAGTGAGACAAAAGGTGATTGTACGCACCTTAGACTTTGGAAAAATAAAACAAGAACGCTATAAAACGTGTGCTTCCTGGGCCACAAAATCACCGATGACGGTACAAAAAATGGGCCAGCAAACGAATGAAACCGAGTGATAACGATTATAGCGTTCGTCGTAGCGTCGTTTACAACGTTTTGGGTCTTTGACTGCAAAGTCAAAAGACAGCTAAGACAGTGACGTGTGGTGACGTATTTAGTGTAAACGTCGCTACGCAAGCAAATGTCGTGCGTGATGTCATGGAAGTCAGTAAGCGAAATGCTTTATAGAAGATCTGCTCCCATGATATGATAAAAATGGCAAAATGCGATTTAAAATGGATGTAAGATAAATGCTAAGCTAATATGTAAAATAAGTAATAATGGAAAGCTAAGCTACGCGAGAGTAATATGATAGGCTAACTACGATGGACGTGTAGAGGCGTGTTTGTTAAGACCGTAAATGATAACGTACGAAAGAATAATTTAACCAAAACAAGCTCAAAACGTTTCTAGTAAAAAGAGGGAAGGGGTGATGAATCTACCCTATCCCTGCCGCGTCGATGGTGCGGATATCTGGAGGGATTGGGTCTTTCACATCAGCGTGACTTAACACCCAAAATTGAAATAGGAAACCGGCAACTAGGCGCAGCATAATAGAAAGAAGACTAGCTGTCTTTACCGCACCGTCTAAGCTGGCGTATAAACAGTCAAGTGACGTAAACGCGCTACCAGCGGATAAGGCGAGATACGTCACCGTGTCGGCTTCGGGACGACACGGCGGTGTAAGCTCGCTGCCGGTGGGGCCAGCGGGCGTAAGCGCGATGGCGCCGGAGCCAACGAGCGTACGCGCGCAAGCAGCGGTGCGACACCGCGGCGTAAGCTCGCTACTGGTAGAGCCAGCGGGCGTAAGCTCGTTGGCGCCAGAGCTTATGAGCGAACTTGCGCTAGCAGCGGGGCCGGCGAGCGTGAGCGAGCAAGCTGCGGAGTGAGCGGGACGCACTGGCGTGTCGTCTGAGGCAGCAAGACACTGCGATATAAGCTGGCTATCGTGGTCAGCGGGCGCTTCGTCAAAAGTTGCGCTAGGTGTAGTTCCGCTAACTGCGAAGCTGTCAGGTGATCCATCTGCAGCTGTTGAGAGACACGGTGTAGGCGAGCCGTCGGCTGCGGCACAACACTGGGCATGTTCATTACCAGCGCTGAAAAATAGAGAGGTGGGGACCAGACGCGACATCGCGTCTTTCCCAGGGGCGGACGTCAACCTCGGAGACGTGGGGACCGCTCGCAGCGCTACGTCTTCTCCAAGGGCGGACGCGAACTTTGGAGATAAGAGAGAGGGACGTAGCTCAGCTTTGTTCTGCAGGGATATTCTGTTTAAGATTATCAATTCTTGGTTCATCTGCTTCCCTGCCGACAAATGAATTATTTGAGTTGCAAGCCTTTTGACTCTTGTCAAGTTTTGTCTCATACTTCAAGTTTATGATCGCTAGCTTGCGCTCGTACTCGATCTTTGCCAGGCGGCGAGCATGCTCAAGCCGCTCGCGCGTTGCGATGGCGCGTTGCCGCCTGCGTTCTTCTTTTGCGAGCCGGCGATCATATTCGAGGTATTGACGCTCCGCGATAGCAAGATCACGCTTTATGAAGGCGTCAATTAGCAGAGCTCCCTCGGAACTTGACGGAGTCATCATAATGATAGTTCGATGGTCGTTGTTATGAAACGCAGGACGGGGCTAGCGTTAAAACGCCATCAAATGTGGCACCGTCCTCATAAGTAGCGTTTCTATGTGGTAATGGGTTGGAGAATGTCGAGCTGCCCTTTGTGGACAGAGGTTCGCCAGTTGACGGTGCAGGACGAGGCTAGCGCTGGGGCGCCGAAATAAGTGGCTCCGCCCTCTAACCCTCAACAAAATTAAAATAGAGTGGAACGATACCTCCTTTTGATCCAAGGATGCCGATGTTACCCCTTACCATGAAAAAATCCGTTTTCTTCTGACACCAATGTTCTTGATGAAAAGGCTTTTGGTTGGCAACTGATTTATTCTTTTTTAAAGACGTATAGTTGAAGTATTGACAAAAGGTTTATAAAAGTATAAAAGGAGGTGCGTTGCTGGTCGCCAACACTATTAGTATTTTACTTTTAAAATTCCTTAAACATATAATATCCGTAACCGAAACTAACGGATAATCCGAAATAATTTATTATCCGTATCCGTAACCGTATCCGGTATAACAATCATTCCTATATCCGTATCCAATCCGTAACCGAAATTTCATATCCATAACATCCCTATTATATATACAGTTACTTGGTGTTAAAATAAATAGATTCAAGCACAATTATAGTACTTTTATAAAGGCCAAACAAACAGGTTAGAATAGAATAAATACCTATCTACGTCCCTAAGAAATGACTTAAACCGTTATTTGATTAGCTGTCACTGTCTTTATCTAGCGTCAAACGCGCTACGTTTCGTTTCATTCAAATTAAATCAAAATACTTTTTTGATGAAACGAAACGTATTTCGTTTCATCAAAAAAGTATTTTGATTCACCAAAAAATATATTTCGAATTCTACGATTAACTTGACAAAGTAGTTCTTTTTAACAAAAAATAAATGTTCTAAGTGTAGGTAATGAATGACGTGGTAAATGGCGATTATATGAGAGACTACACCTGTAAACGAGAACAAAAACCACAAAAAAGTAATTACGTGAAAATAGGTAAATAAAACCAATTTGATAATAGTCAGACGACAACCATTTGACACTTCGAAAAAGCATAGATAAAAAATTAGGTTGCACCATGGTGCAAGGGTTGACAGCCAGTTCGCCAACAAACAGTAAGATTAAAGCGTGGTTTGAACTGATTTTTTTGAGATACTCCCCGCTTTATTCATATTATAAAAATAGCTAGTGGCCGCCCTCGCTTCGCTTCGGTATTTTAATTTATTGAACGAAGTAGAATTCACAACCAATTAAAGTAATTAGCAAAAGAAATTTTACTGATACTTATAGAATTGATAATTTTGGTGATCGTAAACCTTATGAAGGAATCTCAAAAAGATTTGATTTAAAAAATGTTGGAAACTCTATAACTTTACTTTGTCAATTTAATCAGTTCCCCCGTTCACCCCTATAGGGGACGGGGGACTTTTATAAAATTTCTATGCAAAGCCTAAATACCAATTTTTCAAGATTCTAGCTTCCAAATATGACAATACTTCGTTTCAACCCCCTTTTCCCCCCCTTTTTAGGTTGAAGAAAAAAATAACGAATTCACTTTCATTACATTTGTAGGCAAAGCCCAAATACCAAGTTTTAACAATCTAGCTTTAAAATTGACAATACGGTGTTTTATCCACCCTTTCTCCCCTTTTTAGGTTGAAGAAAAAAATGCCGAATTCAATTTCTTACATTTGCATGCAAAGCCCAAATAGCAATTTTCAAAGCTCTAGCTTTAAAATGACGAATTTTCCATACGACGTTTTAACCCCCTTTCACCCCTTTGTAAGCTGAAGAAAAAAAAATGCTGAAATTACTTTCATTTAATTTGTATGGAAAACCCAAATACCAATTTTCAAGACTCTAGCTTTAAAATAATAAATCTCCCATACATTGTTTTAACCCCCATTTCACCCCTTTATGGCTTGAATTAAAAAAAAACTAAAACAGGTCAATTTTTATTTTTGATAAACAACCATAATCCAAATTTTCAAATCTCTAACATCAAAATTGAAAGACTTTCATACTAACGTAAACCCCCCCTTTCACCCCTTTAGGGGGTGAATTTCGCAAAACCCCTTCTTAGTGCGCGCCTACATAGTAAGGACGGAGGCAGCTAGTTCTAGTAAAGAGTGGCCCGGACTGTGCTAGCCTGCGTGAACCATAGCGGGCAGCCTTGGACATGCCGCGCCGCCCGTGCCCGCCGAGCAAGCGTTCTGTGCGTTGGCAGTAAAGGATTCCATTTGCGCTATCGTTCGTGGTCCCATTGTCCGGCCCAACCCGCATTGCCGTCTGCATAGCGCCTACGTTATGGAAGTCCAACTTAAAATTTATTTCGGCGAAATTGTACTAATTAAGTCCCGCAAACCTATTTAACCTACTCTTATCTCTTTTTAAATGTTGGGATCAGCATTCTAGAGTTAATAATGTTGGTTATTTTTAAAACTTAGCCTGAAAAGAATATCCTACTAATATTGTAAACACGATAGTTTGTAAGGATGTACGTAAAATGTTTGTTGCTCTTTAGCTCAAAAACTACTGTTTGATGACAGTTCACAGTAATTTACCATAACAGCAGAATAACCTATTGGATATAAGACATTAATCAACAATTGTATATTAACCTATCTTGCTAAAATACAAAAATATTGCTTCTTTAGACAACTTTTGCTGAATTGTAACCTGAAAAACGAAACACTTGTACGATGTAATCAACACCCAGCGCCATCTAATAGAAAATATTGGAACCAACATCAAAACTAAGCCCTGAAACGACGTGAAGTCATACACAGATAAATTTACCATCAAGCGTGTGAAGTCGCGAGGTGGTAAAGTCTCCAGTACCTTCACTCTTTCACCGAAACACATCTGATGCGTTGCTTTTAGCCGGTTTTTTCGTGAGCCCGTGGTATCACTCCGGTCAAGCCATGAATTCCGTAGCGTAGCTCTTCCATGACAAATCATATTATATTTGCAGCCCGTTTAATCTCGAATCCGTATGACTGGGGGCGAGATAATCGAGTTTCTACTATACTAAATATGAAATCCATATTTTCGGAAATGAATTATTCGAAATGGTTGCTCGTATTCTGCCGCAGGCTTCCAAAAACAATACGATGCGGAGAGATTTAGTATCCGGGAGTTCCTACTACTTTTAGTGGGATATTAATTAATTTGCTGGGAAACTTCGCCCTGATTTTCGTCTGAGCTGGTGAGCAGAATTGTTTCTTCTTGCAGAATTTTGTTTGTTATGGGCTGGAAAGGCTGTGAAGATTTTATGTTCTTTACGTCTTTTTAAACTTGGTTAGTTATATACTGAGCGTGTTTTGTTTATGTTTTCAAGAAAACGGCTGAAATTTTTGTGTTGTTTGTTTTATATAAAAAAATATTTAAAAAAACCTATATTTTCATATTATTTTTTCAACCTATCTACTGATTGTTTTGTTTAGGTACGATAGATTTTTAAGTATTTCTCAATGTTATTTGGGATCATACAATGCTTTTATGTTTGTGAGACAGTTAAAAAATGTTTTAATATTATAGTCTCCTACACAATTACACAAATACATTAAAAGCATGAGAGAAGTAGTAAAACTATGTAGCCACAAAACTAATAATAAGATATAACTTATGTGATAATTTCGTTTGAATTCAGTTTTATAATAAAAACAAACTACATTTAACTATTATCTTAAATTTTTCCATAAAAATCTAACCCTTAAAACGAAGTCTATGTGTGATACCATTTCATTCTTATTTCAAACAGGGAATTGACGCACGTTCCAAATCAAATAGAACTCATAAACCAGGTTATGTTCGAGAACATCCAGCAAAACATTCAATTTTTGATCGGAGTAAAAATAGAGAAAACATGTCAATTCAAAAATTTTGAGCGCCACTCGAATAAACTGCCATTTGCTTGCGAGCTCCCTTTACCTGTCAATTTGTATTTTTGACTGACATTTACTAGATATAAACGGTGTTACAATAGGTGCTTCAGTTTTTGCCAAAATACACCGAGCATTCATAGTAGCGAAGCTCGAAAAAGATTAATATATAACCCAAATTGCGCCAGCTTAGTTATAAGCTGGCGCAGTTTGGGTCACACCCTTGGCTTACGATAATAAGAACCATTATCTAGGTAAGTCCTGCGCCACCTCCTAGCTGTCAGTCATCAGCCTAAAGTCTACGCAAATCTTTCCCAATTTCATCCCTCCAGCGGTGCCTTTTCCTGGTCTTCGACCATTTTGGCTGTCTCAGGCAGGCTCTTCTTGCTGCACGATCTTCTCCTATTCTCTCGAAAAATATATTTAAAATTTAATATCACAAATCGTGAGAACACGTGTACCTCCATTCAGTTACTAAGTTGCCGGCTACACGATGTAGCATAAACAGAGACTATTGTATTTCACGGGGAAAACCAATTTCCTTGTACGGTGTCTCTCCCGTTCTTGTTTTACGTTCCTTTGAATAAAATTATTTGTTTGATATTCCCAGAGAAATTTCTTCCACATTCAGATAAAAGACGTTGAAAAAGAAACTTTGAATGTGTTCCGTTTTTATCACTTCAAACGGTAGAAACCGTTCTATATAATTTCGAATAGGTTTCTTAATTTATTTATTTTTCGAATCATAGGTATTATGTTTTTATCTCCAGCAATTTTTTTCCTATTTTGATAAATTCCTTATGAAAACGATGTACGACTAAAAAAGAGAGATTGCTTCTATTAACGTAGATATTGATAAATCCAAAAATTATTTTCATTTTATTACTTGCTGAATTCTAAATAAAACAGTCATTTACTTTCTTACGAATCTTTATATATTTTATTAACTACTAGGCCCTAGGGCCCTGAAAGGAAACTACCTTAGATCCTTAAATATGTTCAGTTTTTGAAGTTGTATTGTTCATAATTTTATCAACGTGCAGTCACTTCTGAATTATTCCCCTTCTTTATTTCGCCACTTCTCTTAGTTACCTGAGAACCTTATCCACTATTTCCCCACCACTTTTACTAATATACTAATCGGATGAAAGAGTCTGTGGGCTGACCAATAGAACGACCTCTGGGTCGTTGCCATAATCTTAGCTGCCATGTGGCAGACTTAAAGCCATTTATTGCCCTTGGTAAGTTAGGTGTTAGGTATCTCCGTTATGTTTTTATGTCTCAGGTGGCAGACGAGTAGACGGATCACCTGATAGTAAGCAATGGTATGTTTTTTACGCCGATCTTCTGTGAGACCGTGGTATCACGTGCGCCAAGCTTTAACCTTTCCCCCTAGTTGGGCCTCTTTCTCCACGTAAAATAATTTTATAAATATTATCGTTATCTATCAAACTTTATACCTAAGCCAAAATTACTCTATTATATATTCCAAATCTCCAAACCTCAGCGTTTCAACTTTGAGAATTTACAAAACATTTTCCTTGACCCCACGTATGGAAGTTACACGAAATAATATCCAACTTCGGAGACGGAAGCACTCAAAGTGAAACTACTCCGCTAAACGGATAACTTCGCCCGAGTAATGCCTTCGACCGCCGAGGAAGAAAATTTGAGACTGCTAAAAATTTAAGGTGCACGTTCAGAAACCGGGTGGAATTCGTTTTGCGTGAATTTAAATAAAAACGGATTCAGGTACAAAGGATTCCACGTCTTTTACAACATTTACACTCAATGTAAGAACACTTGCAAGCGATTTCATTATGATCTCTAGATCCTAAGTCGTAGTAGTTCCTTAAACTACCAACAGATGTCGCTATGCTAGATTGCATCGCACAAGCAAAGTGTGTTTTCGGTTTCGTATAAGACAAAAAAAATAGGTAAAAAATAGCAATTTTAGTTTTGATTCCGCGAAGTGACCTTAACCAGGGGGTTAGTCACTCATCAACGTAATTAATTATATCTCCACACATATGTGTGTCAGTTCACTGATGTTATGCTATTCATAGTCAATACTGGGCCTATATTAAAGACAAGGAAAGTAAAACAAAATGAAGATTCAACCCCAACGTCGAGGGCATATTAGCTAATTTGTTGCCCCTTTTAATTTAGAAAGAGACTTGGTGATCATTGTTAATTATCTGACGCATTCAAATTAATTTATTTATCCTCTGTATCCATCAAGATCAAGACCATGTTAAACGCACAATGTCATACGACTATTCAAAATGATTTATGTCTTTTAACTACTCGTATTATACTGTTATAGTAACATGGTGGAAAAGTGTATAGAATCAAACACACCGCAATGGAATCCCATGCTTGTCAATTGAGTCAACTAACTACATTATGTATGTGGTCACATACGGTATGGACGTTGATGAGGCGCCGTCGGCTACGCTGATTAATTTATAGCCTATAATAACGGTAAGGTCTGGGAACTAGTATGTTTTCATCGACCGTAATAGCACAAAATAATTACATGTAGGTTTGCTTGAGCTGTCTTTGAAATCGAAGTGTTCGTTATGGTAAGAGTTACAGCAGTATATCTTAGCGTGTGCCCTGTGGCTAGGGGCGTTAAGAATACTGCCAAGGTATTCCCGGCCTGTCGTAAGAGGCGACTAAACGGGCTTCGAAGTACGTGAGCATGCCACTACTGGGGAGTGGCTTGCTCAGTATCACGACTCCGCGAGGGAAAAAATCCTACTGGGTGTCCTGGTAGGTCGCGCATTTGGGAAGGGCTGCATTGTGCCAAACATTTGGCTCGAAGTGGCGAGCGCGATTTGCGGTACGGTCCAGTCCCGGCTGTGGGGTATCCGACCGCGATCGCGCTGAGATGGACACCTAAGGGGTTTTGGTTAGGGTTAGAGTCCCACACACCACCTTGTACCCCACATGTGGCAAGGTGAAGGCCATGATGGTTTCCCCTGGGAAAAAAAAATAAATAAAAAAAGTATATCTAAGCGTCTCTCTCCCACGTGTTTGTCTCTGTTATTCAGGGAGAAACACGGTGAGATTCCTGTAAGCGCGCATGCATGTGTGCGTTGCCAGTTTTGTGTATTATTATTTTGGGGTAATAGCCTGTATGTATACACCGCAAGTGCTTATTAGAGCCTAGGTACTGCGCTAGTGAAAAGAAAACTGAGTTATCTTTGGTGTGAACGCCAGGTCTATACTCTGATTCATATTCATGTAAAGTAAACTGACAGATGTCAATGTGTCATCCCCATACATTATTACTCAATTTGACACATGTCATGTAAAATGTCAAAATGCATAGAAACTTGCCATTTTCATCTGTCAGTTTACTTTACATGACATATCAGAGTATAGTCCCCGTTCAAGTGATCTAGGGTCCTAGGTTGTGGAGTGTTTATGGGTGGTGGCAATTGAATACCATCCGGTGATCCGTCTATATAAACTGTACTCATACTGGAAACAGTTGTCAATCAAATAAATAATAATTCAGCAGCATAAAATTATTAAGACAGCTCCGTTTGTTCAGATTTTTCTACCAATAGGTGCGATTTGAGAAATAGTATCATGCCTACATGAATAGACAAAGTCACACTAGAACGCGACAAAACGGCCATTTTCCCAAAACCGTAATATTTTACTGTAGTTGTACCTGCGCTGAATATTTTGTTATCACAACGTTAGTCGGTTAAACGTGGTTGAAATTTAATAGTTCGCCCACCAAACGCCAGAGGGAGCTCAGCTTACCGGAAGTGATAAAACATTAATGGCGGTTGCTATTAGCATCCGGCTGAGAAAATGATATACGACACCTAGTCTTGTTTAAACTGCTTTGTTTAAAATGCTGTAAATGTAAAATGTTTTGTTTAAAACTTTTTGTAATGTATTTTAGCATTTTTTTTATTTATATTTGAACTTTATTTCATACTGGTATCCGCCTTCACTTTGTTTCGGAACGTATTTTTGCTATTTTTATATTAGTTTGAATCTTTGCCAAAGATGGTGCTGGGTGTCGATTACATCACACTAGTATTTTGTTTTTTCGGGTTGCGGTTTTCTACAGAAGTTATCTCTTTATACTCGTAAATGGCATAGATAGATGTTATGTTGAACTTCTATGTCAATTTATAATTTTGATTTCATTTAACAATTGCACACCTAAATCTGATCAGGGACAATGACAGTTCAGTTGTTCATCGAAATATTTAAAAAAATCGTGATAAATTTGTGTCTTATTTAATGGATAAAATACTTTATCGCCTGCCGTGAGCTGTTACGTTAAGTCTACTATAAGTTCAACTGAGCATTTGTTGTATGACATCACTGGAATTCAAAATAACCCAACTGTATATCTCGTGATTCATTTGTGACGTCATCACAACAATTGTTTTATTGATAAGAGCATCAATAATTCCAGTCCTTTTGTTATGTATATAGTCCTCAATATATAATAATAACTGATAACAATTATTACAACTTAGGCAATTAATTTTAATTTAATTACCTAGCTGATATCTGCAACTATAAAATAATAATATTGTATCTGACTGACAGATTTTTTTTCAACATTTTATTATAGGTAAGCAGGTGTTTAAAGTGTTTCTATACTCTATTACGTAAAAACACAACATGTATCAATGGCACCTTAAGAAAAGTTGTTCAGATTGAGGAGCATTTTTTGATGGCAGAAAAAAAATCAAAGTATCATTAAATTAATAATAAATAATACTTAAAAGCCGACGACTACAGAGTCACCGACATAGCCCACCGAATTAGCAAACTGAAGTGGCTGTGGGCTGGTCACGTTAGCCGCAGAACTGACAACCGTTGGAGCCATAAAGTCCTTGAGTGGAGACCGCGACTCGGCAAACGTAGTGTTGGACGCCCTGCTACAAGATGGGATGACGACATTCGAAGGCTGGCTGGAGTGAGCTGGATGAGAGTGGCCGAAAATCGGGAGCGGTGGCGTGCATTGGGGGAGACCTATATCCAGCAGTGGACGAGTGTGGGTTGCTGATGATTTAAAAAAATACCGAACGTTTCAACTCTTGACGAATCAAGCACTAAAAATTCTTCGGCTTAGTAACTATTACGAAGTTCGGTTTATTTAAACTAGTAAAATAGCTACCCGGTAGGTTTTTGACCTGAACCCTTCGCATTATTACTTAAAATAAAGAAAGAAAGAAAAAAAAACAACAAATATACAAATATTATGTAGGTTTAAAGTAAAATTAAGTTTCTCAAAAGATATTCACAATAAAAGTATTTGGATCTCACAGTCGCTTACCACTATTCGGAGTGAGGCAATCTTGAATGTTCTCACTATATAAAAAAAATACAAAAACATTTCTAAACACCAGTTATATTAAAGAATTCGATTTCAGTCTTTCATTTGAAACCTAGACAGATATTTACATCGAAACAGTGTTATTTATCTAAACATAATTTCATCGCCTCAGTACTTCTATTGCAGAATTGAAAGTTTCACAGTATAAACATAGTGTTGGTAGGTTCGGATTATTTCTCAAACTATGAACAGGCACCTATATAGTTATTATTGTCGAGATGACGTTATAAAAATTAAATACAAGTCATCAAGAAACTGCGTGCTCATGTGATTCCTTCGTCCTACAATATGGATTCCTTCAAACAAAGCGTGATGAAGCATCTCCAGTATGGCCAATATTTATAGATAACTAGCGGCCGCCCGCGACTTCGTCCGCGTGGAAAAGTAGCTTTTCACCCCCCTTTTAACCCCTTACAACCCCCTTTTCGCAATCAAAAGTAGCCTACGTTCTTTCTCAGGGTTTAGATCATCTGTATACCAAATTTCATTTAAATCCGTTCAGTAGTTTTGGCGTGAAAGAGTAACAGACAGACAGACAGAGTTACTTTCTCATTTATAATATTAAGTTAGGATAGATAGTTAGGATAGATATGATACCGTGCCATCTCGTCCGTTTTGATTGCAACGTGGCCTCATCTTTTGGTTATCATCAGTTTAAGGTGAAGCCATTTAATGTGCTACTATTAGAAAAAAATATATTTGAAAGGTGTAACCATAATCTAGTTAACCTGGTTTCACGGGGTCGAAGTGTTGTAGTCAGACGGTAGCTTTATTAAAAACGACGTGGGCTGTCCTTTTGCTTATCATCAGGCTGAGGTGAGCCGACTGGTTACCTATCTTAAATTCGAATTTTTTAAGTACGAATTTCATTATAGCGAAAACGTTTCGCCACATTTTTGTTTTCCACATTTTCATTTGACCGAAAAAACGATTGCCATATAGCTGATATTCCGATTATCAAATGACATATTTTTTTAATCTATACGTTTTTAAATATCACTCAACCTTTGATAGATAAACATATTTTAGACAAATTAGTTTCCAGAAAATCATTTTCTATGTTATTAAAAGACAAATAAGTTTATATAACAATTACATATCATAAGTATCTATATTTTTATTATAATCTTCAATAATTATTCTGACAAGTTATGTGGCTCAGGTGAATCATGCATGCAGCATTCAAGCATGCATGCAGGCATGCATGCAGGCATCCATGCAGCATGCAGGCATGCATGCAGCATGCATTTTTTCTGTCACGGCTCCGGCGCTGCAAGGCTTCGGCGGTCCCACGCGAGCTTATCGTCGCAGATGATTCTCGCTCGTCACCGCAGCCTCGGCGTATTGGCCGGCTTCGCCGGCCAGCCTCAGCCGCGGTGGCGAGCAAAAACCACCTGCTCCTCAGCTTGCGGGCCGCCTCGCCCTTCCGCGCCTACGCGGGTTTGAATTACACTCTAGGGGTAGGGCAGACAAGACTACGTGGAGTCGGTTTTACAGCGATTCGCTTCTGTCAATACATTTTGTAGCGCAAAATTAAACACTAAATAAACCTATTTCTCGTTTGCAATAATAGGAGAAAGGTTACTTCGACCTTTAATATGTCTAGAATAAAAAAATATTGTAAGTAATACATCTATAAAATGAAAAAAGAGCTTTTGAAATCGGCTATTAGTTTTTCTGGAAAATGAAACATATGTAAAATAAATTTATTGCATACAATGTTTTGTCAAAAAATATATCTTCGATTCAAAACTTCGATATACCGTTTTCGAAGTTATGAAATTCGAATAATGAAGTTTCGAAAGTAAGATAGGTTACCGAGCCGACTTTTTTTTATTAGACTATATCCCAACGTTTGACCAAAATCTCACTTGATGGAAAGTGGCAATCCATACTAATACTAATATTACTAATATCCTAACTTCCTAACTAATATTATAAATGCGAAAGTAACTCTGTCTGTCTGTCTGTCTGTCTGTCTGTCTGTCTGTCTGTCTGTCTGTCTGTCTGTCTGTCTGTCTGTCTGTCTGTTACTCTTTCACGCCCAAACCACTGAACGGATTTAAATGAAATTTGGTATACAGGTGATCTAGACCCTGAGAAAGAACATAGGCTACTTTTTATTGCGGAAAAGGGGGTTGTAAGGGGTTAAAAGGGGGGTAAAACCTTTTCCACGCGGACGAAGTCGCGGGCGGCCGCTAGTAATATTATAAATGCGAAAGTAACTCTGTCTGTCTGTCTGTCTGTTACTCTTTCACGCCAAAACTACTGAACGGATTTAAATGAAATTTGGTATACAGATGATCTAAACCCTGAGAAAGAACATAGGCTTCTTTTTATTGCAAAAGGGGGGTTGTAAGGGGTTAAAAGGGGGGTAAAAAGTTACTTTTCCACGCGGACGAAGTCGCGGGCGGCCGCTAGTGAAAAATAAAAACAGACCTATACTCGATAATACAGACGACAGACGAGTGTAACACCAGTGGAATCCGAAGGGTGCTGCTAAACTTTTGACCCCATTCCCCTCGATCGGGCCCTCACTCACTCGGCGAAACACAGGCGCTGCATCACGCCGGTCTTTTGCAATTTGCAACTCAAGTCGAGCTACTGCTAACGCACATTGTATTAGAATTGGAAGTTCTACAAAGTTTTATTGCTTATGGTAATGTGGTCTGCAGACGATTGTAACTATTATTTGTTTGTAACTCAGTGTGAGTTTGGATTTATGAGTCTGAACTTGTTTAAAAAGGGTCTTATCGAATTCATATTACTACTATCACGTATTATTAATGGTTATGGTTTTGGTACAGTCAACAAACCTGAATCATGACCCACTTTTCCCGTTTTTTATGTGATAGGTGGCAGACGAGCAGACGGATCGTCATGCGTTACTGTCGCACTCAGAGATGTCATTTATCCTTAATGATCATTATCTTATTTATTGATAGTCTTTATGTCCATTAAACTAAAGATCATTATTTTTACATAAGTGACAATTAAGGTTTGATTAACGTCTCCGGGTGCGGAAGTTAGCTACCCATTTCTATTTATGAGGAAGATCTCGGTGTTTAATGCGCTTTAGTTGAGCTGTGTTCAAGCTAACAGTGTTACGCATAACTGAGTAGATGTAATCTCAGCTTACATGCACAGATTGCATTGATCTGTTGACCATCTTGTTTGAGGCTATTACTAATAGTATAATCCTACTACATATATACAGGATGTACCTGTGAACAATTACATCCCTTTAACCACACAATCCTTGCAATGTGCCCATTGCTACTTGAGCCACGCAATTCTTTGGGCTATGTCTGCGACCTTAGATCGCTGATGTCAATTTCGGAGGATAATGGATTTAAAAACAGCCACGGTAATGACATATCGATGAGAATGACCATCCTCAAGACTCCATCCTACTTACGGGAATTCAAATAACCCTAAGCCAAACCCATAACTTTGAGTAGCATTTTCTCCGAAGAAGCATTCCATACGAAGCGTCATATAACTTGTCCGTCTCCCGGTGGAGGGTGTGCATAATTTAGTTTGCCCATTGCACTTTCGAGCTGGCTGCGGAACAAAAAATTGCAACTAGGAGCGGTGGGGAATATGAAGCAAAATAGGAGAATAATATTTTTGTATGTATTCGAAATATTAATAATTTAAACGTGGGAGAACCACGCTTTGGCATAAATGGGCCAGCTCGACCGGAGTGATACCGCTGCCTTACAGAAAACCGGCGTGAAGCAGCATCTGTGCTGTGTTTCTCCGAGTGAGTGAGGGTACCGGAGTCCTACTCGGAGGGGAAGGGGATAAAAGGTTGGCAGCGCAATTGTGACTTCACTGGTGTTGCAGGTGTCCATGGGAGGCAGCAATTGCTTAGCGTTAGATGATACGCCTGCTGATGAGCAGGCGAGGCAGGTTTGCCACCCATCACATTAAAAAAAATACAATATATTCGTATCTGATTTCCTATGTTAGACATTTTAATTGACGACTTAACGCAGTGCAGAGCAGTGGTTCAGCGATCCAAAATGGTCCTTGGCCTCCAAAGTCAGTGTTTGCTCGCAAAGTTGAAGCTCTTAGCCCTATCAATAGGTAGCTACCTATTGATTGCTGCTGTTAATTAGGGTTATTTGATTTCCCGTAAGTAGGATGGAGTTATGAGGACGGTCATTCTCGTCGATATGTCATAACCGTGGCTGCCTTTAAATTAATATAACACAAAGACTCTTTTGCAGATGAGCACAAACATTTAGAGGAATATTCAGTGAATTGAGGTAGCTACTCTTGATAAGCTACCTATTGACCATTTCACTAAATATTGAACAAACTCGATTGCACTCGGATAATCGAGTCAGTTACAGACATATTACTATTATCTGCCCACTGATTGCTGTGATACTTTAAGTAGCAGCAAACAAGTCTGGCCGTGGCAATAAAAGTGATTTGTTTTATAGAGATGTTAGCAAATGACCCATTCTAAGGATTCAATTGGCAAAAAAGGTTTCAAATTACGTCTTAACGAAGTAACATTTTAGTTAATGTGTAGAATAGATCTTGAATTAGTCTCACGGAGAGGCCAATTGTTTTAGTATTTCACCGACAGAAGACGTGATAGCCTTGAATTATTACGATTTTAGGTCTACTTTTTTTAATGTGATAGGTGGCAGACGAGCAAACGGATTACCTGATGATAAGCGATTGCCGCTGCCCACAGATACCTGCAAGCACCAGCAGTTACAAGTGCGCTGCCAATTTTTAACCCCCTTCCCGCTATTGGGCCTCCCAGTACCTTCACTTACTCGATGAAACATAGCGCAGGCGCTGCTTTACGCCGGTTATGTAAGGCCGTGGTATCACTCCAGTCGAGCCGGCTCATTCATGCCGAAGCATGGCTCTCCCAAGGTTAAAACACGTCTGTAAATAATATTTTAACAGGCTAAATATTCCTTTTCTAATAATATTTTTCACACATTTCACATGCTAAACGTTACAATAAATGTTATTAACTTATTAACATTGAGTAGGTATAATTTCCGTTTATAATAAAAAAGACGTTTAACGTTTATAGTGTAATAAATTAATCAAAGTTGCATAAAACTGCCATTTGATGGACAGACCTACTTTCTCTAGATACAAAATATGGTAATACAAACATTGTATGAGAATATAGAGGTCATATCGGTAACCTTTGAAGATAAATTGTAGTAGGCACGATTCTTGGATGCAATTATGTTGATTATGTATAAACATCATCGTTATATTGATGATTTTATGTTGTCTCCTACATTCGTTTTGTGGTTGTTAAAGCCATATCATTCAAATTAGGTTTTATTTTATTTGTATTTATGTCGATATTTTCTTGAATAATCTTCGAAATGACGTATTTGGACGCAGCCGCAGGAGCGTATTGACGATGAAATTACTACCATCTTTCCTTTGCAAGTCTCATTCTCGCGTAGAAAGGTGATAGTCTTTACTATGGTTTTTACAAATTAATACCGATATATCGAATAAACATACCACAGTATATTTTACAAATCATTTTTATTATTATGTCAGATAAACCTAAGCAGTTATAAATGTCATTCAACAATACCTAGTGTCATCATTTGGCACGATGTCAAAAAACAGTTTCCATGTTCTCAAATAGAAATATATATTTTTAAATAAATTGAGTCGTTATTTTAATGGAGATCGATAAATAGAGTCAAGATCAAGGACACATATAAATACACTCAATGGTATGCGATTATGTCGGACCACGTACGACATCCAAATCTTCAAGAAACGAGCCTATACCTTCCTAAAGGGCCGGCAACGCAACCGCACTCCTTCTGGTGTTGTTGATGTCCATGGGCGGCGGTAGTCACTTACCATCAGGTGACCCGCTTGCTCGTTTGCCTTCCTATACTATAAAAAAAACCACGGTGTTTTGAGAGGAGCATAAAATCCGCTTGATCAGATTGTACCTATGTATTTTTAACCCCGTCCAGTCTAGTTCTCTTAAGGTCAGGAGTCCGTGCGTCCTACATTACGTTTTAACTATAAAAGCAATAAGTGCGAAAACAAAAAGCAGGCCTTTTCGTTACGACAAAAAGGACCGCCTTCTTAGTAATAATGTATGGAATAGCTTTTTCTTTTTGTTGCAAAAGCCAATAAAGTGCAAAAGTTTCTGAGTTTAATTTCAAGTGTTGTTTCTGATTTTGCAAGAAAAAATGTGTGATAAGGGCGTTCTTCTACATCAGACAATATTTTAAATAAATTTAATTTAAATGAACTCTGATACTATCTTTAACTTTCTTCTATACATAATATTTCTTATATAAAGAAGTTACATAATCTCATAGCCAACGTTGATGCTTATAGGTAAACCGAAAAAGCGAAACGTTTGCGCGATGTAAATGACTCCCAGTGCCATCTATTGGTCTAACTTGTAGTAATGAAATACATTGTCATGTATTTCAATTTAACTGTCGTTAAATTGTTCAAAATGGCCCGTAGTTTAGGAAAGTTTTTTAATATTAGAGCCCCAATGATTGGTATCATCGATGATGACCTGTGGTCGGTACAAAGGCTAAAAATTATGAATGATTGATTTAAATAAATAATTAATGTTGAATTAATTTATATATGAAATTATCATTTCGTTCATGATTAATGTATACAGTAACACCGACTGCCACGAGCGTTTAGTATAAGTAGAATAAAACTATTCTACTACTTGAACGTCTAGCAAAACAATTTGCTAAATTAACGCTGCAGCCATAACTGATACTTCAGAGAATTGCAGTTCTCTCCCCACTTTGATGTTAATATTTCAGAGAAATTCTATTAAGAAAGTCGTTTTAATGATTTTCGTGTCGAATCAAGAGAGCATGAGTTGGTTTACTCTACAAAGTTGCTTTCGACGTTGTGTTTTTCCAATACGCATTCTTTCTTGATGAAGATTAAGATACCTACTGTGAATCCATGAAGATTCCTCCTAGACTTATCTCATTTTATACATGGGAGCTAAGGGTTTTAATCTTACGTAGGTAAGGTTTTTTTAATATGGTTATATTTTATACAAGTATGAGAATAACTTATCAAATATAATCTATACTATTTATAAAGAGATAACTTCCAATAGACAACGACAGGGCTTATAGGTAAACAGAAAACTCGAAACGCTTGCGCGATGTAATTGAGCACAGCGCCATCTATTGGTTCGTTTCTGAATTACGGTCCCGAAGCGAAGTGAGGGTGGGCTACTAGTACTAAATAAAGTAGGTACTTCATTGTTAAAGTCGGTCAAAAGCACCATCACTCAATTATAAGCAGACAAACGTACCAACAGAGTTTACCAAATTATCTTACAAAATTGTGAGCTTTCAGATTTTATTCGGTCAAAGCAAGTTGTCTATGTAATAAGTTACACGACACACAACAGCAGTACATAATCTACATAATCCCGACAAGAATAAAAAAGACATAATTGTAATTAAGTTAATTGGTATAACTACCAATTAACTTAATTACAATCACAAATATCATCCCTTACGACGTAAAGTCAAAATTTGGGCTTACCATCCTGCGTTGACCCGGCGGTTTTGGCATGTCCACTTGTTAAGAATCGGGTATCCGTAGGTTTAACATTGCCGCATCAAAGGCGACACTCCAGCACTTTGTCTGTTAAGTCACGGATATGGAGGCTACCACGTTACATGATCACACGTGACTGCATTCGACACTGACATGTGATTTATACCTTCTGTATTACTTGGAACTTTGACTGCCTCGATGGCGCAGTTAGTAGTGGGTTGCACTTTTAAGCGACGGCTGCGCTCGGAGACCTGAGGGTCTAATTTGAAGTGGACGTTACGACCGAATCAGAGCTCCCCTCTCTTTCACACGCGCTGTGCGCGCTTTTGTTTGAATGTGACAGGTATATTCTCATTCGTTACGGGACGTCTTCGTTATAAGCCACCAGGGTTTGATCCCCAGGTCGGGCCAATTTGTGCTGAGTTTTCTGGTCACAAGGTGTACCCCCGTGCCTCGGTAAGCACGTTAAGCCGTTGGTCCTGCGCCTAATCTCTCTTTGGTCGTGTCGCACTGGTGTACAGTCAACAGCAAAAGCATATGATCAAAATCAAAGCCTCTATACTCGCTATTGAGCGGAGTTCGCGTCAGAGCTGTATGGTGTCAAATTCATACAGTTCTGATACAAACTCCATATAGCCTCAAAGAGATTCATTAAGTTCTTACGCGAACTTAAATCAATAGTGATTATAGAGTTTTTGATTTTGATCATCTACTTTTGCTGTTGACTGTACCATCGAATTAAGAGGGTAAGAAGAAGGTAAAGGTAATAGAGAGGTATTGATTGGAGGAATTTATTTATTACTTGGAATCAATTTATAAAGCGCACGAAATTAGTTGACAGATGAACCGACAGTCCACCAACAACATAAATGCGTTTACGACGCATAACAAATAGCACAATCCAAATGAACTAGAGAAAATCTGACTTTGGGTATGCGCCAAAAAGAATTCGAATATTTTTCAGCAGTTCATTGATCGCGACTTGATTTCTTCAATATTTTAAATTCTATATAAATCACATGCATGTGTGGGTGTATTTCTTTGCATGCTTTGTAAATGAGTAAAAGTACTGAGAAGTATCGCAGATTTGTTGAAATAAAATATCTATGGTTTATTATTAAAATTGTCTTGACAAATTTTTCGACTGCTTCAGTTAGTTTACGAGAAATAAGTCTCTAACACTTGACTGCTAAAAATTACATCGTATATATAGAGATAAATAGACTAAAAGCCTTGCATGTAAAATCACCAGTTGAGTTACAAGTGTACTGCCAACCTAACTAAGTACGCCAACACCCTCCCATTCGTGCTGAAGCGTGGCTCTCTAGTTATATCAGATTCCATTTTTTTTAAATTTCTGTATAACAGTCTTATCGGGTTGACTCGACCGGAGTGATAGGACGGTCTCTCAGAAGACCGGAGTGAATAAGCGTTTGCGCTGAGTTTCACCGAGTGAGTGAGGGTAACGGGGGCCCAATAGGTTAGCAGCGCACTTGTGACTCCACTGATGTCACTGGTGTCTATAGGCGGTAGTAATCGCTTACCATCAGGTGATCCGTATGCTCGTCTGCCATCTATCGCATAAAAAATGAACATTTAGTACATTAATGCTTTGGTTATAGCATCTTCAAATCAAATTTAGGTTTATCTAGATACTATCGTTCTTTATGCACAAGGAAATGAATGAGTATCGACAAATTACCCGATTTCCAAGATTTATTTATGTACAAAAGTCTACACTGCAAAGAGGACTGTAGACTTTTAAACAATTTAGTGACTTATTTCAGGAAACCCAGATTTAGCTCTTCCTCATGCCTGCACACGTATGCTGTCTAGTCAAGTTTAAATTAGGTAAAAACTTATTTTCCTGTTAATTTACTAAATATACTTAAATGTTACTCACGTTTCGCGACCAAATGTCGTCATTAGCAACAGTTGTTAGGTCATTTGCATGGAAATAGTTTAAGTTTAGCGCAATTGTTGTTATCTTTTAGTTCTGCGGCTATTTGGTTATTTATTATTTAGTCATAGTAATATGATACCGGTGCGAAAAAGTTATGGCATCACGTCATCGCAAATGAGTAGAATAAGTAGATGACTTAATCAAATCATGCGCAATTACTTCATAGGTTTTCATGATTCATTGAAAGTGTCACACGTGCAAACAAATTCACTAAGTCATCTAAGAGTTGTACTATAACACCCAGATATAGTTAGGAATAATTCGTGCAACACCGTATCAGCTGGCCAAATGACGTCATACCTAAAACTCTATGAAACATGATTATCATGACGTTTTATTGTCGTTGCAAATCCATACTATACTATATAGAGATAGCTTCTATAGACAACGACAAGGCTTATAGGTAAACCGAAAACACGAAACGCTTGCGCGATGTAATTGGACACAGCGCCACCTACTGGTTCATTTCTGAATTACGGTCCCGAAGCGAAGTGAGGGCGGGCCACTTTAAGAAATAAAATGATCTATATTGTTGCTGTATTTTGTTCTCTCAGGCGGAAGGCCCCCTACAATATAGGCCTGCACTGTCTGCCGCAATCAAGCTGAAGGATGACCTATTAACCTACATGATCAGGAAAATAATTAATTGTTATTGTACCCATTGATATCTATGATTACAAACGTATTACCTTTATTGTATAGACTCGTGTAAGCAGACCCTTAGTGTGACTTCGGCCAAACAATAACGAAACGTAGATCATTCGGTGTTTCGTCCTATGGACCGTGAAATTCGGTCGTGATTGAGTGCAATATATTAATAATAGGGAGATTTTCCTCCATGGAGAATTAATTTACGACATTTTCCTGCTTTATGGAGAAAAGAAAAACATCAAAGCATCAAACAAATGCCGTTATTGCTCTTAATAAATATTCTACGAAAAAACATTTCGGGGAATATACAATTATTTCTTTGCTATAAAAAGATAACGTTCAGATATAGCAACAACATTGCTTAATTAAAAGTAAATATCTGTCTTCCATGATATTCCAACTTTTGGTCTGTAGAATGCTCAAAAACTTAAGGCTCGTCAAGATGAATTTCAACACCGCAAAGTTTATAGAACTACACAGTACTTTCTATGCTATAGAAAACAAATTGAATTAGGTACCTGATTTGACAGCGCACATAACATCTAGAAGTGAAAGACAAGATATTAACCACAGAACGAATACGTCGCAAACCTAAGATATTATACTCTTACCATCATGCCCACTTACAGTAATCTCATGAGATACTAAAGTGCAGTTTGGTTAGGCATGACAGATATAGACTATAGTAAAAAGAAACATTAGCATGAAAAATCGCTGAGTTGCAGTCGGCTAAAACAGTCACTATTCTTATAATTTTCTAGACTATTTTAAAACAGAATTGCCTTGCTAGAGCAAAAGTCTTTCTGCAGGAAGGTTCAATAGCAAGTAAATTGGCGTTGAAAATCAGGGCAATCCACTGCCGTATTTAGGTCAAGGAAGAAAAAAAACGGTCAAAGGTGAGTTTGACTTGTGCACCAAGGGTTCCGTATAGGTAATTTATTCTTTTATAATACGAATGGAGGTTATTTGCCGCACTGTACGACTGATAGAGCATTTTATGCAATAAACCTTTAAATAAGTAATCCTACCCATCTTTACCTAAAGTTTTAAGTGCGATTGGCGGAGGTAATCGGTTAACATCAGGAGATCCGTCTGCTCATCTGCCACAGATCACATAAAAAAGCTAACAATCATGAGTACATTAAAATTTTGACTGCAGAGATGCACTGAAATAAAATTCAGCATTTATATTCTTTGAGGTATTTTTTTTTGTAACAGCGCAATCGCATGGTTTTATGTATAGCACAGGTTTTTTTCCTATTACACCATTTGTTTTTGGAACAGGTTGTTGATATTTATGAGAAAAACACTGACGGTCGTTGAGAAAAAAAAAACATATTGCCTATGACTACTGTAGCATTTAGTCAGAACTACAAGAATAAGTTCTTCTTGAGGATTTCTGTGCATTTATTTTGTGGTGCGGGACCCTAAAATCTAGACCTGTGATTAACATTCGTTTACCATTGCTTTAGAATGACTGGTTAAAGATACTAATATTGGAACTGTGTAGAGTAGGTCCTTGATTTTTTAAGTAGCTCAAAGCCTGTTTGTACTTACTTTTTCTTATTCCATGTTTATTTAATTTTTTCTCGAAAGAAACAAGACCTAGATAGTTGCCAAATTTGACACACCTTTTTGGCTAATTCGCGTAAAAAAATATGGAAGCGCAGTGATTCGTAAATGGAAAATCTGGCCATTTTATTAGCGCCCGCTGTTCTTAACAGGGATTTTGGTAGTTTGACGTAAAAAAGAGACAGATTACACGGAACGTGTTTGAGAGAGCACGGTTAGTTTTTTTTTAATATTCAGGGCAATCAAGATCACGGTCATGCGGAGTTATCCGCCTGATGGTAAGCGGCCGTAAGATCCAAATATGAGGTGAGTTGCACATCCTAACGCTTGGGTCAATGAACTCTACGATATCAATTTCAGCTTGAGCCACTATGTATCTATTTATTTTGTGGTAGCACTAAGTCTAGTGCCTACATATGTCGTGAATTAATCATAAAATGAATAGTTCGAAATCCTTTTACCCTTGTCACTGTTCTTATAATTTTCTAGACTATTTTAAAACAGAATTGCCTTGCTAGAGCAAAAGTCTTTCTGCAGGAAGGTTCAATAGCAAGTAAATTGGCGTTGAAAATCAGGGCAATCCACTGCCGTATTTAGGTCAAGGAAGAAAAAAAACGGTCAAAGGTGAGTTTGACTTGTGCACCAAGGGTTCCGTATAGGTAATTTATTCTTTTATAATACGAATGGAGGTTATTTGCCGCACTGTACGACTGATAGAGCATTTTATGCAATAAACCTTTAAATAAGTAATCCTACCCATCTTTACCTAAAGTTTTAAGTGCGATTGGCGGAGGTAATCGGTTAACATCAGGAGATCCGTCTGCTCATCTGCCACAGATCACATAAAAAAGCTAACAATCATGAGTACATTAAAATTTTGACTGCAGAGATGCACTGAAATAAAATTCAGCATTTATATTCTTTGAGGTATTTTTTTTTGTAACAGCGCAATCGCATGGTTTTATGTATAGCACAGGTTTTTTTCCTATTACACCATTTGTTTTTGGAACAGGTTGTTGATATTTATGAGAAAAACACTGACGGTCGTTGAGAAAAAAAAAACATATTGCCTATGACTACTGTAGCATTTAGTCAGAACTACAAGAATAAGTTCTTCTTGAGGATTTCTGTGCATTTATTTTGTGGTGCGGGACCCTAAAATCTAGACCTGTGATTAACATTCGTTTACCATTGCTTTAGAATGACTGGTTAAAGATACTAATATTGGAACTGTGTAGAGTAGGTCCTTGATTTTTTAAGTAGCTCAAAGCCTGTTTGTACTTACTTTTTCTTATTCCATGTTTATTTAATTTTTTCTCGAAAGAAACAAGACCTAGATAGTTGCCAAATTTGACACACCTTTTTGGCTAATTCGCGTAAAAAAATATGGAAGCACAGTGATTCGTAAATGGAAAATCTGGCCATTTTATTAGCGCCCGCTGTTCTTAACAGGGATTTTGGTAGTTTGACGTAAAAAAGAGACAGATTACACGGAACGTGTTTGAGAGAGCACGGTTAGTTTTTTTTTAATATTCAGGGCAATCAAGATCACGGTCATGCGGAGTTATCCGCCTGATGGTAAGCGGCCGTAAGATCCAAATATGAGGTGAGTTGCACATCCTAACGCTTGGGTCAATGAACTCTACGATATCAATTTCAGCTTGAGCCACTATGTATCTATTTATTTTGTGGTAGCACTAAGTCTAGTGCCTACATATGTCGTGAATTAATCATAAAATGAATAGTTCGAAATCCTTTTACCCTTGTCACTGTGTGGAACTCAAGGGTTTTGATATTAGTGTATACCAAGGAAATTATATGGAATTGTTTTAGAAGCAAGAAATGTTATGACAGGGACTGGCTTCAAATTGAAAACGCGACACACATAGGTAAATAAATACCTTGGTACCTCTCGTGCACTCGAAATTGGTGTCGAATGTTCGTATGGACGAATGTATGAAATCTCTAAATTCGACTTCAATGTCGTATGCACAAGAATTGGCCCCTTGATAATACTATTAATTAACTTATAGGTGATTACTGACTACCCAGCTATCTGAGAGCAATGGTAGCGCAGTGGATAATAATACACCTTCTATAAGGACTCGTGATTTCAATCCAAGCATGCACCTCCGGATTTCCAAAACGTATGTGTGTGCTATTTCTACCATTAGCTCGTCTGTAAGAGAAAATACCGTGAGGAAACTTGTACGTTTTGGATACGGTGTTACCATGATACTGTTAAAATTACTCTGTTAAAGAATTGCGAAGGTCAGACGCCAGTCTCTCCATTCTAATAACTTCTTCATTTGAGAAGTCTCCCCCAAATTATTAATCATAGTCTCAGAGCCATGCCACACGATACGGTATGGAGGCGCCTGTCCGGGGCCGCTCCGGTTTCCTGCATATAAAAATGTATGGTATGACACACGACGCCGTCAGGTGCGCTCCGGCGCTGCACCGCACGCGCATCGGGATCGAGACGAGGCGGGGAGGGGTGGAAGTATTGCGGCGCTGGAGTGGTAGTGGTGCTACGGTATCGCAAAACGTTGCGGGCGCCGCACTCATCGTGTGGTCGGTAGTCTGGCGAGATGACCTGCGGTGCGGCGCCACACCGCTTCATATGATAGCTCTCAGCGTATCCCGGAATCCAAAGACAGCTTTCGACGCAACTAGGAATTACTCGCTAATATGTGAGAGAATAGGAATAGGACTATCCAGTTACCAAACGGAAGAGAATTATATATAAACCTAATTTAGCGAGATGCATTCGAACGGAAATAGCTGTTAGAACTGAATTCGCCTACCTACTGAGAATCTGCATTTCAAATGCAGTACAGTTCAGTTTTAATTCTAACTTTGGCTCTTTACTTTGGTTTATTTTTAAAATGTATTTCATTAGTTTTCAAATAGATATAGTATTTGAATTTCGTTGTTCAGTGTAGCTCGATCTCAGGGAAGATTCTGCCACACAACCTTGGCTACTAAATTGCATTTTAATACTAATTATATTTTTCATTATATAATAAGGGGGATGATGTATAGTGAACGGCTTTCGATGCCCCTGTCATATGGTACTCGAGTGCACCACATCTTCACAGAAAACCGGCGTAAAGCAGTGCATAGGCTGTGCTTCGCGCATGAGTGAGGGCACCATAGCACCATTAAAATCACAAGTACGCTTCCAACCTTAAACCTCCTTTCCTCAACATTAGGTTTCCAGTACCCTCACTCCGTCGACGAAACGCAGGCGCTGCTTCTCACCGGTCTACTATGAGGCCGTGTTATCACTCCGGTCGAACCGCCCCATTTATACTGAAGCGTGGCTCTCCCACGGTTAACACATTTAACATGCTCGTAAGTAAATATGACATAGCTAGCACAAGCAGTTAATTAAAAGGGCTATTTATTAAAAGTAACCAACAGACCGCGTTAATGCAAGTCTCAGTACATTTTAATAACTAGTGTCAAACACGTTCAATTAATCTCTCAAGCAGTGCCTTAGGAAACTAGCGCCATCAAATAGGCATTTTGAGATTGAAAGTACTTATTTGAATTATGCTTAGTGCTGTGCTATTAAGTATTCTGTGGTGCTGCTTCATAATTCGGATTAGGTAATGCAATTTAGGGTCAATGTTCTCAAACAGTATATTACTAGTAATACTATTATAACATGAAATATAAAAACTAATAGCATATATTTATAACTAGCGGCCGCCCGCGACTTCGTCCGCGTGGAAAAGTAACTTTTTTACCCCCCTTTCAACCCCTTACAACCCCCTTTTCGCAATAAAAAGTAGCCTATGTTATTCCTCAGGGTCTAGATTATTTGTATACCAAATTTCATTTAAATCCGTTGAGTAGTTTTGGCGTGAAAGAGTAACAGACAGACAGACAGACAGAGTTACTTTCGCATTTATAATATTAGTATGGATAGTTAGTTGTAATAATATTGACGCTAGTAGACTCAATAAGTTAGTTGCTTTAAGCTAATTGCACACTTATTTATATCAGCAAAGCCTTATTAAAGATAGAATCGTGTTAATTATTAGTCAGTTAACCAACTTTAAATAAGGATTTTAATTGAAAGTAAGCACCGCAAACAACTTATTATATAGCTACACTAAACTAGTTTGAAATGAAATAATCTTGCAGTATAAATCTGGTGAAGAATTTACTTGGTTAAATCTTGTCTCGTCCGACGGATGCCATCTACAGAGCCGATCCAGAAACAGACGGAGTAACTATTTTATAAGTATATCCAAAATTAATTAATTAATTAATTCATGCATAGGCAAATAGTGCGTTGGATAGGAAATAATAGAGGAATTTGGAGGAAGCCCAGCTGTGGGACTCAAGAGGCTAAGTAAAATAAAACAAGTCTTAAATTAGGGCATCCCAGTTATAGCCCGCAGAGTCAAAATAACAAACTCTTAAATATATCGTTATTTCGGATCATGAAATGATTGTATTTAAAACTTCTGTACACATGGTTTCTGAGTACCCCTTTAGAAATTTTACTGTCTAAATAGGCAAAACCGGGATTTGAACTTGGGACCTTCCAAATTGGGGTCCCACACAAAACTCTGCGCCATCAAAGTCCTCGTTTAATCAGTGATGAATTATTGTATGATCAATTTAAATTAACTTGGCATTTTATAGGCTAAAAGTCAGAATTTTATCAAAGTCAAAGTGACTTTGACTGTGATAAAATTCAGACGTTTTTGCATTCATGTATGTTACAAATAAAGGTGAGGTGGAGATAAACATATTCCAATACATCATGTTATGCTTTGTAATAATTATTTATCAATTTAGTAACTTTTTTAATTGCATCTCAACGGACACTGTGAATTAATTAATATGTTTACAAGGATAATATTCCACTATGTATCAATTTAATATGAATGACCGGTGATAGTGAATAATCATCCAAGCTACACATACATAGTATGTTATGGATTCAATTAACACAGATATCTCCTCGTATAGCAGACGTGAGTCATTTGTATGGCGCCTAGATGAAGCGTGTATCGAGTTATATTTTTATAATTATATGCTGTGTAGGCGGTAAACAGTCATTTGTATTCTTATAATGTTTACCGACGTTTGCAAACTCGTCATTTAATAGAGGGATCATATAACTACTCGTACATATAACTCTACAGTTGTAATGGTAAACCATAGCCTTATTCTCGGATGAAAATTAGTTAAAACGGGTATAAGAAGAGTAAAGAATATTAGATGTAAGGTATAAGAAAAGAGTTATTTCCACCAAATTTAAATTTTCCGTTAAGCCTGTGTGATGCTCGTATACTATTAGTACAATAGTTGTATGTACTATATCTTCTAAGAGTAGAAAATAATCTTAGCTTTTACATTTATTTTTTACTGGAAGCCCAATTGAGGGAAAGGGGCTAAGAGGTTGGTAGCTCACTTGGGATTCCACTAGGTTTTGTTAGTGCCCATCAGTGGCAGCAATCGCTTACCACTAGGTGATCCATCTAATCATCCTACACTATAAAAAAGATTTATATTAACTACCCATTTATTACTGTTTTCTAGGAATACTTATTTTATTTAACCTAGAATTTGATCAAATAAACAGATTGCTGCTTGTTTGTAAAACTGCTAAAAATGTTTATTGCATTCGGAAGCTCATATTTTTTGAACTAATATAAATAAATAAATTGTATTTGTATATAAGAATTTGGGTCAGTTTGAACATTTCAATTTTATGCATAGCTTGTTTTTTGTTTTCTCAAAAATCATTTTTGGACAAAGGTATTTAGCCGTAGGCAGAAACTTGTTTACTTTTCATAAACGGAAACGAGCTTTGCTTTTAGCTTCAGTCAGTTATAAAATCTTTAGAACTCAAAACTAATCGCTTTGAAAAGTTAAACGAGTGCCACTGAAACAAAGCTAAAGGTATTCTGACGAATGAAATTCGTAAAGCTTTTTGGTGTACATTTTATTTCGAACTTGATATACGAATAGGTACCCAGTATTCTTTAATTTAATCAAAAGTTTTGTTATTCACCTAATTCGGTATTTTATGATAGGATTTACTTTTATAGCACCTTTATAAATCTGAATGTCTCACGCATCAACCATGATCAATACTAACGATGATCATAAATATACGAGGAAGAATTTTTCATCCATATTAGGATATCCATGCGATATAATAATATATACCTAATCGAAGTCAATAGCATATCTTTTTACCATATAAGGACAGAATACAGCAAGCTATTTTGGCCTCGTTTAACACCGATTTAAGGCCGCGCGTGCGTTTTGTTCGTGACCACTTGCAATGCATACGTCACACGTTTGATATTTCGCTACTATACCAGGGTTAGCCACACAAACCGTCTTAAGTTTAGACAGAAATCGTGAAAAGTTACGGTTCAACCAACTTTTCACAGAAATCTTAGCGTATCTACGCGTATCGTAAGCAATTTGTATGATAATTGATTAGCTTCTACCGTACTTAAGCAGAACTATAATTGATCACACAAAAGTTAGAAAGGATAGTTCGCAACGTGAGCGCTCGTCCACAGATTATACAACTAACGCATCCAGTACATTTTTGAAGGCAATGGTACAAGGTATATGATACGTCATTGAGGTGCTTCGTGCTGAGTGAACCCTAGCGTGGGCACGATACGTCTAAGTTACAATTTATTGAAAAGTTTCTGCCAGACCTACTGTTCAGGAGAAAATCAGTCTTCCTAGAAATGTCTTATCATCAGTAAACGATTCACGACTCTTCTTTAATATAAAATTAGCAGCGCAACGTTTCGGACACATAATTTATTTAAAATCAGTCATAACAGCGTATTCACTGTGTAGATCAGTTGTCTTGTGTACAAATATTATGCTAATCACAATCCGATGTTAATTGAATCTTCGTTTCTCTTTTTAGCACCTTTCTCCACTACTTACAAAGGGGACTATAAAAAACTTGGTTTAACCCACGCCCGCATGGCACGGTAAATTATTTACTTAGAAACAATGCACGCAACTGTACAGACAGTTGGGATGGACGCAAATTGTGTTCGGGCTTAACGTTGTTAACTTGAGGAAATCACTTTTCTAATTAGTAACGTACAATATTGTTGCGTGATGGTTAGATTAGCTTGCGAATAGATACGATTGTGGTATGGCATTATTAATGTGTAGGTAGGTATTCAAATTCCGTCTAGCTTTGTGCGGACGAAATATGTTATGGCAAAAGAATGTGACTTTTCTCGTATTCAAATCTAGTTTAATAATACCCAGGAAAAAAAATATGTGCAGAGTCATGACATGAATAAGTTTTATAACCTTTGGTCACGATCAAAGGTGTCATACCAACCCAAACCACCAACCAAACCCAGACCAAAGGGATTCGATACTCATCATTCAGTAGTCATCGTACTTGGGACCCAAATGTACCATCGGCCCAATAACTATGACCTTCACTCGAATAAGCTGATATTATAGTAGATCCCACCTAACAAACCGCTCTCAATTATAAACGTATCAAACGGGTGTAAATATACTAAATTACTTCAATCTTCTTCATTGGGCCATGACCCGATTTTTCTGACAAAATTGGTCTTCCGACAAAGAGTAATTACCATCTCCAATCAATGTCCCGAAATTGGGACGGGGCGAAGTGACATGTTTTAATTACTTTTACGCTCACATGACAGATTGAAAAGCGTTCAACTTCATCCAATAGTTGGGTTCATGATGGCAAGACAAACATTAACAGGATAATATTGTCCTTTAGTCGACATTTTTTATGAGATAAGGGGCCAGATGAGTGTATATTTCACCAATGGTACTAGTACGTGATTACTACCGCCCATAGTCACCTGAAACACTGGAGGAGTCACAAACTAGAGGACACTGGAGGATTCGCAATGTGCCAGGCACATTGCAAGCAGAATATACAGATGGCCGCTGGGGTGGAAAGACAGGAGCCTCAGCCGTGGCAGACCTCCCACCAGATGGACCGACGATCTAGTGAAGGTCGCGGGAATCCCTTGGATGGGGGTGGCACAGGACTAGATCTGTGTGGAAGAACGTTAGGGAAAGCCTATGCCTAGCAGTGGACGTCTATTGGCTGAAATTATGATGACCTGAAACATTGCATTGGCATGGATAATCCCTGGGACTGTCACTCATCGTCCTTAATTGGAAGAAGCCGTGGGTCCGCGGCACGGAACCTAGCACCACGACAAAGAAGAAAACAGACTGCGCTGACCCTAGTTAACCTGGGAATAGGGCAGGAAGACGATGATGATGATATTAGCATGAACAACTTTTATTGAACTTGTAAATCCGATCACTAAATTATTAGCCATCTGGGCCGCAGTTGTAAGCAAGATCTTGGAGAAGTACGTAAGAACCAACTTGTTTTCATTGCAGATTTTCGTAACATAGTAAACATTTCGACTTGTTATACCATTACCAAACACTTTGTATTTACAGCTGAGTTCATGATTGTCTGCGGTATCACGGTAGGCAATTCGGTTGGACTTGATGCGTGAACTCAAAGCTTTGAGCATCGCCCCGGGAATACTTTGTGGGGGCCATGAGGGAACAACTGTCAGGGTAAATGATGGTAAATGACGACGTATAAGTGAGACTAAATAGATCTATCGTGAAATGAAAAGGCAAATTGACTTATGTTAGAAATTTAATGAAACCAATTTATTTAATTTAGGTCCATAACCTTAATCATGATCCAAAATTGATGTCCCTGAAAGATTCGAGTAAATTCGCTGCAAAATCCGGATCCTCTGTCTTATAAAGAAAAATAATAGGTAATGTATTAATTTGAGGAGAAATGATACCGCTTATCTTCTATACTATTTATAAACAGATAACTTCAATAGACAACGACAAGGCTTATAAGTTAACCGAAAACACGAAACGTTTGCGCGATGTAATTGGACACAGCGCCATCTATTGGTTCATTTCTGAATTACGGTCCCGAAGCGAAGTGAGGGCGGGCCGCTATTCGCTAATATTTTGGAAAAAATGAGCACGCTGGTAAAATAAAACAATTCTTGCTTTGTACTCTCCCTTAAAAACTAGTAAATTAATTAATTTTTTTCTTAAATTTAGGCCTGGTTGTAGTTACAAATGGACAAGTTACTTATTTGTGTGTGATTTGTAAGAACTATATAGATTTTATGTTGGGTCATGACATCGGTCACATACTAAATCTTCATGTCTCCAGAGATCTTATTAGACCTCTCGGATCTGTCCCTAACTGGGAATTTATCAGCCTTTACTTGTAACATTTTTTTTTACATTCCTTTTAGGTACTGATTTAATATAGGTATTAGAAACATACCTATATTAAAAATATTTTTAGAACATTGTTTGTAGAACAACCAAGAAAATTTTATGTCGTCTTCTGGGTACCAAAACTGTCCCCCCTTAATTACAAAACGGGGACTAAAGTAAGTCATAGTTTAAGAAATATACTATCACTTTCATAAACGTGGCAAATAAAAGACAGCATCAGTTTTAAACGAGACTAAATTTAAATCACGTTTTGTAATAACAGAGTTCAAGTACTTATGTATTTAATACAATCTTATAATAAGCTAGGTACTAAAAGAAGCCATTAAAGTTCCTATTCTCATAAATAGAAATAAAGATAAAATCTTAATTACATATTAATATAGGACATCAACTCGTTAAATTTTGTATTTATGGTTTCCTCCAAGATATTTTAATTTACTATACATAGATGTCGAAGCAACCGTAACTAATACTCTAACAGCCTTTTGTATCAAATCAACAATTTTAATAAGTCATAAAAATGTACAAATTAACGATCCTATGTCGCCCAACCCTTCGTGATATCATCTAATACGATTGTTTTATAGGCATTGACATCATGTGTATCAGTCATCTTACCTCATTTTACCTTGTGCTGATTAAAAGTGGCAGATATATCTTTACCAATAAATAGTGACTCATTATTTAATATTAACTTAAATTGTTTTTGCGCAATAATGCGTCGGTTTATTGCAAGAACTCATTACTTACAAAAATCATCAACTTGATTAGTGACACCACAGCCTCACAGAACACCAGCGTGAAGCACTGTGTTTTGTCGAGCGAGTGAGGGTACCGGAGGTCTCCAATAGGGGGAAAGGGGGCTAAAGATTGGCAGGGCACTTGTGACTCTACTGGTGTTGCAGGTATCTATGGGCGGCGGCAATCGCTTATCATCAAACATGATCTGTCTGCTCGTCTGCCACGTATCACATAAAGACACAAAAATAAAGATATTACTGTACTAAAGTTCATGCCATCTTATTTCAACACGTAATGTCCAAAGGGACTAAAAGGAGTTTAGTTCCGGAAATTATCTTAGAACGAGTTTTGTAACAAAGGGGTAAAAGTTTAAACAGTGCCCCACTCTATATTACCCACACTTATTCCATTTCCGAAATTATTAAACCTAATTCAAATCATTTCTTGGACCGTGCTTCGGAAGTTTCCTACGAAGTGGAATATTTAACTTAGCGGAAATCCCTAATGCTGTTACGATGGGAAAGGTTTCCCGTGATTGATATTTTATACAAAAATCTTTTTTACCAGGAAATAAGGAACTCGTGTTAGTAAATAATGTATTATGTATAACGTATTTTTTTAACTTAAGTATTATAAATGAGGCATGAGCCCTTTAACAGTATTATTAAAGAACTCGAAGAAACTTACCTCGTTTTTGCAAAGCGTGATATAAGTTTACTATTGATTAAAAAATTATGTTGTCACTTTTATTTGTTAAGTTTATAAAATAATAGCATTATCTTGACGCCATGACTAACTTCAGTCTCCGTTTTGTTTAAAGATGAAAGTGTTATTGATTTAACTATTGTTTCAGTAACCTAAAATACGGTATGTTATCAATATAAAACAAAAATTTGACAATTCTAAATTTTTAGTGTGACGTAGTGATTTCTCATTTCTAGGTGTCGCCCAGCATTGTCCGACATGGCATTACACGTGTTAATGTTTTGTAAACCCTAAAGCTACGTTGATTTCCTGATTTATGATTAAAAAACTTTATAAATATTAAGCTGGACTATTATGATATTCTATGATTTTATGAAAACTATCCATTTTTGTGTAATAGGTGCTATTTTCCGTAAGCTGATCAACAAACGGTACATAAACAGCTACAGACTTTACTATCAGCCGATAGTTAAGTCGGGTGGGCCGGTTCGTACGCATCAAACTTTTTTATCGGCCGATAAGTACTTACTGAATCACTGTAATGTGTGCACCTGCATACATCTTCATACTGATTAAGAAGCCGATCAAACTATCGGCCGATTAAAAGTTTTTAGTCTGCGCGGAGTCTAAATATCGATTCAGTTCGCTTGAGTCGTCAGCGCCAAAAAGAAACGCCGTGTGCGCAGGACTAACATACAATTTCAACTCTCATCGAGAAACAATTTGTAATACGATAGTTCTATCTTATTAACCGCCCACATCACTCCTGATAGGTATCATCATGAAGGTATTCTGGGTTTAATTGTACAGCTCGCATGTTTGTGGAACTCAACAATACAGTGCGTTTACCAAATCTGTTAAATAGGTTTCGGTAATTTTGTTGCGCAGATGTTAATTTCAAATGTTGGTGGTATGGATTTTTTTGTAAGTAATCATGAAGTAACATGTATGCTTAAATTATGATTTGAATGAACGAGTAAGAAGTCATTTTATTTGAAGAATTCTTCGAGTCTTAATAAACTACATAGTAAGTATAATAAATAGTTCTTCATCAGTCATAGATAGGTTGTCCACTGCATACTTATTGCTCTCTTCGTTAATCTCAGCATGTAATGTAAGCCCTGTTGCATCTAAAACTGTCCCTTTAGGCCACGATTCAGTATTTTGGGAGTCTGGTAATTAGGTACAATGAAAATCATCTCAAGAGTTACTAAACGAATCACTTGGTTAATTTTGGCACTTATCTAACGTTTGTACCGTAATATAAAATTTGAATTAAAACCGGTACCAAAGTCGTTTTTTTTTTTTGTAATAAGAGGGAATTAGCCCTATACCAGGCCTATCCCACTCCGCGTGTAGGTATTGATGCATACGCTCTCCCTGCTCTTCGCTCATATCTCCTAAATTTTCCGGAAACCTGTCCAGGTGACTATGGAGGAAATGGAGTTTTATACTCATATTGCATCCCATATTTTTTAATTGTAGCAGAAGGTCTTCTACAAGTTCAATATAATTTTCAGATTTTTTATTTGCGAGAAATTTCTGCATCACAGATACGAAAGCTGTCCAAGCCTTTAGTTCTGACTCAGTCATCGAATTTCTAAATTGAGTATTTTTTGTAAGTTGCCTAGTAAGTAAGGGGGCCATCGAACTCATTTTGGGAAAAGCATTTTGGCTCATTAGACATACCATCAAAATCAGCATCATTTTGTGATGAGCTCGGTCCTACAATATCTTGCTCTAATGCTTCTGATATATTTTTAGGCTCTACAAAGTTAGGTGAACGCTGCACTGGGCGTTGAACACAACTAGTACTTGGGTACGGCCATTTAGATTGATATTTAGTGTTTAAAACCGTTTATGTTCACGCAATAGACTGTTATTTGTCTATGAGATGATTTTGTTGGTTCTCCGCCAAAAAGGCGGAGTTCCAAATTTAATAGCATATCTTTTACCCACTTTTCCATAATCTTAAATATTCCACACACAATTTACAAACACAATTGGGAGCCCAAGACTTCTCATTTATATCCAACAGCATCCCAAAATGCTCAAATAGGTATTTTTCACCAACTCAATTTACTTTTCTACTATTGGTAAACACATATTCTCCACATATGTAGCAAAAATGATCTGGATTGTTTAAACAACGTCTCCTCGAACTACTCATGACGTAAAAACTTAAGAAACTAATTTGAACACAATAAAATACGCCTGTTATCGATTAATATAAATGCTTAAATGATAAAAATCAAAAACAAAGTAACTCGAGCTGATCGAAAAATTTTGAGGGTAGATTTGTCAAAAGTAAGTTATAAGTGGACAATATCAACCACAGAATTCGCGGCAACAGACAAAAAGTTTAATTTTGTAAACTAGTGTTATGAATGGATTTTAATGATTCTTTTTTTTTGGTAGGGCATTATTCAGCGGTGGTCCCATATAAAATTTATCAAAGTTTACTCAGTGATTTTTGAAAAAAAAAACAACAAAAATATTATGGCTGTACTCTAGAAGTCGGTTTTTTTTAAATGTTATTAAAAAAATATTAAGCTGGACTATTAAGTTATCATAAAATGATTTTACGAAAACTATCTATTTTTTTTTTGTGTGATAGCACTTTCCGTAAGTTGGTCAAAAAACGGTACATAAAGAGTAAATTAATATCTGTTCAGTTCGCTTGCGTCGTCAGGGCCAAAAAAAAACGCCGTGTGCGCAGGACTAATTCAATTTCAACTCTCATCGAGAAACAATTTGTAATACGATAGTTCTATCTTATTAACCGCCCACATCACTCCTGATAGGTATCATCATGAAGGTATTCTGGGTTTAGTTGTATAGCTCGCATGTTTGTGGAACTCAACAATACAGTGCGTTTACCAAATCTGTTTAATAGGTTTCGGTAATTTTGTTGCGCAGATGTTAATTTCAAATGTTGGTGGTATGGATTTTTTTGAATCATGAATTATCATGTATGCTTAAATTTTATTATGAGTTGAATGAACGAGTAAGAAGTCATTTTATTTGAAGAATTCTTCGAGTCTTAATAAACTACATAGTAAGTATAATAAATAGTTCTTCATCAGTCATAGATAGGTTGTCCACTGCATACTTATTGCTCTCTTCGTTAATCTCAGCATGTAATGTAAGCCCTGTTGCATCTAAAACTGTCCCTTTAGGCCACGATTCAGTATTTTGGGAGTCTGGTAATTAGGTACAATGAAAATCATCTCAAGAGTTACTAAACGAATCACTTGGTTAATTTTGGCACTTATCTAACGTTTGTACCGTAATATAAAAATTTGAATTAAAACCGGTACCAAAGTCGTTTTTTTTTTGTAATTAAAGGGAATTAGCCCTATACCAGGCCTATCCCACTCCGCGTGTAGGTATTGAACTTGCAAGTACATGCGGCGTCCCCTCCGGAGGGCCAAATTAGTAGAAAATCACGAACGAGCGGCGACGCACGCGCGACAGTTGCTTGCGATAGAAAGAGAACGCACTTCTAGGTATGAATAATGGTAGGCATTGAACGCTGGGCGGTCGGAATTTCAACGTTAGATTATAGTAGTCTGAGTCTTTATTTCCATAAACGGTTTTTAGAAGTGGGTCTTCTGTACCTTGTACTATTAAGTATTCTGTGCCTATACCAAGTGCTGCCTTATATTATAGAGGTATAGTTACCGCAACGTGCCCCATCTTGCGTCTACTAGACGTGATTTAGCAATCTCCCGTAGTTAACATCACGTCAATAGCTTCCTACAACAGTATCAATAAGATAGGGTATTTAGCGAGCCTGTCAACCCAGCACAATGAGTGGGTTATATTTCACCCACCCGGAGCATTAGTGATAGTGATGTCTTTCTAACTTGTCGATGTATTGTTATGTGATCATTATTTTAAGACAGGGTGAAATTCACACACAACATCTCATACATTAACCTGATTCCGTATTAAGTAGCTTAAGCACATATTTTACAGACTAAAGAGGAAACACAAATATAATAGGTACCTACTTAAATACAAATAAGTAACTATATAACATGGTCTAACAAGTGCCTGGGGCACTGAACAAACCCAAGTGTTTCTCACAGGAATGTTTGTCCAGTGTGGGGATCGAACCCACGACCTTTACGGGCCTTAGTTTATCCGGGCTTTTTCTCTTGGCCCTCCCAGATCCAGGGTATGGTGGGCGTGGGCCGCGAGGAGTGGTACCTCCTCGAGCGACCGTGCCTAAGCTGGCTGGTCATTATAGTCTTGTCAAGGTCTCGGTGGTCTCTGGGTTTTTTTTTGCGTTTTGTGTCATGGCGGGGAATGTGAGATTAACCTCTTTATAAATAGTTTAGATAGTGGCGCAACTTTGTTTTGGGACAGTAACTACATTGTCTTCCAACAGATAACGCTGGGCGTTGATTGAATCGCGCTAGTGTTTCGTCTTTTCGGTTTGTATGTAAGGTTTGTCGATAGCTATAGAATGTATCTTTTTCAAAAAGTAGTAAAGATATGTTTTTACTGTATATGATATATTATTATTTGGTTTATGCTTTACTTTGTTTATGGTTTGATTTGGTTTGAGTGTCTTAAAAATATAATATTGTGGTTTTGCTGATTATCATTTGTTTTATTGGCATCATTACCAGCATTCACAGTCTAGTTTTTTTTTCAGTATCTTACAGTCGATAGTATCGATAGTTCTGCAACTCTGATTAGCGAACGAACTAATGATCCCCACATCCGAACGTCATTATTGATTTTAACGCGTCATCAGCGAGCGATTGTCTATTCAATTCGATAACGTGGTGTGCTCTCATTTAGTACGGATTAGGCGAATGGTTGCGTCTCATTGTGGGGGATAAAAAGGCCATGTAATGTTGGCAGTATGGATTTTTTTGAATCATGAATTATCATGTATGCTTAAATTTTATTATGTGTTGAATGAACGAGTATGATGATTTTTTATGTGATAGGTAGCAGACGAGTTGACGGATCACCTGATGGCATGTGTCTTGATTGGCTAATAAATGTTATTTATCGTTTTCTTTAATATTTATGAACTTACTAGTTCAGAACTAAAGCTGGCACTAAAGTAGTTTTTATGCAATAAGAGGGAATTAGCCCTAGTAAATACAAAGTGCTGCCACCTATTGTTACCGCACGTGCCCTATATTGCGTCTACTAGACGTGATTTAGCAATCTCCCGTAGTTAACATCACGTCAATAGCTTCATACAACAGTATCTATAAGATAGGGTATTTAGCGAGCCTGTCAACCCAGCACAATGAGTGGGTTATATTTCACCCACCCGGAGCATTAGTGATAGTGATGTCTTTCTAACTTGTCGATGTATTGTTATGTGATCATTATTTTAAGACAGGGTGAAATTCACACACAACATCTCATACATTAACCTGATTCCGTATTAAGTAGCATATTAAGCACATATTTTACAGACTAAAGAGGAAACACAAATATAATACCTACTTACTTAAATACAAATAAATAACACCCAGGCATTGAACAAACACAATTGTTTGTCTAGTGTGGGGGTCGAACCCACGACCTTTGGCGTATGAGGCAGGTTGTATCGCGCAAGTGTCTCTTTCTTGTGGGACATTCTTGCCTGAGACGAGAGTACGGGCCTTAGTTTATCCGGGCTTCTTCTCTTAGCCCTCCCAGCTCCAGGGTATGGTGGGCGTGGGCCGCGAGGAGTGGTACCTCCTCGAGCGACCGTGCCTAAGCTGGCTGGTCATTATAGTCTTGTCAAGGTCTCGGTGGTCTCTGGGTTTTTTTTTTGCGTTTTGTGTCATGGCGGGGAATGTGAGATTAACCTCTTTATAAATAGTTTAGATAGTGGCGCAACTTTGTTTTGGGACAGTAGCTACATTATTTATATTTAAGTTATTTGTATTTAAGTGTCTTCCAACAGATAACGCTGGGCGTTGATTGAATCGCGCTAGTGTTTCGTCTTTTCGGTTTGTATGTAAGGTTTGTCGATAGCTATAGAATGTATCTTTTTCAAAAAGTAGTAAAGATATGTTTTTACTGTATATGATATATTATTATTTGGTTTATGCTTTACTTTGTTTATGGTTTGATTTGGTTTGAGTGTCCTAAAAATATAATATTGTGGTTTTGCTGATTATCATTTGTTTTATTGGCATCATTACCAGCATTTACAGTCTAGTTTTTTTTTCAGTATCTTACAGTCGATAGTATCGATAGTTCTGCAACTCTGATTAGCGAACGAACTAATGATCCCCACATCCGAACGTCATTATTGATTTTAACGCGTCATCAGCGAGCGATTGTCTATTCAATTCGATAACGTGGTGTGCTCTCATTTAGTACGGATTATGCGGATGGTTGCGTCTCATTGTGGGGGATAAAAAGGCCATGTAATGTTGGCAGTTTTTTTTTTATCACACTACAATAAAGGCGCATGTTTGAATATTATGTATGAGTGTGTCATGAATATTATGTGTATCTTAGTCACGACTAAACGGTAGGAGAGATTTTAATAAAATTTAGTATGGAAGTTAGCGACACCCTGGATAAACATACAAGTTAACGTTTTTGTGAGGGTAAAATAGCGGACCACAGTTAGTGAGGGACACATAGAAAAAAAAAACAGGGTGTATGTAATCTATTAGCCTGTAGGCATATCTTTACTTGTTACTGTCCCACTTCAAGGCAAAGGTCTCCGTTATAGAAATGAAGTCATCGCTACTATGATGGCGCTAAGTTTAATCACCACACTTGCCTAATGAGAATTGGTGATCACAAACTAAGCTGTTCAACAAATTTGAAACATAGTTACTTTTTGCTCGATCCGGGAATCTAACCCAGGACCCCGAGATCAAGGTCCGGTATTACTGTAAACGGTTTAGTGTATTAGTAAGCACATATTATTATAATATAACCTTCTAAATAATTATTCTACCCTCCATTTAGATTACTAAGACACTTATATACAAAAAATACTCTTATAGAAAATGTATTAGACATGGTTTTTCCTCAACAAAATGGTAGAATGAGCATCTGCAAGATCAAAGAAATCACTGTGTTTTCAGATTTTTTGAAGAGATGCGCTCATCTCGCGAAAATCTCTAAGTCATAATCATCAGGAAATGCTGCAGCCAATTCGTTCCAAAGATATACAAGAATATCATAACTAAAATAAATTCTAAATTTAATTTTCATTCATTTCAAAAACCAGACACCAATTGCAATAAATCCCATACAGTCCACACAACGTAAGCTCCCGATAAGCGATTTAGTGTGACAACTCCCGCGCTCGGTCTGTAGCGCCAGTCGCCTAGTCCATGCGCTTGCGCACGCAAGTGTGATGCGCACGAAATTTCGCAAGTGTGAAAATTTCGCCGGCCGCGATGCGCGTGAGATTTTTTAAGTGATTTCAGTGCTGTGTTTTGTGATTTAGTGGGATTTTGTTTTTATGCTGGGGAGCTGTAAAGATGAAGGGATTTTTGTAAGTGTGATTTTTTAAACCTCTTTTTTTTTCCAGTACGAAACTGTTTTTAACTAAACTAAAGTAAACTGTTTTTCGGCATTAAGCCCTAAATTACTTATTATACTTTTAATTTGATTTCATTAAAAGCTTACTGACTAAATAATATAAACGAGTGAATAAAGTAAAACGTTTTATATTTTTTATTACCAACAACAAGGAAGTTTTAAAAAAATAATTAGTGACATTAGTGTTACCGGAATATGTTACCTTGCCATCACCATGACACTTTTCCCATAAACCACTCGCTTTTATCTTCCCATGTAAATACCTACCTATCCATGTAAGTACCTAATATATGCGATGAACACTTGGGGTTTTTATTCTCCGAATGTTAAGTAATAATGTTTATTCATCGATCTTGATTTATGTTTCGATTAATTTACTCATAGCACTAGTGCTTAAACGACTTAATTTGGGGTCAGATCGATATGTGCTTTTGTCCAATGTTGTACTAACCGTAAATGAAAATAAGAAAGAATTTTAATCACGAGTAAAAGAATTCTCGCAGTAAACTGATAGACACTTTACGACTACTCGCTAATAAAGATTTAATAGTTCAATTTCTGTCGCACGATTCATAAAACTAAACATAAACTATTCAAATACTAAACAAATGGGGTTAGCAAGCCGTACAAAAATATCGCAACATCTCGCTCCCGAAATCTGAACATCTTCCAATAACCGTTACTGTCAATATGGAGGCTAAAGCTGTTTGCATTACACTAAAAATTTATAAGGTTACGTGACACGATGCAATAACAGGCTTAAGGCTTTGAAGGAGACATACGGGCGGTAAAGCTGGCTGTCCACTATCCTAGAGGTATACACCGTGCTTTTTTAACCGTCGTTCACACTTTTCGAGGGGGTTATACTGATGAAAACAAACATTTTTCTCCAGAACATAGGATCAAATTTCTTAAAAAAAAACACCTTCCCATACAAAAGTGAGTCAGCTGATAGTTGCAATTCTTTCTTTCTTCCTTGGAGAAAAATGGTTGTGTCCATCAGTATAATGTCCTCGAGAAGTATGACGGTTAAAAAAGCACGGTGCATATCTAAAGCTCTAGAATGAATATATGTTTAAAATTGTACTGCTGCAACTCACACCTACTCAAACGGCCAATAAACACTGGTATTAGGAAAGCGAAACGACCAGTACAGGACACTAATTGGGTCTTAAAGTCGTGATTGCACCGTGAAAATTGTTTTGTAACTGAGTATTAGTGTTTTGAAATCAAAAACAGATTTGTATAAATAGAAGAGTTAGTTCACATGACAAACGCCAACGTGTTTCGAAGTTCCTAAGATATCTTTCCTCATTCATTGTTCAAGATGTAGAGCAGAGTCAGATTCAATAATATATTTTTTAGATACTCGGAATGAGGCAGGAGGCAGTGGAATCACTCCGGTCGAGCCGACCCATTCATGCCAAAGCGTGGCTCTCCCACAGTTAAAGAAGAAGAAGTCTTAGGATCTATTATTCAGTTTCGGTCTTTGGATTAAAAATGAAGAACCTGTTAAACATAGTAACGGATGCATAAAGTAATTAAAAAAATTAAAAGCAAAAGTCGACGACTTGGAGTCTTCTGGAAAGACAATGCATGCAAAAATTGCTTGCTTAATCCAAGCAAATGCATACTGGATAAACAGCTTTGTTAAACCAACTACTCTATTAATACTCGTAGGTAGTTGTTTCGTTGTCACATAAGCTAATTTATAGCAATGCGGTTTCCTGTTGTAGAACAAGGACTTAGTACACCTACCCGTAAATAAACATGTCCTACGACTAAACATTTTACTTGTTTATAATTAACGAATGTTTTAATGAATCCGCCTACTCGCTTGAACATCCAAAAACATGTAAGTAGGAGTGAATGAATGTCTTTCACGTTTTACTGATTCCTCAGAAATTATAGAATATTAATTAATTAATTAAATACAAACATTATAAGTTTCTATCATCTTAGTATGTAATTCCCGGTAACGTCCAAAGCAGTAAACAGGGTAACCAGACCACCTGATAGTTACACGTTTTAGAAATGATCCGTCATGATCATCATTGCTTCAGCCAACAGACGTCCACAGCTGGATATGTCTAGCTGGATAGGTCTCCCCCAACATTCTCCTTACAGATCGGTCCTGTACCATGCCACCCGCATCCAAGGCATTCCCGCGGTCCTCACTACATCGTCGGTCCACATTAAAGGGAACCTGTCACGGTTGCGACTTCCTTTCTTTCATCATCATCAGCCTGTTGCTTGCTCGCCACTTTGATCGATCTTCGGTAACTCGCATCCAGGTCAAGCAAGCCTTCTTACGCAGATCGTCAAACCCCTCTGGCCTGAGGTCGTCCGACACTACGTTTACCAAGACGCGGTCTCTACTCCAGTACTCGTTTACCCCAACGGTTGACAGTTCTGCGGCATGATATGGCCAGCCCACTGCCACTTCACACAAATACTTTCTTTCATCATATACTCGTATTTCATGCGACTTTTTACATCACCACCGTCGAGTAAAAGGGACATTTCCCTGAACGTATGCGCCGTATGTCTCCAGTCTGGGCTAAGAGAACTTTACCGACATTACTAAGAATTTTCAATATTGGACATGTATTGGGGCGGGGCCATCGATGAATATTATTGTCATAATACGTGACTTTACAGGCTTTTGGCGCCCGTGAGCTCGAAATATGACCTAGAAAGTAACTTTGGGGTTTTAAGCATTTTAACGGGTTTGCTTCGGAAAATGCTAAGCAGCTAACTGTGATTTGTTTTATTGCAGGGCTTTTGTATAGGTAGAGTCTGTTAATAGTGGTACTGGTGAAAGTGATACTTTGGATCTACATTTAGTTCTATACTTATGTGACGTGTCCCGTGTGAATTGACCAAAGCATGAAACGGGTCTGTCTCTTCATAAATAATTTGACATTCGATAAAAAATTTTGTGTCCAGAACATGATAACAACAGCATTAGATTGGGTGGGTTGAAGGTGATTCCCAGGGCAATCAGACCATTTGAAAAATAATTAGGTTTCTAAACTTAAAAGAAAAACATGGACACTCCTTAGTAAATGTACTGATAATGATCAGCGCTGATCTCAAGCTCGAGCTTGTGTTAAGTCAGCCACAGGTTACCACAAGCTGTCAAATTTCCTCAATTGATATTCAATCTAATGTGTATGACAGTAACGGCCAGGTTTCTGATTCGAGAATTTGAGCTTAAGCACTACTTAAGTAAAAACTTTGACAGATGAGCCATACTTCAAATAGGTAATTTTATAGCACTGAGTTAACTCATTCTACCAGAACACCCACATCTCATATTTTTTTTTACAAAAATTAAGAACACATTCTATAACTAATGAATTTATTTATAACAAGAATCGATTACGCCTATCGTGAATTAAAATATATCTGCAGTAAATATTTCCATAACACACTTTTTCGTACAATAAAACGAATTGCCTTTTTATTTTGAACATTTCAAATGTTCCGAATCATGTTAGATAAGAATTTAATTTACATTTTAGTCATCGTAAATTTTAATAACAATTATATTACGTCAATTCGATAATTTTGGAACACGGTTTTATTTATGCATAGAACTGGTTAGATTCTTTACTTTTTTATTTTTATTAAAAAGTAAAATAGATTATGACCGCGGGTTCATCCATATTAGTTAGGTATTAAGTATATTATTTTATTACGGAATGATTTGTCTATTCCTTGGTTGCTGGAGTTAGTTCGATCAAACAGAAAAATTATGATTAAAAATAAATTAATTAGGTATTGTAAAATGGATTTTGTATCTACTATTACTAAGGTATAATTATGTTAGATTAGGTCAGGACTTTATCAGTGTCACATAAGTTATTTTAGGAATATTTATTTTTAGTACAAGTTTGACCATTTTCCTTCACAGATTAATTGAAATTATATTTTGAGTATACAGACACAAATTCTTGGCTTTTTGTCTGTATATAAATTGAATTTGTAAGCATTTAATTTACATGAACAAAATTATCAATTTGTAATTTTATTAGATACCTACTTCGATATAGTTTAGAACTATTATTTTTAAACTGGATTTGACAAAACTCAAAATAATAATATAACAATAAAAAAAGCAACAAGCCAAAGTAGTAATAGTTAAAAACGTTTAGAAAAATAATAATCAAAATTAAAAAAAATACAAAAGTCGCTTAGAGCTTTTATTTTCGGAGCTGTCATCAAACAAAACATGTGAGCATGAATGACATAAAACAATGTTATAAGAGTCATTATTGTGTAATAAAAATGAAGAGAAATTATATTACACAATTAGGAATCTTGTTACGTTATTTTAAAGTTCAAAATCTAGTAAAGTAAGACTAGTTTCTTGTTATGTTAGTACAACCGTTGAACTCTCAGTCGTGAATTGCAGTCTGGCTATTCACTTCCTTGAAGCAACATAGTACCGACGTTAGGTCTAGTTTACCTATTACATACTAATGGTCGGCCCTCATTTCGCTTCGGGAGTTAATTTTGCATCCAAGTTTTTTCAATAGATGGCGCTGGGCGTCGATTACATTGCGCAAGTATTTTATCTTTTCAGGTTACGTAATAAGCCTTGCGGTGCGGTTTAACATCCGTAATTCACATCTTGAGTGCTACATATTATTTGTATTAGAAGTATTTTTTTGTAAATAGTAGGTAAAGATATTCATACATGCCTACTATTACACTAGAAGTACAGTCAACAGCAAGTAACAAGTAGATGATTAAAATCTCTATACTCACTATTGAACTGAGTTCTCGTTAGAACTGTATAAATACCCGTCAATAGTGAGTATAGAGTTTTTGATTTTGATCGTCTACTTTTGCTGTTGACTATACGTTATATGTGAATGATCTTGTTAGGCGTCAGTACCAAAAAATCAAGTAAAATATAAATATCAAATTTGAGATTTGTAATTACTATCTGTTGTCTGATATCTATAACACAAGTGCTTAAGCTACTTAGTACAAGAAGTCAGGTCAATATATAGAAAAAAATTAAGTATCATAGACTACCTCACAAGTCGTTAAGACAACAATTTTATTTATTTATGTTCCTAATTAGATAAGACATATCTCAGAAACACGAAGCGGCTGTATTGAATTTCACGGTACAAGTAATAATGAATAATTATGAAGTGTAAATTAATAAGTAAACAGCTGGATCATCCTTTGAATGGGACCCATTATTTTAATGTTTCTTATAATATTGATGAGGTATTCTTAAGGGGCTATATCGACGATACTAGCGCCGCCAACCTATTTATACTCTGATTCATAATCATGTAAAGTAAACTGACAGATGTCAATGTGTCATCCCCATATATTATCACTCAATTTGACACATGCAAAATGTCAAAATGCATAGAAACTTGTCATTTTCATCTGTCAGTTTACTTTACATGATTATGAATCAGAGTATACGCTGATTGTTGTGACAGCATGATATTTTTTAAGAAAGTGAAACATTTACAGACTTAGATAAAACGTAATTGGATTTTTCAAAGTGGCCGTTTTTAGCAATAATTAACTTTATTGTTACTTGTCGCGGCATGACAGTAAGATGAGAATCAATCAAATAAATTTGACAGTTTTGTATACTTTGATGTGTGGCTGTCTTTACAAAGTCAAGGAAAAACCCTACTCTAGAAACTCCTCTAGTCATTTGGCATCTTCAATAATTATAACATTATAAATGATAATGCTGATGGCACTACTGACCCGCTCTTGGAAATCCCTACCTACCTAAATATTTATCTTATCGTACTTGTTAGGAATAATTAATGGCTATTAGCAACCAATTTACTGTTGTCATAATAAATTATTGCGTAAAAATTATCACCATTCAAAATAAATCAACATTGTATTGTACAGGCGACTAAGAAATGCCGAAGGTTGGAAAAAAATGTTAAATACAATCAGCCCTCCCTCATTTTTTGACAACCCGCAAGGGTCGCGGGTTCGATTCCTACACCAACACATAATATGTTTGTTGATGAAACATATTTTTGTTGGGTCTGGGTCTTTGTGGTTCCTTCGTTGTTTCTGGTTGCCATAGCACAAGGGAGAACCTTGAGTTGGGTCCAGGACAATGTATGTGATGTTGTCCTAATTGATTTATTTCCTTTCGGGACTTAGTTTCAAATTGAATCAATAGATGACGCTGGTTATCGATCACATGACACAAATGTTTTGTATTTTCAGGTGGTATATAAAAGTAATTAATTTATAAATAGTATAAATAGATATAGATGTGACGTAATTTAACACCTACCTACTTTTATCCCAAACAGTATGAGTATGTTTCTTTTTAACTCTCATACAAACTATTCTCGTAAGTTAGAAGTGTCCAACCAATGATCTTGTCGTTGAGATCCAAGGTGATAAAGGCAGGAAATATGCCGGCAGTAAGTTCCTTTCCTTACTGGTTGTAGTATGCAATAATGAAGATAATAGCCGTGTGAATCTCTAATCACATTTTCATCTTGACTTCTTCCTTCTAGTGATTAATATTGTTTGTATACCTGATAATTTTGTATGAAGAGTCCAAATAACGAACAGAGACGTGGTCAAAGGGATATAAACATTCACAGATACAGCCTGTTCTTTTATGGTTATATCCATTACAGAAAAGCAAGTAAAACTACATTTATTTGAACTTATATAACAGTCCTATTATACAACCTAACTGGGCCTAACTGGGGGAAAAGAGGGTTAAAGGTTGGCAGCGCACCTGTGACTCTACTGGTGTTGCAAATTTTTGTGGGCGGCGGCAATCGCTTACCATTAGGGGATCCGTCTACTCGTCTGCCAACTATCACATGAAAAAACAGGTACCCATACATACACTACCACCATCTATTAATATATATTTTTTTTTTATCATAAAAAACAGTTTTTCCTCTCTTAACATTCACATTTTGTTCATTAGCCAATCAATCCTCAAAAGCAATAATAAATAAAGAGTAGACATTACAATATTATTTGATTGACAGATCTGTTAAATTAATCAGAAACGTTCAATAAATAGACTGTGATAAGCTGATTGATCTCCCCGCAGTATCACACCGATGACGTATCCATTCATAACTTTCCTACCGAACGTAGGTCGCAATATCTGAGCTGACCGATAAGACTGCAAGCAAACACGGGTTGCCATCCATCTTGTACCCCGTAGAAACTATTTATAGAACCAAACATAAATCTTATTTCATCCACATAAGGCACATTTTGTCCGCCCATCATGACTGTACCAATTTCGTATTTACACATGGCTTAATCTATTTTTTGCGCTAAATATTTGCACGAAAAGTTATTTGGGCTATTCAAACATTGCACCTGTTACATGCCAAACGGATAATAATTTTGATTGAGCTACAAAACGTGGTCATTGATCTCGAATTTTGTTAGTACAGTCCCACACATCAGGTTACTACAACCTATCAAATTTCCTCAATTAATATCGAACCTTATGTGTATGACAGTAAGATGAGAGTAGATTGAATAAATTTGACAGTTTTGTATACTTTGATGTGTGGCTGTACTAAGTTAAAAAAAGTAGTTGAAATAAATAAATCCTCCAAACGACTCGGCTAAGGTGTACGAAGGATATGAAGCGCTCAAGTATATGCGCCGTTTAGCGCAGTGGTTTGATCGGCGCCGGTTGAGACGCAAGGATCGCGGATTCAATTCCCACACAAATACACAATGTTTGTTGATTATGGAATAGGTTTGTTTTGGGTTTGGGTGTCTGTGGTTCCTTCGTTGTTTCTGGTTTCCATAGCACAAGGGAAAACCTTAGTTTAGGATTAGGAATGTATGAGATTGTCTCAATGGATATATTTATTATCAAGTGATCTATCTGCTTCTTAACATTAACTTTAACCAACCTTAACTTACAAACCTCAACGTTAACAAAATCTACGTCACACAAAATTATGTGCAAAATCGGCATTATTATTTGCCAAGTTTATTCGGGGACAGTCTATCAATCTTGCAGTGTCGTTGTCGCCAAAAGAAATTCATTCCCATTCGACAATACGTTCTAGTACTACAGCAGTGAGGTTTATTTTGCAATGGAAGTTATTTTCGTTGACGGCCACTGTTTATGTTGACACTCGCCACTTAGGAGATTTCCTCAGATACTTGCTAACCGCTTGACCTGGTTGTTATTGCTGAAAATTGTATTTGGAAGTTAGAAATATTTGGTTCCAATGTATTTTTTTAATGAAATAAAATGGACAAGAAATATCAATTATGTAACGTTTACGACGTTACCTTATTCCTATCTTACCTTATATCCTTGTCTTATTTAACGTTTCATCATCATCATCATCAGCAACCCACACTCGTCCACTACTGTACATAGGTCTCCCCTAATGCACGCCACTGCTCCCGATTTTCGGCCACTCTCACCTAGCCCAAACCAGCCAGCCTTCGAACGTCATCATCCCCATCTTGTCGCAGGGCTTCCAACACTGCGCTTAAAGAGTTGCGGTCTCCACTCAAGGAGACCGCAACTTACACACAACACTTTACGGCTCCAAATTTAACGTTTAAACATACATTTTTATTGCAAAAAATGTTTTATTCAATAAGAAAACTTATGGAAACATTCTGTTAAGAACGTCACTTTTCAAGATCATTCATAAGTACATAGAAGTAATCTTCGAGCGTAGAAATCCCCTACATATTTGGCATTTTCAGAATTCAAAACCATTAGTACTATGTAATTGGGTCAAATATAAAATACTACATTTCCACTTACACTGGGCATCAATTCCTACATAACGCAAGTGTTTCGTTTTTTGGATTCACTACTATGCCTCGTCGTTATCGATAAAAAATTACCTGGTCAATGAAATAAAAGTATAGATTAGCTCATTAGAAATATACACGTATATAAGCAAACAGTAAGTACGATTTCAATTTATCGAAGCAAATCACTGAACACCATCAATAAGGCAACACAGACAAGCCCATAGTTCACGGGAACAATTTGTATTTACGCTCCAACCGCACCATTACATAAATATTACCCATTACCCATTCAATAATCAGGGAAGCCCTCACTCATTTGGAGAGTTGCCAATATCTTTTTGAACAAAAATCAGCGTGGAAACGGCTTTGTGACTGAAAATATTTAACTTTTGTTATTAGTGTTGCTTCTAATCGACTGACTATCGATAACCAACATTGATTTTTTACTATCTGTTGTGTATGTCATAACATAATATGTTCATAATATGATCATAAAAATATTTCATAAAAAAGGCATAAGATAGATAGATACTCTTTATTGCACAACACATAACAGAACTTACTGTTAATGGTAATTTACAAATCCGTACTATATTATATTATTATATTATATATTATATTATTATATTATATTTTATATTAATATTATAAATGCGAAAGTAACTCTGTCTGTTCTGTCTGTCTGTCTGTCTGTCTGTCTGTCTGTCTGTTACTCTTTCACGCCAAAACTACTGAACGGATTAAATGAAATTTGGTATACAGATGATTTAGACCCTGAGAAAGAACATAGGCTACTTTTTTGTTGCGAAAAGGGGGTTGTAAGGGGTTAAAAGGGGGGTAAAAAGTTACTTTTCCACGCGACGAGTCGCGGGCGGCCGCTAGTACAGTATAAGATTCGTCGTTTTCTTTAAATTTCCAACAGGATCATGTGCTATGAACTTCGATATGACAACAGATAGTAAAAAACCAATGTTGGTTATCGATAGTCAGTCGATTAGAAGCAACACTAATATTAGTCGTCAATGAGTTTGCGTTTGAGTGACAGATGAAGTTCTCCCTTCATCTACACTTTTATGGACTAGTAGTTCTTCCAGGCATTATCGATGCGTCGCTTCATTTTTCTTTCTTGCCTGTTCTTATTTTTAAAGAAGTAAAATTTTGTTTTTTCGCCATATCATAATCTTTTTTGAATTGAATCAATATTTTACTTTAGATTTTATCGATATAACAATAAAAGTTCAAACATCGATAATAGTCTCACATCCTTATTAGAATTTGCTTCTGTGACAAAAATACTTTCATTTTCTTTTCTCTTTCTTTTTTCCCGCTAATTGATGTAACGGTTTAATGTGATTAGATTAGCGACATTGTGTCACACCACATTGGCGCCAAAAGTGTTAACAGTTTTGAAAAGAAAAATACTTTGTTTTGATGTCACACATTTTTTATGTGATATAAATTATAAAAAAGGAGTGTTTAAAAAACATTGTTTACCCGTGTATTCGTCCCGTCCTGCAACGTACACAAAATACAACATTTAACGTATAATTAGGTATATTTAGACACTGGTGCTGAATGTGCTACACTCAGCATCATGAAGCAAAGTGATAATTATTATTAAGATCCTAACATGAGAGAGTGATCTGCGAGAACTTCAGGACCAAGGACTGGCAACAAGTAGTACAGGATCGACCGAAGTGGCGTTCTCTTGTTTCGGAGGCAAAGACTCGTTTCGGGTCGCTGAGCCAGTGGAGTAAGTAAGTAACATGGAGACTTCTTGAGATCCTTACAGGGGGTCGATGTTACCGACATATCTATAGATTCAGGTCGGTGCTAAATGCAAATACTGCATTAGTTTTAAGACTGCTGCATGGTGCAATTTCATAAATTAATAAATCATCATCATCTATTGCCCATTTGAATCCTTAGAAACCCATTTTGTTAGGGAAAGTTTACAAACATTTAGTTTTTAACTGCTTACATAAATTCATAAAAAATCTCATGCAATTTGTTTACAAGAACCTGTGCAAGAGTTCACTGATCGAGTCTGCATGTATTCGAACGTTCAACAACTTTTTTCTTTACAAGAACTTTGACAGCGGGCCGATATTGGTACGTAATAATTTGAGGAAGAGTTTAAAAGTTGAAGAGAACCGCCGCATTTTTGACAAACAGGTCTTCACGAAGTAATAAGATCGAAAATTGCTTTTTAAAAGGTATTCACAATAAAACCGGTCGCGTGTTCATCAGGATCACAATGTTAATCGTAGACAAGTGGAATAACATTATTGATAACATACGACATTATATTATTATTATAAACAATAATAGTAATCAATGCATAATGTTGCTAGGCGCCAGCTCTTATTTGTGTTGAAAAGGTCCCATATTATAACAAAGCTAAAAACCGAGAGACACGCTTCGGCATGAATGGGCCGGCTTGACCGGAGTGATTGGCCTCACAGAAGACCAGCATAAAGCAGCGCCTGCGCTGTGTTTCACTGAGTAAGTGAGGGTACCGGAGGCCCAATTGGGGGAAAAGGGGGTTAAAGTTTGGCAGCACACTTGTGACTCTACTGGTGATGCAGGTGTCTATGGGCGGCGGTAATTGCTTACCATCAGGTGAGCTGCTCGTCTGCCACCTATATTACATAAAAAAGACACGTAGCCTGCTATGTCAGTATGTATCTGGTATCTGACAAAATTTGCCGACCTCTCTCGAATCAATATTCATACTTAAATAATAGTGATGTCATCGTGTCAAAGTTTGGCAAGCCAATCTAGACAGCCGAACTACGCTACACCATAATTTTCATCTAAAACATGTCAATTAATGTTTACCATTTAAAGTGAGCTTGGCTCGCTAGTTTTGCTACCCACCTTCTTGTATAGGTAAAGAAGTCTAGTAAAGTAAGAAAATACATTATTTTCCCCACCTTCTCGTAAGTACCAGTAACCATTAAGTGCAATTTAATTAGAAACCTCTAATATATTACTGCAGCTTAAAATTAACGCTGCATTAACGCCGTAAGAAAGGATTTTCATTAGTGCCAAGTAGTTTTAAGACATTTCACTTTCATGAGTTACAACCCCAAGTTTATTCTCATAGATATCATTACCGTGCGAAACCAAACTTCCTTCAAAATTGACCTCAGACTTTTAAAATTTACTGATTATTATGAACTATGTTACCTATGTAAAAAATATTTTCTTGACAGTTTTGGAGGAATCTGGATTTAAAAGGAATCTGGATTTAAAAGGAATCTGGTCCTCCCCCCTCAAAATCCCCCTCGTTATCTTGTCGGTAAAAAAACTACATTCTGAACCACGTCAAATATTTATCATGAATGCTTTAAATGGACTTTCCGTGCAATACATACACGTTATATTGTTACCTTAATCGTTTACTAGTACCTCACAGGACAGACCTAGCCTAGTGTGAGGTCTAGCGAAAATGTTTCCGTGTAATACTTTTGATAATAAATAAATTTGTGATTTGTAAATTGAATTACCCACAAAAGTTTGTTTAACTTTTCTGTATCATGTTTTAAGGTTCCAAATCTTTTAACATTACCGTCCGTGAATTTTGGGCCAATAATCATAAATTTGACTGCAAAACCCTTTATAGCGAAGAGGGGTTTACTCGAAATTGGATCCTTTTACATCTATGCGTTATACTGCAATTTCTCCTTTTAAGATACGATTAAGAATGTTATAAGGTTATATTTAAACATTTGCATAATCTCCTTAAAGAATATACATGCATGTTTTAAGCTTATCATTGTCAGACAATCGCACGACAGAGTACAATAGAGAAAGTTGAAAGGTGACTGCCTCTGGGGACCCAAACAATGTAAAGGATAAAATGTGCGATTAATATTTTTATGATTCACTATTGCCCCGCCCTCACTTTGTTTTGGAACATTAGTTTTAAACAGAACCAATAGATGGCGCTTCGTTTTTGCTGCGCTTTCGTTTTTCCGGTTTACAAGCATTGTCGTTAAACTATAGAATATTATCTAAGTCCCTTTTTCACAAAAATGTGATATGTGACTTCAGGCGGTTGAACGTTACCTGACAAGCTAACGTTGCACTTCCGTGGCAGTTTCTGGGCTCTGCTATCGGACGCGTCCCCCGGTGGCGGATAGGGGAACGCCCTCCAGATATGGGGGGTACCGGCTGCGGCCGGCGCGGACCAAAACCAGTCATACCGTAACCCCTCACTGAGAGGGGCCGGGGGTCTTCTCACTGAGAGGAGACCGCGAGGAAGAAAACCTCTCTAAAAATCACCCCGAACCGGCGGGTCGGCGTGCCTGCCGGGGAGGGTTAACCCGCTAGCGCTCTGGGCCCCGAGAGGGGCTCAGCGGTGGGGAGCGGGCTTGCCTTAATTGGCCGGCCCGAGAGGAGACAACCTCGATAAAAAACCTCAAAGGACCGGCGTTGGGGCGCCCCATTCGGGGCCTCGCGCGGCGTCGGTCGCCTTCGGGTGGCTGGGGAGGTACCCAGCCCGTTAGCGGCCCTCCCAGGGGGAAATGCCAACCCTCTGGTGTATCTGGCTTACCGCAGTAATCCTGCTCTGCTGCGGTGGACTTTCCTTCAGAGAATTCTCGTGGGAATCATATGGATTTGACAAACGAAAAACTTAAAACAACTAACTCGGACTGCTTACCTGACAACGACTTACGCAAGAACCTGGATACTGATCGCTCTACTGAATTGGTTTCCGACGAACTGGCGGGGGGGGTATGTACCCAAAGGGTGCGCACCCCTCTCAACGACCTTGGTGCGTCATCAGACGCATCTGTTCTGGCTCCGGAGCTCGCCGCAGACTCCGACGTTGCGGAGATAGTTATGTCGGCCGACTCCGACGTATCTGCCTCCGACTATGAATCGGCCACCGGATCAAGAGGATCTCAGATCCTACAAAAAGCGGGCCCCAAAAGGGGTAAGAAACCCCACCCGGACGTGAAGAGAGTACCGGTTGAGATGGTCACCCGGCTTAGGTCAGCAAAGGCGGCTGCTGACCAGGCCAGGCCAACACCACCGCCAACACCAACACCACCACCATCAGCGCCAATCGGCGGGAGGTTCCACGCGCTGGCACAAGATGCGGAATCGGTGAGCGAGTCCGACACCGATTCCGCTGCCAGCACCGTGGACATCTCCAAATATCTCCGGGCTGGGTCCAAGCGGGCGGTCACTAAGCGATCGTCCGACTCCAGCCCGGAGGCGAAGAAAAGGGGCGCTGCCAAGAAGGCGGCGGCGGGACATGGGAGGCCCATCACTACTGGTGCGTACGTGGGCCTCCAAGCGTCTAGAAAGGCCGAAAAGGCTGCCCAGCGCCAGGAGGAGCGTGATCGGGCGGCGGCCGAACTGGACGCCGAAATTTCGGAGGCCGAGGACAGGAGGAGGCAGGCTACCATCAAGTTTGGATATGGTACCTCTCACGTCCAATATGAGAAGATGACGGTGGAGGAGCTCCAGGAGTTCCTCCAACTGGATGTGGCGGGTATCATATCCGTCACCAACAAATCCGGCAACTTAAAGGGAACCTACCAGAAGGCCTTGAAGGGACACGCCCAGGCCATGCTGGAGGCGGCGAGCGAGCTGGCCAAGCGGAGTATCTCGGACGAGACCACCGCCCTGCAGGCCACTGTTCGCCGCCTTGAGGAGGAGCTATGCGAAACTCGCAAAGAGCTGGCCAGGTTGAGGGCTGGCCTGCTTCCTCCTCAAGCCACTCCTACAGCCTCCACTGCCTCCCCTCTTGCCACTGCTCCCTCCACCAGCAGAGGGAAGCTTAGCCGGCCTGCCCCCAGATCCTCCTCTCAGGAGCAGCCCCCTCTTGAGGAGATACTTAGGCCGCTTTTGGCGGAACTCCTAAGGGAGCACACGATGGAGCAGCACAATTTCACCCGCGCTGCCATAGCTGGCCTGGAGGACCGCCTCCTCCCGGCCCCAATTTTAAGGCCACCCTTACAGGCGGACAGGCGCAGAGCAGCCGCTGCCGAGATCCCCCCGGAGGTCCTAATGCCCCCTCCTCCACCTCCTTCTACGAAGGGCAAGGGAGTAGGCAAGTCGTCAACTAGGACGTTGACGGCCACCACCTCGTCAGGCCCGGTGACACGGGCCAAAACTTTTGCTGCGGCCACTGCAGCCGGGGCGACGCCCCCACGACAAAATGCGAGGCCCCAAACGTCAGTGCCTCCTGCTATGGCTGATGAGGAGCCTGTGGCATCCTCCTCGAGGACCCGACAACCACGCGAGGACCTCCTCCTCCCCTCCACAACTGCGGCCAATGATGGATGGCAGACGGTGGGCCGCAGAGCGAGGAGAACAAGGGCCGCGCCAGCCACCTCGGGTGGCACCGCGGCGGCGCCTCCCTCGCTGGAGGTCGTGGGCCTTACTGGGGGCAAAAGGTCCAACAAAAAGGGGAAGAAAAAGAAGTCCTCCCCAGCTTCGACTCCGGCGGCAACGGCGGCAAAGAAGATCGTGGTGCCGAGATCGTCAGCGGTCGTGGTGACGCTGACGGCGGAGGGCGTTGCGAAGGGCGAGACATATGAGTCCGTCCTAGTGAGGGCCAGACAGGCGATAGGGGGCGCCTCGTCTCTTGGCCTTCCCCCAATGCGCTGCCGCCACACGGTGACGGGAGCTCGCAAATTCGAACTCCCTGGCACGCAGAGCGGAGCACTCGCAGGATGCGTTTGCTGAGAAGCTCCGCGAGGCGGTGGCAGGGACGGCCGTCGTGTCCCGCCCGGTGAGGCGTGCCACCCTGCTCGTCACAGACCTTGACGATTCTATTGTCAAGGAAGACGTTATCAGCAGGGTGGCGGAGGTTGGCGGCTGCGAGCCGTCAGCCATCAAGTGCGGCGAGCTTCACCGAGGCCGGTGGGGAATGGGCCGAATTCGGGTCCATTGCCCCACCACCGCTGCCAAGGTAGTGCTGGCTGCCGGCCGACTTTTAGTCGGTTGGACATCGGCGGGGGTACGGGCACTGGAGGACGAGCCCCTCCGGTGTTTCCGGTGCCTCGGCACCGGCCACACACGCTCTCTCTGTCCCTCCATCGACCGTTCGGCGCTATGCGTCCGGTGCGGAAAAGAGGGACACGCCAGGGCGAACTGTAAGGAGAAAGTGCCCTGCTGCGCCGTTTGTGCCGCAAGCGGCCGGCCAGCAGGGCACATAATGAGGGGGAAGAATTGTCGTCCTCCCCCCAAGATGGGTAGACCACCGCCGCCACCTGCACGGCCAGCGGCAGAGGCCACCACAGAGGCTCCCACGGAACCTCCCGTGGTTGAGCGGATGGAGGAGGGTGCGGAACCATAATGGATCTGGGACACCGCACCTTCCTCCAAACAAACCTAAACCACTGCCGCTCGGCCCAGGACCTGTTCTATCAGCGTCTGGCCGAGTGGCAGGTGGACACCGCCGTGATCGCTGAGCCATACCGTATCCCGGACGGTTGGTTTGGTGACAGGGATGGCGTGGCCGCTATTTTCCAGCGGCCGTCATCCACCTTTCCCCCGCTCTCTCTCGTCGAAAGGGGGTCGGGGTACGTCGTGGCCGGGGGAGAGAATATCGCTGTCATCGCAGTATATTTCTCCCCTTCCCGGCCATTCTCCGATTTTGAGGGGTTCCTGGCGATTTTAGGCGCGGTTTTGGGCCGTCTGGCACCGCGCCCTATTATAATTGCTGGGGACCTAAATGCAAAGTCGCCGGCCTGGGGAAATCCGGCCGCGGACGTGCGTGGTCGTGCCCTGAGGGAGTGGGTAACTACGGTTGGTCTCCATATCCTAAATCGGGGCACGACACACACGTGCGTACGACACAATGGAGGGTCGGTGGTAGACGTAACGTTCGCCACCCCTTCGATTGCGGCGCGCACGTCGGTGTGGGAGGTGGACCCAGGGGAAACCCTTTCGGACCACAAACACATCAAGTTTGTGGTCCAAAACCCCTCGGCGTCTGGCCAGGCGGCCAGGAGGCTCTCTCCCTTTCCCAGGTGGGCCGTCACCAAGCTGGACAAGGAGAGGGCCAAGGAGGCCGCCTTCGTCCAGGACTGGTTTTTCCCAGTCCTGGACGGGGATGACGTGGACCTCTTCGCGTCCACCCTCCGCTCCAGCCTGACCGAGGTATGTAACGCAAGTATGCCTCGGTCACGCCGCCCGGGTCCCCGCCGCGCCGTTTATTGGTGGTCGGCGGACCTGGAGGCCCTCAGGGCCGCATGTCGTGCGGCTCATAGGGCCTACCAACGGGCTAAAAGGAGGCGCAGGCGAGACCCTACCCTAGAGGACCGCCTCTATCTGGCATACAGCCAGGCGAGGGGTTCACTCAAATATGAGGTGGGCAGGGCCAAGGACGCGGCGAGGGACGAGATGCTGGAGAGTCTCGACCGTGATCCCTGGGGGAGACCCTATAGGGCGGCGCGGAATAAACTGCGCCCCATAGGCCCCCCGGTCACGGAGACTCTCCAGCCTCAGCTCCTGGAGAGGGTGGTGCGGACGCTTTTTCCTGTCCGCACCAGCTTCGTCCCTCCCAGGATGCGCCCGCCTGCGTGGGCGGTCTCCCCCGTGGATGAAGGGCCACTCCCTATCTCCACGGAGGAATTTGGCGCAGCAGAGATAAAACTCCGCGCCAAGAAGACCGCTCCCGGCCCCGATGGCGTCCCAGCGAGAGTCATCGCCATCGCCATCGGGGAAATGGAGGGAAGATTCCGGGACCTCTTCGATCGCTGTATGGAGGCTGGGAGGTTCCCGAGAATCTGGAAGCAGGGCCAATTGGTCCTGCTTCAAAAAGCGGGTCGGCCGGCGGACTCCCCGTCGGCCTATAGGCCGATCGTCCTGCTCGATGAGGTAGGGAAGCTCTTTGAGAAAATCATCGCTTCCCGCCTCGTTGAGCACATGGCGACTACTGGGCCCGATTTGTCCGGGGCCCAGTACGGGTTTAGGTCGGGGCGGTCCACGGTGGACGCCCTGACCCGCCTTCGGGACGAGACCCGCCAGGCCGCGTCTCGCAACCAGGGTGTCGTAGCCGTTAGCTACGACATCCGGAATGCGTTCAACACGCTCCCCCACCCGGTCATACTGGAGGCACTCGAGCATTTCCGAGTGCCCCAGTACCTCAAACTCCTCATCAAGGACTACCTCGAGGGGAGAGAGGTCATGTATGCGGGCCGGGATGGGGAGATCCAGCGTCGACCGGTCGAGCTAGGCGTTCCACAGGGGTCGGTTCTCGGACCACTTCTGTGGAATATCGGGTACGACTGGGTCCTCCGCGGCGTACTCCTCCCGGGAATGAGTGTCATCTGCTATGCAGATGACACCCTGGTCACTTCCCGGGGGTCGACGTACCGGGACGCCGCTCGCGTGGCGTCCCACGGCGGCGACCTAGTCGTATCCCGAATGCGCCTGCTCGGCCTCGAGGTGGCGCTGGAGAAAACTGAGGCCCTTTACTTCCCCAAAGGGCCTCGGGAACCGTTCCCCCACGGTGCGCATATCACTGTGGGGGGGCACCAGGTTGAGGTGAAGGCCGAGATGCGCTATCTCGGCCTCACCTTAGACTCGCGGTGGCAGTTTGGCCCGCACTTTCGCGGGCTGCTACCGCGACTCCTAAAGGCAGCAGACACGCTGACGTGGATGCTGCCCAACCTGAGGGGCCCAGGCTCGAGGTGTCGGCGTCTTTACGCCGGCATCTTGCGTTCCATGGCGCTCTACGGTGCGCCAGTCTGGGCCGACTCCCTGGCGCGACGGGACAACATTCCCCTCCTGCGGGGGCCTCAGCGGGTGATGGCGCAGCGGGTCGCTCGAGCCTACCGAACGGTAGGTTTTGATGCGTCCTGCTTACTCGCTGAGACCCCTCCTTGGGAGTTGGAAGCCGTGGTGTTGGCCGCCGTCTACCAATGGACGGCGGCCAAGAGGGCAGAAGAGGAACGCTTCTGCCCCGTCGAGAGGGAGGCCGTTCGTAGGGAGGCTCGGAAGAGCCTCCTGAGGCGATGGTCCGAGGACCTCGCCTCCGCCCGATACGGCCGAAGGACCCTCGATGCGCTCGCCCCGGTCCTGGACCGGTGGCTTGAGCGTCACCACGGCTCCGTCTCCTTCCGTATGGTGCAGGTACTGACCGGACACGGATGCTTCGGTCACTACCTGCACCGGATAAAACGGGAGGAGACGCCTTCCTGCCATGCGTGCGGCGCTGCGGAGGACACGGCACAACACACCCTAGCGGAGTGTGTGTCGTGGTCTCCGCAGCGTCTGGCGCTGGTCGCGAGGGTCGGCCAGGACCTCTCTCTCTCTAGCATAGTGAGAGCTGTGCTGGCGAGGGAAGAGGCTTGGAAGGCCTTCGCTGACTATTGCGAGCACGTAATGGCAGAGAAGGAGGCGGCGGAGCGCGTGCGAGAGGCGGACCCACTCGCCAGCGCGCTCCGAAGGGCAAGGAGGGGGAGGAGACGCCGAACAGATGCGCGTCTCCCTCCTCTCCGCAGAGGGAGCCCGCCGGTGCGTGGTGTGGGGACACCAGCACTGGCATTGCACGGGCTCCCTCCGCAGCCTGGTAGGGACGGCTCAGTTTTCCCGGCCGTCCCTGCTCCCTCTCCCGGCCAAGCCGGGGGAGGAACCGCCTGGCCCGCCGTGTAGGCGGGCACCGCCCGGGGAGGGTTGTGGTGCCCGTATGGGTAATAGGTTCGTCCTACAGCCCATGACGCCTCCCCATTTAAGGGCGATGAGGGAAAACCGCTGGGGTTTAGTCGGTATGCCTCTGGCCGGCTTCTCGTTAGGAGAAGCCCCCGCCAGAGGAGAGCCCGACATAACCCGCCTGCTCCCCAGTAGGCGGGTATGCATAAGGCGCCGCCATTAGGCGGCGACGTCGGCCCATTGCACTCCGGGTCGGCGGCATTCCCCAGCGAAAACAAAAAAAAAAAAAAAACAAAAAAAAAAAAAAAAGCTAACGTTACACTTACCAAACTATAAAATAATCAAACGGGAATAATCGTCGCGTTAATTCCCGTTTTATTACTTTATAACTAACTAGTGGCCCGCCGTCACTTCGCTTCGGGACCGTAATTCCGAAATGAACCAATAGATGGCGCTGTGCTCAATTACATCGCGCAAGCGTTTCGTGTTTTCGGTTTACCTATAAGCCTTGTCGTTTTCTATAGAAGTTATCTCTTTATAAATAGTATGGAAGATAGAAGAAGATGGATAATGCAACATACACAATTACACATTTATGATCTTCGTCTTTATAAAAGAAGTTTGATTACAAAGAAATATCGTTTGTCACCTTTTTTTGTTAAGATCAATATTACTGTACCAACTATTAGGTAAGTTGCGAGCTAATACGTATTAATGCTAAAGAGGTCTTAGAATGTACATAATAATTATAAGCCCACTACATCACAAAAGCTAGATCTGTACCATCGCAATACAAAGTACCTATAATCTAGAGATGACCTCCAAAGATTGCCAAGCCGATTTACTATGTATTCTAGATTTAATGCAGCATGCCAGAAGTTCTATATTTACAAAGTGAAAATTAATTCTAACAAGTTTCCGCTGTTATTTTTATGTTGACTGTATTACTCATGCTTAGTCATCGTCATCTTAGTGTGTTGTTCTCAGTTACCTCCAAAACCATTGTTTTGGACCCAGGATGCGCTTGAACCATAATCACGTTTGCTTGGACCTTGGACAGAAAACCGGCGTGAAGCAGCTCCTGTGCTGTGTTTCGCCGAGTGAGTGAGGGTACCGGAGGCCCATCGGGAGGGAAGGGGGTAAAAGGTTAGCAGCGCACTTGTGACTCCACTGGTGTTGCATGTGTCCATGGGCGGCGCCAATTGCTTACCATCAGGTGATCCGCCTGGTCGTCTGCTACCTATCACAAAAAAAAACCTTGCTTGGATTGTAAATACGCGTGGACCGGGAGAGCCACGCTTCGGCATGAATGGGCTGGCTTGTTCGGGGTGATAACGCGGCCTCAAAGAAGTTCGGCGTGAAGCAGCGCCTGTCTCGTCGAGAGGCCCAATTGTGGGGAAAGGGGGTTAAATGTTGGCAGCGCACTTGTAACTGGTGTCGCATGTTTTTAATGGGGGGTAATCGCTTACCATCAGGTGATCCGTCTGCTCGTCTGCCACTTATTGCTTACATCTGATCTGATTCATCTTGGTAGAAATCGACTTTCCGAATTAGCGGTAGCTTACATTTAGATAGATAGATACTCTTTATTGCACAACACATTACAGAACTTAATGCTAATAGTGATTTCCAAATACAATTATATTTAATTTGTGATATTCATAAATGTTCTATAAGGACTTAAATTGAATAAAGAATATTTCATTTCTATTTCTAAGGTCCTTGAGTGGAGACCGCGACTCGGTAAACGTAGTGTTGGACGCCCTGCTACAAGATGGGATGACGACATTTGAAGGCTGGCTGGAGTGAGCTGGATGAGAGTGGCCGAAAATCGGGAGCGGTGGCGTGCATTGGGGGAGACCTATGTCCAGCAGTGGACGAGCGTGGGTTGCTAATGATGATGATGATGATTTCTAAGGTTCCCATTCAGCATGTGTCGTGGTTACCGGAGTAGGCAACCGCGACGCTGATTTTCAGTAGTCATATTGTGGGATATGACTATGATGTGAATATGTATGTAGCAAAATGCTTAGTTTGTATAATCTGCAAATTGTAAATAATGTCTGTCTGCACATTCCAATAACGTAAGTGTATCATTCGACCAACGTTACTTGGAATAGCTGACATCGTACGTTTCAATTTAGCTCATTGAAAACATATTATTCTATTTATTTGCATAGTAAGCCGAAATGAGAGCGATAAATTCAAATGTCACGATTATTTAAATTTATGTCGGGAAAGTCTGAATTACAATGTCAGCAATCAATAGAGTATTTATGGTTATTTGGTATTATTCTAAATCAAAACATAGATAGATTTATATCAAGAGATAGAAAAATTAATCATAATATTTAATTTTTAATGGCAGCGCTGCTGTATTTTTCCAATTGTAGGTACATACCAAAATATTGAAGGTTTATTGCAATAGAGACTCTACTAGTGTTACAGTGTCCATGGGCACTTACAATAAAACCAGTCATCCCACCTCATTCAAAATAATAAAGAGACTGAAATGATAGCGTATTTTACTTTGACTACGAGCATATTTTATTGACTATTTAGGTAGACTAAGACTAGGCCTCTTCGCACCTAAAGGAAAGTGACGATAAATCTTCGATGATATGCATCTATCTACATAGAAAATACTTGTTTACTCTTGGCTTAAAGAAGACATCTTTAAGCTAGAGCTCACAATGATTGAAAAAATTATCCGCCTATTCCACTGGAGGGCAAAGGCCTCCATCATAGAAATCAAGTCATTGCTACTTTGATGCGGATTAGTAATCACAAACCCGAGCTATGTTCGAAGAATTCGAAACATACTTTTGCTTGACCCGGAAATCAAACAACGATCAAAGAAAACTTTTCTTTTATTAACTCTCTTTAAACATGTCAACATTAACTTTCAAACTAAAACGGGGTGTCGAGTTAGTCAAGAGTTAAATCACCTAAAAACTTAGGCATAGTATTGAGTTTGTTTCTTATCTTGAGCTCAATCTATCGGAACTTGTCTCCAGAAGTTCCCAAGCCCTTTTGTTTTCCTTTTACCTCGGATTTCAGGGTTAGTTCACCCGGGATAAAACTTTATCCTTCATTGGGCTTGCCTATAGACGCCTAATGATGTACAAAAGTATTCATTAATATTCTGCTCAGACTTAATTTATGCTTGTGTTTTGATATCTTCGTTAGGCTCTGGTAGCAAATTTTATGGGAAAGGGAAACTAAAGAGATAGCGACGTTTTAATCGTGGGAGAGTTACGCTTCAGCATGAACCGACTTGAACGGATTGATACCACTGCCTGGTACCTGTGAGGGCGTGTGAAGCTGCTGCACAAATAGATTTGAAAAATCTACACAAGCATGCTTTGAACCTACGACCTTGAGTTGAGAACACGTTATTATCTACTGAGCTACACTATGATTGTATCATAATAATATAGCTGACTAACCATCTAGGAATACCAAAACTTAAAGCTCAAATCTTTTATGCTTATCATTTAAACGTGATTATAAGCGTAACACACAACTTTGTATGCATATTGTTAACATATCTATTTCTAGTAGCTAGTTTAAACATACAATCATGTTTTGCTTTGATAATAAAATATGACACGGTGTCCTGAATGAATCAGAGTAAAAACGTGATCGTATAGAGCAACGTGACTTGAATTTAAATCCTTTGAATAATAATAATCCTTATTATTAGAATTTACACCTAAAATGCTGAATATAGTATTTACGTGGGCATCGATACCGATATTGATGTGTTACCTACTATGTTTGCAAACCAGATTCTGGTGAATAATGAGTTCATGCCTATCATGTACCAACTAAGTATGTTATTACAATTTTTCACGCAAATAAAAATATTCTATTCTTCTCATAACGTCTGTCCCTGTTAATCTCCCCAGACCATCCGGGGGTAGTACTGCTGTACCCGTGCTGAGATGAGGCATCCCTAGGTACGGCTAGAAAAGAGCCTCACATAAGGAAGTTGGCCCATAACATCTCGGGTGCATTTTACCAGCGTTATAAAAAAAGGTCACTACCAAAAAAAGAGTTTCAATTCTAAAACTACATTCTTTTTGGTATTCATTACTAATTCCTAATTACGTATAGTCAAATGAGAAGCCTTTTTTTTGCTGTTACTGGGGAATGCCTCCATATGCATACCTTCCTGCCGGGAGGCAGGCAGGTTATGTCGGGCTCTCCTCCGGCAGCGGCCCGACGCATACCCACTAAGCCCCATCAACGCTCCCTCATCGCCAGAGTGGGAAGGGGACATGTACGGGTTTAAGAGCCTTACTTTATGTCCGTCCCCAGGCGGAAGGCCCGCTTGCACTACGGGCCTTGCCTCCCGCAGTTGAACTGGGAAATTGAGAAGGCTACCACAGCAGCTCAAGTCAGTAAGTAGTAAGGAAAAAAAAACAATAAACAAACGATACATATCTTCTATCTTCTTCTATACCATTTATAAGAGACTAATGGCCCGCCCTTACTTCGCTTCGGGATCGTAGTTCAAAAATGAACCAATAGATGGCGCTGGGCGTCAATTACAACGCGCTAGCGTTTCGTGTTTTCGGTTTACCTATAAGCCTTGTCGTTGTCTGAACAAGTTATCTCTTTATAAATAGTAAAGATAACTTCTACAGACAACGACTAGGCTTATAGGTAAACCGAAAACACGAAACGCTTGCGCGATGTAATTGGAGACAGCGCCATCTTTTGGTTAATTTCTGAATTACGTTCCCGAAGCGAAGTGAGGGCGGGCCACTAGTCAACAATAAAACTCCGTCGTACTGCAAGTTGTACGGGTAATGGCCAGTAAAAAGACTGTTGTGGTAAAGGGACTAGTAAAAATCAGTAAAAAAAAAGATTAATTCGCTTGACCTCCTTTAAAAACCCGACTTTGTCGGCTGACTCGACAGTTTAGAGACAAAACGCTGGCCGTGACAAAAATAAATTTGCCGGTTGCAGCGGCATTAATATTATGGCGTAAGACAAATTACCCCTCCACCTTACTGTGTTTTAGTCTAAGACAGAGAAGGTATTAGGTATTTTTTATTTTATTTAATTTTTTAGGTTATCACAAAAAAAGACAGGTCACCTGTGTAACCTTACCATGGGTTTGAAATACTGCCCTCGCTGTCCGAAACTATTGCTCTGTCTCTTTCAAATGCATCACAATGAATAGACAAAGCGATAGTTTTCGATAGCGAGGATAGTATTTCAAACTCATGGTTAGGCCACTGATGGTAAACAAGCGATTGACGCCGCCCATAGACACCCACATCACCCAGCAGTATCTTAAGAGTAGTGGTGCCAATCACTTACCATCAGGTGATCTGTTTGATGGGCTACTACCAATCTCATTAAAAAAACTTGATAAGATGAGAGAGACAGATATCTAGTTTGCTAAATACAAAGACAGTTTGCCGTGAACTGTAGAGTATAACAATAATCATTAACATAACTACTATTATTAGTTCTTTTTCGCATTTATTTGTCTCACACAACGCAAAATGTATTAATTAGCAGTGGAAAAATTTAACTTGCTGATATGTTACTTAAGTTAATTTAAGATATTGTACTATGTAACAGCTGCATTTTGTCCTCAATAAAGAAAATCTATATCTATACTATTTATAAAGAGATAACTTCTATAGACAACGACAAGGCTTATAAGCAAACCGAAAACATGAAACGCTTGCGCGATGTAATTGAGCACAGCGCCATCTATTGGTTCATTTCTGAATTATGGTCCCGAAGCGAAGTGAGGGCGGGCCACTAGTTAAAAATAATTTAGCTACTTGCATTTACTCTACTACTCATGTTAGTAATAATCGTAAGTGGTACTCACAAATTATGAAGTAAATGGGTCATTTGCATTCAATACAATTTTAATATCGAAATGCAAAATTTTGTGCTGTGCAAATAACTGGTTTTGACTATTCACAACCAATGTTTTCTTTCTGTTGCTTTGAAATGGCACTTAATGGATTCTGCAAAAGTAATGTTAACAAAATATCAGACATTTTAATATACATCGCCTGAATCGAAGAATAGGTATGAGATGATAATAATAGTAAATTCACACCACATTTCATACATTGACCTGACTCCGTATTAAGTAGCGTAAGCACTTGTGTTACAGATATCAGACATCAGAGGAAACACAAAATATAATACTTAAATTACACACAGACACTGAACAAACACAAGTTTTCATCACACGAATGTTTGTCCAGGGTCGTCGAGCGGGAGGCCGTGCGGACGGAGGCCCGTCAGGTCCTCCGGGGGCGATGGTCTGAGCACCTCGCTCTTACCCGCTACGGCCGGAGAACGCTCGACGCGCTCGCCCCGGTCCTAGACCGGTGGCTGGAGCGTGCACACGGCGTTGTCTCCTTCCGGATGGTGCAGGTGATGACCGGGCATGGATGCTTCGGTTATTACCTGCACAAGATTGGCCGGGAGGAGACGCCTTCGTGCCACGCCTGCGGCGCTGTGGAGGACACGGCGCAGCACACCCTGGCGGTATGTGCGTCGTGGGCCCCGCAGCGCTACGCACTGGTGGCGGAGGTCGGCCAGGACCTCTCTCTGGCCAGTATAGTGAGAGCTATGCTGGCTAGCGATGGGGCCTGGAAGGCATTTGCCGCCTTCTGCGAGCAGGTGATGGTCGCGAAGGAGGCGGCGGAGCGCGAGCGAGAGGCAGACCCTCTTGCTCCCGCGCTCCGCAAGGCACGGAGGGGGAGGAGACGACGCCAATATGTGCGTCTCCTCCCTCTCCGAGGAGGGGGTCCGCTGGTGCGCGGGGCTGTAACCCCATCACCGGCATTGCACGGATCACCTCCTACGCCTGGAGGGGACGGCTCGATACTCTCTCGGCTGTCCCCTCACCCTCCCCCGGACCCGGGGGAGGAAGCGCCTAGGCCCGCCGTGTAAGGCGGGCTGCCGTCCGGGGGAGGATCGTGGAGTAAGGTTCCGTACCACGCCCCACGATCCTCTTCCACTTAAGGACGATGAGGGAGAGTCCCAGGAGTTTTAGTCGGTATACCCCCGCCTTCTGCGGGGGGGAGTCCGACATAACCCATCTGTTTACAGACGGATGGGTATGCGTAACGCATTTCTCCTGGGTCACCAAAAAAAAAAAAAAAAAAAGGGTGGGGATCGAACCCATTACCTACCTTTGGCGCATGAGGCTTCTACTAGTGTCGCAGGTTTCTAATGGCGGCGGCAAACGCTAAACATTTGGTGATCCTGCCAGATATCACATAAAAATGTATAAAATATGATAATGATTGCAAAATGATAGCAAAAACCAATAATTGTGACTCCTACTAGTCGTGATTACGTTTAATATTTAATTGTTTTTTTTTTCTACAAAAACAGTCAAAAGAAAAAATTTAAATGAATCAGCCTTAGGCTCTATCAGATTTTTGTATAAAAAGTTGGGCGCTAATTAAATAAATTTACGCTTTACTTTTCCAAGTGGAAAAAGGTGTAAACGTTCCTAATTTTCTTAATCAACTTACAAAACGAAATTTGTTAGAAATCAAAATGTCTAACTTTTACTAAAAAGTAGCTCTTAAAATAAAAGAGGACATTAACCTTCCTCTACGGCAATAGGGTTGAAAATTGAAACACTTATCTGATAGACGATTTTATGTAAAGCCAAAGACTTGACAAGGGTCAGAGCCGTCGTCCAAAAATGGATTTTAGACTTTATCGTTTTTATACTGCACATTGCTAATGGGGGCGTTTTTTGCCCGGTGCAAAAATAAATGTGTGTCCTAATGTATTCGCGTCTACCTTTTGAATTGGCGATTATCCCGGTTTATTTATTCTTAGCTGCATAGTTAATTTAATTCAATCTTATTTTTAAATCTTTCCACTTTTGTGGATCAGATTTGTCAGTTTGATTGTAGATTGTTTACGTCTTTTGATCAAATTAAAGTTAGTGTTTCATTTTTATTTTGAATTGGTGGTGAATGTCAAAGCAACAGAAAAAATGTTATTGTTGTTTTTATTAACCTATATTTAATCTAGGTGTTCTTTATTAATAACAAATACTGAGTAATTATTGGTCGCCTTCAAGTTTTCTAGTCAAAAAAAAGTTGATTTTATAATTTAAAAAGTTAGCTTTTTTGTCTGCTCAGTAGCCTGTAAACAACACACAAAAAATCTTAAGTATTCAGTTTACATACGCATATGATAGGTAGGAAGCATTTACATTCAACGTGGTCAAGTCAAAATTCAATGATACAGCGGTGAGGTAAGGAGAAACAGCAGAAAATCCCAAAATTTAATTCAAAACATATGAATCCCGCCATACGAACAGGATACTTTCATGCATGACAAAAGTTGTATGAATTACTCCCCTCTCTTATCATTAACACGCATTCGTATGAACTTTTAAGGTAACATCAACAGAATGAAGGATTCGTCAAAACATTAAGCTGTCATCTAGGCCGCGAATAAATATATACATATTTAAATAAATATATACATACAATTTTAAATTTAATTAATTTTCTATTGGCCAAAAGAAGAAAAAGGAATTAAAAGAAAATACCGACTTCTACAGACCGCAGGAAGGGCTAAAGGAAAACCAAAAAAATGAAACACTTGTGCGATGTAATTCACACCCAGCGCCATCTTTTAGTACGGTTTGGAACTAATGCCCCGAAACAAAGTAAGGACGGGTTATTAACAATCTAGTTCGACTTCTAGGATTACTCTTTCTATCCAGAGGGTCTAATTTGAAGTGGTCGTTACGACCGAATCGGAGCTCCCCTCTCTTTCACACGCGCTGTGCGCGCTTTTGTTTGAATGTGACAGGTATATTCTCATTCGTTACGGGACGTCTTCGTTATAAGCCACCTGGGCCGCATTCTGTAATAAAATCGTTTGTGCGTTCACAGCCTAAGGTTTGTGAACTGATGAAGGTAGGTACCTATAACGGGACAGAGTTAACACACGAATGCCATAATTAGGATAGGCTTGTGCGAACATTACCCTGTAGGGCCAGCATGATTTTGTTTGTTGATAAGATTATAGGATAATTTGACAGTAATTTGATGAAATGGAGTTGAGATTGGTCTTAATTTTTTTAAGATTTAATGTCCAATAAAGTAATACAATAACAGAAAAACTCTTATATAACAACACAATGTACGCTATAGAGCCTACTCTACCTATAGGGAGGGGACACACTCCCTACCTATAGGGAGTGTGTCAAAATGTAAAATAGGCCCCAAAATACGACACAAGTAAGCAGGTGCGGATGATTTTATCTTATACCAAGTCGGTGGCGTAGTTTTGCTCCTAAATTGCTGGCAACAAACTACCGAGCTGAAGGTCTACCAGTAGCTCGGACGTGTGCGACAGGCTGATAAAGATTAAAAACTAATAAGCTTTTGCATACGTTGATTTAGCAAATAATACGGAACCACGAGTGAAAATAAACTGCATCTTAAGTTTTTGGTACTGGCACTGAGCCAAAACGCTGACAGATGACAGACCCGCTGTACATTATTGAGATAATTTGCCGGCGCTTAGTGGTGAGCCAAATCACAATTTGTAGAGAAACATATTGAGTGTAAAGTATTTTGAAGGCTTACCAAGTGCAATGAATGAGTAAATCTCTATTTCAGAATTGTATGCCTTTACTCATCGGGTAGACTATTATTGTGATGAATTTATTAGTCGTCTCGTTAATTGTACACGGAATCAGATGTAATAAAATTAAATTCGGTGAGCTCAGTAGATGGCACAATGGAGTCATCATTATCATCTTTACTATTTATAAAGAGATAACTTCTATAACTTCCAGAAAGAGGTCGACCGGCGAATCCAACTCGGCTGGGCAGCGTTCGGGAAGCTACGCAGCATATTTTCGGCTCATCTACCACAGTGTCTGAAGACGAAAGTCTTTAATGCGTGTGTATTGCCAGTGATGACATACGGAACTGAAACGTGGCCGCTTACAATGGGCCGCTTAAGAAGGCTCAAAGTAACTCAGAGGGCAATGGAGAGGGCTATGCTCGGAATCTCCTTGCGTGGTCGTGTCAGAAATGATGAGATCCGCAGGAGATCTAAGGTCACGGACATAGTCCAAAGAATTGCGTGGCTGAAGTGGCAATGGGCAGGGCACACGGCCGTTGGGGTGGAAAGGTCCTTGAGTGGAGGCCACGCGCAGGAGGCCGCAGTCGTGGCAGGCCTCCCACCAGGTGGACCGACGATCTGGTAAAGGTCGCGGGAGTCCATTGGATGCGGGTGGCACAGGACCGATCTGTGTGGAGAACTTTGGGGGAGGCCTATGTCCAGCAGTGGACGTCTATTGGCTGAAATGATGATGATGATGATGAACTTCTATAAACAACGACAAGGCTTATAGATAAACCGAAAACACGAAACGCTTGCGCGATGTAATTGGAGACAGCGCCATCTATTGGTTCATTTCTGAATTACGTTCCCGAAGCGAAGTGAGGGCGGGCCACACTAGTCGTCCTATAAACGTCAACGGGACTCAGGCCCTCATATGATATGCCACTCTACTTGGTTAATTCTGGCTGGTTTATGTAATGTCTCATAATCGCCGCGCTAAGTAGGTACGCGGGTAAGCGACCGCAGAACATACCACCAGTATGCCAGGAGTCAGGTCATGGTGACCCATAACTTGTGTGACTAGTATATTATAACCATCATCATTATTATCATTTTAGCCAATAGACGTCCACTGCTGGAAATAGGCCTGACCTACCACAGTGGGTGAGTAATACAATTGTAGCATTACTTATTAGACAACATTCCTAAGAAACAGTGGAAAAAATAATCACGGTCGAATTATTTTAATCGCCCATACAAAATCATAATCGCAATTTCATGTGAAAATCAATTTGTAATAAAAAAATAGCCAAACCACATTTTAAGTGATAATGACTAGAGACCAAATAAATTGGAACTTTCTAATTCCTTGAATGATGATAATAAAAAACAAAATATTTCAGTCAATACCAACTGTCCTAAAAAAGCTTTCATATTTTTCTAATACAAACACGAATGTTATTTTTTAAGTCCCCTGCAATATTCACCTGCACAATCTAAATTTGACAGCACGCGAATTCAATAGGAGAAAGGATAACAAAAAAATGATGTCCAGCCAACCGATTGTGAAAGCCCGAACGATCGGACCAACCCGTTCGGTTTGCTGTGAAAATATTGCGGTTTTGCGTCAAAACAATTCCTTTTATCTACTAACCAGAAAAAAGACGGAACGTAAAATACCGGTAGCGATGGTTAGAGAGAGTAAAAAAACATTTTCGGGCAAACACTTCGGACTGCTAATGGATTTTGCCTTCCAGCTGACTAAAATGTTTTTTTTCATAGACCTTAGGGTACCAGACCACCAAAATCACAAAAAGATGTCACCGTTCTACTAGACTCTAAAAAAATTATTTCAAAAAGTTTGCATTAACCTCCAGTGACTTAACGGCCTTTTAGTGATAGGAAGGCAGAACGGCAAAAATGTGAATAATGGAAAAAAATACCGCCGCCTCAAGAAAAGGCCGACGTCTTTCTCTATTACCATTGTACTTGTAAATAACAAAATCCACATTAGTTCAGTTGTGGCAAAGATCCAGAAGCAGTATTATGTTTCTGCACGCCCCCACGGTTTATTATTGTCACATTATTGTGGCAGAGCAGTGATGCGAACTGACTCAAATTATGTAACTCAATTTGTAAGGAGTCATAATCGACTGAACCCGCCAAGCCACCGACCTATGTCGGTGAGTTGGAGACTTTATTGGTAAATGGTACTCGTAAATTCACACAACACCTCAGACCTGACTTCGTACCTTAGTACGGAGTCAGGTCTGAGTCAGGGAGTGAGGTCAGGGAGCTACTTATAGCTTAAGCACTTGTGTTACAGATACACTAATACTTCCATCCTCCTTGTGTCGATTGATTTCAAAGCTGAGAGTCGTGACCCTGACGACTCACATTCTTTGGACCACCTTTTGCTAGCTTGTCTTATCTTCAGCGCAATGGCATTGTAGACGGATTTGCTTAGCGTGGAGCTGATTTGATCTACCAATGCATTAGGCTTCTGCCTCTTGGTCTTTTTCCGTTTACTTTGATAATTTTTATTTTAATTTTTCTAGGTTATCCCCTCTTTTTCTAACAACGTCTTGTTTCATTCGATATTTGAATGATAATTTGCATTATCTTCGGGTTATTTCAGGTATTGACGTATTTAAAAGAAGAGAGGAAAAGAGACAGAACATAAACAATACCTAAAAAGACTTACCTACTCTAAACAGGCTTCCAGGCCATCCTGTAGTCGACAGTTATATAAAGTGCAACTGACGAACCTACATTAAGAAAACCGGCCAAGTGCGAGTCGGGCTCGCGCACAAAGGGTTCCGTAGCAGCAAATATAAAAAATTACAGTTAAATCAACCTATCTCAAAAACTATAAGAGATACTTTGATCAAACCAAAAATCGTTGAAAGAGTTAATTAGCATGCATCACCTCTATTTTTTTTAGAATTTTATACTCCGTAGTTATAAAAATAGAGGGGGGGGACATACTTTTTACGACTTTGAGAGCTGATATCTCAAAAACCGTTCACTTTAAGAAAAATGTTTGTTAGAAAACTTTATATCATTTTAAAAGACCTTTCCATTGATACCCCACACGGGTATGTACATCGAAAAAAAAAATTTCATCCCTCAGTTACATGTATGGGGGGCCCCACCCCCAATTCTTTTTTTTACTATTTAGTGTCATATTTTTGTAGCGGTTCATACAACACATATTCCCATCAAATTTCATCACTGTAGTACTTATAGTTTCCGAGTAAATCGGCTGTGACAGACGGACAGACGGACAGACGGACAGACGGACATGACGAAACTATAAGGGTTCCGTTTTTGCCATTTTGGCTACGGAACCCTAAAAAACCAAAGAAATAAAGAAGGTTTCTTTGGTGCAGTCCCTGATTTCGAATATCAGCCTCAAATTGGTGTACTGGTTGATATAAAAAAACAAAATTATTGCGTCAGAAGAACATGACTTAGACAATTGTTTCGCTTGAATTTCTTTTCCCAAACCCGCATCACTATAACAGTACGAACACGAAAAAGAAGTTATGAATATAGCACGTGTTATGTGACAGTTTATGTACTACAAGATCGTGATACTACCGCTGTGAATTTGGTTACAACATCCCAAAGTTGTTACGATGATATTTTTGCAAGAAATGGGTTATATTTTTGCAGGGACACCCAATTCCAGATGTTTTACTAGTTGAGCGTGGATTTCATAATAAACCGCGTATTCTGACCAACTGTACTACATCTCTTAAACATGACAAGTATTTTGTTATAAGGGATACGGCCACGCTCAGAGACCGTCATTAACATTAATGTTCATTATTGAATGAAAACAATATATTTTGTGTATTGAATATGTGTTTCTTTAGTACTCTTTTAAAAGGATTTAAAAATTACTTTTTAAAAATATATAAATGAACTTTAGAATGGATTTAATGATAGGCTAAAATCTTATAATAGAAAACCAAATGAGTTATTAAAGTTCTGAACATTTATCAAATAAATATTATTATTATCGTTGTTCATAATGGCATAATTTACAAATGGGCGTTTAACACTTATAACAGGTATGTAAAACGTAGTACCTATTAATAGGACCTTAATAAATCTTAGACTAAGATTGTAGGTTTCATTCACTCGTGACTATGTTTGCTGGCTCAAATAGCAGACAAGAACTATGAACCTGTTTCTACTTTAGAAGCCGCGGTTGTCGATTAGAATTGTTTTGACTGGTATAACTTGAAAAAGAACGCCCTGTTGGTCTAGTGGTTTAAGTACCGGGCCGTGATCTCGGGGTCCCGGGTTCGATTCCCGGGTCGAGCAAAAATATGTTTCGAATTTTTCCAACATAGCTCGGGTTTGTGATCACCAATCCGCATTAGGCAAGCGTGGTGATTAAGCCTAATCCCATCATAGTAGCGATAACTTGATTTCTATGATGGTGGCCTTTGCCCCGCAGTGGGGCAGTATATAGGCTGATACTTTACTTTTACTTTTGATAGCACTTTCGGTACCTATAAAGAACGGCACAATTGTCAAATATTGCATAAATGAGTTAATTATTTATAAGAAAGTGGAAGTCGTTTTCTTATACATATGAACTGTGACAAGGTCCTAAAGTGTATACTTATTTTTGAACTCGACTGTACCACGGTATGATGTCGTATTGTCACCCTACAAATTTTGCTCGGATTCTAGTGGAAGAAGCCGGAATATCAAAGGGAGGTAAATGAGCGGAGTTCGAGTTGAATGTTTTATACATACCTACTTACGAGTATACTAATTTATTTCAAACGTTTGAAAACTGGCAAGTTGGCAATCTTATCCTTCATAAACTATAAGTACTTTTATTTGTTGATTAGACTTTTATGTTTAGTGACAAAGTTAAGTCGGAAATGTCAATGCACTTAATTTTAATTATCTTGAAGCTTTTAAATAAACTCGTTTAGATGGTCTTTATTATTTGATTTCTATCAACATTAAGTACACAAATGGGTATTGGTATTTTTTGTATGACTTTCAAATAAAATGTGTCGTCTGATTTTGTCTTATGATGTAAAAACTTAACTAACTGTGAGATCCAGGAGTGATACCACTGCCTCATAGAAAACCGTCGTGAAGCAGCCCCTGTGCTGTGTTTTGCCGAATGAGTGAGGGTACCGGAGGCCCACCCGGGAGGAAGGGGATAAAAGGTTGGCAGCGCACTTGTAACTCCACTGGTGTTGCAGGTGAGCGGCGGCGATTGCTTACCATCAGGTGACCCGCCTGCTCGTCTGCTACCTATTACATAAAAAAAAATTAAAAAAACAACCCACGCGATAAAAAATTGATCCGTACCGTGCCAACATTCCAATGTTTGAAGCTTAAAATAAAGACAACTTAAGTAGTACAAATAGCAGATAGGCAACCTAGATCCATATTAGAAGAGCACAGTAGATCAATTGCTAATGTACCTTGTATCAACGATATAGAGACTGAATTTGCTTACCTACGCAACTTTATTTGTGATTGAACTTACCGATCAAGATTCTAATTGCCTTTTGTTGAAATCATGACTTGATTTGAATATTAATAAGTTATAGTTAAGCTTTTGTAAATAACAAATATTTACAATCTATCAAGTTACCTACTTAGGTTTACTTTGGATGTGGGTTTCTCGAAAATTCCTAACTAGCGGTGAAACCAATCTTCCATAGAAACGTCAGAGTTTCAAATAGTGAGATACATGTTTTGCCAAGTCGGTTATTCATTTATTGACTTGGCAATCACATTAAACAACCAAATCAATTTAATGCATTACTTGTGAGATATATTGTGCAATTGTCAAGTCAATAAATGAATAACCGACTTGGCAAAACATGGATCTCACCACTTTTTACGGTAGTTGCAAAACTTGTTTTTTTTGACCAGTATTGTTTTTGATGGGATTATGTATTGTGACAAGGTCCTCAAGTGTATACATATTTTTGGAGATGACTGTACAATACAACCCACACGATAAAAAGTTGATCCGTACCGTGTCAACATTCCAATGTTTGAATGCTTAAAATAATGACAACCTTAAGTAGTACAATAGCAGATAGGCAACCTAGATCCATAATATTTAGAAGAGTACAGTTGATCAATTGCTGATGTACCTTGTGTCAACGATGTAGAGACTGAATTCGATTACCTACGCAACTTTATTTCTGATTGAACTTACCGATCCAGATTCTAATTGCCTTTTGTTGAAATCATGACTTGATTTGAATATTAATAAGTTATAGTTAAGCTTTTGTAAATAACAAATATTTACAATCTATCAAGTTACCTACTTAGGTTTACTTTGGATGTGGGTTTCTCGAAAATTCCTAACTAGCGGTGAAACCAATCTTCCATAGAAACGTCTGAGTTTCAAATAACCAATTATGTAAACACAGTCCAAATCTTGTAACCATGTGGCTTATAATAAAATCGTCCCATAACGAACATGAGTATACCTGTCACATTCAAACAAAAGCGCGCACAGCGGGTGTGAAAGGAAGGGAAACACCGATTCGGTCGTAACGCCCGTTCCAAATTATTGTTGAATTGATGCTTTTGAATATCAAAGTATAATGATATTCAAAAGCATCAATCCAATATCATTCAAATATAAAACTTAAAATAACTTGTTAGTAAGGGGGGATAGAGTGGCCGAAAATCATGAGCAGCGTGCATTATGGAAGACCTATGTCCAGCAGTGAGATATTAGTTACCGCTCGTTTTTAGTAACAGGGTGGCAAAAATTGTGCACTAGAATAAAACCATTTGAAAGCCCGATGTTCGTACCATTTGCTTGAAAATAAATATTTCTTTTTTTTTAAGAAACAAACCTACATACTAACTGTATTGATAATCTTTCTTACATCCAAAATTTCACATACAAGAACGGGTTACACTAAGGTCCATCTTAAGTCCATGAAAACAACAAAAAAACAAGGGCATCATGTTATGGGATTAAGTTATTCTGTTTATTACAATAAAGCTACAGGTGACCTTGGTTACCTTAACCTTTGTTCAATGCCTGGGTGTTATAATATGTATTTATGTATTATATTTGTGATCCTCTGATATCTGTAACACAAGTGCTTAAGCTACTTAGTACGGAGTCAGGGTCATGTATGAGAAGTTTTTTTTTTATGTGATAGGTAGCAGACGAGCAGGCGGATCACCTGATGGTAAGGAATTGCCGCCGCTCATGGAAACTTGCAACACCAGTGGAGTTTGGTGAATTTATTTATTAATAAAATTACGTATATAAAATTCAATTCGTCTCTCTCTCATTATCTGTGTAAAAAATCTCGAGTAGTCGAAACCGTTCAATGTAAGCACTTCATTGTCATATCTCCTTCCATCCAAGACTAATGTTTTTCCAATATTCCAGTAAGTACTCGAGTGCATTTCGATTTTACTATAGAAGAGAGCGCATAACGGGTTCCGTATTGCTTTTCGGATTGTTATCATTTCTCTGCTTTAAGGGACAAGGCTTTAAATTGAAATACCCGAGTGATGCAACAGTGAAAATTGTAAAATATTCAATTTATTCCAACCGTTTGAAATTCAATAAATATACAATACATATTGTCCAATAACAACAATAAATTCATATAACCGAGCAGGTGGTATGAGTATACATTCATCTCATGTTTACAGAACACCCTGTATGAGTACCATCTCATAACTTGCTAGTTAATAATTAATTTAGTTTAGGAACTGTCCTAAAAACCTGTAATATTTTAGATTAATTACCTAATATAATTTAAAATGCAATTTTTAATTATTGTTGGCAATTAATATTACTTACTTACTAAACAACATCTTGGAAGAAAATTAAATTAGAAACTAGTGTTAAAATTATTTGAGTTATAATGACCGTAGAGTTACCATTATTTTGACATTCATAAACGTTGCATTTCATTTCAATTCGTTTCAGAAATTAAAAAAAAAGACATTTTTAAAATTATATTAAGTCCCCGTATCCTATTCGTGCAATCATGTAGTATGGTCTTTAACCACGGATATACAAAGCACATACTCGTACGAAGTTTAGTCTAAATGTTAGATATGTTGTAAATTGCCTAGGTTACTCTTCAAACCAAAACATCAGACCTGATACTGTTTGGCAGTTGATCTGACGTATGACAGCGGGGGAGTATTCCGTTTCACGAATTATAGAGTAGGTGGGCACTCCAACAGAGAAACCAACAGCAAAAACTCGTTCGTTACGTATGATACTCTATGTTTTCTATAATTATGTATTAAAGGATAAACTGATTCGGTGACTATGATTGGGTAATGGACGCACCGCCCAAATTACTGAACCTAGAAATTTAAAACCGGAGACCCAATTGGGATAAAAGGGGGTTCGAGGATGCCAGCGCACTTGCAACTCTACTGGTGTTGTAGGTGCCATGGGCGGCAGCCATCACTTACCATCAGTTGATCCGTCTTCTCGTCTGCCTTAGAACTGGTTCTCCTATCCACTTTGTTCATCATCTTTCTAGAAGTAAATGCCCGTTGTGTAAGTGCCTGCAATTTACTTGAGCAACATTTTAAACAAGAAAACTAATTCTAGGATTTATGCGTAGCAATTGAATAACTGGAAAGGTAATAATGGTGTCCATTAATTTGTAGTTCCATGGAGACCTACTAATAAACATTTACGAGTTTCTGTGTTAGCATTTACGTAATTTGTATATAAATCTTATGCCGTTGACTAATAAGTATCAAATCTTGTGAGAGATCCTTTACATTGTGCTTATCCGTTTAAAAATGTTTCGGATTTTTGCTCAGTTTACAGTATTTTAGGTAACTACAAACTATCAATGTGGCATCAAGATGACACAAAACTATGTATAACATGAACGTAAAATTCGATGGGAGGTTTGTATTTTTTGGTGTCTATACAGTGTAAAAAATATGCAATATTATTGCATATTTGCCTAATTTTTTTGCCTAACGGTCTAAGCATATACCGTGTAAAGACTTCACTGCCAAAATATGACTATTCAATGAGAAACAAAAATGTCTGTTTCATACATTATTTGACTACCAGTTGGATATTTTGTACGAAACAGCTGAGTTTTTTTTTACAAATTGTTTGGTAGTAAAGTCTGTACATAGTATATGTTTACTTGCATATTTTTTTACACGTTGTCAATTCGACATTGGCAGACTTAACCGGTACCATCTACAAGCTATAAACAAAGAAAACAGTTTTTTGTCGGTAACCCTAACGTGTCCGCCCGTCCGTACACCTATCTCATAAAACATCGGAATTCGTATCACAACTGCAAAGGTTATCGGTCAAACTAAATTTTAATGAAAAAGTTAAGTTTATGTACCTACTGCCAATTCTCTCGATAAACCCGCATTCCAGATAGTAACATGCTTAGCATAACATAGAAAAAGTAAATAAACATACCTACCTACAAGCGTTTAGTATGCACATATCTTAATCCACACAAGTCGTCTCTGCCGTTGAGAATATTATGCAAAGTTGAGCGTCAAAGTTATAACCTGAGGTGTAATTGACTATTTAATAAAATGGCGTTTAAAATCAGGTTCTGATAATAGCAAGTTTGTGTTAGCGACATGGGAGTAATTGAGTGGAGGCCGTTCAGAGATTGGTGTTGATTAGGTACCGTTTAAGAAAACAAAGGACTTGAAAAAAAGTTGCTTAATATTTTATACACCAGCAGATCAAAAATTTACTTTTTTTGGCTGCTACCGTGTCAAGAGACACTTTTGATTTTGCCAATGTCGAGTGATTAAAGAGGCCCGTTACCTATATATTGAAAGATTATCAAACATAATTGGACAACGCAAAAAAATCAAAAATATGCATTCAGACAACAAAACGTTATAAGAGGGAGGTTCGTTTTTGGCATTGATTATGAAAGCTGCTTTCCCGGTATTCTTAAATATTGTTTTGGCAACTAGATTCTACCCTTAATATAGAGCCTTAATAAATCCAAGAAATAATATATTATAGAACTCAAAAGCCCATTGAAAAGGTTTTTGTCGCTTCATGTCACCTCCGATCATTACTAACGACTTCAAGGAAAAGGCCCATTAGGACCAGTATAGAAAGTTGGAGAAAAACTTCAATCACAAATTAAAACTACCGACATAATGTCTCATTTAAGAAATAACGTGCTCAAGAGATAATTTGCTCGCTCGGAAGGTGTAATGGCGCCCAGTCAATCATTTAGGACTAACAGGATGGGTTCCGTCTAACCGGCTCTTCGTTGCAGGCGAGAAAATTTGCATTTTATTAGCGAATGCAATTGAGCTTTTAAATTGTATGCGCGGCGTAGCGTGCCCTCTGGCTAGGTGGAAAGACTGCGATAGGCCGATATATAGACTGGATGCGTTGAGCCAAATACGAGATACATTGAAACTAGTGGCCCTGCAAGACAGATGAATCCTTCAAATAAGTAGGTATGTACACATCAAAGTATTAAACTGTCAATTTTTTACAATTGACTCTCATCTTACTGTCTTTACATTATGTTTAATAATCTTTAGGGATTCATTTTGTTTAACTGAAAACAGTCAGCTTTCACTTGTTCATGTTTATACATCTACTTGGGGGATTTTGTTAATGTTTTTTCCTATCTTCTATACCATTTGTAAGAGGGACAAAATTCTATTGACAACATTACAGTGCACAAGTGTGTGCGCAAACACATGTGCACTCTCTATTCCCTTACCGTCATATTTCGATGGTACACCAGTGTGACACAACTGAAGAGAGGGATTGGGCGCAGGACCAAACGGCTTAACGTGCTTTCCGAGACACAGGGGTACAAGACCGCCAACTTCCAGACTTTGGGCTGACACTGACAATTTCTGGACAGTACTTAAACTTTGGTCCAACCGATGATTTGTCGGATATCGAAGCCCTTATTTTGTTTAATCATCTTAATAAAAAAAGATCTGCCGTAGAAAAATCCACTTCAATTTCTTAGTCGACTACGCATTCCATCTGGTGAACCGAATCATAGGCATTGGGCAGAAATAAACATTTGGATTGCATCAAGAGAGCTTGCACGATTGTCACTTATTTTTGATATCGTTGGTAAAAGTTTCATTATTTTTTTGTGAATCTCTAACTTCACTTTAATACATCCTGTGTTATGCAACTAGTAACAAATATTATGAAATTCACAAGGTACAATTTACATGGGCAAAGGACTGCGAAGATAAGTGGGCGTCAAATAGTCTAGAATTACTTGGCGTTTTGTATATTGTATACAAACCGGCAAAAGTACCGCTAGTTCATCACGTTTTGTACAACAGAAGTGCAATTTTGACCCTTACTCTGTAGTTCTTAGAGTCTATAAGTGTTGCTTGAGGAGGTGGACTAGTTGGAATTCTTTACAGCAATTTGTCGTTTTCGTGTCTACTTGTAAAGTTTTGTAATCAGCCGTGCTGCTTTCATTTTTATTTCCTAGAATTTCTAATGTTGAACCTTTGTAAAATTATTCTCATTTATTTTTCACTGCCCTCTGCTCGTAGTTACTACACAAGTCTCAAATGTTTTCCCGTTGTAAAATAATAGTATTGTTACTCAAGCATAACCTGGCTTATTACTAGTGAACAACATTACAAAATCAGTTCAGTAGTCTTAAGATCAGTTATCAAAAACAAATTCAGTTGTGCTGATTTTTTTTAGAAGTAAGTTGAAGAAACAGTGCGATCTTATCTATAATATTCTGAAGTAGAGATTATCGTAGCTGAGAGTTGTTTCAATACAAGTCAAGTCACGTCGAAGGCAGGCTGCCTGCAACAGAACACTCTGGAATTAATAAATATTCCAACCAATTTTAGTGCTCAAGTGTGTGCGTAAACACAGGTGCACTCTCATTCCTTTAGGCTCTTAATCGATGGGACACCAGTGTGACATGACCGAAGAGAGATTACAAGACCATCGACTTCCAGACTTCGGGATGACACAGAGTTTCTGAACAGAAAAACTCAGGAACCAATTTTTGGTCCGACCCGGAGATCGAATCCGGGACCCCAAGCGCAGCCATCGCTTTTAAGTGCCACTACCAACTTCGACACCAAAGCAGTCGCTTTGGAATATTGTAATAGGGTTACTCCTACCTATTAGTGAGTAATTCATTGCTGATGATGTATAAACACAGATATTGCGGTTAACAATCTTTTACTAACAATACCAACCTTCCGGCGACGAATCCACCATACCATAAGAAGCTAGAAATAAACGAGTTTCTCTAAAAGCGTGCCTATTCACCCGCTTTGCTGTCGGCTCGACGAATGCTGACTGAGACTTGTGGGTCACGAATAAAAGTGACCCAGATACGAGTGATCTGCACTCGGACCGGGATTAGGGGTGGGACATGATACCAACATGAAAAAATATATTATTTACATAAGAAAAAAAACATTCAAATCACTGCCATTCCGAATGTACCAAATCTTTAATAGGGATTGCCTTTCGGAAATAAGGTGATTTCGACTACAGAATAGCTCGGAAGCTTATTTAGATGAAGTCTTTTAAACTATTTATAAATGTTACTTTCCCTTCGTGTAGGTAAATACGTCATAGCCTGTGGTGTGATTGTTTTCTATCTTCTTTTTTTTCTATTTATAAAGAGGTTCATCTCATATTCTACGCCAGGCCTTATAGGTAATCCAAAAACACGAAATACTTGCACGATACAATCAACGCCCAGCGCCATCTGTCGGTAGACAGTGGAAGTACTGTCCCAAAACGAACGGCCACTAGTATTTTATAAACCTATTATTTATCTCATACAATCCATTTCCTGCGACAAGATGGGATGATGACATTCGAAGGCTGGCTGGTGTAGGCTCGATGAGAATGGCCGAAAATCGGGAGCGGTGGCGTGCATTAGGGGAGACCTATGTCCAGCAGTGGACGAGTGTGGGTTGCTGATGAATCCATTTCCATAACTCACCGTTAATGATTTTTAAAGTGAACACTCCTTTAAAAATTTCCGTTAGAAATTCTATGTTACACAAAACAGAAACTTTACAACAAAATAAAAATACAATAGGGTAGTTGACTAATATCGATGTAGTAAAAAATATTGATACTTTTCCAAAATATTGGTAAATAAGAACCAATAGCCTAAATTTTCAGTTAAAAATATAACGTCTAGCTGGTTTTGTGAGCATTCAAAGTTTCATGGGCAAGTCCATTTTTAAAGTTTATAATATTATAAAAATAATTATATCATTGAAATACCCACACATTAAACACAAACTTTTATTATAAAACTATGTACATAAACGAAACATTTGATATAGCTACCAAACAAAATTTGCTAGACGCGCATACAAGATACCAGCGTGTGACGTCACATGTTGGTAGCCATTTGTATAGAGCGTTTTTGGGCCCGCGTAAAATATGTGCTCTTAAAGTTGTGATATCTCAGGTAATTCAAATCAGAATCAAATAATTCTTTCAACAATGTTTCTTTAATAGAGGGGTCTTTTGGTTAAACACATAAAAAAAAAATAGTCAAGTACCCTATTGTAATACATGTATTAAAGTATCATAATTGTGTTTCCTCTCTTGTCTGATATCTGTAACACAAGTACACAAATTTCGTCTCTTTTTTCTTTAGTTTGAGATTGCTATATACTTTTTATGCCCCAGTAATAGTTCAGCTTCAGTTTAAAAATTAGGATACCTAAAATTGTATATTTGGAGAATCACTATTGATTATTAATCGATGTCTTTTCCCATCTCTAACCTGGATACAGCCGGTACGGGCGAATCGGCGTTTGCATAATTTTTTGACACTTTTTTACGTGTAAAAAGGTTTCAGAGCTCGTATAGGTATCTTCTTTGAGTTTTTTTTTTTTATTTAAAAGGTTGAATGTATTGACGGGCGGCGATAATGCTCATGTTTTATGACAACAGAATTCGGATATAAAGGTATGGTTACAGGAAAAGTATAAGCTTTTAGTTTTTTTAATAGAGGTACATTCGATTCGACATTGTTGAAATAAATAGCGAATATGATTTGTTTTTTTTTTATACTAGAGGCAAGAAAGAGAGGACTGGCCACCTGATGACATGTTATCATGCCCATGGACATCTGCGAGAACAGAGAGGTTGCTTATCCGCTTATGCCTTTTTGAAAGGAGGAGTACGCTCTAGTGCGGGAATTCCTTGAATGCGGGTGGCATAGGACCGACCTGTGTGGAGAACATTTGGGGGAGGCCTATGTCCAGCAGTGGACGTCTTTTGGCTCAAATGATGATGCTGCTGAGGACGCTCTTAACTCTTCTCTTGGAAGTCCCTAAGTCGTGGATAGCATTGTAAATAAAGACACTGCTACACAATAGCAGACACATTAGAAAATCAATTCCTTTTGCTTCGTATGAGGCTTTTGGGTCGTACGACGTTTAATGGTTAGTCCAGACAGGGTACCATCCAAGTCCATGGTCGACACCGAGTCAAAAGATTTAAGCCACTTAATCCAATTTTTGTTCGGCAAACATCTTGTCACCAAAGTATGAAGTTTAGTGTTCAAATTAATTTATGATGATTAGTAATAAGAGAACAATGTATTCAATTACGCTAGACTACTAGATACAACTATGTCATTCAACGAAAATAAAATTCATACGTCATATTGCTTCAATTCCCACAAGAATTTTGACCGGTCTGATGAAAAAAAAACTACGAACAGAAAAACATAAAACAGGGGGAAAAGCTAGGCAGTGCTGTTGTGGCTCCACTGGTGCTGCGGAACTCAATGGGCGGAGGTAACCGCTTACCATCATGTGATCTGTCTGCTCGTCTGCCACTTACAAGTATCACATAATAACCCAAATCCTGAATCGTGATCTCCAAATAACTCCAAAGACATCTTTAGACGCAACCGGGAATTACACGCTAAGATGACATTTAGATCCAATATCAATTGAGGACCTTGTACAGTTTTTAGCAACTCATCGTGGTACTGATGTAGGTACGTATCTACATCGGCAAACACTTGAATGCATAATCGTCAAACAATCCGATGTTTGAATGCTAATAATTGCATTCGACAAACACGCTGTCCTAAATATACCATCACTCTTTTTGAACCTTAACAGCTTCCAAATAAAGTACAAGATACGAAATATTCAGCTAAAGGTATTATCCGAAAGTAAGCAAACAGATGAAGTCAACACTTATAATGCTGATTCCGTATAAAATTTCGCCTCATTTGCAATGGATGCTTTTGGAATGTCGATATTTTGATTATTCAGCTCTTTGCATTGTTTAATGAGGCTTTGTAAGCCGAAGTCGAGAAATAATCTGGAATATACCAATACCAATCAAATATAATCTTCTTTCGGTCTAATGCTGGGTATAGGCCGTAGACATAGACATAGGCCTCTTTGCACTCGCAATCTTCGGCTTTTGCATGTAGCTTCAGCCAACAATCTTGCAAAAAGGATTGTAAATAAGCTATTTGGTTCCATGCTTGTTCTCTCTCTAGTCGTGTCAGAGTAGTCTTATTGGAATAGAGTGTGCATTTGTGTTTGCTCACATTTTTTGCAAATCAGGCTTTCGAGATGTGGTGTTGGTGAAGAATGAAGGGCATAGGCAAGAGGAAGAGGAAAACGAACGAGGAAGTGTCGGAAATGGTTGGTGAGGAAAAATCTTTAATTCTAACCATCAAAAACAGAAAAGAAAAAATGTTACGACACCTGATACGTCATGACATGCTCCTTAAAACCATATTGGAAGGGAAAGATGGAAAGAAGAAGGGAAGAGGAAGGCCAAGAATTAATTATATCCAATAAGTGAAGGAGAATGTGTAATGCCATGATGTACAAGGACTTGAAGGTGCTGGTAGAGTTGAGGGAATTGGAGGATGCTCCACCGACAAGAGCGACGCTTTAATAAGGATAAGAAGGTTTATCTTAAACTCACAATTTTCAATACTATCATGAAGAGAAATGCTGCTGGAAAACGGTGTATCATCATGGCTTGTCATCGGCGCCAAAAACATCCCTAAGTCTGTAAATTGTGAAGAACCGTTTCAATAACTTGTAAGGAACAAACACTTTGTATCGTCAAACTTGAAAGATACACAGATATCACAGCCACACTAATTGCCGACGCTATCAATTTAGACGTGTTACGAATTCCAAATCACCGACAACTTCAGTCGTCTTATCTCTTTAGAGTTCGTTACGTTCAATTTACTCTGCGGCGTCATTTTCATATTTCTCGTCACAGTACAACTATAAACCTACCTTTTCACTTTCACCACTACGTGTTTCGGAGCCATCGTCAACGGTACTCAATTTATCTGTGACACCCGCAACCTTATACACTCGCACTAATTTTCAACACATAGACACTTATTGGTATGTAAATGAGACACGCTTGTGTTTATATTTTACTCGTACATGAAATTGCTTTCATGTTAAATTAAATTAGTTATTCGTATGAGGTTTGATGAAGGCTTTGCTGCTATGGCAGGTATTAATTAAGCCCGTGTAAGTATTAGTATGTATGTCGCAGAATGAAGGCAAAGTCAGTTACTTGCTAGATTATCTTCGACATTGCTTTTCTAACAAATTGAAATTCCGTTGTGACTGTTAGACCTGGATGTAGGAATTCAGAATACATTTTAGGTTATTATAATGTATTTTAGGTAATTTAAAAATATATCAGTGAATACCATTGAAATCTTAAAACCTTGCTGGACGTGGAGAAAACATTTGCACGTTTCGGACAACCTTTTAAAACTGTGCATATCCACAATTTGTCGAGTTTTTTTGTTATGTAATAGTTAGCACACGAGCTTTAATTATGAACATGGTATCTAGCTATGATTTCTTGTTAAAAGATTACAATATTCAAGGCAAATGCTTGATTTGCTACTACTACTTATAAGTACATATACATAAAGTAATATCCCAGGTTTCCAAATTAACGGCTTGGGATGCAACCGACAACAAAACGATATGATGATATCAATAAATGATACCTACTCACCGTATTAAAGACGACTCATTTAGGGCAGAGGTTTGAGCGCCAGTTGAGACGCAAGGGTCGCGAATTTGATTCCCGCACCAACATAAATGTTTGTTGATGAAACAGATATTTGTGTTGGGTCTGGGGGTTTGTGGCTCCTTCGTTGTTTCTGGTTTCCATAGCACAAGGATACTTAGTTTCGGACCACGACAATGGATGTGATGTTGTCTAATTTACTTATTTATCTATTAATGTGATTTTCTTTTCACTCTCACTAAGTTAATATTTTTTTAGTCATGTCCGTAATAGGTAATATTTTAACCAAAATATAAAGTCAAAGGTAAATAAAAAGCTTTGCAGCTTATCTTTATTATTTGTATTCATTGTCAAAATTTCCCTTTACCCAGCTACATGAATACGGAGTTCATTTCGTTTCGCGTGCGCTCATAATTATGAGGACAATTTTCGTTTTATGTTTAGCAATTCATTCATACTGATGCGTGAAGGTGTAAAGCTAAACTGTACGCGGTGTTTTAATGTTTTCATCTATGTTCGCCAAATTACTTTATCTCGCTTGAGTTTTACAGGTACAGCGTTAATGTAGCCAGCGGCTTGATATAACAATGAACCAGACACTTTTTTGCTTCTTATCTTTGCGTGTATCCCCGGTTGCATTTAAATCACTTTGGAGCAAGGTACACACTTTTCCAACTTCTACTTTTATTACATACTAGTGGCCCGCCTCTCACTTCGCTTCGGGACCGTAATTCAGAAATGAGCCAATAGATGGCGCTGTGTCCAATTACATCGCGCAAGCGTTTCGTGTTTTCGGTTTACCTATAAGCCTTGTCGTTGTCTATAGAAGTTATCTCTTTATAAATAGTATAGAATATAGAAGTTGTAGTTAAATGTTTGAACTAAAACTGTGGAAAGATTTACTGTACCTTTTTTATGTGATAGGAGGCATTCAAGCAGATGGATCACCTGATGGTGAAGCGATTGCCGTCGCCATAGATAGTTGCAGGTGCAACTCCAGTAATTTCACAAGTGCGTTGCTAACATTTAACCCACTTTTCCCCCAATTGGGCCTCCGGTACCCTCAGTCACTCGACGAATCGCCGCAGGCGCCGGGGCGGACTTCTGTGAGGCCGTCGTATTACTCCGGCCGAGCCGGCCCATTCATGTCGAAGCATGTTTCTCCGTCCTTCTCATTATGAAAACCTATTTATTATATAACTTATTTTTTTATGTAATTTGACTTGCAATAAACAAATTGAATTGAAAATATCTTTTCCAGTCATGCTGTTGTTATCTCTGAGTATCATAATCATTTAACTACATGATAATTTATGTACCTCCGTACATAATGTACGTACCTATCATGAACTGTTTATTCCAAGTTATTCACGAACCAAATACAACTGTTTACTTGAAGTTACAATAGAACAACCTAAACATTTCTGATTTGAATGAAAACCGAACTACGGGGAAAATTTTCAGTTTATCTTGTAACTTCATAATAACAAGCCAATAATGTACGTTTTACTGAGAATTTTATGAAAGCTGAATTATCAAGGACGGTACTTGTACAGACGGGATAAAAATTACGCTTCTCGTTGGTATAGGAAATAGTCAGTCTCGTCTGTAATGCACCTGAACCAGACACAATTGAAGAGAAAAGGGGGTTAAGGGTTGGCAACGCACTTATGACTCTACTGGTCTTGCAGGTGTCTATGACGACAGCAATTACTTAACATTAGGTGATCCATCTGCTCATCTGCCTTAAAAAAGCCCACAACTTACTAACTCTATTGTTTGCTTGCAATCGACTTTATTAGTTTTAAATCAGGATTTAATGCCAAGATATTTTTGTTAAACTTGCTAGGATAAATCATTTTCACCATTCAACAAAGTTTAAAATGCTAATATGTACTAACCCACACATTTCTATTATTCCATTACGTATTACTACAAAAACATGGTTCCTCGAACCGTTGACCGTCAAAACATTTGCCAATTACATAATTACACGTGCCAAGTGGACCAGAATCAGCAATAGAGATGTGACACTCACTGCCGCACTCAGAGTCGTTGATTGACTAAGTTGGTTACTTAAGGAAATATATTGACACTCATTTCGATACGCATAAAGACTACCGATACTTAAGTAATTGAACATTAGCTTAAATGACGTCTCTGTCAGCGGCCGTCAAACTTTAGCTTAACTTACTTATTCTACCGTTAGCATGAATGGGGCCGGTTCTACCGGAGTGATACCACAGCCTTACAGACGACCGACGTGAAGCAGCGCCTGCGCTGTGTTTCGCCGAGTGAATGATGAGTACCGGAGGCCCAATCGGGGGAAAGGGGGTAAAGGTTGGTTGGTACAGAATCAAAAGAGATATTGTTTAGTATTTATTTGTGATTATTCAATGTTATTGGTCTGTCTCTGTTATTCTTCTGTTTTTATTATGTTTTCATTTTATTTTTGTTAGTGTTATCCTGTCGTGTGGAAACAATTAAATGTTGTTATCTTATCATCTGAGGTATATTATTTAGGTATCAAATAACAGAGAAGGATTTTTTTTTCCAAAAATGTAAGTAGATTCTTTAAAATATGTAAAAAATAATTAACAAGGACTTAAGAACGTGTAGCATTATTTAATAAGCGTTGTACGACGAAGACTATCAAAAAAGTTTTTTATGTTTTCGATTTTTGAAACATAAATGAATTTTGATCAGAATTGCCTATTATTTTCTACATCTCTAGTCAGAAGTAACGTGACACATATTTATCGCAGTTATAGTTTCTAGGGATCGCTTAGGGTTTCTAACTATTCCAATTTCGTGAAGTTTGGACCCCCATTTTTCATCCCTCTTGGGATCAGGGCGGGATGTCAACTGGCATGGTGAAAGGTTAACTCGGGCCAACGAGTTTCGGACGTGGTTGATAGATAGCCTATCGCGCCGGTGTTTTGTAGGTGCGAAAAACTTTTTCTATTAACGCGTTACGGGCTTATTAAACGGGATGTTTGAATATACATTCTTTTAGTTTCTAAAATAGATTAGTGTTGAATATGGAAAAGGAGTAAAAAGTAGAGTGTCAGTGTCAGTGCGTGTCACTTATTGATATTATCTTATCATTACTTCTGCTCAGTAAATAATTACGAAAACCTTAAGCTATATTTCATTCTACGTCGAAAGACCAGCTTCTCCATCATTAATAATTAGGATATTCTTTTTAACGCTAAAACTGTTTTGATAATTCGAGTATTGTTCATTTGTAAGTTATGGATGAAAGCTAACCTAAGAAATAAAATAAAATACTATTATGCTTACTGCTGCTTTGCAAATAAGTAACATTAGTATTATAAGTTTTGTAACGGCTAATTGTTTCTCTACTTATATCTTAAGACCGATTCAGTTTTTTAGAAATCGTTAAAATAAATAGTAAGTTATTGTATCTCGTATTTTATTATTAAGCTTGTTTTTTTACTAATGCTAATTTACAGGAAACAATTCATAGGTAAATTTTTATAGGTTCAACTACTATCGAGCAGATAAGCAATTGATACATTTTAAAAGTGTTTTAATTAGTCTGGTCAATGTAAAATTTATCCCTTGTCGGCTGAAACCACTATCTTTGATATTTGTCTGTATAAATTATCGATTCTGTGTTAACAAGCGTGAGGAAACAAATCGATTTGATTAACTTGAGCCAAACCGATAGATAAGAACGATCAATTAGATGAAGATAGCTGTTAGGGTAAAAGAGTATTGTCTGGAAATGCTTTACATTATTCCTACTACCAAAATTCGTGAGATAAACACGTGTGTTTGTACTGTCAAAGGTACCATACGACTCGTAGTATTATACATATATATAGGTAACAAAAGATATTTATTTAGATGTAAAACTCTGTTATTAGATAAGTGTACAGTGTTAGTTTTTAAGCATGATCATTGTAAAATGCTGTCGAGTTTCCATAGTCAATAAAGAGAAAGAAAAAACTAAAATATCACCGCTCCTCATATATCACAAAAACATATTTTTTTATGTAAGTACTAGCGGCCGCCCGCGACTTCGTCCGCGTGGAAAAGTAACTTTTTACCCCCCTTTCAACCCTCTTACAACCCCCTTTTCGCAACAAAAAGTAGCCTATGTTCTTTCTCAGGGTCTAGATTATCCTGTATACCAAATTTTATTTAAATCCGTTGAGTAGTTTTGGCGTGAAAGAGTAACCGACAGACAGACTGAGTTACTTTCGCATTTATAATATTAGTATGGATAGTTTTTGGTCAGTAATGGTCATGTTTTTTAATATCGAAAATCACGAAAATTGCTATGTTCAATGCTACTTCACGCTAGTTTTCGGAATGCGATTTCAACAATTCTTCACTTCGGTCCGGTCTTGATTATAAGCATTTTCGTTTCCTTTTCCTTTGAAACAAAAAAACTTCTTACAAACGTACAGTAACGTAATAAGTTTTTGTTGGATTATGAAATAAACGTCTCGCTAATAGAATGGTCGATGAGGAAAAGGGAATTTCGCCGGCGAAAAAATATCTCTTCCGTTAAGATGATAAAAATATTGTACGAGAGAGTAATAAATATACATGAAACAGAGGGGAAATGGCTGAGGCGTTGCTAATGCTAACTTTATTCTATTAAACAAAAAGAAAAATATATTTAGCTAAGATATTTTAGTACAAAGAAAGGAATAAATAGGAATATAATAAAAGTTACGGATAAGAACTTTATGTTGCTATCGTAGAAGCTTGTCCGATTAGTATTAGTTAAGGGGCTATACGAATGAAACTAGCGCCGCCAACCTATTTACACTGATTGTGGTGAAAATACGATATTTTTTTAAGAAAGCAAAACATTACAGACTTAGATAAAAGTAAATTAAAATTTTCAAGATGCAATACAATTTATAAAATACGCGACAAGTAACAATAAGGTCAATTATTGCTAAAAGTGGCCGTTTTTAGCAATAATCAACTTTATTGTTACTTGTCGCGTGTTAGAAATATTGTATTGCATCTTGAAAAATCCAAGTTACTTGGATCTAAGTCTGTAATGTTTTATTTTCTTCAAGAATATCATATTTTCGCCACAATCAGTGTAAATAGGTTGGCGGCGCTAGTTTCATTCGTGTAGCCCCCAAGATCCACCATCAGCTTTTTTTTCAAGAAAAACTGACATTATAATATAATGTCAGTTTTTCTATATTATATATAGTATATTATGTAGACATCCGCAAGTCTTGTATAAGTCGCAGCCGGATCGTATAATCCGCCGCATTACGGTTAGCTGTTATCAAATATAGGTCCGGTTTGAAATGCGGTGGATCTACGATTAGCCGCATTGTCATTGAATTTGAGATACGTTCTTATATATTATATAATACGGCGGGTTATACGATCCGGCTGCGACGTATACAAATCGAAACAAGTGCTATACAATCGACACCCATCGCCATCTGTTGGTACAGATATGAACTAATACTCGTACTTGCACATGTGTAAACCAGTCTTGACTGAAATTTGCTTTCAACTTTGAACATCGGAAACCGGTAATAATTGCTCGTTTCTTTTTCAGGTACATACTTGTGACCCTTTGTTTTTCAATGGATTCAATAAGGACGCAAGATGATGGTAAGTGTTCTTTTAAACTTTTTACAAAATACAAAATGAAGGGAATAGGTTTCAAAAAAGAAACACCTTATTGTTTTATTATGTGATAGGTGGTAGATCCGGCCAGTAGGTATACGGTGGTAGGTGGTAGGTGGTGGTAGGCCGTGATCTCGGGGTCCCGGGTTCGATTCCCGGGTCGAGCAAAAGTATGTTTCGAATTTTTCGAACATAGCTCGGGTTTGTGATCACCAATCCGCATTAGGCAAGCGTGGTGATTAAGCCTAATCCCATCATAGTAGCGATAACTTGATTTCTATGATGGAGGCCTTTGCCCTGCAGTGGGACAGCATATAGGCTGATACTTTTTTTTTATTTTTAGATGGTAGATGAGCAGACGGATCACCTGATGGTGAGTGATTGCCGTCGCCCATCGACACGTGACACCAATGATCTTGATCCCCTTTCCTCCCCTTACTTACTTATTACTACTTACTTACTCGGAGAAACACAACGCAGGAGCTGCTTCACGCCGGTTTTCTGTGAGGCTGTCACTCAAAGCGTTGCTCTCCCACGGTAGTCGATACATAGGAACCAACCGTGCCTGTTGAATCTGTGAGGTCACCTTGTATTTAAGTTGAGGGACACATTTCTGGACCCCATGACCGCTTACCATCAGGTGGAGTGAGGTCATCTTGAAAGTCTCAGATTAAAAAAAAACAACACTTTAATCAATATTTGTACCGGCAGCCTATGCCGGCGGGATTCGGAAGACGTGGGGGTGGTATTTAGTAATAATGGACAAAGTAAAAACTGTATAAAAAGTTAATTTAATGCGTAAACATTGCGTAAACATTACGTCATGTTCGCTCAATGTCCTATAAGGTGCAGAAAATTATTGACGTATGTAAAACAAAAGAGCAGCGATATTTAAAAAAAGAACAAAATATTCTTCGCGCCATAAAAGTAGACAAATGAGGTTTCATACATTGAGGTTCAGGCCTCGACAATATTGAATGGAGTGTGTTTTTTGAAAATTAAACGAAACGATTAAAAATGGAACGTCATTATTATAACGCACTTTTGACCGTTTTTCTAGCTTGAATCAAGTAAAACTTACTTTAAAAGTACTTTGCGCTTACTTCAACAAAAACACGGAACTATTCGTAATATCTTAAGTTTCTGACAAGGGTTAGCCGGATAGTTTTTCCAATCTAGAAATGCTGACGGCTTCACAAAAAGTTAGCGCACGATAAACCGCGAGAGAGCCACGCTTCGGCATGAATGGGCCGGCTCGACCGGAATGATACTGATGCGTGAAGCAGCGCCAGCGCTGGGTTTTGTTGAGTGCGTGAGGATATTGGAGGACCAATTGGAAGGAAAGGCTGTTGCAAAACAAAGTTGGCAGCGCACTTGTGACTCTACTGGTGTTGCAAATCTCTATGGGCAGCGGCAATCAATAGACACCAGCAATACCAATTAAATAGAGAAGTGCGCTGCCAATCTTTAACCCCTTTCCCCCAATTGGGCCTCCGGTACCCTCCCTCATTGGACGAAAAAATCTGCGCTGCGCGTGCGCTGCTTTACACTGGTCTTCTGTGAGGCCGTGGTATCATTTCGGTCTAGTCGGCCCATTCATGCTGAAGCGTGGCTCTCCCGCGGATTCTTATAAATTAAGTTTGAAAGTATATTTGTTAACACCAAACTATGGATGCAAGGAGCTCCCGTGACGACGACCATTAGTACTCGATCAAGATTAGTAAAACAGCTCTTGCTAATATAAAGGCGCGTCTCAGTGCCTCGTTTGGATAAAGCAAGTTACTATCCATAAGTCACTCACTTCACAGGCATCTTCTAGGCAAACGCGTGTCATCCTAGACCTCATCGTCACTTTCCATCAGGTGCGATTGTGGTCAAGCGTTGGCCTATAGTCTAATAAAAAAAAATTGAAAAAAAAAAGAAAAAAAATGCATTTATTAATTTGAACACCACAACGCATATTATTATGGTACAGACAAATGACACAAACACATGCAAATACAAAAGACACAAAAATGTACAGTGGCCAGCACATCAAGTACTACAATCTGTCAAATTTCCTCAGTGATATTGAACCAACCCGTTTTGACGTAAAAGTGAGGTTCGATTGAATAAATTTGACAGATTGTAGTAACTGATGTGCTGGCCACCGTACGTTAGATTACATACTATCATAAATCAAATTAAGTCGTAAGCATCAGAAACCTTTGGATGATGTCTGGACCTTATGACGCAACAAAGACAAAGCAAAAAAAAAATCAAAATGACAAACAGTGTCCCTCCCCCCATTGCCCAGCAGTGCCGTGTTGAGACATAAGTATTTTGTTGTGTTGAGGCATCCAACATAAATGGCCCTCACTGAGCCCTTACTCTGCTGGCCCAGCGAACTAAACAGTCTTTCCTCCGAAACAAGAGATCGCCTCAGTCCTGCCGGTCCGTTAGTTCAAAGAGTAGTTTTTTAAGTGATAGGCGGCAGACGAGCATACGGTTCACGTTCCGATGGAAAGCGATTGCTACCGCCTTTAGCATATATACCCGCAACACGAGCATTTAACCCCCTTTCCTTCCAATTGGGCGTCCGATACCCTCATTCACTCAGCGAAACACAGCGCAGGCTCTGCTTCACGTCGGTCTTTTCTGAGGCCGTTCTATCACTCTGGTTGACCCGGCCCATTCATGCCGAAGCGTGACTCTCCCACTCTAAAACTGATTTTCTTTCAAGTTGTTTATGAACGCACCCTCGCGGTGTAGGGCGCTGCTAATTCAGCAATTTGTTTGCTTCCACTTTGACAAATAGCGATAGATAACAAATTCGTGTAAATGGAGATGTTTATGCCTTAAAAATAGACCTGTGATTTTTTAACTTTACACTTAACAGTTTAGTTACTGGATTACATGAATGAAGTGTGCCTATTAATACAGGCACTTAATATGTAGTATGAAATCACAGCTACTACCTATTTAGTATTATTAGCTATTGACATGGGTATTAACCGACTACCTAGTTGTAATCGAGTTTTTTAAATATTTAAGTTTGTGGCAGCGCGACATAATATATCCTGGGCTATCTGGCTGGGTACTGAGCGGTGGACTGTATGAAAAGACTGTAGGTAGATGATCCAATAGGCTTTTTTATTCACTGCATACTGTTCTTGATGGAAAGGCTTTTTGTTGGCAATTGATTTATTATTTTTAAATTTGATAAGATCATAAACAATAAAGTATAAAAGCATAAAGAAGTAAAGAGGTGTGTTGCTGGTCGCCAACACATACAGTGCCATGTAAACAACACAGTAGGGAGATCCAGATGATTGATAGGGGGCAGATAAAATCTGCAATCTGTCATTGAAAAGACAATCTTGTTTAAAAAACTGTATTCATTTATCATATTTTTATGAAACTATTGTTTTTGTTTCAGATTTAAAATACTACGACCTTCTACTGGACTTTCAATCAAAATTTTCTGAATCATCAGAAGAAGAAATGAGCATAGACGAAGAAACAAGTTCAAATGCAGTGAGACTAGAAGACCTAACTTATGATAGTAAACTAGCAGTTCCAGTAGGTGTTAAAGTAATATTTAGAATGGATGAGTTCCAAAAATCTTGTCTCTTCTCTATAGAAGATAAGGAAGTCAGATTAGCACTTTGCTTTGCACCAGCTGGCCCTGACTTGATCAGAATAAGTTTAGAAGGTTCAGAATTACCCAAAGGAATAACAACGAACATGCAATATAAAGAAAATGAATGGACGAACTTGCTTTTCTACATGACTGAAGATGGAATCACACTGTATAATGAGTGTGCTTCATTGAAAAGTTGGCCTAAAGATGACAAATTCGAAGAGCTAGTGTTGCCAAATGAAGCTACGCTGCGTATTGGAAGAACTGTGATAGAAAATACCGAAACATTTCAGGTAAGAGAGATCTCTCGTGTTTCCTATATTTTTTATCAATAGGTAAAATCAACAATGGTTATATATATATGTCGACGGCGCTTATAATTTCGATAAAAGTGCTTCCAAGTGATAAAAGGTAATTATTTATAATAGGTACTTAATGTTTTACTCAATAATAATGTAATGTTTAAGGTCGTTGACGCCAAATTGCGCTACCTAATCCGATGGCCGATCACTGATCTTAATATAATTTTAACGTCACCATAAAACGTATATTCTTAGCTTCGCTAGATATTATGCTATTAATACGTAATAGATAGATAGGTAGATAACGTTTATTAATAATAATAAGTAAGTACCTATAATTATTATTATTCTGAATTTAGAAAACACATACAAAAATGTTATTAGAATGCTAATAGTGGCAATACCTACTCTACGATAAATGATTATGATTATGATTATTATGATTATTACCTATACTCTTAAAAGTTTAATCCGCAAACGCATCTTCCTATATAAAGAGGAGGTAGAAAAAGGGTCTTATTATGATTTATCGATATGAAGATCACTTCTACTCAAATCGCTAAACTTCTAAAATGCTTACCACTTCTTTCTAAATAAATGCGGCTGTGTTTTGCCAAGTGACACGTCATCCAGGTGGAAGGGAAATATAAAGATTAGCAGCGCTGTGGTGGCTACACATGCTGTTTTTCTGCCCGGGTCGTGCCAAAAATTTGAACCTGAATTTTTCTGTTCAGAAATTCTCAGTGTCCCGAAGTCTGAAAGTTGGCGGCCTTGTACCCTCGTTCCTCGGAAAGCACTTTAAACTGTTGGTTCTGTTCACTAGTTCACTAGTTTCCCAATAAATAAAGAGGGTAAGGGTACCTATAGAGAGTGCACTAGTGTTTGAACACTCACTTGATCCTGTGTACGTGGCTGATGGTTAAGACTGGCCGCCGTTGCCAAATCGGTTGGCGGATTTTATTAAAACGTTTTCTCTACTTTTTCATATCGACCTTCAACATAAGGCCGTGTGAGGAATCTTTAAAAGTATTTTCTGAATAAAGCGTCCTTTAGCCCTGGCTGTCGACTTCCTAACGGTAAATGTTGAGAGCAGTTTGTCCTGTAGAATTCGACATTTTCTCCACAAAGGGTTAGGTAGTTGTGTCGGGAGTTTCTTCGCGCATTATAAAATTCCAGGCATTGTTGAGCTAAGTCATTTATTTTTATGTGTTATCTATTCTTTTCTTAACGCTTCGATATAGTCGGTGAAGTTTATTAATGGGTCTAGAAAAATGAAAGTTCAGCCTATATACTGTCCCGCTGCAGGGCAAAGGCCTTTATCATCGCTAATATCATGGGATTAGGCTTGATGACCACGATTGCCAAACGCCCCTTTGGTCTAGTGGTTTAAGTACTGGGCCGTGAGCTCGGGGTCCTGTGTCGGAATCCCGGGTCGAGCAACAGGTATGGTTCGAATTTTCCGAACTAAAGTCTATAAGAATTAAGCAAGAATAATTGATGTTATTGATAGTTTCACACTATCTATAGTCGGTTATTAACCGACTTCAAAAAAAGGAGGAGGTTCTCAATTCGTCTGTATGTATATTTTTTTTTCAAAAGTATTCGATGCTGTAAAAAATCACAACACTATCGATATCTGGAATAGTTTTTGAGGTCAAATGTCGATAGTTCAGCAATACTAAATCGTACCTATAACCCTTGGAACGTGAGGTCACTATGCTTTATTGGGAAAACAAGTCAATGCAAAGATGAAAAAGTAACGATTATGCAAAACGATCTTGACCTCAAACAAAATTGACTAATCCAATAGGTAGTTTTTCTACGATTTTTATGACGCGGTACAATTTTCTCACATAAGTGTTAATAAACAACAGTTATGGGTAAACAACTCTTGGGTCGAATCGGCGACTCCCGGCCAGCATTGCACCAACCGCTCACTTGTTTACTTACTAGTGAATAGAAGTATATTTGGTGCCAAAAGCGACCGTCCTGATAACTTTTTTGATTATGTAAACTAATCATCATCATTAGGCCTTCAGACCTTTCTCACAGCATCACGCGGTGTGACGTTATAGCAGCGCTCGTGGCTATAAAGTCCTATGCAGGAGTGAACCTACTCGTCCACATTTGCAGCAGGTGAACCGAGCGCCGCTGCTGCGGTTGGGGTTGTAGGCACGGCGCTTAGCACGCTTGGCCGCAAGTCAGTTAGGCCACGCTTCATCATGCTTTTATATGCCCAAGATAGACAACTATATACAACCTTTAACACTAAACATAACTAAAAACAATCTTTAATTATGTCTAATGAAAGAGATAGAACTCATAAGAAATGATGTCTCATTTCTTATGAGTTCTATCTCTTTCCATCCAAATCAGGATAAAATTAGAAAGGCAAGCAGTAATCGCCGTAGTCTTTGGACATTTTCCATACTGCTGATCTCGCAAGACTCATCACGCCTTTGCCTCAAACTAGGGAGCAAAAAGATCCAAAACCCTCTCCTTTATTTGGTCTGCACTTCGCAGATTTTTTATGAGTAAATTGTCTGGCATGCGCCGTTCGGTGCGACTGACGGCGGGCGATAAATACGTCATTTATAATGGCGCAGCAGCTCGGCTCATGGCCAGGGTAAATACTTCCAGTAGCAAGGCATATTGACTGGAAAGGGCTAGCAAGGATCACTACCAAATGTAATGTCACTTTTATGTATGGGTATGGGTACCCAAGTATTGTCATCTCTATATTTATGTGTCGTATGTTTCCGATATACATTACAAATCGTACCGTGCGTACCGGCGTGAAGAGGCGCCTGAGCTATGTTTTGTCGAGTGAATGGCCTCCAGTATCCTCATACCGGAAGGCCATTTGGAGGGAAAGGAGATTGAAGGTTGATTTGTGACACTACTGGTGTTGCAGGTGTCTAAGTGCGGCGGCAATCACTTTCTATCAGGTGATTCTCCAGCTCGTCTGCCATCATAAAGTGGATATATCCCTTTTTTACAACGGGATAGCCACGTTGAAGGGGTTATTTTCAAGGTTAGAGTACATAAGCTTTTAAGAAATCCCTTAGACGTTATCTTCAGTAAGAACCAGGTGTGATTGAGCTGATCTCCTAGTTATCAATTGTGCCAAAAAAGTCATTATGTTCACTGCAAACTTTATACTGTGGTACAAGGGATGTTTAAAAAATCGCTCTAGCACTTGGATTTCTGAATTTAAAGTGACTCTGGGGTGGCTTAGGCGAATTCACCTCGGCAAAGGAAACTAAATTGCAAAGTATTTTAGTCCTTTTTACGGACCCAAATATTATGTAACACTTCTTGTAAAATGTGAGATTGATGGTTTTTAAACCAAAATGTTGTTAGGAATTCTTCCTTCCTTCCTAAATTTTCCAAAAGGGTAATACCTAACTTCATAATTATGACGCCGTATACACAGAGGATTTATTATACTGTACCGTACTTATACCTACATAAAATATCAGTGAAGTTATTAACTATGGGTATCTCTGAACATTTACATCCCTTCAACAAAGTGTTGTACCAAGCATTCAGAACAACACTAAACTTGTTTTTTTTGGTATCAAAATATTCCAACTCTTTTTTCTATGTGATAGGTAGCCGGCGAGCAGGCGGATCACCTGATGGTAAGCAATTGCCGCCACCCATTGACACTTGCAACACCAGTGGAGTTACAATCGCGCTGCCAACCTTTTATCCCCTTCCCCCCCCCAAGTGGGCCTCCGGTACCCTCATACACTCGGCAAAACACAGCACAGGGGCTTCTTCACGCCGGTTTTCTGTGAGGCAGTGGTATCACTCCGGTCGAGCCGGCCCATTCAGCCGAAGCGTGGCTCTCCCACAGTTTAACAACTTTTAGCGCGTTCATCAGTTCACGCTGTATTTAAGGTTTATAATGATCGAAGAAGCATAAGCAGGCTGTGGTCATTTCCAAATTCCATCCCAATAATACAATTCGCATTCTAAAATGATATAACAATTTTCGAGTACAGTCACGCGTAATAAAGTCAAAGTCCAATTAGCGCAAAACGAGGCTGCCGTAAATCGGGCTCATGCCTCCGAATTCGTATAAACAATAACTTCGTTGGCGAACACGTGCTACATCCGAGTGCAAAATGTACCGAGGAGTTAGCTTAATGAACTCATAACGGCTGATTTAATATCGGGTTTCGGTTACATTAGCGTTAGAAATGAAACTGAGTTTAGTCAGCTGTAGCGGAACACTGTGACACACATGGCTTTCAAGAATGAGGAAGAAATTATTAGAGTTAGGCTACTTAATACGCGATCGGGCCAGTAAAATTCAAGCGCCTACTACCCTGTCATCTAAGCTGCCACCATGGGTTATCCCAAAGCAACTATTTAGTGACTGGATTGATGGTATTAATAGTGACTCTAACGTCGTGGGTTCAGTCCCCATTCGCAACATGTGTGTGATGTGGGTATCTAGTTTTGGAATCGAATGTGATTAATTTCCAAAATTACTAATACATGTATTCAATCTCATGTGTGCTTGAGTGATGAACACTACACTAAATGTGCCGAAACTAATGTACCGGGCACAGGGCTTAGCTCTATTAATTCTCCTAATCGTGTCTTAGTAAGCATAAGTTCAGAGGGTCTAATTTGAAGTCGACGTTACGACCGAATCGGAGTTCCTCTCTCTTTCGCTGTACGCGCTTTTGTTTGAATGTGACAGGTATATTCTCATTCGTTACGGGACGTCTTCGTTATAAGCCACCAGGCTACGTTGCAATTATACAGGACGTGATGTTATCCCGTCCAGCAATCACATTTCGAAATTTTATCTTCTTTACGCTTTGTTTGAAGAATTCAATTTCTTTAAACAAAGCCTATGAAGGACGAAGGAAACACCTCAGCCATAATTTATCTATTGTTCTATCACAATGTAAGTGAATCATAGCATAAGTTCTCCTTTTTTTTTGTTGTCGCAAGGAATTTCCGCCGGGCCCGAGGTCCAATCGTCCGACATCTCTATCCATTCCCGTCTAATGGGGAGTGGACGGGTTATGTGGGGCTCTTTGTCTGGGACGAGCTTATCGTGATGAGAAGCCGGCCTAGAGGCATACCCACTAAAACCACCTGCGACGCTCCCTCATCGTCTTAGTTGGGAGGGGACAGGCGGGGTGCCTATCCCCTCTCTGGTACAAGTTCACCTGCCTTCTAAGCCGTGTGTCGCCTACCGCAGAATCCCAAATACAGAGCCAGTTTACAAGGAAGCACTATATACACATCACTAATCCCTTTAGCTCTTATATACAACACGCATTGTCAGACATTACACCGGGTAGGACACAAATCAATCTAATTGAACTTCATAATCAATCTCATTACGTATGGTAATGATATCACAATGGCACGGCTAATAATAAGCTTACCTTTGTATTTGGTTTGTGAACTGTACTGATGAGGAACGTGTGGTCTAATTTTCTAAATAATCTGTTATAATCGGAATAGGTAGTTTACATTTTCAAATATAACACGGAGCTGTTAATACCACCAAACATTTTTTTTATACTAGAGGCAGCAAATGATCAAGCGGGTCACATGTTGGTATCTTCCAATAGATTCGGCTACGTGTGCAGGATATAAATTATAGTGCATAGATCAAACACAGTAGGTGCACTCTATATTCCCTTACTCTCTAAATTCGATGGGACAATCGTTTCTGAAACGCATTACTGTGATTCAGTTGGTCTGGTTCCCTTATTAAAGGGTTGCGAAGCTCAACCGGCAGTATCTTCATAGAATCCACCACCACACATAGACAGCTACAATATGGGTGTCTTTAAGTCGAGAGTGAATAGGCTTCTTCTGGAGAAAGCACGCTACATCTTAGACCTCATTGTCACTCTCCATCAGTTGAGATGAGGTCAAGTGTAAACCCATTTAATATAAAAAAAACCACCACCACCAGACTCTCCAAATGCTTACCTAAGGTACGAACGCGACAGCTTTGGATGCAGCCAGGAATAAAAAACACGTTGTGATGAGAAAGTCATGAAGTATGTGGATGGATGGATGTAATAGGAGCATTAGATGGATCCTAATTAACGTTACTGCAAATTAAGTTTAATATAAACTGAATAGCATTATTTTGTGTTTCATTCCGATACACGTTTCAAGCCACTCTAAATGGACTGCTCATAAAGCTAGTGCCTAATCAAATCAAGTGGAATTCTCTGTGTGAATGGATATAACTTGTAGCAGCGGTGTGGCTGGATTAGTTGTCTATATAAGGACATAATGAGTACATTTTGCGTTGGCGCATTTATGTGAAAGACTATTGAATTTGTTAGCATGGCGTAGAATTATTTGATATCAAACTAGATCATTGCGTGAGCACAAATGATTGATAAAATGACACAGAATGTCTACCTGCACCAAGTTAATCGATTAATCAAGAAATATTTTGTACTTTCTGTATCGAGCACGTTGAGGAGGTCAATGCGAAAGCCGTTTTATCGAATTTTGTTTCTTCGAAAACCTATCATTGACTATCACTATACTGTGACGTTTTGTTACATTGATGCATGTTAATGCGATGTTACTTTACATCGAAAAACTGTTACTAGGTTTTTACTTGAAGTTGAAGGGTAGCAGCAAACTTGTGACTTCACTAGGTGTGGGGAGTGTCTTTGGGTGGCAACCACGTATTATCGCTAACCATCGGGTGATCCGTGGGCTCGTCTGCCACCTAATCAAAGAAAAAAAATCGATTGAACCCACTGCTTGTCTGTCACTTATAACATACATAACCTCCTTTCGCCGCACCATCTTTCTCTCTGTATGACCCAAAGGTTGACTGGTAGAGAATGCCTCTTGGCATTAAGTTCGCCTATTGTATTAATCTTTTAGTGCAATAAAGTTTAAAATAAATAAATAAAAAGCGATTTTTTGTTCTACTCTATTATCGACATAATAAAACCTAAAGTTAGAATTAGCAACATTGAACAGACTAAAATGAATATACCAAATAATGAACTATTTTAATGAGTTTACAAAATAAACAGACACAATTGAATTAGTTCCAGACAAAATTAAATTAGTTCCACAAAATTAATTGAAACTGCTTTGTTTCCTCGATTTCGTACGCTCGTGAGTATTTTTAGATACGTGAGGTCATTTACTTAACTAATGCACTGAAACTGTCTGCATGCGTACAAGACTGATGACTTCGAGAGGAGTAGTGTATATTGGGACGTAAATTAATGGACATACAGCTTTTAATAGTACAAAATCCATACTAATATTATAAATGCGAAAGTAACTCTGTCTGTCTGTCTGTTACTCTTTCACGCCAAAACTACTGAACGGATTTAAATGAAATTTGGTATACAGATGGTCTAGACCCTAAGAAAGGACATAGGCTACTTTTTATTGCGAAAAAAGGGGTTGTAAGGGGTTAAAAGTGGGGTGAAAAGTTACTTTTCCACGCGGACGAAGTCGCGGGCGGCCGCTAGTAATACATAAGTGTAATAAGTTTACACAAGTATGCTAAGTGTATCATACATAAATGTTATAAGTTTACATAGATAGGTACATACAGTATACAGAGTGTATGAGTGAACATTTAAATTCCTTTAACCAAGTCTTTTTCCAATCATTCAGAACATTTTTTATAATAATGACTTTTGGAAATTCGTTAAAAAAATCAAGTGGATTATTAAATTTGTAGTTAAAAAATCGACATCGAAAAGTTGTATAATAGCAAATGTTGTTCAGAATGGTTGGTAGAACACGATTTCACTGATACACCCGGAAAAAAAAATGGCCCCTAAAAATCTTAAGTTAACACTTTTTACTAAAGTTCTAAAAACACTTTATATTATAAATATAGGTACCTATAAAGTTATAGGTACCTACCTACTCTTATAAAAATTATACTTATAGTTATAATCGTAATTGTTGCTTTAAGCCCTATTTTAATCAAAAATATTTAATTTTATATGAAAAACGCTTCAACAATGACCCTCAATACACCCCTTATAACACTCACAATACCGGCGACGTCTTGATACAATCCAGTGCCCGCGAAAAGTCCACAAGTCCAGATAATACGCGTAATATTGTCCCATTGAAGCTAACGCCACAAATAACCGAGGGATCTCAGGAAATCGGCGAAATTGGATTCTGCTAGCTCCGTCCAATAGAAAATTGAGACGGGTGAAACTGATACCGATATTGTGTATCGGTACTTTAATTATTTTGCAATTTGAGATCTTGTGTGTTAGAGTCCAGCTATCGAAAGCTTTCTAGATAGTATTTATTGCAAAATTAGGTACCAACCTAACTATAAATAATATAAAAAAATGTATACATGGATCTCACAACTTTTTAAGGTAGAACAACTGAGTTGCGAGACTTGGTCTTTTTGACAAGTATTGTTCTTATGGAATATATCCTTTTATTTGGTTGTCAATAGTTTTTGCAACTCACAGTAAGCCTAAATGTAGGCAACAACTTCAAAAGTATTTCAAAATCTGCATTGTAAGCGGTAGTGTATCATAACCAAACATGGATAAGGTCTTGTATAAAAGTATCGATCGACGTCGACTTATCCATTTTACAATCGATCAACTCCCTTGAACAACGATCGATCAATTAGTTTGTCTAGACCCTTAGAGATTCTATTCAAAACGCTGCTAAATCTGCACTATCAATCGATATTTAGGTATCTATTTATTTAACGCAATAGAATTCCTATTTAGACAGGAAAACCTAACTTTATACGTACCTGTATTAACAGCGGGCACACAGCTTCGAACTTTGAACAGCTTTGGATGGTGTAAGATAAAAAAGTGCGCGGGATTTTGAACACATTGTACTTGAAGTTTTTTTTATGTGATAGATGGCAAAGCTTCTTCTCAACTCTAAAATTCAATATGAAGCCAAGGGTAAGCCCATTTCTATAAACAAAATCCCGTGCAATTGTGACTTTACTGCTGTTGCAGGTGCAAGCATGGGCGGCGGCAATCGCTTACCACTAGGTGATCCGTCAGCTCGTTTGCCACCTATCGACATAAAAAATTACAAACATTATTTTTTTCTCAACCCTGGTGTTCAAATCCAGGATCCGGAGAACATGTACCGGGCACTTAAACTATTAGACCAACGGGGCTTAAAAAGATTTGCCTAATTTTTTCCTGTCAAAATCAGTAAATACATGCAACGTAATTATGGATGGTATTATATTAAGAGTACCTATAATACTGTTATCAAGAGCTAAAGATGTCTTATAACTTGTACCAGGGAATCAACGTTAGACCAAATGGTGGTTTGGGACTCTTTCCTAGGGATTTGAGTGGGGTTTCTCACAGAAGTCCGTTCCGTTTTTGTTCGAAGTTTCTTTGAAGAAAGCTTTAAAGGAACAAACGGAACGAGTAGACAATTTGTTTTGTACATTTTCTTCGATCATTAGATATATTTGTTTTAAAATAGTTTTACACATCTTTAGTGATTTAATAACAAATAAATTAATCTTCAGATATAATTTGATAACTTTTAAATGTATCTTCAGATACTTGCAACGCTGGTCATATTTTTCACGTCTATTTGTGTGACAACTTAACATTTCGTGTCATCGTCATCATCAAAAATTGCCTGTATCTTGATCCCACCTGTGCTTGCCATTTACATCGGTTCTGTGCCAGCCTCATCTAGGTCTTTCCCACCATTCTGCATCCGGGCCGGGAAGGCCCAAAAATTTGTACCTGCGTTCTTCTGTTGAAAATTCTCAGTGTCAGACCAAAGTCTGGAAGTTGGCAATCTTTAACCCCCGTACCTCGGAAAGCACGTTAAGCCGTTGGTCTTGCGCCTGATCCGTCTTCAGTCGTGTCACACTTTGTGTCCTATCAAAATATATGTGAGGGTAAGGGAATAGAGAGTGCACTTGTGTCTGTGCACACACTTGTGCACTATAAATGCCCTGGGTCAATGGCGGATTCTTGAGATCCACCGCCATAACCGAATTATCGGTGAGGATATTATTATAATTATGTCATCAGCTCATCATATTAATAGCCGATGGCATTTACACATAATATTATGGCATTTGGTGTGATTTAGGTCAAATATTTGACTGTTGTAACATAAAATAGTGAACTCATATCACAATATCATCTTTCAAAACACATGGCACTACTCGAAATTCCCCAAACTTATTTCGTCATAAATCATGCAATATTGTAGACAAAACAAAGTTGGAGTACCATTAGGTGCGACATGTTGAAAAACGGGACGTTTTCATTTCGAACCAGTTTCGCGATACACGTGATCTCATTCGTGGGAAGCGTGATTTACATATCACGATCATGTGATATTTTAGAGACGAGCAGATCACCTTACTAACTAGGCTAGGCGCAGCGACCCAAAGTGATCCTTAGGCCTCCAATAACAAGAGCCTCCATCTAGGACGGTCCTGCGCCACCTCCTACCAGTCATCAGCCTGGAGTCTGCGCAAATCTTTCTCAACTTCATCCCTCCAGCGAAACCATGGACAGCCAACCGGCCTTCGATCATTTGGCTTTCCCAGATGGATCTCCTAATCGTTAGCAAATTCCGCCCCCTGTGTATAACAGTATCAGTATCAGCCTATATACTATCCCACTGCAGGGCAAAGGCCTCCATCATAGAAATCATGTTATCACTACCATGATGGGATTAGGCTTAATCACCACGCCTAATGCGGATTGGTGATCACAAACCCGTGCTATGTTCGAAAAATTCGTAACATACTTTTTCTCGACCCAGGAATCGAACCCGGGACCCCTAGATCACGGCCGGGTACTTAAACCACTAGACCAACCGGGGCGTTGTGCGGGTATATAGGCCGCGGCAAATAAGTTTGGCGGTAACGTTGAGTGCGCAGAAATCAATTTTAGTATAAAGTGGACTATTTTACAAGTGCGCAAACATCCCACTACTTACGCCGAGTAAATTTACGTGTCGCGACCTGTACCTAGTTTAGTTTCTAACCTATTCCAGAAGGAACGTCGCGTAGACGTCAACACCCAAAAATCTATTGTTGGGAAGTCGCCGGCAAGACGCCAACGCTCAAAGGACGCTAGTAGGTCACTCTAAAGTGTGACCCACTACCCACAGCGCCACCGAAGCAGTGTTTGGTGTAGTACAGATCCAGCCATCCGATCAGAGTCCGCCGTGTTACGGACGGGCTATGTCAAACTCCCCCCGCATGACGGCGGGGAATAACCGACTAAAACCCTTGGGATTCTCTCTCATAGTCCATAGTGGGAGACGGTCGTGTGTCCGTGGCACGGAGCCTAGCACCACAACATCTCCTGGAGGCTCTACTCTTACTAACTCTATTAGGTAAACAAGTTTTATATATTCTGAAATAAAGGATATTCTAAGTTTACCAAAGAACAAGTTGAAACATGTAAATTGTCCCTCGAATCTGAACCACATCAAGATTTATGAGGGAACTGTGTTAGACGCGTCTTTGAAGTCTTATTTCATGTAAATTGGTGGTGATTAATAAAGAGTTATGACGTGTTTTGTCATTTTGTGTGGTGTTCAAAACAGGAGTAGCTTATCGTCTTGTGATAAAATAGGAGGAGGTGAGAGTATCTATAAACAAGTTTTCACTATTCAAATAGTATGTTTTCATATACCTACGAGATTAATGCAGACCATCAAAAAGAGAAAGATTGAATGAATACCTCGGTCACGTGCTAAGGTACAGTCTACTCCAACTTAAGAGAGGAAGAGGCGTCCTCGACGGAGAAAAAACCGTGGTTGCGATTTTTCGGGAGAAGATCTGAATCACAAGCGTAGAACAACTTTTCAATCTCGCGAAAGAAACGTTTAACAGCTATACAACAAAGTACGTATTTTGCAAATTTGACTAGGAAGGTCGTTGACCCTGTTTTTAGGTCCAGTCACATTAATTTTGGACTATTTTAGGTACTCTTTAACTCTAAAAGCATTCTCTTCCAACATGTTGAATGAAACTTATAGAATCTGACGTGAACAAATTTAGCAAGTTGAAATTAATAAGAAATTAATTTAATATTCCAAGTTTCACAAACATTTCCTTAGTTGAGACAGTTTTGATTGATACAAGACACTCAGTTCTTGAATAAACTTGACAAAATGGAAAATGTGACTCCAAAGTTACCTATTCTATACTGTATACAAAGAAGAAAACTGTAAAGACAACGACAAGAGTGGTAAGTTAGCTGAAAAAACCAAACAGTTGTGGGTTGTGATCGACTCAGCGCCATCTTTTGATAAAATTTGAAACGAATGCCCGGTATGGGCAAGTCAGTAGTATGTACGTACAATGTACATAATAAAACAGTGCAAAACTGTGACTGTATTTTTTTTTTGTGATAGGTAGCAGACGAGCAGGCGGATCACCTGATGGTAAGCAATTGCCGCCGTCCATGGACACATGCAACACCAGTGGAGTCACAAGTGCGCTGCTAACCTTTTATCCCCTTCCCCCCCGATAGGCCTCCGGTACCCTCACTCACTCGGCGAAACATAGCACAGGAGCTGCTTCACGACGGTTTTCTGTGAGGCAGTGGTATCACTCCGGTCGAGCCGGCCCATTCATGCCGAAGCATAGCTCTCCCACAATAAAAAAAATGCTACTAATTGAGTTAAGCGACACAAACTTTGCACCTAATAAAATATAAAGCTCAACCAACTCGCCCGTACAGGACGTCCACTTTATTTCTTTAAAGGTGCTTCAACAGTTATTTGAATAGTGAAAATAGTGGCTTGCCAGGGAGTCAGACACTAACTCACCGTAAAATATGAGGGACGTGCAAGATTATGATAAGGCTCAAGCCGGTAAATCATTGGATTTTCCGCTTGAGTACTGGAGTAAATTTAAGGAGATCGTAGTACCGGCGTGTTTAGAGAATGGGGGTATGTTACGTAAGTCGGATACGGAATTAACGTGTAGGTTATTTGTCGGATGTTGGGTAACTTGTTTGTTGCGAATTTGTTAACCTTCTTAAGATGTCCTAGTTCGAAGTTAGAATAAATCTATACTATACAGGGTGTAACAAAAAGGGAGTATCCTCCAAAAGTGAACTGATTCTGACACACTTTACAAATCTAATATTAGAGTTTTTAACGTACCAAGCAAATATTACGATGATTAATATTTCATTGATATCCGATCCTTCGTGAAATCCATCCATAATGAGCAATCAGCTGATAGGGATATTAACCTTTGACCGCTCCTTTTTGAATAGTTACCGCCATTTGCATTCCTGACAATTGTTTGCATAGTTTGCATATAAAATTTTATAAATGAATTACGATAAGATTGTTTATCTTTTCCTAAATTATTATTTTATAAATTTGAAACTTTGCATATAGAATCTACACAAGGTACATATTATTTCCCTTTATGGTTGATACCCCCTTTTTGTTACACTCTGTATAGGTACAATCTATAGGAAACAGCCAGGCTTATAGGTCATCCGAACTATAATCCTGGCTCTAAGAAAAAGAAACATGCGCGGTGCAATAGACGCCCAGCGTCATCTATTGCTACGTGGGAGATCTAATGACCCGAAACAGTTTTGCTCTAATTTCCCTAATAAGTATATCAATACTATTGACACGTGCATAAACTGTAGAAGGACTTATCGATACAATTCATTTTTGTTTTACTATCGCTAATGGAACAAATGGGTTTGTGATCACCAATCCGCATTACGCAAGCGTGGTGAGTAAGCCTAATCCCATTATGTAGGGATGACTTGATTTAGATGATAGAGGCCTTTTCCCTGCGGTGGAACAGTGTATAGATGGGACTTTGCTTTTCGATAGTGGACTATTGACAGGGAATACTAAATTGTTTTCTTTTAGGCAGCAGGCGAGCAGGCGGATCACCTGATGGTAAGCAATTGCCGCCGCCCATGGACACTTGCAACACCAGTGGAGTTATAAGTACGCTGCCAACCTTTTGTCCCCTTCCCCCCCGAGTTTGCCTCCGGCACCCTCAATCACTCGGCGAAACACAGTACAGGGGCTGCTTCACGCGGGTTTTCTGTGAGGCAGTGGTATCACTCCGGTCGAGCCGGCCCATTCATGCCGAAGCGTGGCTCTCCCACAGTAGTAACTTGTACTTAAATAGTGCAAATAGCACGAAATAGTCCTTATATTTCCACTAAGCCATCTATATTTCATACCGGTGTAGGTCCAGTGTCAACTGTCTCCACTAGATGAATGGACTCCAGGTAGTGTGGTTTTGTTTTGTTTTCGTCTGGATGTTTCCATTTCGTGTGGAGAAATGGCGGCTACTTTATTGTGTAAATAATGACTGGACGGAACATTAGAGATATGTTTGTTTGACAACTTTCTGACATTAAGATATTTTAATCTGTCAAATAAATTTATTTTGTACGTTAGTATACTTGTAGAGTAACGTGGGAAATAAATTTACGTCGTTTTATTTTTTTTTTGTATAAAAAATGTTTAAAAAATACGAGACTTGCAACTCAGTTGCTCTGCCGTAATAAGTTGTAACACCGCAGGGCACAGCTAGTATAAGTAGTTAAACATAACATTTATAAAAAATTGCCTAAAACTAATATATTTGCTGTTAAAATCATAAAGCCCTCTTTTAGTTTTTCTGTAATTGGGTAGAAACAAAAATAAATGTGAGATTTAGTGTATTACAAAACAATATTAACGCTATTATAAAGTCATTTATTTTATCTTAATTATTTAAAAAAATCTTTGTAAAAAACTTAAAAAAAAAAACTCTATATCTTCATTCAACTCTCATCTTACTATCACACACATTAGGTTGATTATCGATTGAGGAAATTTGACAGGTTGTGGTAACCTGATGTGTGGCTGACTGTACTTAACAGCCTTATACTTAATTATCTTATTGTAGCGACTTCAAAAGTTGAAACGAATAAAAATGTGTATATATGTAGAGGAGAGCAATGGCTCTCCTCTATTGTTTATTATTTTAAAAAGTAATTTAAGTCAATAGATTTAAATTACTTTTAAAACAATAGCAACTTTTTTCCAAAATGAATAGGTATGTATTTTAAAATTTACATCTATTAAACATACATAGCTTCTACGTTTTGTTTTGTGAAGATGAAACCGTTACAATAGCTTTTACTCCCTTATTAATTGAAAACATTAGATTTCCGTTCTTGCCTCTGGCTACGGGGTCTAAAAACAAAATTCTGTTATCGTAAGGTATAAAAATAGAAAGCAGAACGCGGACAAACTGTTAACGAGATTCTTTCCAGAAAGAATAAAACAAAATATTTTCGATGGAAATCCTTTATGAAATAAAATTTGGACTGAGACTGATAAATTCAATAGGTCAAAAATGTAAACAATTTGGTTGATAAAAGTATTTCCGGGACAGGGAAATTCGTGCATTTTGGAGTTATTTAACGTTTCATAGCTTTCATTGGAAAAGGAGAATTAAACGTTTCATTGAAAAATTTACAGGTACAAATGGGATGGATGTCTTTCTTATTTGAAATAAATTACATTTATGATTATTGGAACCTTATTTATATGTAATAATATCACTTAGAGTTTAATTACGATAGATTAGTCTAAAGCGAAAAATTACCTCTGGCCTGGTAGTGGCCTCACGTACCAAGGAACTTGGATTAGATTTCCACCCTGGAAAAATATTTGTCTGATCCAGTACTTACAGTATTCTGCTACCTATTTGTGTCTAGGGATAATTGTAGTATCCATCTTCTATATTGGACCTCGTCTATGTATAAGACAGAAAGTAAGTGTTACAGTAGGAAGTGAAGTTGTCAGTTGGTCTAGTTCTCCTGCCTTAGGGCTTCGAAGGATCAGATGGCAGTCAGTCGCATTAGTAATTAACAAATTTTTAAAACCATAGATCATGGTTCAAACATGAACTGGGCTCCGAAGTGCTTTGGTTGATTCCGAGAATAATACCTATGCTCTGATAACAATGACCGTACAGTAGTAGCAATTCTTCAAATAGTAGAACACTGTTGCAAAAACAGCCGCCATTCTATTTTATTGTAATTCTTTGTGAGAATGTTGCCTTTTGATTTCACAAAGGAATAAGATGTTTCCTTCATAAAACATTTTATTGAAAATACTTTGAATATGAGGAACGTTCGCTTTGATATCACAGCGTTTGTATTTCAAACTTTGACGGTTTTTGATTGTTTTATTTTTAGTAACAAAGAATGCAAATTGTATCCAGCTTGGTAAACAACAATTTCTTGTTAGATGTGGTTGTGTTTGAACTTGGAGAAGTTTTGCTTATTTACGGTGATTGCCGAAGGGGATTTCAGAGCCAAGCGTACTGTTACACCCTTGATATGCTAGGAATATGGCTGATGACCCTAACTTCCTGCTGAAACAGCATTCTAGAGTCTTAGCATCGCACTCGTGAAGCGAGAACGAAAGTAACTCTGTCTGTCTGTTCTGTTAGGTACTCTTTCACGCCAAAACTACTGAACGGATTTGAATGAAATTTAGTATACAGTACACAGATAGTCTAGACCCTGAGAAAGGACATAGGCTATTGTATGAGTATTCATAAAAGTAGGAATACATGGTAACATCTAAGAAATCATTTATTTTTTTAAATAAATTATTATTTTGCATAACAGATGCTAGCCCACACAAAAAATATTATGAATTTCAACCAACGTCTACATATCCCGTATAATCCTCTAAATCGTAATTATGTAAAACGGCACGCCATGTAAACAAATGTCCGCTTTTTTATTTTATTGTCATGCAAATTAAGAAAAAGAGGTGTAGATAGAAAAAAGTTACCCGAAAGCAAAAACTGGGACCGGTTCTTACAGGTTGGCCCTCAATTTAACAGACACTGACAAAATATTTAGGGTCTCTTTCACAATATACGGATAAATTTATTCTACCTAACCTATTCTATAATAAAATATTATTTTTTGCTAACCCTAACCACTGCTGTTGCGTTTCACGATCGTCAAATAACGTTATAAGTCACTTTAGGTCTATGCGCTTCATAGATAAAAATCGTAAATTTTTTTCTCAAAATAATTGACGTGTTGCATAGATATGACACTTTATCTTTACATTAGAAAATAGGCCTTAAAGTGTAGTGGTACAACAGCAAAGAAGAAGGTACACCTTCTTAATTGAGGTCGTTGTGTCATTTCGAGCATACAGCTCAAGATTTCTCAAATCTATGAGCATATTTCTGCCATTAACTTAGCGGTGATAGGAAACAAAGTGCGGAAAACAAATGAAGAAACCTGCACGTTTTGGAAATTACTAAACTGACTCAGTTGGTTTGGGTTCCTAAGGGATGCTTAAGTCAAGTGGTTATCGCTTTATTGTATTTACCAGACTTCCAATATCCTAAATCATGGTCCATGAGAACTTTAGGCTCCGATGCGATAGCTTTGGAAGGCACGAAAATAAGAAAAACTGTTGCAAATTCAAGATGAACACGAGTATTTTTATTTATCATATAATTTCTTTTGCATGTTACATTTTAAATTTAGTAGTAAGAAAGTAGCATTGAACCTGCAACTACAATCTTCAACATAGGAAGCTGCAAACTGATATGTTTAACTTCTCGCTATTTCTGGATACCTAATTGTTCCTCCTAGATTCACAAATATCTCAGCCAACCTCTACATTCGCAAACGGCAAGGTAAAACGAAACAGGCAACACTTGAGAACCGGGGTATTCAAACGTCAGAGCCCGTGATGTATCTTCAGGATATATGGCTGTACTTTTTGCAAGTTTACAACTTCACGCGTGAAATTTACGGGGAGCCAGCTCACTTACAAATTAGCCGCTTTCAAGATATATTCAGAGGTAGAAATGGGGAAAGTATAATTTTCCCCTGCCCTCATATTTTTTTCGCTCACAATAAAAATGCAAAATTTGAATGGGATTTTCGTACGTTGCGCTTTGTCCTCGTTTCTGGGTGGTGTATTCAATGCAAACTCTTCTCGGATGCTCAAATTTTCTTTTGAGAAAATTTTTTACTCGACCAAACATGAAAGCGCTTGTAATAAAACTCAATTTGGCTTATTTCGCACGTCTCGTGTTATGAATTAAGGATGAAATATGAAATTCAAATGCATTCATGATGTGCCCATTGTTACAACGTACGGTGCATTTTGATGCTAGTCTGCGTTAACTACGAGTGAAGATTCTAGGTAACTTCATCGGATAATTCAAACAAAACCTTAATGTTGTATAATTAATAGGGTAGCAACCTAAATTCTAAAACAGGGTCTGTTTTGGATTATATTTCTCCAATGAAGAAAAGTTGTCAACCGAGAATATTCTGCATCTAATTATGATAGAAAAGATCACGGAAAAAGAAAGTCCATCACCAACCTAGCGGGCTATTCCCAGTTGTGTCCGAAGTTGTCGCTACGAAACCAGAGTAAGCTGGGACCATGATCCAGAATTTAGCAAATTTGTTAATTATAGTTAAGCTTATAAACAAAACTACCTACTTGCAGATGCGTTACTGGCTTTTTGAGGATGATTTAGGTTTATTTCTTTAATACAATTATATTTGTAAAATATATTATTGTCACAGTGCCCAGTGGTGTCATATGTTTTACGAATGCTACTTATATAAACTGTTCTGAGTATAAATTGTTGAAAGTACTTTCACCTGCTTTCTTCCTTAATTACTTTGCTCAAAACAATTACAGCCATAAGTGAAACTAGTCTAGCTCAAGATTACCCTAACACCTCCTAATTTGGGGACAAACTTTAGCAAAGTTTATATTTATGAGCTACGTACCGCCGACGCCAAGTACGCTACCAACTAGCTGTTAACTGTTTCGTCGCAGTTTGATTCGGAACGGATTCTGCTAAGTCACTTTGCTGAAGGACGGTGCGGAGCATAGAGGTAGGAAATTGCACTGGGAATATGCTGGGAATCTGGAGGGTAAAAATAAAGCATCAGTATATTTACTGGCTAACTACAGGGCAGTGACCTCCATTGTGGAAAGCAAGTCATTGCTACTAAGATGGTGATTAGGTAGAGGGTAGTAGAACGAAGTATATCAGCTGATGCAATGAAGGGTACCAACTAGCTGTTAACTGTTTCGTCGCAGTTTGATTCGGAACGGATTCTGCTAAGTCACTTTGCTGAAGGACGTTGCAGAGCATAGAGGTAGGAAATAGCACTGGGAATATGCTAGGAATCTGTGGAGGGTAAAAATAAAGTATCAGCCTATTAGCCCGTGTATATATAGGACACTGACCTCCACCGTGGATTATAAGTCGCTACTATGGAATAGGTAGAGGGTAGTGGAACGAAACGTATCAGCTGATGCAATTTAAAGGTATTAAAATCAGCATTTGGTGGTTTTTAGTTACTTTGTTATTTTGTGCAGTAAAGTGCAGCAAAATTATAAAAATAAATCTTTATGATAAGTAATTTATAATTATTTAACTTAATACTGTTATCCTCATAGAGGCGAGTAGAGCTGTACGTGATTTTTATCGAAAATAGATATGTAGATCACTAAAAAATAGTTTTTATGTGTAGTTTTTCATATATATCGAAAATCACGGGAATTAAGAGACTGGTTTTGTTTGACAAAGATAAGAATTTGGATTATTTTCAACATCTATTAATTTGGCGACCTTCTTAAGCCAAATCCAGCTTTCGGCGACATAGCGTCGTCCGGTGTAAAAATACTGCCTAGTACCAAACTAAGTCTCAACTGTTTCGTTACAGTTTGATTCCGAAAACGGACTTTACAAACTTTGTAGTTGCAATAAAGTTAGCACAGAGAATTTGAGTGTTATAATTTCAAAAGTTTTACATAGGATTTTGTATAATGCGCCAATAAAGACAGTCGGTTGCTTTTACTATTTACTCTTACTACTACCCACTGTTCACTAGTAAGTTAACTTGTAAGTAGGCAAGCGAGAGGTTATGTCAGAGTATGGTAGACCCATTGGTTATAAAACATTGGAACTGCAGTAGTTTCCCTAAAATGCGTTTGCAAGACTTTCTTTAGGTACGCATTTTAGGTAAGACATGTAGTGAAATCGCAGCGAATATTGCAGTTTAGTTCTGAACGGTATTAAAATTGTACTTGTGGCTAATAATATTAGTCTCATGTTCATACCACTAGAAAGAGATGTCTTCGTGTTAGTCTCATAAAATGTAGGAACTTTTAGTATGTAAAAAGAATTCACCCTTGCTTCGTGAGATTTTCAGTATCCGCCAAATCTAGACTATCATCAATACGAACATACCTACATTCGTGTGTTATTGTGTATCCAACAGTTTCCTATTAATGAATTCCTGCAACCTTCATTAGGAGGTTACCTTCATTTAACAAAACATAATTACGGATAGATTTATATGAAAGAGGTTTGATAGTGAAAATTAAGAGTGTACGGTTCAATTGTTACTAGAAATGTCACGAAATCATAGTATTTAATTATGTTATCATTTCGTAAGACTAACATGTAGTTTTTCATTTGACTGTGCTGAAATACATACTTTACATTTAAAAATTGTTAAAAACTCCATACACGGCATTCTTCAGTTTAAGATCAAAGTTCAATTCTTGGTAGTCAGATTACGTCTTAAAAATGAAAAAAAAATGCTCCTAACTAAAATAGGTTTTAAAATATTATTATACCTTTCGGTTTTGATAGATTTATTTTGCTTGCGACAGTCAAAGTGCCTCGTCTACCCGATATTAGCTTCAGGAACCAAAAGGAAGCAGATCCGAAGCAGCTGCGAAGTTATGACACAACGGATATTACCTAACCGAACCGCTGGAGGTACCGACGCCCATTCCTCACTCACTATATCTCTTTCCTCGAAACTGTACTTATATTTTAACAATTTCGTATACTCCTATGAGAACGTAGAAATCAATAAATCTCTTCGGGCACCCGAAAATAGTTTGTGTCCTTCTAAATTCAGAAGTAGTATTTTTTGCCGACTGCTCGCTGCTAAATCATTGCACTGGTTTAACTGTTTTGATACTTTTGTATAATGACGCCTTTAAACAAAAAATTGTAATGGAAAACGATTAAACTGTTTTTATTAAATTTTTCGCATAGTTTGTTTTTCTCCAGTGAGGAATTAATGGGGCCTCACCATAAAAATGAAGCAAGTTAAAGTGAGACCCTGTCCAGTGCATCGCGTTGTCGCAGCATCGACGATGTTTCGTATTCCAATCTACAAGGAAATCGTCCAATCTTCTATCTTTCTTCTGTATAATTATATGTATAAATACGCGCTAACGCGACGCAATGCAGAAAAACGCACTAAACGGGACCTAACCGTAAGTGTGAGGCCCCATTAGTGTTATGTTGCATTGTTTTCCATATTATATTTTCATCTATACTATTAATAAATATATAACTTCTATAGATAACGTCAAGGCTTATAGGTAAACCGAAAACACGAATCGCTAGCGCGATGTAATCGACGCCCAGCGCCATCTATTGGCTTATTTTTGAACTACGGCGCCGAAACGAAGATAGGGCGAACTACTTGTAGCCAATGAAACGCGTTGCAACGCACTAAAGGGGCCTCATTTTTAGTGCGACGCTGCGTTGATTTCCATGAAGATTTGTCCAGACAGTCATTACAGGCCTAGTACGGGTATGCATGTTAGTTGCGTAATAGTGAGAAAAACAGGTAATTGTGCGAACTATTTTGAATTACTACATTATTTTGTATCGCCACTATTTGACAATAAAGATTATTATTAAAATATAATTGGATAACAATATTCTAAGGTAAGAATCCCCTAAAATCTCATCTATTGTTATCAAATTACACCCTTTAACATTGAAGTGTTCCCAAAATAACAATGTTTGTCTATTGATCTTCCGTGGATAATCTTGTTTGATCCAATTAAGTTACAAGTTCAAGTTATTGATGAATCTATGAAAACTTGTAGACTGTTCTATATTAATCGTAAGCATCCATGGTTTGAAGGGCTTGTCTTAAATAATATTGTTAATCCTATTAGGCACAACTTCAAGGAACCTTCAAGGCAACCTTTTGTTTGTGAACTCTAGATACAAGTTAAATAAACTACATAATGATTATCGATAAAGTAGAGTGAAAAGTAAATTGGTGGCCTCGATGGTGCAGTGCCTAAGGTTCGCCCTAAGCGTGAAAGGTCCCGGGTTCGATTCCCGGTCAAGACAATTTAGGAAACTACAATTTCTAACTTTTCTTGGGTCTGGGTGTTCTGGGTTGACACCCCCAGTTAATTATCGTCATCTGGCTACTCATAGCACAGGACAATCGGTGGGAAAGGATGTTAAATGGTTGGCACTTATGACTCCACTGTTGTCTGTGTCTACGGGCTATGGCAACCATCAAGCGATCTATCTGCCCGTCTGCTACCTTTCGCATATTTTTTTTCTCTATTGGACCCTTCCTAAAAAGGCAGTCTCATGATTCATAATATTCTTTACCCCAGGCCCTTTGACTCCAGGTTTTAGAAGTGACAGCTCAGGTTAACAACCAGAACAAAACGCTAAAATGATGACGAATTACAGTTTTTCTTTAAACGCCACGATTCAACGTAAAACCTCCAAAAACTTAACACTACCATTTCTCACAGACTGCACTCACCATTTCATTACAACTTAAGCTATCTCCTCTAACAAAGTTAAGGAACTTTTATAGGTACAATAGAGTCTTATGAAGAATTCTCCTCTTTCTCGTGCTATTTCCAGTCGCGGTAACCAGACCCGTCGGCAACTGTCACAGTTTTACGCCCCGTTTTAGAGTTCATAAACCTCGTCTGGTACCACCAATAAATCTAGTGTTTAATTTTATTTTTGGAGCAAGAAAGTTTGATTTTAATGTCACTGAACGGAAATAGGAAATAGGCGAACGGAGTAAGCATCTAGGATTTTGAACTCCGCTGGTATGTATTTTAATCATCGTCAATGTCTATCCAGCGTTTGCCAAATATTTGGCACACTATTAATGTTTATTAGACTTGCGTGAAATAGTTCATTATCCTGAAAACAATGCAGTATTTTTAAATTTATTGTTTCTGAGTCCGTGAACCGTAGAACTGATATACTGTAGCGCTACCATGAGTTGACATCGAAAACTGACATAACGTAAACTATTGCTCTGTCTCTTTCAAATGCATCACAGTAAAAGAGACAAAGCGATAGTTTTCGATAGTGAGGATAGTATTTCAAACTCATGGTAAAGCCACAGATCAAGTTCTTAGGAACCTAAATAACAGCAGTTTAAATTATTTATTTAACGGTGATTGGTTCATTTTTGCAAAAAAGGTTAAGTTAGGTTAGAAGATAAAAAAAAAACATTTTTAATTTCGTCTTGTAATAGGTACCTACTTGACACATAATCAGTTACTATTTTTAAAACTAACATAAGGGGCAAGTCAAAAAAATTCAATCTCGACCCAGCGTCGATGGCTAGCGAATCTTTCCAGCTTCAGTTTCATTAAAAATCTCGCTCCATCTCTTCACAATGGACTACTGACTCCCGTCATATTTTTAATCTCCGCGCCGAACAAAAGCTCGGCGTCGGCGCAGGGAAAAATGGTTTTACCCGTTGCCTCTCTCTATTGTATCGCGCGCCACAGTCTAGCAACACATCTAAGGCTTCAGCGGAAAGTTTGCCAGACATCAAAAGTAACCTTTGACATTTTTTCAGTCTGTCCAAAGTATACGGTGCAGACTTGTGTTCTCGAGTCAGGGATTATTTCTTTATTGCTTAGAGAAAATGTTGTGTGATAAAAATGATTTGTGAATTTCTGCTGTTTCAGTGCTTTGGCTTATTTCTTTGCCGGTATATGATTTATTTTTCTAAATACTTACGCTGCAAGGTTCTTTGAGGAAATTAACTTGTAAGAAATGCTTTTACTGCATTCCTTTTTATAATTTTTGTTATAGTTTTTTTTTTAAATAAGTTATTTCTTACTTCATTGGTTACCTATATTGATTAAAAGATTCAACTGTTAATAAGTTAACTAACAAAAAGCTTATAAAATATATAGATATACAGCCGTTTTTTATCAGTAATTGTTTATATTTACTTGATTTCACCATTAAATCATAACTCGGTTTGAATGCCTGAATCATAAGTAATATTTTGTTGCTCTTAATTTTCGGAATTCGATAGCCTGCAGGAGACAGTCTCCTACATTAATTTAATTCACAGATCGGAACCAATTCTGTTCCTTATGAAAATATAGATGTATGCACGAGACAGCTCAATAATACGAATTAGAAATGGTGGTTGAATTTGAAAAATATCATTGCATTTCAAGTTGACTTCGATATATCAGGTTATTATTATTACAAAGTACTTTTAAAACTGTAACAATATTTTATGTAGTTACTGAATGTAGTATTTTAAAGTAATACAACTTTATTTATGGGAGCAATTCTGAAATCTCAAAACTACACATTTCTATACATAAACTGACCATACGCCCATCCTGATTTTGGTCATAAGTTCCGTAGTCCCGAAACATAGCGCCGGGACGCAAAATTGTCCCATATTGAGAAAATTATCGATATAATGATTTTCTCAATGGGATTTGCACAATAGGGATTGCTGAAGAACCTAATGTCCAGCTGTTGGCGTGTTTTGACTGAAATGATGATGATGATAAGGTCGTTAAATTGAATCATTTTAAGCTACTCCTTTGCCCAGCAGTGGGATCAAGCAGGCTAAAAAAAACTCCACCTACTCTACGTAGAGTGTGTGTGCCCGATAGGTACAATGCAATATGGTTTATTTTGAGGCAAAACTAATAAAGTTGATGACGCTACCTATTTTCTTAGGAAGTAATCACATAACCACATTTTTATAATTTACTATTCATTAATATAAATTTGACATAACAAAATTATAACAAAATAAATCAAGTCTCTGTCGATTGTTATTCATAATCATTATTGTCATTTTCAGGGTGCTGTCCGAGAAATAAAAATCTTCTACGGTACGCCATATGAAGGAATATGTAAGAAAAATGTGAGTATAATTTGATGAAACATTATATTTTCAAAGTTCGTTTTTTTTTGGAATTTGCTCTAATAATGAACACCGGCGAAATTATTTCGCTTGTGATTACTTACTCATGCACTTGTACAAACATAATAATGATATTGTGCAGTGTGTATGTAAGTTCGCACAAATTTAACACAAATCGAAATATCGGATAATAATATTACACATCTGGAGTATAATAAGCACCCAATAAATTTAAAGCGAACATTACTGATAACGTTTTCCATTTTAGTTGGTATTTTTTTTTCTGATAGTTAGCCTCATTGTACGCAATTTCCAAAATCAGATACTTACAATGTGATTAAGGGTTCAAGTTTTAAGACCGAAAATCAAAGTTAATTGTAACTTTCTCCTTAATTCTAATCAAAATTATTTTATTTTCGCTGGGAAGTGAACAGGTTGTACTGTTTACAGTGTTTAATATCTCGTTCAATATCTTTAAATGACATATTTACTGTACTCCTATGTTCAATAAGTAATTAAGTAGTTATAATTTTCTTTTTTTTTGTTGTAAGTTCACCAATAAAGGTCGGAACTTGCACTACCTACAACTTTTCTCACTTCTTGTTCAAATCTTGTCAGTCTTTAGTAACTTAATTATTATAAAACTTATTTTTTATTAGATCATGGTACTATTTTATTTTTATTGATCTTATGATATATTTTTTTATATTGTTATAATATTTACACCACTGTTATTTTCCAGGATTTCAAATTACCAGCTAGCGTTAGTATTATTCAAAAGTATATATTAAATGTTTAAAACGAAGCTTTTGCGGCTGTATATGCAGAATACTTACAGTTCTTTCCATTATTTTGGAGGGTCAAAATTGGGGCAAAATTATTTCGGTGCAAACTAAATTTACAAAGAAAATTGTGTAAAGTTTTTCCAATGAGTGTTTGTAATAAGTAACACCATTTCTTAGTACAGGTTCATTACGTTACTAGAGTTTCTGATCGAGAATTTCCGGGAAGTCATAGTTGAAAATAATTGTCGTGTTCCCGGGAAAACCGAAGAAATCAGAAACCCTACGAAGTAATCCTTAATATTGCTCAAAGGAGTGGTGTGTAAAAATAAAATAATCGAATAATATTATTTCAAACACTGCATTTGAAGAGCGTTAACTTTTGGATTGGATTAAAATCTGGTTCGGTTTACGAAAACAATTGGATTTGGCATAACATTTGGAACTTTAATTGGGAAAAGAACTACTACTAAATGTCTTCAATATAGTTATTTTAACTTTATTCTTATTCTGTCTAACTTGGCGTTTTAATAAGAGTCTATTTACTGTTCTATGTGTTATAATATCTATTTATTTGTTTTATAAATGATAAATAACTAGTATTTAGTTTACATAAACAATATTTCTAGGTGTATTTTGTGCTGGTATTATATTTATAGGAACTTATTCAATAATATTTCATACATAAAACACGTTTCCAATAAAATTATTTTAAGGCAGTTCAAGTCGCTCGACGTAGGTACTTCGGCCGAAATTATTACAATGTTTTACATAGATTGACTCCTTTCACTTCTCGTTGTGGGAGACACGATTTTATTTTTACTAAAGAAGATGTTAAATTGTCTACAAGAAGCCCACTTCACTTCATTTGAGAACATTAATACATACGAACAATAGATGGCACTGGACGTCGATTGAATCACGCTAGTGTTTTGCATTTTCTTTTTCTTCTACAGACAGGTTTGTCGATGTCTATAGAATTTACCTCTTTATAAGTAGTATACCTTGCAATACAAGAATACAATAAATTGTGTTTCCTACAAAGAACAAATACTTAGATAATTTTTAGCATTTTTTTTTTGGGATCTGTGCCTTACGAGTACCTAAGTTGTGGAGATTCTATTATCATGCGTACATTAATATTTGGCTTTTTTGGCACCCTACCACATATCAAGATTGTTTTTTTAATTGAAAACGTGTTTTATGATTCATAATGCCATAATTATTATTATTTTCAAACTGCTTTCACTGTTATAATAACAAATCACCAATATTTCTTTCGTAGCTTGAAGAGGAAGACGACGATGTAAGTGCACTGTTGCTTTTGTTTCTTTTAACAATAATTTGTAATTTAATATTTTTTATAATACTTACTTTTTTAAAAGGTAAGTAAAAATAAAAAAAAACCCTATAATTTTAACAAAAAATCCATAGCATGTATTTTAAAAACTAAAATAAAAAAATCACAATATAATTTTAGTGGATTGTAAAAACGATTGTAGGCCTGTAAATAAATAAGTTTGTAGGTGTTATGGGTGAAGTTTGTATTTTCGGTTTGTTTAGTTTTATTGTTAAAGTGGTAAATACCACTTTAACTTACAAATAAATCTGATTGGTTTTATTGAAATATTCTAACCCTGGTCTGTAAAATTAACGATCACAAGTTTTTTACGTAAGAAAAACTTTTTTTGAATAACCTCTGATCGTTATCTATCACGTGGTTTGTAAAAAAATATTATTTTAACTAAATATCTAGTGTTCTATTACCTATTTAATCCTTTACTAATATCGATAACCTCTGTCATTAACGTCAAATAACTAGAAAATCTAGCTTGTTAGCTTTAGCAATTATAATCCCACTAACTTTAACCTCCAAATCATGGTTAATTTGTTATGTAATCTTTTATTTCAATTTGCAGTTTACAGAAGAAGACGAAATAGCCCCAGGTTTGTATTTTATTCTTTAAGGTATAATAATTTAAGTAGGTCACATTAACTTTTAAAATTTTAAGTTTGCATAAACGCATAAAAATATCAACTTTCGAAGTAAAATTTTATTTAGTACTTGGGAAAATATAACTATAGGTGTTTTAACGGATTATGTAACTAAAGTATTTTTGACAACTTTATTTCAGAAAAAGGTGAGAAGGGAGAAAAGGGAGATAAAGGTCTGAAAGTGAGTATATACTTCAATAAGTTAGTTATTGGTAGTGAAAGAAGTAAGTTCGAATTTCTTCACGTTCGAAGCACACCATTTTGAGCTCCGTTCAAAAAACTAAAAACGGAAGCTAAAAGTGATCGTTGGGGCACAGAATAATATAGAGGGGCGGAAAGGTCCTTAAGTGGAGGCCGCGTACAGGAAGACGCAGCCGTGACAGGCCCCACACAAGGTGGACCGACGATCTAGTGAGGGTCGCGGGAATTCCTTGGATGCGGGTGGCACAGGACCGATCTGTGTGTAGAACATTGGGGGAGGCCTTGGTCCAGCAGTAGACGTCTATTGACTTAAATTATGATGAAGATGATTTTTAGCTACAAATACCCAAAGGTACCCAAGTTAAAATTGACGGAAGTGGTGGAGTGGAAAAAAATAAAGGTATTTTTTTTTCTTTTATAGGGTGAACAAGGAGACTTTGTACGGGGTTCTCAAGGACCTGTGGGACCAGAAGGCCCAAAAGGCCCACCAGGTTCCCCAGGGCTCAAAGGAGAAATTGGCGTTAGTATCAAACATAAAATATTCAAACTAACCACAAAAACACAACCAATTGTGGAAGAGCCACCCAAATAGCATTTTATTCTCTTTAAAAGGCCACATTCAGTTCATTGATGATATCTTAGCATTAACAGAGGTCACACGTGGTACATTAGCTGTAATAAAGCGAGCATACCCACCTAAACCTGTGTAAGGAATCTATAGCGGTGTAAATGTAGCTTATTACGTAACTATTGGCGTTTTGCCAGGACACCATTGCTCTTCTAGTCAGCTTTCATTTTCATAGCTGAATAAAAACCTTATAAGATATGTAATTCGGCATGGGCTATTCAGAGGTTCACATGTACGCTGTTAGGTTGCTCGCATCGTAACACAACACCTGTGAACCTTTCTAGAGCTCACGTCAATATGATGGTACACGTGTGTAACTTTATACAGGTCGCAACACTAATTTTGAGTTACAATAGTTCATTGTAGATGCAGACAATGACCACCATTTTTTTACTCTTAATAACCTATAATATTTTTATATTAAGTATGATTTTATCACTTATCACGAGTTTTCGTTATTGATTTTGTAGTTGATATTTAAATACAAACCCATGCAGTAATTTTAATGTCATTAAAACACAAATATGAAATATTGATTTGTTTGTCTCTGTTTATTTTGTTAAACTTATTTGATTATATTATAATATAGCATAGGCGCGTGAAAATTTTAACAATAAATGTGTATATTCTTTACGATAAATTTAAATTACCCCGTAAAATTAACACAACATCATATATAAACAGAGTGTACTTAAAATTAAATCACATCAAAATGGCTTCACAATCTCCCTCTGATATTATGTACATGCAAGCAAAACATGTGTCGCAAATATTATGCGTTACAAAATGGTACTCAAGTGACTATTTCGATCCAAAAGCGGCTTAAAAGTCGGTTATAGGGTACATTTGTGATTACGAGTGTTAACAATTGGCTCTTATAATAACTCCCTTGTCTATATAAATAACCACAGGGAATCTAAAATAGTGCCATTCGTCAGCTTTAAAACCACAGTTCTCTCTTTAAACTACCATTAAAGAGCCACTATTCTACTACTGTGTACCTTTTGAGAACTTAAAGCTGAATAATTTGTGCCCAAATCGGTGGTAAACGGGCTGTACAGCATGCTATACAACTCTTGTGCAGCTTACATAGACAGCTTAAAGAATAAATGTACACCATTAGTCAACTCCTATAGAACTCTCAATGCTACTTGGGCATGCTTCGGCATGAATGGGCCGGCTTGACCGGAGTCATACCACGGCCTCACAGAAGATGGGTGTGAAGCAGGGCCTGCGCTATGTTTCGTTAAATGAATGAGGGTACCGTAGGAGGCCCAATTAGGGGGAAACGGGACTAAAGATTGGCAGCCTTTTGACTATTGGTGTTGCAGGTGTCTATGGGCGGCGGCAATCGCCTACCATCAGGTGACCCGTCTGCTCGTCTACCACCTATCATATAAAAAAAACTTTTCTGTTTAATTGTTTTGTGGCTAAAGTTTATAAATCTGTCACATATAGCTTAATATCTTCAATGTCAACTTAGGTGTTTCTATTCACTGTCCCAATGGCGCAATTTGGTCACAAAATAGGGATTACACACAGAAGTTAGACTTTGATCTGATTTTGAATTAAGAAGAGTTCGTTTATATATGCTAGGGTTGTTGCCCGGCATGAGTACATAAGCGCGCGGCCTCTACCATAGACCTCGACAGTTTGACAATCTTATGTCATAAGTTAGGATTAATGTGGTCGAAAAGGCGTTTTTGCCCGTTAGTGCGCATGCGTGAGTACATGACATATTTTTAGCTATTAGTGGGCAGTCAGCCTTCTGTGTCAGTCCTTATTTTGTGATTTGGTAGTGCGCCTCATTTTATTGTATTATTTTCTTGCTTAGGAGTGCAAGTGTTCCGAATCAGTGGTCTCAAGCTTGCTAAAGAAGATGCCCGAGATGAGAGGGCCACCTGGTGACACGGGACCTACAGGCGATCCGGGGGACCCTGGCCCAGTGGGCAAGACGGTAAGTTAAATAAAAAAAAGATATTATTCATAAAAAAATTACGTAAATGTGATGCAACGTATGTGTGTGTTTGTGTGTGTGCTAGACCATGATTGCAAGCAACTGCCATCTGGCCTTCTCAACCCTTTAAAGCTGGGTACTCACCAAGCTGTGTAGCATCTAACGTATTCGATATTGTATCATGTTATTACGTTAGCATTAATTCATGGTACGTAGGTATGGGAATACAGTATCAGATAAATTATATTAGGTACATGTTATATGGTTAGGTGAGTACCCAGCTTTACAGTGGAGCCAGACCAACTGCTAAACTATGGGTAAATAAGCATTCACAAGTATTTTTTACCCTGGGAGTGGCTCTCCCAGGCTTCCAGAGTGATACCACGGCCTCACAGAAGATGGGTGTGAAGCAGGGCCTGCGCTATGTTTCGTTAAATGAATGAGGGTACCGTAGGAGGCCCAATTAGGGGGAAACGGGACTAAAGATTGGCAGCCTTTTGACTATTGGTGTTGCAGGTGTCTATGGGCGGCGGCAATCGCCTACCATCAGGTGACCCGTCTGCTCGTCTACCACCTATCATATAAAAAAACTTTTCTGTTTAATTGTTTTGTGGCTAAAGTTTATAAATCTGTCACATATAGCTTAATATCTTCAATGTCAACTTAGGTGTTTCTATTCACTGTCCCAATGGCGCAATTTGGTAGTACGCCTCATTTCATTGTATTAATTTCTTGCTTAGGAGTGCAAGTGTTCCGAATCAGTGGTCTCAAGCTTGCTAAAGAAGATGCCCGAGATGAGAGGACCGCCTGGCGATACTGGACCTACAGGAGATCCGGGGGACCCTGGCCCAGTGGGCAAGACGGTAAGTTAAATAATTAAAAAATATTATATTCGCAAAAATAATGTAGGTGTGATGTGACGTATGCGTGTGGGTAGTAGTATGAGTGTGTGCGTAAGGCCATTCTATTCAGTCATCTTGATTTGTAAAGAATAATCTCCACTTAATAAATAAATGTTTACGAATCTCTCTCTGCCTCTCTCTCTTTTTCCCACTTTTCAACTGACTCTCGATTTTCGATTGACGATCTCTTTGGAACCCGAGGTGATCTTAGACCATGATTAAGGATTTTGGGATCCTGGTAATTACAATCATGCAACTGCCATCTGACCTTCACAACCCTTTCCAACCAGTCAGACAAACTGCTGAGCTATGGTTAAATAAATATTTACATACGTAATTTTTTTACCCTGGGAGTGGCTCTCCCAGGCTTCCAGAGTGATAAGGCTTCACCAGAGGCTTACAAAAAACTAGCCAAGCGTGAAGTTACCTGTAAATATAGGTACCATGTCCCAATCAGAGGATTGGGAAAAGGTTTGCAGTGACTTCTAGGTCTAGGGTGGGTGATAGTCATTGCTTTACTATCACGTCATTATACCTACATCAAAAGTATTTTTTTGAGAAATAATGAATATAACATTTTTTTTAATTATTCTCAGGGTAAGCCAGGTGAACAAGGAGAAAGAGGCCCTCAAGGTCTTAGAGGAGAAACCGGAGAAAGAGGCGATGATGGTTCTCCAGGACGAGATGGCATACAAGGACCTAAGGGTGAGCCGGGGCAAGATGGAAAACCGGGACCGGCAGGGCCCCAAGGCATTCAGGGGCCTCCTGGACCACCAGGGGCTATACCTAAGGTGATTAACTTTATAATTAATTCACTACAAACAAAATTAGAAGTTTTTTGTTTCGAGACTTTATTTTAAACAAGAAGTGATATTACTTTACTATTAAATGATGTAACTCAATGACCGGTGGACCAATTTTTATTCTATTGGCTTTGTTTGATTAATTTATAGCAAAAAAATTAATATACGAGTCGTTTTTAGGAATTTGTAAAAATTGTTTACTAAAATAAATATTCCTCAGTAACCACTAAAATATTTAATTCACAACGGATTTGTATATGTTTATTATTCAATTTTCGCACATTCTTGGAACACTAAAATATCCCCAATGACGTCACAAATTAACCAATTAAAAACGATTAGTCTCAGGGTTTCCTTGACCGGGACCACAGAAGGTGAGGAAAAGAGGTGCCTGTAGCAGGACCACCAGGGGAGCAAGGGCCTGTTGGACCTCCTGGAACGCCTGGACCGCAAGGGGTTCAAGGCGAAAAGGGGGAAAAGGGGCAAGAGGGTTTGAAAGGTCAAAAAGGGGAACGGGTAAGAAAGTTGATCTCTTACATTGATATTATGTTTAATTTTAGGGTCCCCTTGAGACAGATTGGGCAATGGTTTTTTTCTAGGCAATGTAACCGTTCAAACAGAATATTTTGTACGAAAAAAGCGTGTTGATGGCATTTTTTTTTTAATTTAAGCCGCGCAATTTTCAAAAACACCATTGCGCTATGGGCTTAAGTATTTTAAGATTTTTGTATGAAACATGTTCAAACAAAAAATAGAGGTATTGCCGATTCTAATTGCCTACCTACACATTGGTACTGAAATTTTGCTCAATATCTCCGAGATGACCTGATTCTTATTGATTTAACAAAATAGACCTCTATAAAGCACTAAGATAGTAACTTCTGTAAAGCTTGATTTGGATACGTCAGTCTGTCACGTAGGTATACAAAATTGTCTTTGGTAGTAAATAGACGAATAAACATACAAAACACAACCCGTGTAACTTACATCAACATTACAGTGGTTTGATACGTTTTTAATATAACTATATTCAGGGTAATACAGGTGCTCAAGGGACCAGAGGGGAGAAAGGGGGATCGTGGTGAATCAGGGATAGATGGCATTCCAGGAACACCGGGGACACATGGGAAACATGGATCGAAGGGGGAAAAAGGGTAAGATAATAGTTATTTGTTTTTTTTATTCGATTGTCCGTGATTGTATGTAGGGTTTTTTTTTAATTATTGTTAGAATACATTTTTTTATTTGATAGAGAGCAGACAAGCAGGCGGATCATTTGATGATAAACAATTGCCTCGCAGTCAGTGCGCCGCCAACCTTTTAACCCCATTTTACTCCTGATTAGGGCCGTCAGTACCCTCACTTACTCGACAAAACACAGCGCAAGCACTGCTTTACACCAGTCTTCTGTGAGGCCGTGGTATCACTCCGGTCGAGCCGGCCCAGTCATTTTAAAGAAACACATAGAATGTTAACATCTGATATTTAGATCATTCTGATCAAAGATTAATTATATTAATAAATTGTGTAAGATAATTGCTATAATAAGTCTCAACTTATATAAATCATCTTTTTTAAGCACTCGTTTATTAAAAATAATCTTTCTTACAGATAATTTTAATATCATCATTCATTGAATATAAATCTTTAGGGTCGCAATTATCTCACACAATTTATCAATGTATCGCATTGTAGTCAGCTCTATATCATAATGTAATATCATTAGATAATATTTACTTCTACTGAAATAGTAATTTCATTATTCATTAGCTATTTTATTAGCCTAAAGTTCTCGCAGACCATTTTCGAGCGATATCCAGCGATACCTAGGTTGGCCAACAGGGCGTCAGCCCATCAGTGAGCTCTGGTATACTTTCTTCATGAAACGATCCTCGTCCAGTCCCTAGAGGGGGCCAAGCTAGCTAATGCTGTGTTGTACTTGTTTAATGCCCGACAAATATCGTCAATTGTTTTGCCAAAATATCTTTCTGATTGCTTTTGTGGCGTGGACATAAAGTATATCATTGAATGCTATTGATTGTCAACAAGTAGTGCAGGATCGACCAAAGTGGCGTTCTCATGTTTTGGAGGCCAATAACGCCAACCAACTCCAACCAACGCCAGACTAACTCAGCTTGGTTCGCTGTGCCAGTTGAAGTACGATTTCTAGTCGTATCATAAAGGGATATGTTTGGATCTTTGATGGGAAAGAGAGGAGATCAGATCTCATAAACGCTTGTAATAGCAAAACCAAAACCTAAATAAATCAGTTTGAATAATTACAGGTGAAACGGGTCTCCAAGGTGAATCTGGACCGCCTGGAAGATCAGCAACATTGTCTTCACTTCTAACCACTGAAATTGATCCTCATGAAAGTAAGTTAGATTTGATAATAGCCTGACTAAGTTAATGCTCGTAATCGAATGATTTTTTGATATTTTTCTGTCATAGCCAGAGGTCAGAATTAGGTATAATTATTTGAGTACCTATTTAAATTTAAATGTTGACATTAATATGAATTGGACGATATTTGAGGCACATATCCACTTAATTCTTGCGCTGCTTCAGTGTATCAAAATAACTATACCTAATTCCGACCCCAGGTCCATAGCACAAAATAATTAGACCGTCGCGCATAGTCAATGCAGTAGCTATAGCGTGACAGGGCCGGCAAAATAATACGGGACTTCGACCCAAGAGGCCACAAACTCAGAAATAACCTAACATTTTGGACCTAATCTGTAGAGCCACAAACAAAGAATTTGCCAAGGGCGTTAGATGATATTGTTACGCCGCTGTCATATTGTACATACGCACATGAATGTATGTCGATGCATATGTACGCAGTCATAAATTTATTATGCATTGATAGAATGGTGTAATACCTAAAGTTTTTCCACACACACGCCCGTCTTCGTAGAAGGCGCAAACTATGTATAAAAAACCATACACCATTCACCTCACACCCAAACAATACACTGTTTATTTAGACCTTACAGACCAAGTTCAAAAGATAGATAGATGAATAAATTTCAATAACAAACAGAGTATTCAGGTCACGTAAAAGTAATAACATAAGTACGGGTAGATTGAATCCCCAAACATTTTTTGCTATCTTCTATCTATTGCCTTTGATCGGTATCCTGCTTTGGGGTTTCCCAATGAACTTTTCCGAGGATTTGTGCACTTCCTTTTCTATTGTGGTATAGAAGGAAAGAGATGGATGGATACTAAACTGGCTTGTCCCTCGGAGTTTTTTCGCTCCAATAAGTGTGTACCGCAGCTGCTTGTGTCATTTTTCGGTCGAACGAAACGCATTGAGGATTCCCTTTATCCGATTTGTTTTCTTTTTGTTATCTATTGTTTTACTTTGTTGTGGGTAATGGCTACTTAGTAATTGGGATCTTACATACAAACAATTTAAAAGGTTAGATTTGTAGAAAGTTATTTAGTTTTCAGTGCAATAGTTGTACTATTTTGAAAGACCTAAAAACCTTGTTCTTACCAAAAGCAATAAGATTCTATATCTGCTGGCTGGGTTAAGTAAACCAATTGCTCAGTTGGACTAAACTTGTCTTGTTTCAAAACTGCTCCTGTAACTTTCATTGGTCACCTTTATGGAAGGGATAGCAAATTTTTTTAAAATTAATAGTCTGTGTAAGAAGTGAAAGTCTTAATAAGTATCGAAATTGTTAGAAATACATAATTAAGTTACATATTTCATTTCTAGAAGAAGAAATCGTGGAAATGCTAAGGGGTGTTAAGGGAAACGAAGGATTGCCCGGCGAAAAGGTAATAAACTTGAATTGTATTTAATTTCAAACTTTTATTTATTAACTTCTCTCTCGTTTACTCTAGTTTAGGCTTCATTATACTGTCCTTTACTTCACAGGGATGACAAAGGTGAACCAGGAATTATGGGTGTAGCTGGAAATCCAGGAAAAGACGGTGTCCATGGTCGTCATGGGATGAAAGGAGAACCAGGTGTGAATGGAGAGCCCGGGCCAGAAGGCCCTAAAGGAGTCAAAGGAGGACACTGGACCTCCCGGCCCAGCAGGATTGCCGAGCAACATAGATGCTAGCGTTGTAAAGGTAAAAACAAACGTGAAAGTTTGTAAGTATGGTTGGATGGATGTTTGCTCCTCTTTCTCGCAAAAACTACCGAAAGGATTTCAATGAAACTTGATAATATAGCTTATACATCAAAATAACACGTAGGCTATTATAAAAATATATCGTGTGGATTGTCCAAAATATGCCCGTAAATGTCAATAACTAACTCCACACAAAATTCAATAGCTCTGAAGGGATGCAATGTTATATCCTTAAGTTAGCAAGTGTTACTTAAAGGAAACATTGCTTTAATTTTTGCAGAAATAAAACTGGGTTGCATGTATGTCCACGTGTTTTGTCTAGTGAGTGAGTACCGAGGCTTAATTGGAGGAAAAGTTGGTTAAAATATTGGCAACGCATTTGTGACTCCACAGGTGTACGAGTGTCTATGGACAGCGGCAATTGCTTAACATCAGGTGATCCGTCTGCCACCTATCGCATAAAAAAAAACTTTCAATTTTATTGTTCTTGTATTGCAAGAATTCCGATTTCAGAGCGTTTTGCTGAACCGAGTAATAACTCAAAATGTCATTTTCTCATTAAAACAGGCGTTGGACAATCGCGTGACTCTTGCGCTACTTAGCAGAAGGTATTCATATTAAAAAATTGCAGGAAGGCGCGAACAGTATGACAGTCGCGTGACTTACTTAATAGTTTTAAAATATTGAACTGACACCGTTTCACGGCTGTTGTAGCAATGTATTATGTCGACTTTGGTTTAAATAGGATATTTTTTGTTACAAATGACAAGCGGCATACATGGAATATAACTCTTCGATGGTAAATGCGGCACAATAATCCTAAAATAGAAGCGACCAGCTACTAAGCACAGGTCGTTGACCCAAAAGGTGGTTAGACACCTGATAAAGTTTTCATGAATTTACTGGATGCAGGTTACATCCAATCAGCTAATTTTGAACATTGGCGCATTCTAAACGGGAGTAGTAGGCTCGAATCCAAGGAAACGACTCCGGATTTTTCAAATCTATTTGCGTATTTATACCATTAACTTGGCGTTGAAGGAAAATATCGATAAATCTGCATGTTTTGGACGGGTTCTGAAACGTCTAAATATGATTCAGTTGGTCAGGTCCGCCTGTTAGTTACTTATGAAGGCCAGATAGCATTTACTATATTGTAATCTAGACTCCCAAAATCCTGAATTTTGGTCTAAGCGTACCCCGGCTCCAATACAATTTGTACGCAACCGGAAATACACGCTCAGATGACGAAAAGCCAAATTTAAAGTCATTTGAGGAGTTAATGTGGACAACTTATAGCTGATATGATGATGAACTTTTATTCTTCCATAGGGCGCAACAGGTGAACCTGGACCTCCAGGAAGCCCAGGAGTTCCAGGTAAACCGGGTCCAAAAGGAGACAAAGGGCATAGAGGATACGGTGGGGCGAAAGGGGCCAGAGGAGCAGTTGGTCCAACAGGGCCTGTGGTATGTCATGAAACATAATAAATATTATATTTATAGTGAAAATTGTCATTTTAAAAGGATGATTTAATCTACAACTGATCTACATCTTGAATGATTTTGTAAGGATATAAACGTACTTATTATCATAGCAATTGACTTGGTAGTAAATAAACAAACTAATCACTTTCTTTGTTCTACGACTTTTGTAAATTCGCATTAACAAAATTAAACTCTTCGACACGTCAATCAGCCGTGTTGTGACCTATGGGCGGCAGCAATCGCTTACTATCAGCGATCTGTCTGCTCGTCTGGCACATAAAAAAGTTGATCACAAGACTTGCTCATTTTGTCAAAAAAACTACAAATCTACCTACAAAAGTCGTGGAACAACGATGATGATGGTTGGTAGAAGATGTGGTTATAGCGATGTAAATAATATATTTACAGATACATCCTGTACATATGTTAAAAATAAAAATGCTGCTGAAATTTGTTTAAATACTCGCTGCATTCCAATGTCAAATAGAAATAAACTATAAATCTATTGATTCTGAATAAACTCAGTTTACCCTAGAGATGAGTCGAATATTTGTGTTATGTTCGGTATTCGGTATGCAAACCAAACTTTGGTTTGGCTTGACTATTCAGTGAAAATACCGAACATTTTGATAAATGTAAGCTACCTACGTAAAATAGAGCATTTTGGCTCAATTTTCATTATGTTCCTTTGAAAATTCATGAGACAAAATGTTTTTATTTTATTTGAAGATCATTAACTTCGCTTAAATCGCTATTAGCGATAAGGCCGCCGATATTGTATTTGGAAATTACTATTAGCATTAAGTTCTGTTATCTGTTGTGCAATAAAGAGTATCTATAACTTATTTCCTGGGTTGAGAACTTAGTTTGAGTTACCTAATCGAATACTTTTTCAATGGTTGCTAGGCAATGCTTTGTTATTAAACATTCTTTATCGAATTTGGCTAGAGTATAGTTACAAAACAAAATTCATTCAGGTCCCATTTAATATTGTATATTGGAGCGGGATGATGTGAGCTTAAGTACTGTATTAACTAATTCGCGTTTTGTAATAAGGCTGCCTGCCCAACGAAGCGGAGCGAGGCGGAGCGGAGTGAAATCCGCCAATAGAATGGCATAAAAACTCCGCTACTCGACAAACAAACTTCATCTATTAGGTGGATTTCATTCCGCCCACCCCGCTCCACTTCGCTAGACAGGCAGCGTAAGGATTAGGTCTAAGTAGGATGTTTTAATCATTGTATAAGAGATCAAACTACACAGAGGTCCAAAGCTAATGTAATTTTATTTTTCTCATGCAGTTTCCTGTTCTTACATCCATAATTGAGTGCTATATAATGTTTCAAGGGTCCCAAAGGGCTTGCGGGGAAAGATGGGACTCGCGGCGAAAAGGGCGAAAAGGGCGAGAGTGCTCCTGCGATCAATTTAAAAGAGGTAATTGAATACCATGGATATGGTAACGTTAATAACGGCATGGTTTTTTCTAACCTTCGAAAAAAACATTTCCCTTTAACAAGCTATATTTACCTAATATACGAGTATGTATTAGACCGAGGGACTCTGAATGTGTCAAATTCCACTTTCTCTTTTATAACTATTGGATATACTAACATAGTTTATTATAAGCAATGAAATTTTACTAACAATTGATGGATTATTTAAAATAAATAATTGATTATTATTATTATATCATACACTGTTATTTTTAATCATTTTAATGCCGAAGTCCTCTTAATAGTGTAACAAAAGAAACTTTTATTCGTTATTTTTGCTGGGCGGTTGCTAAAGGGGCTTTGGCAATGATAACTATTATTAAGATGGCTTCGGTGTTAAAAAGATTAAATAATAACAGTGTTATATTATTATTTCTACGTCTACGTGATCGCAACATTAGGGGCGTACATTTACTTTATTAACGTCAACCAAGCTAATTTATTGAACCTAATTTAGGTATTGACCTGTTACAGCTAAAAGGTGAAAAGGGTGACCGAGGAGATACAGGTCCAACTGGAGAACCCGGCAAAGTCGGGCCACCAGGTCTAAACTCCTCATGCATATGTGACTCCGAACCCCGAGCAGGGCCTCCCGGGCCTTCCGGGCCACCGGGGCCCCCGGGGCCCCCGGGTTGTCAATAACTGGACCTAAAGGAGAACCGGGTGGCACCTTCACGCAGAAAACTTTCATGACGTTTGCTGATGACCCTGCAGGTAAATTTCTTAATAATTATTTATACAGGGTGTATCTGTAAATATTTACATCCCTTTAACCACGTGTTCTATCTACCATTTTGCACTACATTTGTTCAACCACTTTTCTAAATTCTAAGAAAAAATTTTCGACCCCCATACAAAATGACCAAGTCACGTGACCGACTTTGTATGGAAAGCTGAAATTTTTTTATGCGAATTTTCAAAAGTCATAGAACAAATGTTGTTCAGAATGGTTGGTAGATCACGTGGTTAAAGGGATGTAAATGTTCACAGATACACCCTGTATAGGTTCCTATCGTGTCTTATTGCTAGTTAAAGACCACCCTACCCTTTCTCCACATTTCATAATTTTGTCACTGTGGTCTAGTTGGGGCTATATAAGTTGAGCTCATCCCGCCATCGCCTCGCCAGGTCAAAGAATCGATTTAGGAAGGAAAGAGTCGATTACTTGTAAAACCCAGAAATTTTATTCAGAAAATTTAATTTTTTCGTGAAAAAATACATCTTTGTAATTTTTTGGTGACATGTAGACATGCTGATCTTCCAAATACATCACGTTTTACTTCATGTATTATGACGTATAAACATTTGTTTTTGTTCTAGTAAGCCCCCATGATGATGATGAATTTTATACTGCTGGGACAGTGATATATAAATCGACTACCAGTCTTATCAAGGTATGTAGGAAGTTCTTACTGTGTCTTTCAGGCTATTGCTGAATCTCATTTACTCGTTTTAGAACTCAACTTATAGCTATGTGACCTTTTTATTCGTCAAAATCTATTTAAATATACGTAGGTATATAAAAGAAAGAAGTGTTGGTTGCACTATTTATTAAACAAGAACTAGAAATTGTGGAGAACTAGCTTAAAATCAGAAGACGGTCTTTAGTTTTTATCGCGAAAAATGAACGATAACTATGGGATATAACAAAAAACTAATATAATAAAAATTATTGTTAATTACATGAAAACAAATGAATTAAAAATACATAAACTCAAGAGATCCACCAACTTACATCAACGTCCAAATTCAACAAGAAACTTGTCTCTCTAATCACTTGACATGGGTTAAGTGTCGCACCAAAGACGCAGAAAAAAATATTATTGTTAAATTATTGCAAGTAAAACTGTGTATTACCAAATTAAAATGGATTTTATTGTTATTAGTCTAAATATATTTTCAATGTTCCGCAGCACTACCAGTAGATAACTAACAAGCGTTTACAAACAGGTCACAAAAGGCCCATTACTTCGACAAATTTCCGTTATTTTGAAGATATTTCAATTACGGAAAACATTTTAAGCTGATGCCTTCCTTTTGCGCAGAGAACCGGGAGCACACCTCTGGGAACCTTAGCGTATGTGCTGCAGGAGAAAATATTACTGATCAGAGAGGATCGGGGCTGGCGATATGTTTCTGTGAGTACTTCTAACTTTCTGATGTCGACCTAAACCTGCCGTGGGAAAGCAACGCTTCGGCATGAATGGGCCGGCTTGATCAGGATGACCATGGCCTTACAGAAAACCTGTGTTGTGTTTCGTCGATTGATTGAGGGTACCGGAGGGCCGATTGTGGGGGAAAGGGGTTTAATGGTTAGCAGCGAACTTGTGACTCTACGTGTTTCAGGTGTCTGTGGGCGGCGGCAATCGCTTACCATCAGGTAATCCGTCTGCTCATCTGCCACTTATCACATAAAAAAATAACAACATTTTGTTATACTGTTCTAATGTTTATCTTTAAATTGACAATTCAAACGTTGTTTAGTTAGGCAGTCTTAATAAATATTATTTATACGTTACAAGACGTTGCGACCTTAAGTATAGCACCTTTTGACTTAGTTTTTGACATTCAGAAGTGTTCTGTATAGACTTTAATTATTTTTTTTCTATTACGCAATAAAAGTTTCTAATTTTAAAACAATTCCAGTCTACCCAGAAGATATTTTTAAAATAAACTGCTACTAATTTAAAGTCAAATACATTATAATATTTTCAGACACATTTTGTTATGAATATGCTACCAATCTATTAAACGTTCTCTTTATATATTTAATGATAAAATTAGTACGTCTCACCTAATAACTTTAAAGTAACGACTATATGTTCACAGATGGGATCCCTTATTGATTCAACTGATGCTAAGGTTCTTCCTCATCGGACCAACCATAAGCCATACTTTCCAACAACTACGAGACAAACTACACCTTATGAAAGAGAGCATGTAAGTTTGGTTTTCATTAATTATTGATTTATATATTTACTAGTCGCCCGCCCTCACTTCGTTTTGGGGCCAAATTTTGCTTCGCCAATAGATGACGCTGGGTGTCAGTTAAATCGCGCTAGTGTAATTCTGAACCCTGAAGATCAATTTTGCCAGTGGATTCTATTAATTGCCTATATCTGGCAGGATTGTGAAGCAAGCTCATTTAGAACTAAAAACTTTTATTTCAGTTTCTTTTTCAATAATACTTTTTTTATGAAATAAAATAAAAATAGATGCCGTATTTATTATTATTAAAGCCGTTTAAACAAATGAATACCTATATAAAAAAAATTCTTAATTGTATATTATTTACAGACGACTGCTGCATCACCTTCGATAAATGATTCCCTTAATGGAAAATATGTAAGTACCTTTCACAGTGATCATTAAAAGATATCAAAACCTTTATCCGATGCACGCATTTAACCGTTGGAGAGCCACGCTTGAACATGAATGGGCCGGCTTGGCCCCACAAAAGACTGACTGGCGTGAATTAGCGCTTGCGCAGGGTTTCGCCGGGAAAGTGAGGGTACTGAAAACCCAATCTGGGAGAAAGGGGGATAAAAGTAGAAAGCGCACTTGTGATTCCACTGGTGTTGTGGGTGTCTGTAGGTTGGCGACAATCACTTACCATCAGATGATCCGTGTGCTCATCTCCCACCATAAAAAACCCCACCCCTGCCCTACTCTTTAAAAAAGCATCAAAGTATTTCTTACGTGCATTTTTAAGTTAAGAAAAAAAAATATAAAAAAATTGCAAAACTTTTTTTCCTATACTATTTGGCCTGTGAACAAAATTTCCTGGTTATATTATTCCATTCAAAATTGATTTCCTTCTATGAAGTTTTTGAATTGTAATTCAAATCATTTCAATCTTCATTAACTTACAGTTGGTCGCTCCCTTAGAGCCATCTGATACCCATCCTAAGAAGAAATCAGGAGTGAGTAATTCTTAATAAAAGCATGGTCACTAATTACATGATTATTCAAACATATTTTTTTTTTCACTGATTGAATGTCTGAGTACCGAATGTGTTTCTGATACGTTAACTAAAGACTCGTGATCGGTTTTAAGTTCGTATTTTGACATTAAAATGTATATTCACCCACCATGCATTATCATCATGTCGAGGGTTCCAAGGCTTTTTTGATTTTTAAAAGCCTTTTTTTTTATGAAACCAATCTCAAACAATACAGAAAAAAATGCATTTATGGAACAAACAACGCCATGTCCAACAGGACCTGGACTGGAAATTTTATAGATTTTACGAGTAGGTACTATAATCGAACAATCTATAAAATTTTTCTCATCGCATTTTCACCTTTAATCAAACATATTTGGTTTTTATAAAAATTACGGTAATACAGATTTTATGGCGTCATCTACCTGACTCAATACTATTTGCATTTTGAGATACCCTTTTCCATAAGACAGCCTAAACCTTTCATCAAGTAATTTTAAGTAAGTACATCTAAACAATCATACAATAAATTATTTAGCCCTAACAAATGCTTTTCATTAATTTCAGTCTTGTTTATTAACTACTCTAATTAGATAACTATTGTAGGTTTATTAATTGAATCGTGGGCATTAGTGAATAGAAAATCAAATAAGTAAGTAAGCGTTATATATCGCACAATTAGAATGAAAGTGACTTAACTTAATAACTCAACATTCTTGTAACACTTGATTCAACAATAAACTGACTCATATAAATGGACATCTTTAAGGCAAGAGTGAACAGGCATCTTCTAGGCAAACGCGTGTCATCCTAGACCTTATCGTCACTTTCCATCAGGTGCCATTGTGGTCAAGCGTTGGCCTATAGTATAATTAAAAAAATCTATGAGAGATAAAAAGTTACTTACTTATCTAGAAGTTATAACTGGGAAAGCGTATGCTAAGCGTTTTGTGTGAAAAAGGCACATCTGGGATTAGGATTAATGGTAACATCGAGAGATAGAGATAATATAATATGTCTATACATATTATATTACATTAATTAATGAAAATGTTTTGATTATCATTCTAAATGTTCAATATACTGGGTGGAAAGAAACATTGAGCCCTAGAAGCAAACTACCTTAAATCTTTTTTACTTTCCTTATGCATTTTGTACTTAACGTCGTAAGGCCCAGACAGCAGACAAAATAGAAAATCAATTGCTTTATGCCTTTTAAAAATCTTTTGGGTCTTACGATGATAAAAAAATAATCCTATAATTTTCAAAGAAAAGTTGCATTCAAAGTTTCATATCTAGCATGCATTGCCCGGGAACCTTAACGGAAAAAAATAAAAATTAATGTAAGTCACTTTTTTCCATCGATATTGATGGTGAAACTACCGATAGTTCATCAACACTACAGAACATTCCAGCATTCCCCTCCTGCAAAAAACGTGTAGCGAATGTCCATGAGCCGTCATGATCATTTATCATCAGGTGACTCGCTTGCTTTCCCCCTTTCTTATATACAAAAACCCTTTTATTACAGATCCGTATTGCAGCTCTTAATGAGCCTTATTCGGGAAGAATGATCTCGCCTGGTACCAGAAGGTCAGCAAGCTACGAATGTCACAGACAGTCCTTGGATATCGGAGGCACATTTGTTGCGTTCCAATCTACAGAGTAAGATTCTTTTGGCCCTCTCTTCCCTCTTAATAACATGCGGTCAACATGTAGTGGTATTTTCTGGTGGACCTGTCTTAAAAGCTTTACACAGAAAGTCTCCCAAAAGGCAAACGTAGAAATGTGTAAATAAATTCACACAACATCTCATACATTTGACCTGACCCCGTGCTAAGTGGACATCAGACAACAGAGGAACACAAATATAATACTGAAATATAATACGCTCACTCACCGTTTGGTGAGTGTGTTCATCACACGAATATTAATCGGGGGTCGAACCCACAACATTTGGCGTATGAGGCAGGATCACTAACAGAAAAAAATAACGAAATGAAACATTTTCTATTACACAAATAGCACTCCAATTACACAACTACACTTCGCACATTTTACCGAAATCATAAATACTGTAAACGTTAAACACCACATGTTTTCATTAGGCATTAGGTATCACATGTTTGTAATATTCTACCATTTAATAACTTAAAAATTAATGGTACCACATTTCTAAGACTAAAATTTATAGGCGAACCTAGGCCCATATGTTTATTGAACTAGAAACTCATTAAATCACTGTCAACGCAATATGGCAATGGTGGCTTTAAAATAGACTCACATTTAAAGCTATTACTTAGTCTTTGTTTGTTTATGATTGCAAAACTTTAGATTAACATCAAGATTTATTAACAGTATCAAAATAATATTATTATTACTAGTTTCAGAACTTTTGCATAACCAGAGATTAGAAGTATTTAGTATCTTCAATAACCAGAGATATTTACAACTCCTACCAATTTCGTAGACATAACAATATAATCACTTATTAGTCCTAGTAACTAGCTTAATATGACGAAAACTTAAAGTTTTCTAATATGCCCTAGTTGTAGGCACAAAATACATATTGACACAGAAGGCTGACTGCCCACTAAGAGCTAAAAATATGTCATGTACTCACGCATGCGCACTAACGGGCAAAAACGCCTTTTCGACCACATTAATCCTAACTTATGACATAAGATTGTCAAACTGTCGAGGTCTATGGTAGAGGCCGCGCGCTTATGTACTCATGCCGGGCAAAAACCCTAGCATATGTCAACGAACTCTTCTAAATTCAAAATTAGGTCAAAGTCTAACTTCTGTGTGTAATTATTTTGTGTTTTAGGCGTATACAGTTTTGCCTGTTGATAGCATTGTAAGGAAACATGACAGTTACACTCTTTGAATCATTACATACTTCTAACAACCATTTTAAGAAAAACATTTTTTTTTTTGGTAATTCGTCAAAAACTTCCTAACTCCATAAGTTTTAAACAAGTCACGTACAAAACTACCGTAGGTATTTCATATTTCCAAAATTTGCATGTCTGCCACCTATTACTGACTTGGGAAAAAAACAAAGTTGTTCAAAAATTCTGGTAGAAGTAATGGTTTAAGGGATGTAAACTGTGTATGTGTGTGTGTGTATGTATTTAAGTATTAGAGGTATATTGTGATCCTCTGTTGTCTGATATCTGTAACACAAGTGCTTAAGCTACTTAGCACGGAGTCAGATGAAGGTATGAGATGTTGTGTGAATTTGTGTGTGCGTGTGTATGTTACACATTGAATAAAGTACCTATAGTTTTAATTTATGATTTCAGATTCATGGATCTCTCCAACATTGTGAATAAAAAGCATAGGCATCTCCCAGTGAGGAACTTACATGGTGAACTGCTTTTCCACTCATGGAATAGCATTTTCAACGGTTCGGGAGGTACATTCCCTAACCCTAATGCCCACATCTTCAGTTTCGATAAGCGAAATGTTATGACGGATTACCATATCTGGTAAGTAATATGATATCTGGTATATAATATAACTAATAACAATGAAACACCTATGTATTGAAGTGGCAATACATAGTTTTACTTGCAATAATAATTATCAATATCAGAGCGCACGAATCTATCTCAGAGGATTGACAGTTCTAAAGTGAGACGCGACTTGGGATGTGTTACGCCTTGTGATTGTCTAGGCGATTGATTTTTTCCAGCTAACAGTTGTTACTTCAAAAAGTACCTATTTAGGTACAGTGATAATAACTTTAATGAAATACAAGTATTTACAAAGAAGAATTGCAAGATTGACACCCATTAAACTAGAAGATGTTGGATACTGATTTGTAACATTTTATTTATACTAAATCTGTGTTTATTTCCATTTTTAGCGTTTTGCTAACCCATATTTTAGATTAACTTTAAACGCATGTAACTTTTCCCTGAAATTAATGACTGAACGAATAATACTTTGTTGCACACAAACCAAACAGTTATCTAGAGTAAAAGTTGCATGCAGTGATCTAGACGTATTTCGGTGCGGGAGAAAGACAAACCGGTCTATTGTTACAATATCAATGACAGATAGAGCCGATTTTCTATGCCTATTTACTTAGTGCCTTAAGTTTAAGCATTCATAAATAATTTAAATCGAGAGAGTAAGTTGACGCTAACCTACTTAATTATTGAACAACAATAAGTAAGCCAGATTAATCTATTCGTAATCCGTTGTAACTCAGGTTCATGAATGTTAATAAGCAGATTTGCGCTACTAAAGATACCATCCTCTCTGTTTCGTCGGTAAGCCTGTGGCCTTGGTAGTGTTATTATCTGTTATTTATGAAAGATCAGTTGCTTACCTCACGAAAATTTCTATAATTGGGCAACAACCTGATAGGTAGTCATGGTCATAGAATTATTGCTTTCATGTAGTGCAAGATAATTTACAGTCCAAAACATGAAATGCAGGTTCACCAACTGAAGCCCGTTATTTTGATTATTTGTTATACCGAACGCAAAGACTGGTGGCAGACGGTGACATAATATTTCATTCAATCTCTGGCTTGAATGATGAGGAGACGAAAACGTTTTCAAAAATCGTTAGAACATAATAATGTTGTTCAGAATGATGGAAGATGTGGTTATAGGGATGCATGCACATATTCACAGATCTGAACAACATTTGTTCTATGACTTTTGAAAATTCGCATAAAAAAATTTCATCTTTCCATACAAAGTCGGTCACATGACTTGGTCATTTTGTATGGGGAGTCGAAAAATTTTTTGAAGAATTTAGAAAAATTGTTGAACAAATGTTGTTCAGAATGGTTGGTAGAACACGTGGTTAAAGGGATGTAAATGTTCACAGATACACTCTGTATAAGTGCTTAGCAATAAAATCAGTTACCAAAAAACTGAGTGACAGTTTAAATTGAAACAAAAGGCGTGAATTCAACATACATGCCTTCAGTTTGTTTTCAAATACAGGGTGTATCTGTAAACATTTACATCCCTTTAACCACGTGTTCTATCAACCATTATAAACAACATTTGTTCTATGACTTTTGAAAATTCGCATAAAAAAATTTCATCTTTCCATACAAAGTCGGTCACATGACTTGGTAATTTTGTATGAGGAGTCGAAAATTTTTTTGAAGAATTTAGAAAAGTTGTTGAACAAATGTTGTTCAGAATGGTTGGTAGAACACGTGGTTAAAGGGATGTAAATGTTCACAGATACAACCTGCTTAGCAATAAAATCAGTTACCAAAAAACTGAGTGACAGTTTAAATTGAAACAAAAGGCGTGAATTCAACATACATACCTCCAGTTTGTTTTATGTAAAACTTCCTTGAATGTTTTCATTTTTCAGGCCAGATAAATTAGTATGGCACGGCAGTAACCTCCACGGCATGAAAGCTCCTGAACACTCCTGTAGGAAATGGGAGAGCGAGAGCCCCGATGACTACGGCATGGGCTCATCTCTATGGAACCATAAGCTGTTAGATCAAGAAAGGTATGTTTTTTATATCAATTAGTTATGAAATAGTCATAGCAAAGATATGCCAAATCTCAAATATAGTAATTAAAAGTCCTAATTTTTTTTTTAACATCTGTATCTTGTCACCTGTGTCTTACAAATAAATGATTTGAAAAGATTCCAGAGGTTGGTATAAAGATTTCAAGCTTGTGCCAAAAATAGTGTATAAAGCAAAAATAAATTTGAGCTGATTTATTTCGAAAATAAAAGGTTTTTATTTTCTCTACATTTCAATTGAACCTACACTTGTGCCCTGGAGTGGGATATTATACATATAGGCCGATATTTTTAGTACAATATAAGTTTCTTAAATGATTTTGTATTCAAGCTTATTACGGTTATAATTGTTTGTTTTTCAGATATCCTTGTGATAAAAGACTAATAGTCTTATGTGTTGAAGTAACATCAACGCAACCGTCATATCCAAAAGCAAGAAGAAGACATTTAAGGTATGACATTTATTATTATTCATAATAATATGAATTATGTTTTCAAACCTACTTTACTGACATTTGCATTCGGTCAACGATTTTATGTTTTTTTTTTTATTATTTGTGCAGTTTTTTTTTCACTATCCTGCATTTGTGTTTAAGTTTAGTGTATGTGTTACTTTGTATTGCATGTCCTTAGTATAGTTATTGTTAAGCAAAGACTTCACCTAAGGTCCAGCCTTTCTTGTCTACGGAAATGTTTTTTGGTCAATAAATATAATGTTCTTACTGTCAATCGTATAAACAATAAGAAGGATTTTTTTATTTCTAAAATTTTAATCTACCTTTTTCGATTTCAGAGGAAAGTCTCAGAGACAGCGGCAGCACGTCGACGAGGCCAGTCCGTATACTAATGAAATACCAGTATCTTAGTTACTTTTATTAGTTTTAGCCCTTAAATAAATTTTCAGCCATTATGGCAGTATACCCAGTAGCAGTAAATAATGTTCTAACGAGCCTAGAAAGACTATAGGCTATAGGAAAAAGGAGCCAAACACGATAAATAAACATATCATTTTGGGTCTAGGCGTCGATTATAATAATTATCTATAATTTACACAGTTCCTGAAAGCGTTGGAAAAAGTTATGCTAACAGCGCTGTCAATAGGACTGCCTCTCTCTTCGGTCACCCCTTCATGACTGAGGATCGTGGTCATCATTGAATGTGGATGGGTTGCACTTCGCTTCGGACAGACAGGACAACAAAGTGATTGTGAGTGGTTTAGTTTTTTCCTGTTAAGTTAGAGGATCTCCTCTAACTAACCGTTAAAAATGTATCTATAACTTGTGTGTATATTGTATTATAGATTGCTATGATAGTCTTTAAATATGTTACATAATGTAAGGATAGCCTTAGGAAATCCATTACCTATAATACACTTTATTGGTGAATTTTACAAATGCATATTACCTAAATTTATTATATCCGTCATTTCCAATTGTTTCTGCAATACTCTTATTTAAAATTAATAAACGCAATTAATTACTGTATAATAATGTTTATAAATGTAATTAAATTAGTTTTGAATTCCCATAAGTACACATGGAAACAAAATTATTATGTTCAATTAATCTCAATTAATTAGTATTTATTGTTGTATTGTTAAATTAATTGTTCATCAAATATACGAGTAAAAGTTCTTCTTTTACAGTAAAAAAATTATGTTAATAATAATTATTTATTATCATTAAGGAAATTATAAATACATTTAGTAACTGAATAAGTAAAGAAATATGACAATGCCTTAAGAACAAAAATATTTTTGATTTTTTGAAATTAAGAGGCATGTGATATATTTTTTTAGCTTATAACTTTTTAACGCTTATAGAATCATATTATGATAGCAATACAAAGTAGATTTTTGTTTGTAGGTATGGATATTTTTGTACATTGTTGCTACCTCATGCTTATCTTGTAAATGTTTCTTACTAAGTATTAATTTAAATTTTCTAAGAGTAAAATATCCTGAGAAAGTGAAAACCAGCCACTGATTAAATTACCTTATATTCCTTGAAAAACTATCATAACCTAAGGTACTAATTAGGTAAGATTATGTAAAATATTTTTTCAGAAATATTTTGTGCCTACGGATTCAACCATATTGGACTAAATAAGCATTAACAGATATTAAGATACAACAAAAATATGATGTCATCTTAGAATAATAACTCTATTCTAAGAATGTCATGTTTTTTAATAATGTAAATAATAAGAAGCATTATTCTATTTTATTTATCTAAGTCATATAAGACATTAAATAGGTTTAAAAATATAGTACGTACATAGTATAACCAGCTTTGTTAAAACTAATTTAATGATGGTGTTAAATATTTTTGTATGTATTAATTATTACATGAGTTTATTTATTTAAAAATTAAGTGTGCCATATCTTGTACTTTTGTAAAATGTTTTGTAAGAAATAAATAAGTAATAATTAATTCACTTTTTTTAACAGTTATTGTGTCTACACTTAGGTACTTAGGTATCTTTAGAAACACGATCACAATATTCTGAACATAAAAGCAAATTGGGAGAAGCAAAAGACTTAACTCTGTTAAAAATCTATTTCGTTCTTCAATAAATCCCTTTTCGGTAAGAAAAGTGTCACAACACATATTATGTACGCATGCATTTGTGTTAAATTCGGCGTCCATTAATTACAGCATTGCATGCGTAACACGTGATGTGACGTTTTTCTTGAAAGGAAGCGAAATTATTCCTTAATAACAACTGTCACCAGCAGAAGTAAATAATATTTTATCACAGATAGATACAGCTCATATAAAAAGCTAGTCAATTTCAACACAACAGTAACGTGTTTCTTTATTAACTTGACATAAACAGAATTAATATTTACCAATTATCTACACGATTCAGGCCTTATAAAAAATTAAAAAGGTGAGTGAAAGGGGATAGACAAATAAAATAGGAAGATAAAAAGACCGATAAACATGTATAGAATAGACACAAAATTGGAGCTTTGGAGCGTTGTTATCATGGTATCAACTTAGATAATTTGGGTAATGTTAGCACCTGTAATTAAAATAATGGATGTTTATAACAAACATTGGATTTTATATTCACAGTCTATAAAATACAACAATTTCATGCAGAAAGTGTTTGGAAAAGTGATCCCAACAGAGCTATCAGTAGTACCTACTTTTACAGCTTAAGATATTTTGAATTTCAAATATCCCGTGAAGGTCGAAAACAAATAGTAGTATTTTAGTTTGGATCCTAATTCAAAGTTATTGGTTTTAAATTCCGAAAAATACTAATTAGATTGGTTCTTTCAATTTCTTTGTCCTGATATTCCAGCTTGATACAAACAACATTTGGCACACACAGTGGGTGCAAAACCGCCCAATATTAGACTCCAGATTGCCACCGAATCGAATCCGTGAACCAAAACGCTGCGTAGCTTTGATTAAGGCTAACTATAGTAATTTATTAAGGTATGGGGTCACCGAGACATTACCTTTTTTTACTCTTTAACCTACTTATCATTAAACATGACTCCAAACCGTTCCGAGACAACCACACAGAAAACCGCTGTAAAAGACATTTTCATTTACTGATTTTCCCTGAATAAGCAATACCTACTCCAAATATCAAACGACGTCTTTATCTAAATCCTCAGTAACCAACCTTCAATGGCTAGGTAAGCCTCGCATTGAAAGCCTAGCCTAGACTGAAAGGACAATATCTTAAGGGCTCAAGCTACGTTGTAACAAGAGGTAAGAGTTTACGTCGAAAGATGGGTCCTGTAAGCTTCTGTTGAAAGGAAGCCTATAGAATTGCGTTAAAGCTAACTAATAAGTACATTTCTTTTTATGACTGCTTACTGATCTCTAAAATATGAAATGAGCTTTTAGGACCCCAGATCCACATCACAAATCGTAGCGTGTGTGTGTGAGTGTAAGTATACTTGAGTCATGGTGTAAGTACGTGTGTGTTTTGTACGGGCAGGTGTGTAGTTGTGTTCGTGCTTGTGATTTTTTTATTCATTAGCTAGGCTCGGCTCGAGGTGGGTAGCGGGAAATAGGACGAACCTCATCGCCGCAGACTCACCCATGGACAGCGAGCCACGCCAGCACGGCTTCTATCAACGCTCGGGGCTAAAAGCCCCCGGGGCAGCTCCCACTGCCCTCCTACAAAGCCCTCACCGGGCGGCCGTCGAGTAGCAATATGGTGATTAAGCCAATTGCTACCCGCCGTTGCCCAGGGACACCAGGACTCCTCCGGTAGCAGCTCTAAACAGAACAAAAATACTACCTGGAGGCTACACGGGGCGGTCGCCACACTGTAGTCCCCAAGTGGATGATATACCTACCCCTATTATATTAACCCCAATCGTAAAGTTTATCTTACAAAATCGCCGATTTGGAACCCAAAACTTTCAACAAATCATTCGGCAGTTTAAAAGCAGAAAGTTCCTACGTATTGAAACGAGCATCTATTTTGGATTCCATTATTCCATTCACGTTTGTGTATGGGTAAAACAGTCGTGCGTTGGCTCGAACCAACTTCGTCAAACTAACTTCAGGTTTTTTGTTGGCGACGGTTGTCCGACAGGGAATGTATGTGTAAGCAGTGTTCAGTTTTATTTTAACAGCAATGTTTCGGACCATTCAACTTTTTTTAAATCGTGTTGCAAACTTGTAAACGCGATAAAAAGTTAAACATGTGGTTCTGATAATAGCTATACAAATAGAAAATACAATAAATGTAAATATTTTACAGAAATGCTCATATTTTTAATAGGTGGCAGACGAGCAAACGGATCACCTGATGGTAAGCGATTGCCGCCGCTCATAGACACATGCAATACTAGTAGAGTCACAAATGCACTGCCAACCTGTAACCCAATTGGACCTCTGGTAATGTGACTCACTTGAGGAAACACAGCGCAGTCGCTGCTTCACGTCGCCGGTCTTCTGTGATGTTTTTGTGATGATCAAAGTGTAAGTAACCTAGAAGTGTAGTGTGTAAGTAGGTTTACGTTTTCTTAGATATCTTGCCCGCATATGTATATCTGTTGCTTACTGTACCTACTTTATAAGTTTAAGGCTTACACAGGTAGACATTATAGACGTGAACCAAATACGAGTATAACAACAAGAACGTGAAATTATTACTTTGAAGAACCTTCTAATGTAACATATAATTGTAAAGGTAGGTACCTATTTTAAGACAGCTTTCCACATATCACGCCCTTCCAACATTATATTAATTAGCAAAGTTTCGCAATGTTCAAAACCACATTTCATTCACGAATTTTGTCACAGTTCCGTAATCTTTCATTTCTACAGAAGTTAAGGTTTCTGCCTTTGAAATTTTAATAAATTTACAGAATTATTAGGTCGTTGTGGTTTGGTTTGCCGCGCTTCAGGAAATTTACCTTGAGACAGCCACGCTTTGACATTAAATGGGCCTACTCGACCGGAGTGATAAACCAGGGACCGGAACCGCTTACCTTAAAAGTCATCGCGTCATCAATTTTATGCAGTAATTTTTGATTATGATAATCTTATTGATGAATTAATTTATTGGTAAACGTAGTGTAGGACGACCTTAGGCCAGATGGAGTGACGATCTGCGCAAGAGGGCTGGCTGGAGCTGGATGCCAGTAGCCGAAGATCGATCAAAGTGGCGAGCATTTGGAGAGGCCTATGTCCAGCAGTGGACTGTAACATGCTGATGATGATTGATGAATTACATTGTAGAGGTATATATTTCTTTGGATTATTGGTTCTTATAATAAAAATACTAAGGTCTATGGCATTAATTATGACATTAAGGATAGGCCTTTACAAGCAATAGTAGAAGTTAAGCTTATGTGTTGACTGAAAATTATGAACAATGCATTTTAACAAGCTCAATTAAACCTACTAAACCAAATGGGGCTGCATTGATAGATTTCAATATGAGTAGTTGTTATAACTGCTTAGTGATAAGAGACAGACGAGCAGCACTTCGGGTCAGCGGCATTCCCCAGCGTCAACAAAAAAAAGGTCTTCTGTATGTTTTTGTGCCGATCAAAGATTCAAAATCAATCCAATTCAGTCTTTACAACTTCAACTAGTACCCTACAAGATTAAACTGGATTTTACTGGATTCCCAACCGATGCAGTATCCGCAGTCACCGTCACTAGCGAACTGCACCGAAGTTCATATTTATGTTTTCTGCTTCAATAATGCTGTTGCTAAGGAGATTGCGGGCTGGAGTTGGGCCAAATCTGGATCTGGCCGCTTAACTTGTCCGTTCCTCTTGTGGGGCTTAGCTAGTTTTGTGCTTCATGATTTATAGGCGATCTATTATTGCTTAGTAACCCCAAATGGTCTGTAAAAAGAAGCTAAATTTTCGGCGAAACACAGCACAGGGGCTGCTTCACGCCGGTTTTCTGTGAGGCAGTGGTATCACTCCGGTCAATCCGGCCCATTCATGCCGAAGCGTGGCTCTCCCACAGTTAGTTTAAAGTGTCCTCCTCAAATAGATCCAGAGCGGCTGATCTCAACGATCAACACGTACCCAGGATATATACAGGGTTATATTTTAAACACCGGCATCCTTCAAATCACCCTTTCTTCTAACCATCCTGAACAACATTTATTTTACGACTTTTCGAAATTCGTTGAAAAGATTTTGACTCCCCATACAAAATGACCAGTCACGTGACCGATGGGCGGCGGTAATTGCCTACCAACAGGTGAAACGTCTGCTCATCTGCCACCAATCACATATAAAAGAGTATCATTTTGCTTTTTGAGTATGTATCTAAGTACATTTTATCAATTTGTAATTTTTCACAGAGTTGTAGCTTCATAAAAAGTAATACTATAGAGGAATCAGATTTTGGAATGACCAATTCGTTAATAGCCGTTAATGTGACTCTGTGCCAGGTTTACATTAATAGCCTCCAGCTACTGGTAAAGCTTTTATCCGGCTCGAAGGACCAAAAATTAATATCATATACCTAAATTTTAAAACTCATACTCTGAGTGGGCAAGTCACTGTTATTTTGCTTTAACATAATTTCGCTTTTAAATATCATCGAATATTAACTAAATATTTTACTAAAATAGTAGATAAATCGCAGCCACATTTTGCTAAGAGAACTAATAACCGATTATACCATTTTCTGAAAACTATATTTAATAACACTCGAGTTTATTTCTATGAAATGAAAAGGTTTTTATGGGTATAGTGCTCACAGTGAATAAAGTTTTCTCATCATTTATTAATAACAAACAGGGACCGCCTATAGAACAAGTTTAAAGCTAAAAAGTTTTTTAATATAACTGGCTGTCACACAATTTGAGTTCCACTTTAATTCGGAACGTTAGTAATATAGTTTCGTATGAATATGCATTTTATTATTCGACTGTGTCTGAAATAAGAAGAAGTTTTACTTATTTGCTCATACTGATCCCATCCTAATAGGTTTTTTTTTATTGTAATATAGGCCAACGCTTGACCACAATCGCACCTGATGGAGAAATGACGATGAGGTCTAGGATGACACGCGTTTGCCAAGTGCTAACAAAGGTAGATATGCATTTTTTCGAGCCATAAAGCACTTAAAGGTACTACTACTTGAAAGTATTCGTTAGTTAATATAAATAAATAGTGGCCCGCCCTCACTTCGCTTCGGGACCGTAATTCAGAAATGAACCATTAGATGGCGCTGTGCTAAATTACATCGCGCAAGCGTTTCGTGTTTTCGGTTTACCTATAAGGCTTGTCGTTGTCTATAGAAGTTATCTCTTTATAAATAGTATAGATAAATTCACACAATACATTTACCTGACTCCATTCTAAGTAGCCTAAGCTTAAGCACTTGTTTTACAGATACCAGACAACAGAGGATCAGATAAACAGGGGACGAATTGCCCCCAAGCCGCGTCTTCATGAACACAAACTGAACTTCAACAATGAATTAATATTTTTTTCACAAACGCTGATTAATTTTGACAATCTACGTCTAAAAATTTGTTTTGTTCAGAAAATAATTCATACTGACATTGAAGTGTAAGCTAAAATTTAATCCGACGACTCATCTAGTTGTGGTTTTGCCAATGAAATGGAAATCTGAGAAAAAGCTGTACCTACTCATTACTAACAATGAAAACTGATCTGATATGATTGTATCTTTCAATTCAGTGGAACTATTCGGAATAATGATTGGGTTTTGGAAACATTTCGTTTGGAAATATTAGACAGCAGAACAATTCATTTTTACGCATTTTTCTCGCAACTTCTTTTTACTGTAGGAGAATTTTTAATATCGATATTTTCATTTGGGTTTCCTCCGCACTCTTTTCAACAATCCTCTGTATATTTTTCTATGAAAATTCTTTCTAAAAATATTTTTGAAATTACGAAACCTAAAAAAAATCACCATTGATCATTGTTGTTCCGGAATACAAAATGACTTCTAGCGTTTAATTTATGCCAATGTACAGTATAACCCTTTTCAAGTAAGTCGCATCACCGGTCACCCTGTATCTTGGTTTTCCGGCGTCTCTATTCCGATCGCCTCCGCAGTAAGGCGCCCATTCCAGAGCGGATATTGGAGCATCGCTCAACGGTGACACAATACTGTCTTGGAATATCCTTCCGATAAGACTCTACTCAGCGGATTTATAAACTTTGGCGAGGATATAGTCTATAAAAATGGCAATTTAATAAAAGAACTGGTCAAATTTTATAGGCGGCACACCAGGTCACCTTATGGTAGACGATCACCCCTGCTTGTCAATGAACTGGACAGTCATTAATGTCAAATGGCAACCCCTCTGATATTCATAATCATCTGTGAGATATTGACTTGACCATGCATAATAATATATAACTGAAAAAAAACCAAATTGAAACAAAATAGAATGTTTTTTTTATTACAATAATTTAGGACATGTCAGTAAGAGGAGAATTCTGAGTATTGTCTTCTCTTACGAGCAGTTACAATTTATATAAGTAATCGCTAAGTTTCTTACTGGAATCTTCAGGGCATGAAATTATATTCCAAACATTTTAATGCTCGTAAAGGTTTGTACGATTCTTAATTAATAAATTATTTTCATTTTTAAGAAGAGTTGATTTTATAAGAAGGAATATAAGTATGACAGTACTCTACCCAAGCTCCCCAAAAGGTTTGAACCCAGGTAAAATTAAGGAAACTAAAAAGAACCTAAAGTGGGTTGTGGCAACATCACAGTAGAAACAGACAATGACAGTCCATGGCTTTCCTGTATCTCCTCAAAAAAGGGGTCCATTTATTTCGTCTATTTGATAGCAAACATTTGTAAACCGCATTTCTTTAGCTAACATTAAACGTCGTTCCATTTGGTTCCATTGACGTACAACTGCAGCTGAAATCCAGATAAGCCGTTGTCACTAGCACTAAGTAGCATTCCGATGTTAACAAAACGTAAACAAAAACCGATGGGTTTTTGTCCCGTAGTATTTAGCGTTGTTGGGACGGAGCCAAATTCAACCACAACTTCCAACGGCTTATAACTTCACTATCGCGTTCCGCAAATACTGAGTAGTGATGCGAGTTAAGTGATTCGAGTCGTTTTCTCTTTATTTTAACTAAGTAGATTTGTAGAGAAGTAAGTGATCGACATAGCCCAGACGATTATTACGTTGAGTGGCTAATGGGCACGTAGCACAAAGAATTGATGGCTGCTGGGGCACAAAAGTTCTGAAGTGGAGACGATATACTAAGCGCAGCGTGAAATGTGCGAATAACCTGATTGAGTCGCAGGATTTTTCTGGATGCAGGCTGCCTGCGACAGTCTTGACGTGAATGGGGGAGATCTATGTTCGGTCTAATGATGGTGATGATTACGTTACATGATTCACTATGATCAACGTCATCACCCTGCCGCATAAACATATTCACGACCGAGATTGATATTTCGGCCACGTGCGTGCAACTCTTACGCAAATCGTCTTTCTAATGGCGGCCTATAATTACTACGTTTACTAAGACGCGATTTTCACTCCAGCATTCAATTTCTCCATCATGATTCAGTATAAGTGAAGTCTGGTAATTTCAAGAATAGGTACTGTCTATTTATCTTTGAATACCTATTAGGAAAAAAACTGCTTTAATTAAAAGTGCAGAAAAAAAAACATGAAACATGTGACTCTGCCGGTATTGTAGGATGCCTCATGTCTTTTGCTCACCAGTGTGATCCGCCAGCTCATCTGCCTCCTAACAGAAAAATCATCTTGCTTTTAAGGTTTCATCTTGACGGTATAAATTAATTCAACTATATTTTGTAAAATTGTGCACCGTATAACTTTTTTTCTACCAGATAAACTTTTGTTCATCCATGCATTTGTTGAAATACGGGAGCTTTGTTGTCCCCGTATTTCATTTACAAGTGTCCACATTTTTGCTGAGTAACTCGTACATTTACTGGAGTTCGGGTCACCCGACTTGAGTACCACTTGAATTGCCAGATTTCAAAGAAATCTTGACTTAGGTACCTACTCAAATACGTCACGGAGGGGTGAGAGAAAATTCATGTTTAAAAATATACTTTTTTATTTAGATCACTTTAATATAAGACAAAGATACAGAATTAGACTTCAAAAGAAGAAAATTAATAATTTTGTGGATACCCGGTCGGTTGTTTTTAGCAACAATTCGGTGCCATAATTTACTACTGCTCACTAGTAAGTTAACTAGTAAGTAAGCAAGCAGGCGGATTTTAGAATGTCAAGCAATTTTGACTCGAAAGCTACTGAACTTAAAGTCAAATCGAGTCTCATCACTAATATTAAGTTACTTATCAACGGCCTAATTTGTGCTTCAGCTTTGCTTGCTTTGATATTTTCTTCGTTTAAGTGTTCATTAAGTACTGCTCGTGATTTTGACTGCATACAATTTCCTTAAACAATACGAGCAATGCAATGCAAACAAGAAGAGCAATGGTAACTCTGTTAATGAGAACGTGCATCTCCGGATCGGAAGGTCATCCGGGACCTATACCCTTAGACTTTGTACTTCTACCATTTTCTTGATGGTGAGCGGAAACACATACATAGGTACACGACATAGCCCAACGAGTTGCGTGGCTTAAGTGGCAATGGCCAGGGTATATTGCGTGGAGAACAGATGGCCGTTGGGGTGGAAAGGTCCTTGAGTCGCAGCCGTGGCAGGCCTCCCACAAGATGGACCGAAGATCTGGTGAAGGTCGCAGAAATTTCTTGGATGCGGGTGGCACAAGACCGATCTGTGTAAAAAACAATGGGGTAGGCCTATGTCTAACAGTGGACGTCTATTGGCTGGAATTAATGAATGATGAGCGCAAACATCGTGAGCGTAGACGCTTGGGAATACTTTCTGATTAATCTGAGTAGTTGCTAAAATATTGCCTTCTAATTTCTCGTGAAAATCATGGTGTATATAGCACGAAAACTATACCTAAAAACTTTGTTTTTACGATATAATGCCTATTTTATAATAATATTATAAGCACGATAATTTGGGGCTTTATACTTGTGAATATAAATGAAACAAGAAACTACTTGGTTTACTTAAATTATTCACCAAAATAATCACCTACCTTTTACTTCCAAATTGCAATTACCAAGTGCAAGTTTATGGCTACAAACCTCATTCACAGTAAAAAAATAGTTACAGTGAAATAATAAATCCTATTACCTATTATATTTCGCCCTTTCTTATTTTAACCTTTTATTAGCATAAAATTGGTTTTTGCTAAAAATTTATACTTACTATTTTTTTTTTATTTAGCTAGCTATATATAAAAAACAGTTTAATTATGTTAAAACAGCTTTAACTACCAAAGATATAAGATGGAACCGGGCAGAAAGTACTCGTATATACCTACTCAGTGTAGGCGTACTCAGTTCAGGATTAAACGAGACAAAATAACAATGTTGTATGGTAATCCATCATAGATTTCATTAGGCAAAGCATTCTCAGAGCTATGTTACGCAACCTTAGATCTCCTGTGGATCTCATCATTTCTGTCACAATCACGTTAGGAGATTCCAAGCAATTGACATTGAGCCTTCTTAAGAATGATGTAGCTTACTGATATGAAACTCACTGTGCCCCAGGCGAGCGAGAACACGAGGCTCATAATATATAACAGCGAGCGCCATTTGTTTGACTACACCCACTTGTTTTTCACTGTCTGCAGAATGCTCTACGTGCTCGCTGGTGGCTTGTTCCTTTGATTTTCTACCGTTTCAGGTTTTTTTATCAATCTTTAACGTTTCTGTTTTACCAAAAAAACTAAGTGAAATCTTTAAATCAAAAAATATCTCAACACTTTTCTCCTACAAAGCATCGCTTTCGAGAAATCGTGACTTTAAATTTAAATATAAAAAAATCAATAAAATAGTGTCCCATTACATTCCCTCGATCAAAATATATTGTGGAGTATTCCTACTGGGGAAACCACGTAAAAAAAAGACCGTGTACACTACCTCAGAGGTGGTGCGGAAATGTGTGCATATAGTCGAAAGTACGACTTTCCTGCGCTCTAAAGTCACGATATCTCGAAAGCGATGCTTTGTAGGAGAAAAGTGTTAGAATACTTTTGTAGACAATTTTACGATCTACAAACTTTGTCTGAACTATTTTTCGATAGCTTTCGTTGTTTCAGAGATATACGCAAAAAACGCAAATTTGTGACCTTTGACCTCGAATAAAAAACAACGCACAAGCGGGATCGATGGGACTTTTGACATATCATTTGTAATGACGTATTCAAGGCCTGCACAAAAATCCAGCTTGTTGGGAATTAATGCAAACTGGAATGTCTATTTTGACTGGACTAGTAGTTAGGACATCAAGTAATAAAACGATGCTTCATACAAAGCAAAACTTCTTTCAAAGCAATCGTAAAAAATGTGTCGCAAAATAAAGACAACCTTAGTTACAATAAATGTATTCTATTTTCAACAGAAGAAAATACCACATAAGGTATAAGAACAAGAAATAATTTCCAGTACACATGTTCCAGCCTTCGAGGTACGATAAAGTAAATAAATATTCTATGCAAAACTAACATTATGCAATACAATACATCCTAGGGAGTAATAAATTTGAGTGGCATATCGGAATTCAATATGCAAATATGCGTACCCCGAAATCACAAGGGGAAAATAAAAGAAAGAAGAAACAAAAAATATGATAATCAAATGTACTGAACTCCGTGTTATATGTATCCAAAGAGGGGCCTTGATTCAGCTGCTGGTTATGGAAAATATTGAATTCCGGTATATCTTCTATGATGATGAAATATTTGCATGTGCGGGAGGTGAGCTTCCTTTCTTTTGTTTTTGACTGGCCGGCTGGCGTATTTGGTAGTAATCCTGTCTCATACGCCAAAAGTCATGCCATGGGTTCGATCCCTGTGCAGCTGTGCTGGACAAACAGTCGTGTGATGAACACTTGTATTAGTAAAATTTCTGGGTGTTATTTATGTATTTAAGTAACTATATTATTTGTGATCCTCTGTTGTCAGATATTGCCAAGTCAATAAATGAATAACCGACTTGGCAAAACATGGATCTTACCACTTTTTACGGTAGTTGCGAGACTTGGTTTTTTTGACAAGTATTGTTTTTGATGGGATTGAACTTACCGGTTGATAAAAAAGATGGTTGCTTATCATTTGGCCAGTGTCTTCGTAATTTTAGGTAACTCAAATATAATACTAAAACTAATTAAAACTTTAGCTAACTTTTCTCTGAAGATGTCTCCGCGATACAAAGCCTTGGGGACAACTTGATAACATTTGAGACTGACGTTAATTCCTTATTTTTCCCAATGAGGCTCATTTTAATTTAATATAATAAATATATTATGGTAATATAATATTATGTGTAAAATTTACCAGTAAATGAATACAAATATTAATAATAGGATAATACTCAGTGTTTAATTATGAATAAACAAATGATTTTAGACCACATCACACACCTACAATATCCTGGACCCAAACTAAGGTTTTCCCATGTACTTATACTATGGAAACCAGGAACAATGAAGGAACCATAGACACGCAAACCCAACACATAGATCAGTTTAATCAACTAACATTTGTGTTGTTTTTTTTTTTTTTTTTATGTGATAGGTGGCAGACGAGCAGATGGATCATATGGTAAGCGATGGCCGCCGCCCATAGACACCGGCAACACCAGTTAACGCTAATTATTTTGTGGTAAATGTTGGGCTAGTAAAAATCAATTTATCGCATCAACCAGAAAAGAAAAGACGGATATGCTAAAATCTCACATATTTCCAAACGACAATTGTGATCAAACTCCAATGCAATTTCCATTCCCAGTCGCATGCAAACGTGTGACACTGAGCGAGCAATGAAAGGTTCGCTATAGCCGAAGCAAGGTTAACGGTCGAAACATTAGGGGACAAATTACAAAGGACTAACCCCAATGCCATTAGCGCTGCAGTGGGCTTAAAATGTCACTGCCAGTACATTATTTGTGGTTTAGCTCGACCGCACAATGGTACTACGAGTACTTCTGGAATTGGAAAATGTGTGTACGCGTTTTGTTGGGTGTGGCCCTAATTTTCTAAAAGTTTCTACGGGTTATGAAGCAAATTATTTTGCTAAATAGAATCTTTAAGCGTTCTAGAAAAGACTTTGTATTGATTTGTAATGATTTAATTTGCTAATTAGTTATTTTTTGGATATGTTTTCCTTTTCTTTAACAGACTAAACTCTGTAATCCCTTAGGATTGCAACTGCCCTGTAGCGTTTCAATAGGCGTGGTCATGTCCTCTTTTACTACACACACACACAACTTAAATTCGAACGGGAGTTGTGTGTGTGTGGTAATAAAAAATAATGCTCAAGGTCTATTGCCATGTCGCCTTTGATTGTGTGAGAGTGATTGTTTTTTTTTTGTTTCTAAGCGCCATTTTATCGGCTCAGGATGACTGTGCCAACTTAATGATCTGTCCACACACGATGGACGAAGGCCTACCATATTGAATTCGTGTGTTGTGTTAGTTAACACACTACGCGCAAATTCAATACGGTAGGACGATACAGTTGTACCAGTCCAGAGGAGTAGACAACTTTGTGGCACTGGTATAAGCTTGCTCTTCAACCAAATCAATACGCTGTTGCTGATTTGGAAAGCAAGTATTTGAATCACACCTAATATGCAGCATACTAACCATAGTAGATATCACTGAATTGCCGTTTTTCTTACACTTTGCTATCAAGACAATAAGGTACAGCCGTTTAAAATTCAAAAAGAGAAACCATAATCCCTCCCTGAATATCTATGTCCTACTAATAATATCTACTCATGTCTGTAAGTTTTTTTTAATTATAAATTAATTGTTAATGTTGTGTTCTAACGCCCAAAAAACCAATTCGACTACAACATAACAATAAAAACAAAACAAAGAAACACAGAAAACCTCTTGCTTAATTATTTGGAATAAAAAGTATTTCAATCGATTCAGTTTTGGAAAAGAATCGGTACGACGAAACTTTGTTTCCATACTTTTAGAAGGTATTCGGTAGGACTTTCCTATCGAATCTCTCTTTTTATTAAGTAATAGTGGAACTGTTTATTGTTGTGTTTTGAGTGGTGCTGTGTCTGTGTAATTGTAAGTTTGCGACGGCGAACATTTAACATTGTATCCTTTAGTAGGGTTCTCATGTAAGTGACATAGATAATAAGTCTTAGTGAGAATAAAATCTTTAAACCTAAAACCTAATCTCTCCCGGTCTATCCTCTTGAAACTTCTCAAAGCGTCATTTTACCGGCTCTCTGCTGTGCCAACTCCGATCGGAGCTAACTTAATGATCTGTCCACACACGATGGATGTAGACCTACATCAGCCGTATTGAATTTGCGCAGCTGTCCACGACGACAGTGTTAATTGTATCAGCCCATACACAACTTTGTAATACAATTTAAATTGATTTAGTAAATCTTAATGTGTTAAAGGCTTGGATGACCTACTTTTACTGAGGAGTTAGGAAAATAAAATAAAGAGTTCTTAACCGAATATCGTATGCAGGATTAGCTATCATATACTTACATAAGGTCATAGTTAATTGACTACATCTTAATAGATAGATAGCTTTTTTTATTTGATAGGTAGGCATACGAGCAGAGGCGGAATCACTGATGGTAAGCAATTTACCGCCGCTCAATGGACACCTGTAAAACCTAGTGGATTACAAGTGCGCTGCCAACCTTTTATCCCCTTCCCCCCCGGGTGGGCCCCGTTACCCTGTCCCACACTCTAACAAACATAGAATGGATAAAGTAAACTGACAGATGCAAATGACAAGTTTCTATGCATTTTGACATTTTGCATGTGTCAAATTGAGTGATAATGTATGGGGATGACACATTGACATCTGTCAGTTTACTTTACATGATTATGAATCAGAGTATACATAAGGTCATAGTTAATTGACTAAATCTTAATAGATGCTAATATTTGCACTCACCTGCTAATATGCAGGTTTTTTTTGCAATTTTTATATTATTTTGTGTTCAACTTTTATTTTATCGCTGATCTTTTTGGGCACATTTTTTTAATGTGATAGTTGGCAGACGAGCAGACAGATCACCTGATGGTAAGCGATTGCCGCCGCTCATAAACACCTGCAACACCAGTAGAGCCTTAAAGAACTTGGCTCCCATTTCCAATTACATATAATATATCTTTAATGGGATTACTTTAACTAAAGCTCTACATAACGAATGAAAATCACCAGTTTGATGGAGAGGCCTAAAAGGCAAAGCAATTTATAGACGTAAAACGATATATTTTCCCGTCCTTTTAATTTCGGTATCGATAAAAAATTCGTCACTTGCCCAATTATTATCCCAAAAACACCCCGTGTACGTGTGAAAGGAAGGCTCTCGCCTCATATATTAGGGCAGGTGAGCCTTGCTTAAGTGGATATCGGTCTTCAAAGCACATATAGTGAGGTTTTGATATAATTTAATACAGTTGTCGATAGAGACGGTCGGTTGTGAACACATCTAACATCCACAGGTTTAGTCAACTCGAGAGATTCACAAGTTGTTAGTATTTACTTCGTTTGATATTTTTTCTCAACGTTATGCTATTTTTTTTTATTAGGTTATAGGCCAACGCTGATGGAAAGTGACGATGAGGTCTAGGATGACACGCGTTTGCCTAGAAGAATAATAATAATATGCTAATAGTAGAATCGTACTATAGGCTTCCATTAGAGGGCCTATCCAGTTAGGCAGATAAACTAACTAACTAGGCTGGGCGAAGCGACCAAAAGTGACCCTCTTCCGATAATAATATGAGTCTCCATATAGGACAGTCCTGCACCACCTCCTACCAGTCATCTGCTTGAAGTCCCAAAGCTTGCTTGACTTGGGTCATTTTCTACAAGTCAATCTTTGGAGGTTGATTAGTAGAAAATGCCCCTTGGCATCAAGTTTGCCTATTGTACGAAGTTTTGTGCAATAAAGTTTTTAAATAAATAAATAAGTCCATGCAAATAAGTTGATAAAGTTACCCAGAAACAGTATTTAAAATAAATATAACGTCGATAAAAAAAACTTCTACATCTCTATTCTTAGACGGTGATTGATGTGCCCAGTCACATGTTGGCTGCCAATAAGCCCTCGTATATACTTCTGGACCCTTAGCATAAAAGTATGTAGGATTTTGGTGTATTTCACTGAACACTGTTTGGGCAAAGTTGAACTTTAAGTAATATTCGGCTTATTCTTCCCAAACGTATATAGGTAAATAATCGTCGTCTTTTGTAGTAGTATCAGCCTATATACTGTCCCATTGCAGGGCAAAGGCCTCCATCATAGAAATCAAGTTATCGCTACTATGATGGAATTAGGCGTAATCACCACGCTTGCCTATTTGGTGATCACAAACCCGAGCTATGTTCGAAAAATTCGAAACATACTTTTGCTCGACCTCGGAATCGAACCCGGGACCCCGAGATCATGGCCCGGTACTTAAACCACTAGACCAACGGGGTGTTTCGTTTGTCGTCTTTTAACTATCACAATAAATTCAAGAAAAATGTATCTTCTTTTTTCATATATCGCAAATATTTACTTTTCGTCTGCTCACTTACAACAAAAATAAACCTTGAGCTTTATTATCACAAGACTCATTGATTTTCTTCGAAAACAATGTCTCAATTATTTTTACTTTTTAGAGTAGTGTCGTTGACATTGATTTCAGTAATTCGCAATAATAATACTTTTTTATTTTTATCATCCAAGGCCGCTTTGGCTGCAGCCAAGATTGGGACGACGTCCTGTGGGTAGACCATCTGCCAGTTGTTGGTCTGACGATATTATAATGGTAGTGGAGAAACAATGGATGAGGCTGGCTGGGGACCGTAGACAGTGGCGTGAAAGAGAAGAGGCCTATACTCAGCAGTGGGTGGATGTGGGCTGATATGGTGATGATATTATGATAAAGGCTGCTTTAGAGCTGAGAAAAATCCACCAATAGAACCACTTCATTCCTCTCTTGAAGTCATTCTATTGTTGGATTTTTCCTCGCACACCGCTTAGCTATCTCGCACAGCTCTGGTCGAAAAGCAGCCTAAGTTCACCAATCCGCATAAGGCAAGTGTGGTGATAAGCCTAATCCTATCATAGTACTTAGCGATGACTTAATTTTTGAATTGCAGCTTTTAAGTAACTCATTGTGGAATCAACTTCCAGCAGCGGTATTTTCGAACCGGTACGACATTTAAATCTTCAAGAAATGAGCCTATAGGTTTACCTATGTACCTTCCTAAAAGGCCGGCAACACATCCGCACTCTTTTTGGTGTAGCTGATGTGTTCACTTACCATCAGGTGACCCGCTTGCTCTTTTGCCTTTATATCATAAAAAAAGTAAGATAATACTATCGATTTGTCCATTTCAACACACACACATCACAACACAACGCGGCATTGCTGGCCATGGAGACGGAAAGTTGTTTTTTATTATTTTTGTTTTATTTTATTTTATTTTTATTACTTTTTCTTTTTGTTTTGTATTTTTTGTGTTTGTGTCAATTGTCTGTAGTAAATATGTGTTGTGGTGTCCAGATTAGTAAATGTATTTTCTTTCTTTCTTTTTTTTTCTTTCTTTCATTTCGATTTTATTGCCATCTACTTTCGATTCCCAGCAACCCTACCATCGTTCCGTACAAAAACAGATGGCTAAACGGTAATAGGAAAATGGGCCGCAAAATATTACCGAAACAACTCGAGTTTAATAAGAAAGGGTTGTTGTTTTCATTACGGCCGCTTCTTGGCTAATAAGAGCGCTATTTGTTCCTTAAAAGCGCTTGAGGCTGCAAATCGTTCCACCATTTAGAGATTCAACCTTTGTGTTCTGAGTACCTACTTGGAAGTTAAAGAAGATTTTTAATATTCTATCTACATTCATGTCTTAATCTTCAAACTAAGAATTCAAAGGTAAAACCGCTTTGACAGACTTTATACAATGCCATAGCTTGAAAATAAATAAAAAAAAAATTATATTATTATGCAACATTTAATTATTTTAAATATTGAAGTGGGGACAATTTATACTTATTTATCATTCAAAAAATTTGTATTGATCTCTTCATTTGAAGATTAAAACATAAGTGAGACTGTAGAAAACTTGCTTTTAAACTCTCTAATGCTTTTAAAAAAACTCCCTCGGGCTGTAAATATTTTTTTGTGATTTTTGTGAAATAAAGTATCTATCTACAAAAAAAAAAATCTTGAAATACGATAAAAAAATGTTTACATGTCCATGCCATGTCATGTCATGTCTCCCAAATTGCTGCCCCGAAGTATCGTGCCCGGGAGACTTAGCATATAAATAGCGTTTTAATAACCCTTATTAGGTAACAGGCATATAAACCACTAAGTATTTACTAACATGACAAGTTAAGATGTGTTTTTGTTTACACTTTTGTCTTGTAAATCAAAAGACTACCTACTTCTGATTACTAATCTTCTAATCGTGAAGTCTGTATATTTGCCGTACTCATTGTTTAAATAGTGGTTAAAGATTTCTAACTGTAATGAAACAAGAAGACCTACCACGTATAGTAGAGTTCAAAAATATGTATATTCTTTAGGACCTTGTCACAATACAAATGTATAAGAAAGTGGAAGTAGTTTTCTTATACATATGTACTGTGACAAGGTCCTAAAGCGTATACATATTTTTGAACTCGACTGTACCACTGTCGCATCCAAACAAGAGAAAAGCACAGCATGCAAAGGGATGGGAATTAGGGTTTGATCATGAATTCCGTTTCGTTGTTACCCCTTAAGGTCCACTTACGCCTGATGTTGAAGATTAATTCATTAATTACAAGTGGTCCTAAGAATAGTAAAACCTAAAACAATTTTACTTTAATTAATTTCATCAATAGAATCTAGAGATGTTTCAACAATTTCAAGGTTAAAGTTCAAGAGCCTATAAATAAGATGATGAAACTAAAATAGGTAAAATATTTCTCTATAGGTTTTTCTTATAGACGCTCCACCTTGTGACCACGGATGCTGTAACGTAGCCAAACCGTCAAGCATGTCCTTAAAAATTGATGTTGCGTTGATTTTCATCTATAATAAAAATAATACGAAAATAGTGTTACCAGCTAGAAATTATAACAAAAAAAAAACAAAGAATAGCTAATTTCAAAACATTAAAAAAACCAATTGTTTATTTTTTGTGTGATTTTGTTTCTACACTAAATTCTGCTGAAGTGTATGTTTTAAATAAGTATAGGAAATCCCCTGGAACATTCATCATTTTGGATTATTACGGCGTGATATACTAAGTGAAATGTTCGTTCCGGAAACCATCCTGAGGGTACAAATATAAATTTGTTCCGACGATACTTCGAAAACTCTTTGATTCTTACGCCTTTCTTGTTAAAATGTTTAGGCGTCGTCGCCTTTATGATGGATATCAATAACATAGATTACTTTCTTGCTTTGTAATAATAAAGTATCAGCAATTTAACAAGAATGTCTATAATTGTAACATAATATTTAACTTTGTAATCGATCCTTCGTGACCTCTTCATTTTGTTTCGGATTATGCTCTTCCAATTATTAAGATTTTAGAGGGTTTCTAAGAAAACCGTAACTAACATACGGCGTCTTCGGTTGATAATAGAGGGAGGCCACGCTTCGGCATGAATGGCGGACTTGACCAGAGTGGTACCACCGGCGTGAAGCAACGCCTGCACTGTTTTTACAAGTGTGCTACCAACCTTTTAGCCCATTTTCTCCCCGATTGGGCCTCCGGTACCTTCACTCGATCCATCTGCTCGTCAGACTACTTTTACATTTTTTTTCCTCGTGGTCCATAGTGGTAAATACCTAAAGTGGTCCATATCACCTGTCGTAACCTTTTAGAGTGAACGCGAAAAGCTGCGGGTGTCCATGGTCGGCGGCAATCGCTTACCATCAGGTGATTCATCTGGTCGTCTGCCACCTATCACACGAAAACAGCTCTCCAAATCTGACATTGACTGATTATTTCGTAACGTAATAGTAAATATTTTCAAATATTGAATGAAAACCGTGAAAGAGATCCATTTCGGCAAAATACGGTAAATAATATGTTTCTGCTCATTTCATTAAATAACAGGTTCCGTAGGATAATTTACCTTATTGGATATTCGAATCTTAGATCATTGTTGGCGACCTCTTTATACTTTTATAACTTATTGTCTATTATTTTAACCTTTACAAATTAAAAAGATAAATAAATCAGTTGCCATCAAAAAGCCTTTCAATCAAGAACTATACATCGTAAATGCGTGCACGTCAAGGGATTCCAACCCACGATCTCGGAGTTTGTAGAAACCACGATCTTGTTCAAACTACCATTATAGATTTTTTTTGCAACTATGCATGTTACACGACGAAAATTCGTTAGAAAGCCATTCAAATCAGCTGAAAAACCAATAACAAATCAAAATTCATCCAAGCCATACAATTCATCAAACATTCAATAGGTAATATTGGATGAATAAATGATAGAATTTCACCAAACAAAGCAAAATTGAAAAAGGGTAGCGACTGGCTGACAAAACGGAGAAAGTTACCGGGTATTGCGGCCAAACTTAGAAGGGATTATTAAATATTCCATTTTGAATAAGCTGGTACTTATATTGTTAAATTTTGTTTGTAAACAAGTTTTACATAAAACATCGATGCAGAGTTGAGGTCGAAGATATTTACATATTTTCTACTTATGTTGGTACTACTGGGCGATAAGGAAGAAGGGGTGCCACCCTTTGAAAATATAAAGTAAGTACCAGTGACCCGGCATTACTGCGTTTTGGGACACTTCCACTAACTACCAATAGATGGCACTGGGTGTAGACTGCTTCGCGGTAGTGTTTCGTGGTAGTATTCGAGACACACTTTTGCTCGACCCACGAAATAACATACTTATTACTTATTATACTGGTCTAATTTCCTTCTGCTCATTTTCTTCTTTGGCCTTCATCAACCTGTAATCTATCGTTAGGGGATCAATACCTTCCATTGTCGTATTGAGTAGTAAGAGTCCAATATTACCCGCCATCGTACCGGTGTCATCTTCCCATCACATCTGTAGTCTTGTCCGTGATCTTAAAATTCAGTAAACTTCATTTACCTAGTTTATTACACATTGAAACCGTTGTATATAGATACGAGGTAATCGCAAAAGTTATAAAAGGAAAATGGCATAAGTTTTTTCGCGAATCGACGGAACCCTAATACTCGGCAAAAGGCAGGCGGGTTCCATTTATCCATGTCAACTCTCACGGGGCAGACACCGTGAAATCTCCACTCCATTAAATGTTGCAGACTACACAAATTTTTCAGACAGAATTTTCTTGATCTAATGTCGCTCAGCGATGAATGCGAGGATGGTTTTTCATAGATCCATGATTTTTCTAAGTGATAGGGGACAGACGAGTAGACGGATCATATGATCGTTAGGCGATTGGAACACTCACAACACCAAGTGGAGACACAAGTGCGCTACCAACCTTTCCCCCGATTGAGCCACCGGTACTCTCACCACGTACGAGTAAAATGGACCGAAAAATAGTGTAAGTGCGGAAAATTGAGTCCACTGATGATGCACGTCTTAATGTTTTTTTTTTTATTTGTGTTTTTTTTCTTATCCTTTCAACTAGGTATTAGGTATGTAATCTGTGACCCTGTTATTGTATTAAATTTTCTGTATGTGTTTTTTTGTGCATCTACTCTTATTATTTTAAGACGACTTAGGTCCAGCTTGGAAACCAGCGCTGCAGCAGCTGCTCGCGGCGGCTGCAGCAAGCTGAGGCTGAATCTTGTTCGCCGCAACTTCTGAGTTTCTTTATTTTATATAAGTGTGTAAATCTAGCTCGCACACTTCACAGACAGCACATCTTAAATATTTTTTTAGTATAAAATGTAGTAACATTTTTAAATAGTTAATAATGTAATCTGTTGCTCTCCTGGTTTTATTAATAACATTGGGTGACCACGATACAGTACTTCTCCTAGGGTGGGACCTACTGTAATGCTCAACAATGTTACACGTTCTTTGGAAAACCAAACTATTTGTATTTGGTCAATAAATTGTTCTTACTCTTTCTCATTGCAACACGCATGGCTCGCATTTGCGAAGCAAGGGACATCGACACCTTTTCAAAACGTTTCGGGCTCTACGTAGTTGCCGTAGACGCTGCAATTCCAGAACAAGACGTATCAGAGTGCACTGTAACATCAGTATCTATAGCAAGGAGCCTCCACGAACTTCGTGCACCTGCGTTGTAATTAATTGTTTGAAGGCACTTACCTGCACCTACTTAATTAACAGTGTGCAGACCTTTTAGGTTTGCGAGGAAATGTGCTATGTTATCTTTGAGAATATGAAACTAAATAATAAAATTAAAGATTAGGTTTTTTTTAGATTTTCGCGTTGCATTATAACTTTAGTTAGAATATTGAAACGGGAATTAAAGTGACGTTTATTGTTAAGTACATTGTATGCACTTACTGCTTGACGCTTCGGCTACGTTGCAACAGCCGTGGTCACAAGCGGACACACGAAGCGCAGTGGTCCGCTTGTTACTGTTTCATTATTTTAAAATAAAAATTAATCATTCTGTGGTACGCCACGATAAGGATTGTTGGCCAAATCCGGAAACCACGGCCTCACAGACCAACGTGACGCCACGCAGTTGTTGAACACAGCGCTTGCGCTGTGTTTCGTCGTGTGAGTGAGAGTACCGGAGGCCCAATTGTGTGGAAAAGGGATTTAAGGTTGACAGTGCACTTGTGACTCTACTGGATCTGCTGGTGTGTATGGGCGGCGGCAATCGCTTACTATCCGTCTGCTCGTTTGCTACCAAACACAAAAAAATAAGGACCATAGGTTTTTGAAGCAATCAGATTGAAACTAGTAAATGTTGGAGAAACAAGTAGTAATTATATGCAATGTAAGGAGATGATACCTCAGAGAAAAAAAATTACGCCTTACGCGAGTAGTCCCGCTGAAACTTAAAATAGCACTTAGGTAGATTTGATAAATAATAAGGCGTTCATTTTTTCCTCATAGCTATAGTAACTATACTACTAGGTATAAAAACTACCATTAACAATAAATCAACACAATTATGTATAAGATAGAGAGTGAGAAATTGCTTATTTCTATATACTGTATTTATTATTTTTATGTCAAAACAAACTTTTCTCCATTCACCATATTTCTGGTATGTTACGTCTATCCTCGGTATGTCCGCTCGAGTGTCCATTACTTTTACATTGATTCTAGCTCGCAACACACGTTCCAAAAACATACTGACGTGCGCACCACGGTTTCAATTTTCCACATTTCTCTTTCTTTTTACTTTGCATCGGCGCAGAGAGTATAGAGGCACAGGTGCCATATTCTCTTGGTCGAATGTGATGCTGCTAACAATTTGAGTGAGAGTAAAAAAAAATGTATCTATCAAGGCTACTACGGGATCATGCCTACTGCGTGAGTTACTTTTTTACTGAGTATACGAGTAGGATTGCCAGGTCTTACTAAATTTTCACAACATCTCTTACATTGACCTCTTAAAATTCGTACAACATCTCATTTCTAAATTGACCTGACTCCGTACTTAGTAGCTTAAGCGTGTTACAGATATCAGACAACAGAGTTAACACAAATATACTAAATAATATAAATACCTACTTAAATACATATTTACATCCAGACACTGAACAAATACAAGTGTCCATCATAGGATTTTTTCCATTTGGGGACCGAACCCACGACGTTTTGGGTAAGACCTCCTAACCAGTTTAGCCGGACATTCTGGTAAAAACGCCGCATATCCTCTACGAGACGTCCCTTAACGGCTTATGTCGTTTTCAATTACGACGGGGGACTCCCCCGACAGCTTGTCTCCTTGTCTACGATAAGGGGGATAGCCGTGGGTTGGTCGCATCGTCTACGAAAAGGAGGCTCCCAAGCGCTTGTTGTATGTACGAGGGGGTAAGTTTGTCCCACAGAGGCTTGTAGACTCCCTAGATAAAAACCCTAACAAATCCGGACTAGCCGGACACCTCCAAGTCGTAGACCGCTCCGTTTCCCTCTTTGAATTTCGTAGACTGTCAGTGCCTACATGTGTTACAGACGACATAAGGTTGAAAATGGCCTGAACTACTTCGAGATAAGGATGGTAGGCCGTGCCGTTTTTTTGCTCGACTTGACGGGGGCACTGCCGTGCCCCCAAATAATCCTAACTAGGTCATCATAAACCATGTAGAAGTTTATGTTACCATTAACAAGCTGGTATTTTTTTCTCTACTCTCGTACTATTATTGTAATTTAAAACGATAATGCCTCTTTTGTACAAAACATTTCTGTCTGTTTCAGATGTCTTATCATTATTCAAATTGAATTCTTGAAAAATATGAACATTTTTCAACAGAATTCAAACCACTTAGCGCTCTCTTTGAAACAAAATCCGGCTAATTAAAACTTAAACTCTATTGAAGTTAACAAAAATAATTATGCCAAGAGAATTTCCATTATTATTTTCAGATTTAATCTGAAGACATTTTTGGTTTGTTAATTGAAAAAGTCTGCGCTGATAATCCGTCGTGCTGCAATGCGGTGTCGGCAGCAAGGCGCACTTATCTAGACTAACGATGTGAGAAATAAAATATTAACCAAAAATAAAAAAATAAAATAAAATAGTTTATTAGCAAATAAAGTCTTTACAACTTAAGAATTTACTGGAAGTCCCCAAACTAGGTAATCCTGTCTCTTGGGGACTGAATTTAAGTGTTTAAAATATGATAGGTTTAGGTATATGTTGTGAGCTAGTCTGATGATGTGATTCTAATCTTCATTGAAAATAATTGGTTGATTGCTATCATATAGTTTTTGTAGGTATATGTAAGTTTATTTTAAGTATATAAATATACCTATATATGTAGGTATATTACGTTATCATATAATTCCTCCCATATATATTTTATTTTATGTATACCTATCAACATAATATGTGTTTATTATTTTACGCCGCAAAAAAACATTTCTGATTCGCTCAATAGTTGACTGGTAGAGAATGCTGTGGGAAATAAAGTGGCTATGACAAACGAGTTATTTATCTAAGAAAGTTGTCGCGTATCCAAGTACGTCATATTCCTATCCTATACCCAGGTTAACTGGGGGTTCTATTCAACTACGTTCTCATATCGTCACAAAGCCGTTATCCAGATCACCTCCTTGCTGCAGTCAGCAGGATTTGTGAATAAGCCTCACTCACCCAGTTCTATTTGTTGCCAGATATTCGCTCCTACCTAACTACTGCTTTGGGTTTATTAAAATATTTTTAAGGCTTCCACAATTTAACAATGGGAATGAAAAACTGCATGCTGATGGAAGAAAAAAGTTTTCTGTTTTATTTTTCAATTTTCATTCTAACTTAGCTCTACAATATGCTTGGTAAATGATGGTCCTTGGATACCACCATCAAGCTGTAAGTACTTATAGTATTATCGTCACGGTGATACGAAGAGTTAATCTTTTTGAGTTTGGAACCGTCCTTTTATCTTCTCTGACATACCAATCGTTTAGATTTTCTGCCATAACTGAATAGGTAAGAAATATTTTTTATTTAATTTGCCACGCAAAAAAGAAGAGGTGTTATAAATTTAACTTGTCTGTCTGCTTGTCGGTGTGTATGTATTATGTGGCATCGTAGTTCTCAAACGGATGAACCGATTTGAACTTTGATTTTTTTATGTCAAAGCTGCATAAAAAGTTTCAAATTTTTCGCGAATGTAATCGACTTCCAGCACAATTATTTTCTACTAGTTAAGTAGTAGGTAAGTCTAAGTTAGGTCTCAAAACGAAGTAAGGCTACTCTATAAAACAAAGAGAGTATTAATATCGTCGCGTAGTACTTATCTTTTGTTTCAATGGCACCTTGTACGTACAGTACAAATCTCGTTTTAACCTAGTTTCCAGTTTCAATAAGAGTCGAGACTTAGTGTTTTTGTATGTATTTTCAGCGTTGCTTATCAAAGCCGTTATTAATAATAATAAATCCTGTCAGTCTCTGTACATACATACAGGGTTTCTTTAAAATAACACTTTTTGGCACATAATGTTATACAATAGGATAGGCGAACTAAGAGCCATGAGGCATTTTCTAATAGCATGCTTTTAATAATTTCTTTAAGTAGTTAACACTTGCGCTATGTAATCGATACCCAACGCCACCTATTGGCACTGGTCTAAGTTAATTTCCGAAACGAAGTGAGGGCGGGCGACTTAGCTATGTGAGTACCTACATACGATTTTGGTGTGCAAAAACTGACTAGAATAAAATAAATAGTGCCCCGATTTTTCACGCAGTAAATCCTCTTTTTGCGAGAAACCCTTTATGAGCGCCTAACTTTTTGCCACGAAGGCTAAGAGTTATGTCAGTCTGCTACCGGCTTAGACCTAGGCTTAAATCCTTTAGTGTTCCTCGACAGTGCGACAGATACGGAAACAGTGATCGGATTAGGTAGAACAATTTAGGGTCAACGACCTAAAACATTACAATGTTATAGATTCTTTGAGTGTAAAATACATTTTCTCTTATTAGAAATTAGAATTACAATTTAATGGGGGGTATCGCATGTGAAATATCCGCTAGATGGCGAGTACACCAACGAATCATCCTGTCAACAGGACAAGGACCAAGTATCATATGGACTGGACACGCAAATAATAATATTCGTGTAAACGGAACAACTATATACAGAAATCGCTAAGAGTAAAAGAAACAGAATCATGATTTTTTGTCTTTGTCAGAGTTCCACTTTTTTTGATAGGCTCAGTTCTGTCAGTTGTGAACTGCGCCCAGCAAAGCTGGTTGCCATAGTAACCCATAGCAGGCCTGTCCCACTCCGCGCTCTGTATCGAACTTGCAAGTACATGCGGCGTCCCCTCCGGAGGGGCCAGTTAGTAGAAAATCACGAGCGAGCGGCGACGGATGCGCGACAGTTGCTTGCGATAGAAAGAGAACGCACTTCTAGGTATGAATAATGGTAGGCATTGAACGCTGGGCAGTCGGAATTTCAACGTTATGTTATGGTAGCCTAAGTCATTATTTCCATAAACGGTATTTAGGAGTGGGCTTTCTGTACTTGTACTATTAAGTATTCTGTGCCCATAATAATTAAGTGCGATTTTTGTTCGTATTTTTACTACCGTAATAACCAACCAAATTCAGTCGTAGTAAGAGATAACAGGCTACCGTACTGAAGTAATCTTCAGTCACATCGATCCGCCATTTTGTAGTTATTTTTCATTTGGCCGGGTTATATATAAGATATCTGTCCCTTACGGTGATACGCGCTTAGCCACTCTGTTTTGATACTTTCTCTAAGCAACAGGATGATTTGTTATTTTTGGTGTTAGATCTCAAAATGTCACTAAACAAGCAATGACGTTGAAGTTGTACCTCAGTGTAACAGAAAACCATTTAGCGCAAATTTTGACACGCAATAGCCTCTATTGTGCTGTTTGTTGTCTGTTGATATTGTCTGTAACGTCGTGTTCAGTGAATACCTAAAAGTATAATATTCTATCCTAAAATGTCCCTTACTTCTACTAACGGCCCCGCAAATTTGAAAATATCGGGCAATAGCCATCTCGACACGAACGATACTGTTACGCTCTCGGTTCGATTACTGTACGCAACACACCCAATGACTCGCCCGAATTGAATAAGCCCCTAGATTCGTTTACCTGTTGAGACAGTTCGTAAATTGCACGGCATAAACACAGTACTTATTTAGTCCGTGCTTTAGAGGGATTTTTTAGTAAATAACATCTCATACATTGACTTGACTGTACTAAGTAATTTTAACACATGTGTTACAGACATCGGACAACAGAGGATCAGAAAATAATAGGTACTTAAATACCTACACATATAACATATAGAATTAAATACCTACACATATAACATAAAAAATACCTACACATATAACATATAGACACTAAACAAAAACAAAGTGTTCATCAGGCGAATATTTGTCTAGAATGGGGATCGAACCAACCTTTGGCGTATGATGCAGTTTCACTACCAAATGAGCCATCCGGCCCATTAAGTTATATTGGTTGATAAGTCAGTCGCTAGCCTGAAAGCGGGTCTCTTGTTTTAGGTGATGTTTAAAAAAACCAAAGTAATTAACTTACTGCCGCACTCAGAGTCGTTGATTAACTAAGTTGGTTACTTAAGAAAATATATTGACACTTATTTCAATACGCAGTAGTCTTTATCTACCGATACTTAAGTAATTGAAAAATTAAATGACGTCTCTGTCAGCGGCCGTGAGTCACCTACCAATTCGGTCCTGAGCTGCTCGGGTCCATGTAGTCCCTCCGATTTTGGCGATGTCGTCGACCCATCGTGCCACCGGACGTTTAAAGTGGTCCACAAAATAGTCCCCAACTGTACATAACCCTTGTTTCTGCAAATATTTGTACTATGTCAATTGGCAGCTTGAAATTAATACGAATAGGAGATACCGTTTAGCTCAACGCCTGTCTCTGGCGGTTTGTTCAATTAAGAGAACAACTATCGAGAAAGTCCGTTCTATCTTTGATAGTGCTGTGCCAGGTTTGGTTGTACAGTATCGGCAAATAGTTCCCTTTGACCGCAATGGTGGGCCTTTGTGTCGTAAAATATTTTAAGTACAACAAAGATTGTCATCATCATCATCATTTCAGCCAATAGACGTCTACTGCTGAACATAGGCCTCCCCCAAAGTCCACCACACAGATCGGTCCTGTGCCACCCGCATCCAAGGGACTCCCGTGACCTTCACCAGATCATTGATCCACCTGGTGGGAGGCCTGCCAAGGCTGAGGTCTCCTGCACGCGGCCTCCACTCAAGATACGTTAAAGACACAACATAGATACATTTAAATATACAACTCTAACGGCTTTATTCTGAACTGTAGAGTTGAGAAGAAGTCTACGATCATTATTTATTTATTTGCATTGCACATGCATGGATATATATCATATGTAGAAGAAACACAGTTTACATAATATGCGCCTTGACAGGCATAGCAAAGTGGAAGTGAGCGAGACAGACATTCGTATTCGTAGGTTGGGCGTCAGCAGGGTCTTAGAAAATACTTAAAATGCATCAGTGGAATATTATTTTGCTTATCATCAAGATATTCATTTGCAATCGGGCGGGCTTACCCAGAATTAGCCTATTTACTCTAGCTTTAAAAACTTTGATTTGATGTTAATGACAATCTTGATGACCATCTACGTTTTATTGAACATGTTTTCTATTTTAGCCAGTAGGTCCAAAAATACTCATACTTATGTTCTGTATTTACATCGATAGCTTCGTAGATAGTGCCACGTGAGCAAATATCCGTAGTCCCAGCCGAGTTAGTGTATAAAACCGTTTACTGCCTGACTAGGCAAAATATTTAGCTACAATCCAATTTGGTCTAAAACCCTAGTAGGTAAAGTACGGATAAAGGTATGATAGGTTAACTATCCTGACCCCATAAAAAACAGTATGTTTACAGATTGTATTTAAATGTCCTACTGGTGTTGTAAGTGTCTATGGGCGGAGGCCATGTTTATCTACTGTTATCAATTTATTTATTTATAACATCTTGATGTAATGTGACTTGCAATAAAATAGTTGAATTTGCAATCGCTTACCATCGGGTGATCTATCTGCTCAACTACCATCAATCATAGAAAAATACTATAATCATTTTTTTTTATGTGTTAGGTAGCAGACGAGCAGGCGGATCACCTGATGGTAAGCAATTGCCGCCGCTCATGGACACTTGCAACACCAGTGGAGTTACAAGTGCGCTGCCAACCTTTTATCCCCTTCCCCCCGGGTGGGCCTCTGGTACCCTCACTCATTCGGCGAAACACAGCACAGGGGCTGCTTCACGCCGGTTTTCTGTGAGCGTGGCTCTCCCACTGTTAAAAAGGTAAATAAAAAGTAGGTACTTTAGCAAACATACCTACCTACGGTCTACCTACGTTCGAACAATGTACAATTCCATAAAACCTTCTGCCAGACAGTAGCGCTTACGCAATTTAGGAATATTGGAAATCCTTTATAAACCCTTTCCTATACGGTAACTACGTCCATCAGCAGAACACGGGCTCGGTACAATTTCCGTAACAACAATATCATCGGCTCGACCTCATTAAGCGTAAGTTTCGAATAGAGGTAATCTAAACCAACTCGGGGGTAAGCTGAGTGTTGCCACTATATTTTGACTTTTCCCTAATTTTAATGGATACAACAACATTACCCTGTAGTTGATGTGGTGTTTTAAGTACGGGGCCGTGATCTCGAAGTCTTAGGTGCTCGATTTTTGGGTCCAATTATAACAAGATCATGACAACTGCACAGGCGTTTCTCGTGATTTTCGATGTGAAAAACATGGCGGAATATATAAAACTAGGTATTAAAAAAAAGTTTTTGCGATACTTATATTTATATTTTCGATAAATATCACAAGCACGAGAATTGGAGGTCAGGAAAATAAGTGACCAGTTGAGCTAAAACATGTTCCTAATTTTTCGAACATAGCTTGAGTTTCTGATTATCACCAATCCGATTTAGGCAAAAGTGGCTATTCCCATCATTCATAGTAGCGGAGACTTGGTTTCCCATCCCTCAATTTCAAAATTGTGGCAAATCAATAATAGGTTCTTCCTCGTGTTTTTTAAAGTGGATTTTCTGTACCTGAACAGACTATACTAGATGTTTTAAACTTAGAAGAAAAATAAATCGACGCCTTCCTTGACTCTATCAATTTTGCTAATCCCTTTTGTTTTCTAAGTTTCTAACTTGAAGCTAATCAAAGCTCTTTACTTCATTTAAAATGTTTTTCTTTTTCAAGAATCCGTAATTGATTTTGGATTCAATAACACGTAACCAGATGTACGTCCTTCCTACTTCAAAATCTTAACTTAGCATCATTAACCTCCTTATTTAAGGGAAAATTCTGTTATTTGAAAACACTGCTCGAACTATCAGCTTTGCCTAATCACTACGCGGATTACTCGTGCCCGAGGCGATGGCAGAACTTATCTTTGCAGTTTGTACCAGTCTGTTGTAAAATTTTATCTATTTAAACTTGCTTAATAGTTTTACTGTTTAGCATTTTAAATACGGAACATCTTTCCCGCGTTGGATTCCTTTTCTGTTCTGGATATTTTTTCTATGATTCTGGATTTGAAAAGTCTGGAACGTCTATGGTCGTTTTAATTTTGTTTTATTTTTAAACTAGCTAGTGGCCTGCCTTCTGGGACATAAAAAAAATAATAACCGAAGGATTGAGTACTTTCCTTCCAGGGCAGACTGTTGTTTTCAAGCCTGTATAAAGCTTTCTAACACCAGGTTTCCTTCCTGTTTCCAGAACATCAATCGCAACATCAAAACAAAGCATTTGACATTTTAATCAGAAATTTGTCTTAAGCAGTCTAAAGAGCATCTTCTGATACATATTTTAACCGTGTTCAAGCTCGGAATTAATGTAGTCCATAGTTGAATTTTAAATTGCTACCGTAGTTACTTCATTGAATATTCTTATAAGCCTTGAAGCTATTTCTCCTAAGAGCATTTTAATATCGCAGTCTGGTACGATTTTAATATTGCAGCTCAAACACTAAATTTTGTGTTAAATTAAATTCATTCAATTTCACGCGAGCACATGTACGTTTTACGCAAAGATTTTGGTAACGAGTTAAATTTAGAGGAAATTAATAAAATGTTTCTGTGATGAGACTTGGAACGCATGCATTGAGACAAAATGTTATTTAATTTAATTTTCAAAGTATTGGCTTCATATGAATATTAGGTATTGAAGCGGAAAAAGAGCATTATCAACGTCATTTTTCTGCCCTATTACCAGGATATCTGGGATCAGCACAGCAAGTTTTATACTTCCATTTGTCATGCCATTCGTCATCGTATCAGCCACTCCTCTTTTCAGTCATATCAAACTTCACACAATCTATCCATCTCCTTTTCGGCTGTCCTCTGTACCTCCACCCATTTACGATCATACACCTACCCTTCGCACTTTGGGTTACAGATTCCTTCTCTTTTCTTATTACATGGCTATACCAGGAGATGACAATTCCCTTTCAATATGCAATGATAGGTGTCACCTCTAAAAAAACATCATCAGAGTCTAAGTAGCTATTATGTTCGTTACCACAATTCCTGAAACATCTCTATAATTATTCCAATAACACCATCTATCGCTAAGCAACACAATACAATCAAAAGCGTAACAACAAACCCGTGTAACATTCGGCGCAACAAGCCGAGTAACAAATGGATTGGGAGTGACGCACGGATCGGACGGAGCGTTTGACGCTGGCTTTGAATATAGCACCCATGTGTTAGTTATAATCAGGCTTAAAACTGCCTGGAAGGAACACACGATCAGAAAATATACTACTAACTCAAGCGTATAGCCTGAAAATTAACTGTATAACAATAAATTAATACAACAAATCGAGTGACAAACAAAATATACCACATAAATATAACAATAAACTGTAAGCAGCACCCAGGAAGACAAAGGAATCGGCACACGACACGGCACGTCACATTCTCGTGGAGTGCAACATGGGATTTCTCAGCGCAGTGCCCTCAGCACCCTAGTGGGCCAAGACTTCACATTCCCCAGCTTGGAATGCACAGGAGTGAGGAGGCCTGGTCGGCAACCGCGAGGAAGTTATATTCCTGAAAAAGACAGTGGAGTGGTCCCCGCAGGCATCGGAGTGAGTGGAGACGATAAAGGGTTGCGTATTGTCTTCCGTTACTCTTTAATGGTAGCCTATCGGTTTCTGTTATGCCGTTGCTAGCTCTGCAAGGTCCACTACCAATGTTGGACAGGTATAATTTGGTGCATTCAGCTTTTCCAGACACCTGACCGTTTGTATTTAACTCACCGTGTAGATAGGCTTTCCACTTGGGAGGGTGTGGAGCCATGGCTACGCTGGATTCCTTTGATCTCCCTTAGTATGGTATTGAGTATGCACCGCTGGTGATTTAATGTGTGTGGCGTGTGGGCTCCACTCTTATACGAAGAAGAACTGTTGATAGGGTAGCGCAATATTGAAAATATAAAAATACACACAGAGAATGAAAACGGTCACTTCCAGCGCATTATGTTCCTAAGCATGCCCGTGCTTAGTATGTAGTGCTCATTTCGCACTTACCCTTTGGGCCCTAAAAAGGTTGAGTTTGTCGCTAACACTCCGCTGTTGGAATGAGATCCGCTTGACGCGAAATTACTGGAGGCAGCCTTCTTTGTATGTTGATGTCTCATTCGTTTGGCGGTTCGGATCTTGAGTGGCGAATGAAATGTTGCCAGAGTGTGCACCTCCATATAATAAATCTTCAACTGATACTCGGCTACGGCGGCCAATTGATGAAAAACCGTACGCGAGATGTATTATAGTGGCTAAGTGTGTGCGCAAACACAAGTGCACTCTCTATTCCCTCACCCTCTGATTTCAATGTCATTCTTAAACCATGACTATTTTTAGTTTATGTAATAAAGGGGAAAAGTTCCTGGTTGTTTGTGCCTGTAACAATTATATAGTATATTTTTTCTTATTAAGTACAATTTTATAATCAAGTTGTCTTTATATGCATATCTCAACAAAGTCCTGGAATTAATTGATGACACTACAGTTGCCTATATCATAAGGTATGGTTATAAAGCATGGAAACTCCGTTATTTTTCAGCCCCGTTGGCCAAATCTAGTTTGCCAATGCTAGGCCAATCCGCATTAGGCAAACATGGTGATTAAGCCTAATCCTATCATAGTAGCGATGACTTGATTTCTATGATGGAGGTCTTTAGCCTTCAGTGGGACATAGGCTGATACTTTACATTATTTTGACGCATTTTACTTTACCATTTCCCTATCCTGGCAACACATAGCAAGAGAATCGTTCGACGGCTTATATTTTATTCATGCGTAATGGGAGATGGAGACAATTAGTTGCGTACGCGGGACAATAGGCTGGCAACAAAAGTCAGGAATAAGGTTTATTTTGAATTCTTTGCACATTAAACTGGGGCAGAAATAATAGATGAGTCAACTAGAAACTTGGTAGAGTGCTTTCTGAGATTCAATACGGTTATTTAAAATAAAATGTGGACTATTGTCATGCTATTGCATGAATGTAGGAATAAGGTAGGATTTTTCTAGACTTTTTGACATCGCGCATTTTTATTCACTAGTAACGATTACATACTGGGTATACCCCAGGAATTGATATTAGGTGTCGTGTTTATTCTAATGATGTCAATCTTCTTTATGGTTGAATCTAAATTATAATATTATATTCGATTATCGCCATAAGTTACAGAAACAATACATTTAAAATACCTACCACATGACAGTGACAGAATTGAAATCTACCTGCACTTATAATAATTAGGTATATCCAAGGATTTAAAGTCTTTGGAGACACATCTTGCATTTGTTAAAAAAAATAATTAGTAAGTTTTATTAATTAAAAATAAACATAGATTGGAGAGAAATAATTTTAGATTATTAATTAATTGTGTGAAAATTTGTAATTCCAAACAATCATTACATTGCTAGCTGAGGCATGTTCCTAATAGATATGCATTACATTGGTAAATACCAGTCAAATTGATTGCGTGAAGCAGCGCCTGCGCAGTGTTTCTTTGAGTGAGTGAGGATGCTGGAGGCCCAATTGGGGGGAAAGGGGGTAAATGGTTGCTAGCGCACTTGTGAATCCAGTGGTGTTACAGGTACCTATCTACGGGCGGCGGCAATCGCTTATCAGAGGTGATCCGTCTGCCCGTTTACCACCTAGGTATAACTTAAAAAACTGAATTGTAAACCGTTGCAAACTCATCTCGAGAGCCTTTTATTGCCACTATCAACATCTTCGCTCGCACTGTTTTCATAATGTGACCAATTCCGACAAAATCAGGCAAAATCTCTTCTAATAATGACATTTGTCCCAAATCTACGTCCCAGTCTGGTCCCCGATTACGTTACAAACGACCGCAGTTCTATCGCAAGGCCCAAAGGCCAATCTTCACATCCTACCTAGGAATGGCATCTAAAATCGGATATATGCATAGGAAATTCATCCTAGTTTTGGTAAAGTTACAGTCTGTTTTAGCGGGGCAGAGCGAACACAACCCTAAAATAATAAAAATTTAGCCGCAGCTAGCGTTAGCAACTATTTGTATCGGGATTCAAATTCGTGATTGTAAAAATGATAATATTATAAGTGGTATAGTACCTTGTTTGAGGACAGCTTTTGGTTTGTTTTACGGAAAGATATTCGAAAAACCCTATTTGCTTATTCAAGCGGAGAGCAGAAATATCAAGAAGTACTTAGGTATTTTGCGTTACCTGGAAGCCAAAAAAATCGATGACATATCGACTACTAAATGAAACGGTTGCCTACCTTTATCGATGACTATGGGCGACATCAATTTCTATTCGCCTACCATCAGATGATCTGTTTGCTCGTCTCCCAACTCAACGAATCGTACCTTTGATTCCGAGTTGCGTTGCGTTGCGGGGTACGCTTGTAGCATAATTCAGGTTTGCCCATCCTTTAAGCCACATTTCTTTAATCAAGTTTTGGAACCCTGGGTACGATTTACCTAAAATTAAAGGTTGCTTTTCTGCCACCTTTCCTTAATCTTTTGAAAAGTTTAATCTTTTGGTAGCAGACTCGTGACTTCACTGGTGTTGCCTTGGACACCCATAGTCGATGGCAGATGGTTTTGCTTAGGTAATCAACGAATTACCTGAGCATAAGCGCCATCTGACAAATCAGACAAAAAACATAAGTAAAAGGTAGATAGTTAATTGCTTTTCCACCTCACAGCTTTCGTACTCATAGAGTCCTTTGTCTCAATTCGCTCGATCACAAAACAGCTCATTCGTCACCGAGCTCGTAAAAGCTATTCATTTATCCCGCGCTCATCTATTCCGCTTTGATTAGCACACATCGTGCGTCCACCACTCGTCCGCCTAATCACTCACTGCGCCCCCCAGACCATTTGTCTCTGGTCGAAATTTCGGTGCCCGATTATAAGGATGCTTAGTCCCAGTAAATTAGAGATGAGGAAATGCTTGTGTGTTCCTGCTTATACTTACATCTGGAACAGGTAATAGTCGCAAATGCTCTTTTAATCTTTAAACCTTTATTCCAATTTGGATCTTCGGTACTTCGAAACACAGCGCAGGCGTTGCTTGACGCTGGTTTTCTATAAAACTGCGTTATTACTCCAGTCAACTCTGCCCATTCTTGCTTTCCCACGATAAAATCCATTACTGGCTAGACCTGTTTAATTGGTAACATGACTACCTATCATTGTTGTATAAATTTGGTACAATTCTGAATATCAATAAAATCAAGGCAGTGTATTGTCTGCGCTAATCGGCTCGGTGGTAATACTCGTGTTGTTTCGGGTATCTCCGGTAATCTGCGCAATCCCGCCTCCGAGTTTCCCTCCTAATCCTGTAAAGTCACTCGAGTATTCATTGAAGTGTTGGTTTAAGGAAGTAAATACTTTAGTCTTTCAAGTTATCATCCGAGTTATCATTGCGAGGAGATCAAACGGCGTTGCCAACCTTTCACTCCACGATTAACGAAGTACCTTTGTCTACATATCGACCGTAATTAGTACCATTTCCTTCAAAATTGTACCTAAATACGTTAGTTGCTTAATCTGTAGACGAGTTACGTTACGATAAATTCGTCTTACGGTTAATGGTACTTGGCTAAAGTCGGAACTAATGTTTTCTTTATAAACGTCAGTGTTCATTGATAATTTTCCATAGAATAAAAGTTGTACAACGCCCCCCAGTTCCCTTAAAGTTGTGACAATATCACTGAGAGGCCTACTGATTGTAGTACAAGTGCGGGAGCGCTTAATTTTTTCATACAAATTATTTACGATCCGTATACGCTACGATTGCTTTGAAAATTACGTGTTAGGTCCCCTGATCTTCAACAAATCAAAAACTCATTACGTACTGTACCTGATGAGTTGTTCCCAAGTTTCCTAGCAGTGTAAATCGGTTACTACCAAGAAGTTTTGAGTCGTGACAGAACTACCGGGAATAAATATCAAGAAAGTTAGTGGCGGCGACTTTTGCGCGTACAAACTTGGTTGTAACCGACGGATTATAGTTTAAGGTTCTCATTTCAGCTTTAGAGGAACTGCGGGCGGTGCAGTCACTTCGTGTTTGTATGCACATAGAGAGTGGTCGGATTAGGAAAGTTTAAATTAAAAAGAGAGGTACCATTCGTCTTTTAAGAGGAAGCAAATCCGCTCAATTCATTTTGCTGTCAAGAGATGGAAACTAAAAACTTGTTCTTAATGTCACCGTCAGTAACCAAATCAAGTAAAAGTAAAGTAAACTCTTGTAAGAAAATTTAGGAAATTGACCAGGAGATTAACAAACATGGAGGCGGACGATCACTGCGAGCGAACAAGATAGGACTGACTTGGAGCGAAGTGAAGCGAAAAGCTCAAGACCGTTTGAGATAGCAACATCGTTTCATCGCGTCCTAACAGTCATGACATACGGGGCCGAAACGTGGACACTAACAACATGGCAAGTCCACAAGTTTAAAGTCGCTCAGCGGGCTATGGAAAGAGCTATCCTCGGCGTTTCTTTGCGTGATCGAATCCGAAACGAGGTGATCCGGCAGAGAACCAAAGTTATCGACATAGCTCACCGGATTAGCAAGCTGAAGTGGCAGTGGGCTGGCCATATCTGCCGCTTGGGGTAAACGAGTTCTGGAGTAGAGACCGCGTCTTGGTAAACGTAGTGTAGGGCGACTTCAGGCCGCAAGAGGGCTGGCTGGAGCTGGATGCGAGTAGCCGAAGATCGATCGAAGTGGCGAGCATTTGGAGAGGCCTATGTCCAGCAGTGGACTGCAACAGGCTGGTGATGATGATGATGTGAAATCCTTTTTTTAGCTTTAGGTAGCATACAAGCAGATAGATCAATTTTAGAATCATAAGTTCCTTGCTAACCTTTAAACTCCTCCTTTCCCCCTGGATTCCGGAAAAAGAAAACGCAGACCCATTCATGCCAGTGTTATTTTAATACTAAGAATTTCTAGGCGCTTATCTCAAAAAGCTGTCTGCCCTTATTTGACCAATAATTGGATTATAGGATTTTAATAATCTTCAAAACTTCGTTAGAAAAGGTCAATCTTCTTTCGTGAAGAATAATTAAGCATTTGATTAACTTAATGAAAAGCTTTCATCGTATCGTCTTTTAGAAGCCGCAGAATTAAATTTTATTTGCAAGAATTCATATTTTCATTGTTAATGCAAATAATTATGATCTTAATTAAGAATTTCATTTTTAAATTGGTTCACATTTCATGTTTTGAAATTCGTATTGTGTTTGTAAGTATTTATGTACAGTCGAGTTCAAAAATATGTATACACTTTAGGACCTTGTCTCAATACATATTTATAAGAAAGTGGAAGTCGTTTTCTTATACAATGTACTGTGACAAGGTCCTAAAGTGTATACATATTTTTGAACTCGACTGTACCTATTATATTGTGATCCTCTGTGTCTGATATCTGTAACACAAGTATTTAATCTACTTAGTACGGAGTCAGGTCAGTGTATGAGATGTTGTGTGAGTTTATGTACATATTAAAAACAGATCTTTTTTTTACTTTACGACATACAAGTTGACCTCGATCACACCTGATGTTCAGTGAAGATCTTGTCTCAAACTAGGGCATTTTTAGTATTTGAGTAGGTATTTAATGACAAAAGCTTGGGGCGCCTCTCAGCCCAACAAGACAATTTCAAAAGTTTATTTTCTTCTATGATTAAACCTGGATCCTTCACGTGGGCGGACACCTTAGCCATTACACATTTGAGGTATTGCAAATATTAGAATATGTTGAATGAAGAATTTTTTTCACGAAAATGTCATTTTCGTTATCTCTCGGACATTAATTCGGATTATAGCCAAGTCTAAATAATATATTTTTTTACATACTTACTCTCTTGACGAAACACATCACAGGCGCTACTTCACGCCGGTTTTCTTCCAAGCCGTGGTATGACTTCGGTCGACCGACTCATGCATGCTGAAGCGTGGCTCTTCCAGAGTGAAATGTTATCTATACAGGTTGTATCAGTGAACATTTACATCCCTTTAACCATGTGTTCTACCAACCATTCTGAACAACATTTGTTCTATGACTTTTGAAAATTCGCATAAAAATTTTCATCACTCCATACAAAGTCGGTCACGTGACTTGGTCATTTTGTATGGGGGGTAAAAATTTTTTTCGAAGAATTTGGAAAAGTTGTTGAACAAATGTTGTTCAGAATGGTTGATAGAACACGTGGTTAAAGGGATGCAAATGTTCACAGATACACCCTGTATGCAATAAATGTACTGTCAACTATCCAAACACATCCGCTATTAGCGCTACATGTTAAGAGATAAGCCGTGGCTCACAACTGGTATTAATTAAGAGAATCCTCTTTAGTGGGGCATCGCATTAACCCATACTATTTGTTAGGGTATGCTAGAGATGGGACTTATACAAAGTCGATTGTTGAGTCGATGATTGATGGAGAAGTAAATTCTTGAATCGATATTAGTGGAAAGGCGATTGTAGAATCGATGATTGATGAAACAGTCGATTGTTCCCGCTGTACTAGTTAACTTACTAGTAAACGACAGTAAATTTTGATGGATGTGTTTAAAAGAAATTATTGGCTTTCACCTGATCTCATGATGAATTCATAAACTAAACTGAATTATTTAATAACAAAATAATGCAAATAATTTTTAGAAAAAAAATAAAACCCTCGCCTGCCGAGCCCCTACAAAGCTTATATGTAACTCGAAAAGACTAAACAGTTGCGCGAAATAATCGACAACCAGCGCCATCTATTCCCAAGATTGGAAATAATAGCAAAACTAAGCTATGTCCCGAAACAAAGTAAGGGTGGGTCACTAGTTGCAAAATAAAACCGAAACTGTGGGAGAGTCACGCTTCGGCATGAATGAGCCGGCTCGACCGGTGTGATACCACTGCCTCACAGAAAACCGGCGTGAAGCAGCCCCTGTGCTGTGTTTCGCCGAGTACCGGAGGCCCACTCGGGGGGGAAGGGGATAAAAGGTTGGCAGCGCACTTGTAGCTCCACTGGTGTTCCAAGTGTCCATGGGCGGCGGCAATTGCTTACCCTCATGCCCTGAATTCCTTCGAGAAAGAATCGATTATCTTTTCTCGTCTCTATAGTTCCCTCTGTATACATTTACCGTTGGCCATTCGTTTTATTTTGGCGCATCAACGTCCGATGGAAATTTCGAGGCGGAATTAAGTCAGGAAGCGGAGTTGCCTACTAAAACTAATGTCCCAATAGATGGAATTAATGTTGTGAAAATTCGTTATCGATGCCGGTTTCTTCTTCATCATTGAAGCTGATGGGCTAAATCTTTGTAAGATGAGTGTATTAGGGTGAATGATGGTTTTGTAGAAAAATCGCAATCGACTTTAGTATCGATTTGTTTTTATTTGAGTTAATATTAAGGATGGAAACATTCTGTCCTCATTTAATCCAGCGCGTGGTAATGCTGTAAGCATTTAGAGGACACTGTCGCGGTTGTTTCTTTTTATTTTAAGTTTATCTTATTGTTTTCTTCTTCTTTTTTTTCACTATTCCACGACCTAACCGCTTTTAGCGATAAGACCGACATACAGAGCATGACACGTTCTATGAGAGATATTTTACATCATAACAATGTCCGTAATGCTTAGTTCTTAAGACCAGTTTTTGTGCAATAAAGTGTATCGATCTACCTATCTAATTCTTATTAATTGTATTTGGGACTGGGATTGTCCACCTATTGTATTTTTTTTCTTTGGTTATAATCTGTTAGCTATTAAGACACTTTTTTAATAAATAAGTAAATTACTTCATCTATATTTTTTTAAATTCATCATTCATCATCATTTCAGCCAATAGACGTCCACTGCTGGACATAGGCCTCCCCCAAAGTTCCCCACACAGATCGGTCCTGTGCCACCCGCATCCAATGGACTCCCGCGACCTTCACCAGATCGTCGGTCAACCTAGTGGGAGACCTGATCCACTTGGTGGTTTTTTAAATTAATGTTACCTAATAGGATAAAAGACAGGTTAAAATACCAAGAGTGAAGAGACTGTAGCGTAAGTTCGGCACATGTTGCCTGTTACACATTTTGCCGTCCTATCTTGCCCCCAAAAGAGATATTAGAGTCAGATAGTGAAGTCAATTTACATTTTATAATAAAGTAGACTAAAACTCTGCCTGTAACTAAAAAAGGAACGCTAACACAGAACACGGGCAAGGCAAAAACGCTAAGCCACCATTTAAAACGATGCTGAAAAAACAAAACCTGACATCACTGAAAAAACAAAGCGGAAGATAAAATACGAAGGGCTATAAATTGTTTTATATCCTCAGGCTTGATGGGAAGCAGAGGGTCAAATAACTAATTAAATATTCAAATGTTTTGATCTGAGTTGATTGACTATCTTTTTATTTGAAGGCGTTCCGTTACAATCCTTCAAAAAGATTTTTAAATCGAGTTGATGAAGAAAGGATGACGTAATTTATAAAAAGAGTCTACAAAATCAGAATAAGAATGAATTTACTAACATAAAGCATAAATTTTCTTAATGATTAAGTATAGATACTCCACTAGGCCTACAGGCCTGTATCGGGGTATCGTGAGTGCCTACAGTTTAACTAATCGTACGGACCTAAAATCTTGTAGCTTCGGTTTATTTTACATAAAAAAAATTTACGACTTTGTTAAACATGAGAACGCCCCGTTGGTCTAGTGGTTTAAGTACCAGGCCGTGATCTCGGGGTCCCGGGTTCGATTCCCGGGTCGAGCAAAAGTATGTTTCGAATTTTTCGAACATAGCTCGGGTTTGTGATCACCAATCCGCATTAGGCAAGCGTGGTGATTAAGCTTAATCCCATCATAGTAGCAAAAACTTGATTTCTATCATGGAGGCCTTTGCCCTGCAGTGGGACAGTATATAGGCTGATACTTTAAACATGAGAGAAAAATAATCTAATAACAATAGAAAAATACAACTACGGCTATAAACGTAGGTAGATATGTAAGACGTCCTCACATCCATTATAGTCATTTTACATACCATCAGGATAAGGCTAGCAATTATTTTGTGACACATAAAAAAGGAACTGTATATGCGAGTGAGTAAGGGTACCGGAGCCCCAATTGGGGGGAAAAGGGGTTAAAGGTAGGCAACGCACTTGTGACTCTACTGATTTTGCAGGTGTCTATGGTTGGTGGCACTCGCTTACCATCAGGTGATCTGCCACCTATACATAAAAATAATAGGTAGCTTTAAAATCTACAAATTAAAAGTATCAGAAGTTACACATCTTAATTGTTACGCATTTTGAGTTCTAAACCCTCACTTCAAGGGGTGCATTGAAATCCGGAACAACCCCAAGATATCAAGTTCAGTAATAAAATACCAGAACAAAGGAAACGAGATACACAAAACATATTTACCTCTAATGTATGACGCAAATTTGTTTTACGGCCCATTTTAGTGTCGAAGTTAGTGTTCCTTTGGTGGCAGATCCGAACCACGCAACGTAACATTTTAGGGATCCGTTCTCAAAGGAATAGATAAATCAATGCCGTCACCATACTTCATACAGTGAGCACCAGGACCCTAACGTCGTATGACCCAAAAGCCTCATACGAGGCAAAAACAATTGATTTTCTATTGTGTCTGCTGTCTGGGCCTTACGACGTTAAAACGACAGCTGCGCATTTTTACCTGAGTTTTTCTGTTAAGAAGTTCTCAGTGTAAGTCTGGAAGATGGCGGTTTCGTGACCCTGTGCCTGGGAAAGCACGTTAAGGTATTGTTACTGCGCCTAATACCTTTTCGTTCGTGTCACACTGGTGTCCCATCGATATACCTATGTGGGTAAGGAAATAGAGAATGATCTTGTGTCTGCGCACACACTTGCGCAATATAAATGTCCTGCGTCGATGGCTGATAGTCGAGATTGGCCGTCCCAGCCGTAATATCGTCACTGCGGAAATATGCTAAGTCGAGCAGTGGGATTTTGACTTAGGCTGTAGGAATGAAGGTTAGCCAGATGAGTATTTTTTTCTACGTGTCCTATTTCGATTAAAATGCTGCTTCTCATTGATATTATGTTAATGACATGGCTAATTTACCTACTATAAGTTTCATACCTACCCATTAGACTTGAAATAGTATTTGCAAAACGAAAAACAGATTCAAAAATACCTAGCAAAGTAAGAAACTAAAAGAATATGGCTCTTTCAGACCACACTGAATCTTTCACGTGAGTTCTATTTACGCTTGACCGCTTTTTACTACAAGAGTCCGTTTTATTGAACCGATAAAAGGTCAACGGAGTATATTGTAATTTGAATTTTATTTGCCAATAAAACTAGCTATCGATCAGTGCTTACGGAAATCTTGAATAAGCTTTGTTTTATGGAGAATTTTGGGTGAGTTTGGACTATCAATGTTACATTGACGATTGCTAAGTATAAGAATTTTGAGCCACTCGTACCTTGCACTACACACAACGTACAAAATACTTAGTAAGGTATAAAACCTACTTACCAAAGTAAAATTGCGGCATTTTCGTTTTTACTTTATTGTAATAACTAATGCTTTTAGAACTAATTTGTATAGAGGCCCGATTTCACTTTGTTTCGGGACATTCATTTTAATCTGTAGGTACCAATAGATGGCGCTGGGTGACAATGCATAGCGTAAGTGTTTCGCTTTATCGGTTTACCCTATAAAACTTGTCACCGACTATAGAATTTTCTGCTTTATAAATAGTAAAGGGTATAGATAGATTAAGAATTTACGACACTAAAGAAAATTCGTCTCTCGGATATAATGTTAAGACTGCTTTATTACAAGTTGAAGTAGGTCGACAATCCAATATACATAACAACGCAATTGGTTTAACAATATCACACCTCGCGATGTTCATCCCAAGTCCTCAATACACTTGTATCAAAGTTTGTGTTGTGTTACTACTCACTAACTGGGATTTAATTCTGTCAGAACTGTATAAGCAAGTTTGCAACAAGAAACAGCGGCGGTAACCCGCTGCCAACTTTGTTAGACAGATTATTCTCTGTGGCTTCGCAGACGAGCGAGTACAATTACAGGTGCTTAAAGTGGAACTGATTTTGACAGTTCTGTTCTTTTTCTTCTTCAGCAGCATATTGTGTTTTCCCACTGCAGAGCATATGCCTCTCCAATTTCTTTCCACTTCTGTCGTTGGTCTTCCTGGACCACGCAGCTTGAGCCTTGATAATATCGTCGGATCATCTGGCATTTTGACCGTCAACACCCCTCTTTCCGTCTTTTGGGATCCATTCAAGGACATATCCACCTCCCATCTCTCCTTTCTGCATACATGGTCTGCCCACGCCTACTTCAGTTCCTCGGTACCCTACATCTACTACTTTTTTGCGCACTTGTCTCGTAAGGCTATACCGATCATGACACGTTTTATGTCTCCTCTAATCTGCATCCAAGCACAGAGTCCAGGGTACGGCAGCAAGGGTTGGCATTCGCAGGACATTGCAAAATTCTGATAATTACGATGGAGCGATTGCGTCCGCCTTGTGGCAGACCCTTCACAGGGTGGACCGACGATCTGGTGAAGGTAGCGGAAATTCCTTGAATTCGGGCGGCATAGGACCAATCTGCGTAGGTGAACATTGAAGGAGGCCTATGTCCAGCAGTGGACGTCTATTGGCTGAAATGATGATGATAATGATTGAAATATAATTTCCTTTACAGCATTGAAAATGTGTTTCGAATCGCGTCGTTTAATGTGAATAGTCACTTAAGTTTAAACAATAAATGCTGTTTCGAGAACTTAGATTTACTAACTACTAACGACAGCATTGTTGACATCAGTTTTTCAAACACTTTTAGTAAGGAATTATGTATCTAGATTAGGTATATGATTAAAGACTTAGATAGCTCTGTATCCTCTGATCTACTTTACAGTCGCAAGTCTACAATTGGTCTGGTTTTTAGGATAACCTGTAAGACGCTTTCAAGGTACTTCCATTGTTAAGCTTCAATTGTAATCCAATTCTATTCCAGAACATGAAATACAGGAATCTATGTTATCCTAAAATCTATACAAAATAGAAAGGCATAAACGTATTAAACTCATGATTTTGATTATCTAACGTATTTATCGGTACTCTTCTAGTATTTGGTACATAAGTGGTTGATACATACAAATAGGCACTGATTTCCATACAAAGTCAGTCACAGTCTTCAGACAGGTTGATAGAATACGTGGTTAAAGGGATGTAAATGTTTACAGATACAACCTGTATATCCTGCTGATTTTTAAAATCGGCTGCCATAGTCGAATATCGCTTAGATGATATCATTACCCATTACAATAGGTTCACCTACCTCTACAAAATGGATAAATGTATTTTAGAGCCAATAAGTCAGCGTGAACTCCAATAACCGGCGAAAGTTACCAAGTCTGTGATAACATTCGATATATAATAATGCAAATTAATTCAAACATACTCGTTAGTTTAATATCTTGGAAAGATAATAAACCGAACCGATATCAAGCTTGTAATATTATTGTTTTAATATGGTATTGAATTCAATCCAGTTTATCAGACTCAAGTCAACCTTCAGCGCCTATTGTTAACACTATACATACATAATTGTAGGTTTTTAAAAACTCAAAATCGACCATATTCTATCGCATGCAATATTTTAAGAACTGAATGCGTTTTGCAGCCATCTTGCGCAGATTGTCACTCCACCTCCATCACAGTAATATTGTTAGTCAAATAACTATTATGTATTTATATTAAAGCAGCAGAAGAGAGTAAAAATAATTTAATCAGTGGGTAGTCAGAAACGAAATACGGAATTATGTAGAATGATGAAATTAATAAATGAATTGAAAAAATATCACATACATTGACCAGGTCCCAAACTAAGATTTTACCTTGTATTATGGAAATCAGGAACAACGAAGTTATCACACATATACACACAGACCCAGCACAAGTATTTGTTTCATCAACAAATAGTTGTATGGGAGCGGTAATGGAACCCACAACTCAATCAGCGCACACACCACTAAACTAAAGAGTCGTTTTAACCGTGTCTACATCCAAACGATTGAAAAAGACCATCCTAAAAAGGTACTTTCAAACACTTTTTAACTTTGAAGGAAATATTTATTGGTAAGAGGTACCTATTTATGCTCCAAAACATTTTTGAACACAATTCTTTGTGATGTGTATACCAGTAAATACACTTACATTTTCCAAGAATAACAGTAACCTTTTACCTACTCTCGACTTTATTCTGGTAACAATATTATATCAAGTTATTCCTTCTACAAATTTTCCAAAACACGCGTACATTGATGTCTGTTACCGAATTTTCTTAAAGTCACTCGCTCTTATTTCATTCAGATAAAGTCTATAATGTTTTTGAAAAATGTTTGGCAAGCTGTAAAGTAATTTTGGTATGCCGTCGCGGAAGAGACAAGTTTCTAATTACACGTTTCAAAGTTTATTAGTTAGGAGCGCTGAAGTTTTAATCAAATGTTCACCAACTATTGACTCTTCTTAATTTGCTTCACCTGGTTTCCGATCTTGATTATACCTGGTCTCGGTTTACTTTGAGTTCTGTTCTCCCCTGAGTTACTTTTTACTTCGGAGAGGCATGATCGGAATAAGGTGTTGTGCGCGGTTGCATTAAGGTTGAATTTCATTTCCTAGTTTATATTTATTTCTCAGCAGGCCTTCGGGGTGAAGATGACAGACTCAATAGGTACTTTGTTTGTTCTTCTGTGCCTGTCGACTTCATTTTTGGATTTCGCGGCCGCTTGCCATCAGGCGGAGTTAGGTCATCTTGACTATCCTCAATATTTATATAATAAAGTATGAAAATGACTGAAGAAGCTATGACGGCCCGATGACTGTATTGTATCGCCATGCCTTGCAAATCACGTTCAGCCATTGATCCTGTGCCTGATGGCCCTCTTTAGTCGTGTCAAACTGGTGGCACATCGAAACATGAGTTACTGATACCTACTATAACTAATCACAAAAGCACAATTCTTATTAGTGGCCCAAAATATGTACGCTATGTCAGAAAATACCGTAGGTGTTACATTTATTAGAACGTTCTCACGTCAAATTATGTTACGTTAATTTTGAAAGCGCTATAAATTAATGCTGACACGCAAGAGTGGCCAATTCAGAATTAAAAGCGCTATGCAAGATCTCGAGAGAAAATTTACGCCTTACAATCCCGTAACATAAAATTAATTTCTCACATCGCTGCAACATCGCCTCTTGTAACAAGCCCCTTCGGGAGCCGAAAGATGTTATAATTAGGTACGTCGTTATTTGCCCCGAGAAACCCCGGGAAATGGTGCTAGGTTGTGTAACGTTTTGCCCGGGGAGTTTCATATCCGAGCTTAATATTGTGTTTTCTTTGCTTGATTGTAGTGATGTGACGAGCATGTTTATAAACAAGGCATGCGAGAATATTTAAACAATTATTTCGCGAAAGATTTAAAAAATCGTTTTAAAAATACATCACTTGTCGCGTGTTGGGGAAAGTGAGTTATATGTGAGGGAATACGAATAAGCATTTGAGTAATGAAAACGTTTGTTTTGAATTGTGCCTGCGTGATATAACGTAATACCTATATTCAAGTGTTTAATAACACCTTTTTTAATGTTGGTATGAGTACCAAAATTGTTTGAGGTACAATTAGCAGCAGAAAGAAATACCTGACCGGCAAGGGTATCAAGAAAACATATTCACTTCGATTATCACAAAGTTATCATTCAATGTTATCATCTTATTTTTACGTAGACTTCAATTCGTCATCTCTGGGTCCTTTACATAGGTAGATCATCAATGTTAAAATAATTAATACCGTATGTTAAGATATCGTAGAACCGACTTGTCTTGGATTGGAGACTGTGGTAAGTCAAGCATAGTGTAGGAATTCCCGCTACATTCAGCACTGGAAGATCATAGTCTGTTGTTAATTAATTAATCGACATTATGATTAGGTACACGTCAGGATTTGAGCAAGTGCCATTCTAGTATTTGACTTTACAATTAAACTATTTGAGTGTATACTCTGATTCATAATCATGTAAAGTAAACTGACAGATGAAAATGACAAGTTTCTATGCATTTTGACATTTTGCATGTGACAAATTGAGTGATAATGTATGGGGATGACACATGGACATCTGTCAGTTTACTTTACATGATTATGAATCAGAGTATAGTCATAAAATCGAACCACTGCGGTTTAATTTTTCGATCTTTTTACATCACTATTTGATTGTATGTACATCTCCTCGTCGGGATATTGAAATGACGTACGGTTTAATATTTCGTCTAATGAACAGCTGTTTCTGGTACCGTTGATTTGATTTGGGATACGTGATAAAACAATGTGTTATAATACCCTGATACCAATATTCAAATTTCAACTGTTATGTAAATACCTATGTATTATGACACGATTCACAAATATAAAAATTATCTATTGTCTAATCGATATCGCAAGTCAAGTTCCTATTTGCTCTCCCCTGAAGGAAACTAAAACGTGTTCGTCTTCTCTACGTAGGGGAGGCCAGTAGGCAGTCATCGACGTCGACATTGCTCAGGCCTCCTCAACAGTCTGTTTGTCCCGATACTCTGTTGTCCCTATAAGTCCCTCCAGCTCGACCGGGGGTGTAGTGTCGGACCTCTGTAAACAGCTTTCTATCTATGGAAAGACAGAAGATAGCGCTGTAGTGAACCCTAATACTAGAAGGACAGCTTTGGACGGGATCTCGACTGGCACGCTCATAAACATCCATACTAATATTATAAATGCGAAAGGTAACTCTGTCTGTCTGTCTGTCTGTCTGTCTGTCTGTTACTCTTTCACGCCAAAACTACTGAACGGATTTAAATGAAATTTGGTATACAGATGATCTAGACCCTGAGAAAGAACTTAGGCTACTTTTTGTTGCGAAAAAGGGGTTGTAAGGGGTTAAAAGGGGGGTAAAAAGTTACTTTTCCACGCGGACGAAGAGGCGGGCGGCCGCTAGTAATTAAATATTTTCTTTATTCGATGAAATCAATCAAATTCAATCAAGGACTGACAACAAGTAAGTAGTGCAGGATCGACCGAAATGGTGTTCTCTTGTTTCGGAGGCCAAATTTCGTTTCGAGTCGCTGCACTGAGCCAATGGAGTAAGTAAGTAATTTATTCGATTAAAATAAGCTTAAAATAGCAATTGTGGTCAAACAACATTCTTCTTTTTTTAACACTATATGAAGTGTTGACATTTCGTCTTTATAAACCACGTAAAAGGCTTCCCTAAAACCAGTAGGTAATCCCCAAAAGTATACACCCAAACTTCTTAAACGACGTAGCAAACGTTCCGGATTGAACGTACTAAAGAAAAAATACACAGAATTCTTTATATTATTGCCGTAATATATTGCGGTTCCAATGAAATACGTGCGATCTTCAACCTTATCCCATGGGTATGCTTAACATGGGAAGTGTATTTTTTCACGTGGCAGATTGGTGTCTGTGGAGATATCATTCCTTTGCGTTATGACTGTGAGTTGATGAAGAAATAAATAATGGGCTCCTAACCGATGTTTTGGCTATAACGGGTAATCTTAACAATCAGCTGGAAGCAGCATAATAATTGAAGTTCACACGTGGGTGCACTCTTTGTTTTGTCAATTTTATTATTTCACACCACAGTGACACGACTGAAAAGTGATCAGACGCAGGATCACCTGCTTAAAGACCTTTGGAGGCACGGGGGTACAAGACCGCTAAGGGTTAACACAAAGAATTTCTTGACAGAAAAACTCAAGTTATAGTGAACCTCTGTAGACTAGTAGCGCTACCATGAGTTGACATCGAAAACTGACATAGCGCAAACTATTGCTCTGTCTCTTTCAAATGCATCACAATGTAAGAGACCAAGCGATAGTTTTCGATAGCGAGGATAGTATTTCAAACTCAGTGGTAGTGCTACAGGGGTCACTTACCATAGAGGCCGTCACACGACGTGTTGACGTGAGGATTGACGTCGCAGTTGTTTTACGTTGGTTGTAGCTTCTATTGTAGTTCATCTTTATTATATTTTCGTTTACAAATCAATATAATTGGTTTCTCTCCGAAACATTGGCCCCACGTTGGGCGCCAATAGGCCTCTATGGTAAGTGACCCCATGTAGCACTACCATGAGTTTGAAAACTATCCTCGCTATCGAAAACTATCGCTTTGTCTCTTTCATTGTGATGCATTTGAAAGAGACAGAGCAATAGTTTACGTTATGTCAGTTTTAGATGTCAACTCATGGTAGCGCTAACTGGTCTGGAACCTCTGTGGTTCAATATAAAGTAGGTTTTTTTTTCGGCCCGATCCGGGAATTGAACTCTGCACCCCGATCACAGTAACGACGTACTGTGGTTAATTCAGAATATTCAAATAATGAAACTCTTTGGAGTGCACTCGAGAAATTCAGTAACAAAGGAGGTTCTGATGAACACAAAAGACAAGATTTCATTTAATCATTAATTTATTTCATGTCATCTCTACTAATTACATAACAAATACAATATTTTGCGAAAACATTTTTAATTTCTAAATATAGGATTTTAATTTCACTTAAACGATACTAATACATACAATAAATACATTGCAATACCTAGTTATAATGAACCTTATAAATATTACTTTTTATTACAATTACATACAATTTTCTTAAGACTAGGTAGGAAATAAATTTATTTCCAGAAATTACAAAAGGCATTAGTCAAATTTATCAATTTAAAAAGTAATCAAATTTGAACATTATTTGAAATGGTACTTTAATTTGGAATCTATTTAAAGACCAACTCTTGTCCGTATTTGATTACTTTTATTCATAGAAATTATTATTAATTTTTCGTTTCGAGTAACAGAAATAACCGTTAAATATGAACACAAAAATATAGAAAAGATATTATTAACAACACGTCACAATACAGAAAAACTTAATTAAGGCGAATACAAGTAAAATAAAATTAATTACACATTTCGTAATCCAAGTGAGATTTTTATTTAATTTTCTTTTTGTTGGAAAAAGGATAGGATATCACAGCTATTAAAATTAAATTATTTACAAAGATTCTTTCGACTTAATACATAATTTGTTAGAATAGGTATTTTAGGGCACAAATGTGTTAATCGATCTATATTTTGGTGTAAAGCTAGCATTAAACCTAGTGGCAAAACTATTTACATCTATTTATTAAAATACGTATTACAAATATTTTATAAGCAGAATTTATTTTCCGGATGTTTAAAGTAGCACTTAGGTAATGTGATTCCTAAAAAATGCATTTTATATTCAACTTTCAGAAGAAACTTAAATTAAATGCAACTAAATGTTACGGTTTACTACTTCTGCAAATTAACTTCTTATGCTATGGCCACAGTAATGATTTATTTAAATACATTCTTGAGATACTATTCTCATGTTTGGAGAAACCATCCGTAAACAATTTACGTAGGTATATTAAATGTCAGCTCCTAGTTGAGTAAACTTTCTCAAAATTTGACCCAACTTAAGCGAAGTCGAATTTTAAATATTACACAAAATATTTTTGATGTTACACATCTAGCTGATGATACAAGACAAATGGCAATCAGATTCGATTCATTGCGATACTCTTCAACGCTTACAGCCTTGCAAATCTAGAGTCATTCAGCCTTAAACCTTAGTTAATGAATGTCATTTGACTAAAATATAGTCAAATATATTTATCTGAACTTGCTTATAGTGGCCTACCCTTAAATACCATATCCTCAGTCGGTTGTATTTCTAGTACCGAGTTCAGTCTTGACCTAAAATACAATTTTGACCAAACAAAAAGCCTTAACTCCACATCGAGTCACTTTGAACCAAAATGGAGATTTGACCTGACATCGAATTATACCTAGTCTCAAATTTAATTTGCTTGCTTTACCACCTTCAAGATGCACTTGTTTAACCAACTTTGTCCTAGCCTCGAATTTTGCTTGCTTTACACGGACTAAAACCTTTAGCTTTAAATCTCATTATCATTGATACCAATTCAAAATCGATTTTTGTTGACCTAGCCTCGAGTTTCGCTTGCTTCCAAATCGAGTTTTGATCTTACATCGAAAACAATCAACACTATCGAAAATGATGAATTTTATATTTTCACTAATCTTGATTCCGGTAATATATTACTTGTAGGTATCAAATGAATGGGCTTGAGTAGTAGAATACATACAATATGACAACTTGTCGGAGGTTTTATATTTTCAATTATACAGTTAGTATTCCATTTTTAAACCACTACACCAACGGGGCGGGCGGTTTTGTGATCCGCATTAGGCAAGCGTGGTGATTAAGCCTAATCCCATCATAGTAGTGATAACTTGATTTCTTTGTCCTGCAGTGGGATATAATTATATAGACTTATACTATACTTTATTTTTATATCATTTTTAACGTTCTCAGTTCCTTGTAAGCATCGGGTTGATCATGATATTGGCGAGCGCGTTGCGCCGCTTGCGCCATGCGCCTGCGCCTTGTGCGTGGTACTGGAGCTGTCTGTACCAGGTGCGCGTGCGAGCATTTTCTTCGGCCTGTGAAAAAAAAACGTTTAAGTACTTCAAATAACCGTGGTGGGCTCCCACAAGGTGAACGGTCTAATTAGGTTCGCGGGAGTTCCTTGGCTGAGGGTGGAACAGGACCGATCTGTGTAGAGAACATTGGGATAGGCGTATGTCCACAGTGAACGTCTATTGGCTGAAATGATGATGATGACTTCAAATTCGCTAGATGACGTATTGTAGAACTGAGGTCCACGCGGATTGATTATTTTTGATGTGAGATGGCAAAATGACAGTAAATGACGTTGTAGTTGGACCTCAGTCTAATAGTACGCCATCTAGCGGATTTTTCGCACGCAAAATCCCCCATTGAAGGAAGCTAAGGAAAGAGCGGTGGAAGTTTCAGTAAATAAGATACGCCATCAGCGCGAGGTCGTAGGTTCGAAAAGTCGTAAAACAAGTTGTTCAGAATGGTCGTTGAAAGACTTAATTAAAGGGATGTACTCGTAAAAGTTCACAGACGCACCCTGTACCTACACCCTTTATATACATAAAACATGTAAACAACCTAATAATTTAACATAACATTCAAATTAAACACGAATCAAGCTTGATTATCATACAGTTATAATTGGCAGATAACATCAATTACACAGTTATTATCACTGCATAATAGTCTGATTTGAATGTAATTGGTTTATTTTAGGACAGTTCAGCCGAATAATTTAATCAATTTCAATAGCTGCCCAGACTGAAACGTCTATAATTGGATTGTGAGATCTTTTTTTTTTCGGAAAGTAAATAATGCACTTGAAAATTTCATCGAAGGGCTCAAGTGGGACTCTAACCTTCCACATATCAGGTGGCTGTTTTACCAATTACACTAACCGAACCCCGTACTAAGCCGACGATTTTTTGTAAATGCTTGATTGGCCATGAGCTGACGATATTGCTTTAACAAAAATAAGATTTGTTTTTTTTTCTGGTAAAGTTATGTGGGAGGCCTTAAATTGACGGCGGCCACGATACATCGAGGAGACGAAGGCAGGATGAGCTCGACTCCTATAGCCCCAAAGCCGTGAAATGTGAATAAAAGGTAGGGAGACCTTTGCCCAGCAATGGGACACGACGGGCTCTTAATAATAGTACGTTATGAGCAATGGTATCTCACTGGATAATCGAATCAGAGCATGCACCACTAGATTCTTCAAATCTACGTGCAGATTTCTACCATTAGCTCGGCGGTAAAGGAAAACATCATGAGAAAATCTACAAGTGTCGTATAGTTTCTGAAACGTGTAACCAGGATTCGGTAGGTCTTGTTCCCCTAATTTCCCTATTATAGTAGGCTAGACGGCAGTCGCTTCATTGTATGGAATGAATATGGTCTAAGGGTGCTCTGGGCTCTAGCGCGGTAGCTTTAGATGCAACCGGGAAATTACTTGCTAAGATGAGATGAAGAGTTTAAGTTTTGGAAGATCTTTATTAATCATGCATCAAGTAGTATGCTTTTCTTACCTTGAAAATATAAGAATCCTTAGTCGTAATCTCGTGAACTTCAAAGAAGTGTTCTGGCTCATGATCGGCGGCGACCACGCATCGGTCCAGGAACAGTGGCTCCCTCTGCAACGTGTACCTCCCCGCCTTCTCCCTCACTAGGAGTAGTGCCGCCTCCCTCACTCCGCTACGAGCGAACAGCGCTTCGCCCTCCCTCTCGCGCGCTTCTCTGTCTCTCGCTTCTCTCGTTTCGCGGATCTCGTTCGTTTTGTGTATAGTCGTTGGCTGTGGGGAAAAAATTTGTAAATGAATACTAGAAACATTAAAAATTTCACACGTTTGGGTGCAATAGTTTTCGAGTTAAGACCCTTGTGTTCTTTTTTTGACCTTGGCTGGACACGCTCCCGCGTGTCTAGATAGATACCTACTCTATTATTGCACAAAACCTATAAAGGTAAATACAACCTCACCAGTCTTATTGGTAATAGTGTCTCAAAAATTAAGTCAACCAATCAACGTTGAACAAAAAACCAGACAACATCTTTGCAAATAGTATAGATAGATAAGTAATGCTCACAATGTAATAGTTACATTAAATAAATTCACACAACATCTCATACATTGACCTGACTCCGTAAGCTTAGTGGCTTAAGCAGTTGTGTTATAGATGTCAGACAACAGAGGATTTACAAATGTGATACTTAAATACGTTATATGTATTTTTAGCTATAGTTCTCAATTATTGTTTTTCTTTTCGTTGACTGTTTTATTATTTTGTCCATTTGATTTTTTTTAAGTGATAGGTGGCAGACGAGCAGGCGGATCACCTGATGGTAAGCAATTGCCGCCGCCCATAGACACTTGTTACACCAGTGGCGTCACAAGCGCTAATACTGCTACTATCTTCCTAATCGACTACTACTGCTACTAGCTCTTGTACTAGCTCTTCTACTACTAGCGCTGGTACTATCTTACCAATCACACACCAATCATCATCAGCTGAAGTAATTAAATTTTCAATATTCAAATTCAAAGTCAGAAGTCAATGGCCGGACTTACTGAATCTTATTATTCCTCTACTGGGTAAAATGATTCTGAAATATCTATCTAGATTTTGTCACTGGGTCTTACTAATTGTTTAGACAACGTTCCAAAGTAACTTTGAAAATAATTATTTTGGACTCCCTAATTCGTTACAGACATAAATGCTTCAAATTAAAAGTCTGTTTTAAGTTTAAACAGTTCAGTACCATCCAGATGCTCAATAGCAAAATTTAACTACAGTTTTAAACCTATGCCTTTAACCTTTACTATGCGAAGTCCCGTACTTTAGTTTTCACCAAAGTCCTCTACTAAGATCGCTAAACAGCCTCTTCCCAGCGGGATGTATATATCTATATCACATACCTTCATGTACCGCTTAAGCACATCTTTCTACCTGAGGAGCTGTCCGCCACGCTTGCGTTTGTCCTCCTCAAGTTCAGAATAACGTAAACTAAAGTACGAGACTTCGAGGTACAATGACTCTCTGACGTGTGCTCTCATGCTCCGTATGCGAGAGTTTTGGCGAAAAAGATTGGCTACGTAAGCCTCATGCGAACGACAGGCTGGAAAGGAGTTCAAACGGTCGCCGTGACCGAATTCCTCTCATCATCATCATACAATGAGTTTCTAGCTGGTGTCTTCTCAGTAGAAATCGACGTTCCGAACCAGTGGTAGATTATATTATGTTTTGACATTCATAAGTGTTCTGTATGGACCTAACTTGAATAAAGATTTTTTCTATTTCTATTTCTAATGCGTCAAAAAAGTTAGACAGACAGATGTTTGAGGAATTAACGCTTTCACATGTTTTTACCCAATAGTTTTACCATGCTCTATGATGTAAGCGGCAGTGGCGCCATAATTTAATTTCATGACTTTCTTGATGCGTTATAAATCAAATTATCCAGGCAAGACGTAACTTTCCAATAATGAGAAAACCGGTTAAATATAAACACCACTATATCACATACCTTCCCGTTAGTCACCAAAAGGGCGTTGATTGGCGTCAGCTTGATGGTGCGCCCCTTCCGCCAGTTGTTGTCGTTCGGCTGCGTGAACAGCAGCTTGCCTTCCATTGCGAACCTTAAGACAACGAAATAGAATTCAAAATCTACTAATAAACAATTGCCAGACAAGAGCAAGAGGTACATTTTATTTCCGACTTTAAGTCTAAGGAGGAGAGTGAAAAATACAGTGTGCGTGAGATGGTTTAGAAAATTTTAGTTCGTATTTCTTACCTAGAAAATATCTGAACCTTTCCGGAATATCAAGAGTGCTAACAATACAGTTGGTATTTTAAATAATTGTGTGCTTCAATAAAACAAATCAATTGGACCTTATACACGGTTTTAGGCTTGAAGGTGGTGATATTGCCGAGTCTGGCAGGTTTAACTTAGGTGCTAACAAATATTGCAAGATAAATGTATGCCAAAACATTGTTTTTTACTGATGACAAGTTTTCCATTTTATATTTTTTTGTAAACAGCATCTTATATGCTAACGGTTTTCAAGCATTTGACTTTCAATTTGAAAATCTAAATTTTTGATCCACTCATTCCGATATTTTTAATTCAATAGTAGGTACGTACCATCCTAAGCATGCCCCAAAAATTCAATAATCTACGCATAATCTTGCAATAAATAAATCAAAATAATCCCACAGGATAAAAAGGTCGACAACCTTGATCTCAGAAAAGAGAGGCCAAAATATAATAAATTATTCCTAATATTTCTAAGAACGAAATCAAAGAGAACATCCAATCAAATTCATTAGAAGCACAAATATTGGGTTTAAAACGTTGTTACTTATAATGAATGTAAATCATATTTGTCTGTGATGTCTGTACAATTATACCGTTAAGTAATAATTCTAAGTACAATTTTATTTGAAATTAATAAAAACATAAACTGCTTTATGTGATTACAAATCGTTATACTCGTGTAGCTGTTATAATATTAAATTAATTACACTATTATCTGTAAGTAAATTTGTTTTATGTTTCCTAGGGATAGCGTAGTAGCGCGTTGTATATTTTTTCCATTTAACCATTAACCAGGCTATGTACCATATGAGACCACCAGATTTTGAACTTTATGCAGTTATGATAAGGTTGAAAACCAATGAAAAAAAATATGTCTAGTTGCCTGGTTAAGGGTTAAAAAAAAAATGTGAAAGCACTTTTGTCCTTATAATATTTGCAACAAAAACAACATTAGAGCGATTTTTCTGTGATGTAAATTTTATAACCAGCGCAATGGACTAGGTGGCCATGTGTATCTAGCGCCATGATATGGTCATAATTTTGCAGCGCGCCAAAACTGACTAAGTATTAAATTTCATTGTCTACTACATTAAGAATGCTTTCAAAATTCATACATTAAGATGTATTAAGAATTACATGCCGCGGTACGTAAGTTTAGCGCTCTGCGTAAGTAGTGAGGGATGTTTGCGCACTCCTAAAATAGTTCATCTTTATACTAAAATTGATTTCTGTGCACTCAACGGCAGCCTATACTCATACGTACTAAAGAAAATTCTGGATTACATTACTGGTGTAAAATTCTCTAGGCCGATTTTATTATAGGGTTCTTTAAAACGACATAAAATCAAAACTAAACTGCTATGTCACGGTATTAAACTTTATTTCATTTACAACTTTATCGTGTCCCCATATACTTTTACATCCCCATTCCCAATGCAAAAAAGGCATATTAGGTAAACGATTTTTGCTCACATAAAAAGGGTTTGTGTGGCATAAAATCCTTCCAATAATCCAGCTACCCGCGTTTAGAACTCGTAAAACGTAAAGCTTTAATTCGAGATGCTTTTAAAGATATCAAATGGTTTTATCGTCTAATAACATATTTTTAAACAAGCGTTAGAGCAAACTGTCTTCAAAGGTTATTTCCTTTTTACACGTATAATTACTTGTATTTGTGTCGAGGGGCTATAAAGCGCCCTCGAGAATAGCTCTCGCCGCTGTTACTGGTACTAAAGCGGCGATTATCAAGGCTGTGGTGCGGGGTACGAGCGGAGGGAAATAGGATGCTGCGGTCACATTAACATCTAAAAGCAAGAAATATGCATTAAGTATTTAAGTCCGGCAGTCGTAGTCCGACCGATCAATTTTATCGACAAATCCCATGTTTTATTTTTTGATCTTTTGTTGAAAAAACTGGCCAATTGCGTAACTGGCTACGCGCAATGTAGAGCTCCGTTGTCAATGTTGGATGTTACCCTCTTTTCGTTCGAAATGATTAAATTAGTAAAGTAATTTAGTAAACATTAGTGAATCCACTATTACCTTATAAAGCATACCGAGCAGTGTTGGTTTTCCTTTATAATTCGTTAAATGTACTGTCATGATTTTTGTAGAATATCATGAAATTCTACAAAAAATCATGTAATATCTTTATACGTATAAGTTTCCGATTCCTGTTATAGAATCGTATCTAATCCAAAAGCATAATTTGCAATTTCATATCCATAAAATCCTTGGTTCCTTCGTCAGTCTCAATAACTACAACTGTAATTTCGTTTTAGTGTAGGTAAGGTACCTTATTACGTACATTGACGACCGCCTAAGTTCCTTACCTAGACCTAACATAAACCTGGCCCGCAATGGATCTACTAATGGGGTCATTTGTCCTATCCACCAATAGCAGCGCGATGTGCCAGGACACAATTTGCCGAAACATCTAGAATTATCCAAAGGACTTGACTGTTATTTTTTAATTAAATCTAATGTAAGTAGGTTAATTGCGAATGTTCTTGTTTTGTTAGATATGAAAGAAAAGATGAGGCATTCTATGATGCTCTCTCTAGAGGGCTCATCTTTACAATTGTTAAAAACAATTCTGAACTCCTTTTTAGTTGCTGTTACTTTAGAGGTACCACTTCGGGCTAAATTAAAATAATATTTTCATAAACAAATGTTCTTTTCTGCTTTATATCACATCAAAATTATTTCAGCTGGGGTAGATGGATATCCTCCAGATATTATTAAACAGCCATATACTATTCCCTAATCAATCGAAGATAAAATGTTGGAGATTATCTACATGGAATTGTAGAAACCTTTGTGACTATTGTGACCCTAAGGGTATTGGTTACAGCTATGAAGTATTATTTCAGCTTGTCTGGGTGGATATCTTTATTAAATAGTATATACTATTTCCTCATTCATTCGACAATAAAATCATAATGGAGATTTCCTACATGGAATTGTAAAAAGCATTGACCCTAACCACTATGTAGCAAAACAAAAATATCTTAGCCACAGCACCCACCTGGCATCATCATGATTCCAGTCCAACACATCGACAGCCATCTTCCTCAGTCTGATGTCTGCAACGTGGCAGGTCGTGCGCCGTCCGCCTTGCGAGCGCCAGCCGCCGCCAGAGAGGCACGTCTCTCGCCGCAGCCGCTGCTGCTGCCGCTGCTGCGTTGATCTCCTCAAGCCGTGACTCCACGCAGCGTTGAGCTGATCGGACGTCCTCCCGCTCGGTTGCACACCCGGCAGTGGCGCGGTACAGTCGCGAGAGAAGGAGGGGATATTTTGTCACGCGTTGTACTGGCACCTGGAATTATGGAAGAAAACAATTCAAATCCAGTGTAATAAGAAGCATGTTTGTTTAGTTGTTTTTTATAAATCACTGGGGCTCAATCAGCATCGTGTAACCCAAATTGGTAGTGTTGAAATTATTGAAATTAGACTATAAAATAAATAAAATGTACAGAATATAGGTACTTAAAATAAATTGCGGAAAATTTGTAAATATTAATATTGACATAGAGACAAAACCTTGCATTATTATATCCCATTTAGTTGCATAACGTAGCTGTTTATAACACCTAGTATATTTTTGTTATAGGAATAACACTCGTTTTAATAATGACACATAAACCTTACCATGAGAAATGAGTTCAAATTCATTCGCCTCAAGACGGCGTTTTCCATCTGCGAGACGCGCAAGAATATCCTCAGGAGCTCCTTCTCCTTCTCAAGACCAGCCAGTAGCAATGCAGCACCCGCTTGCTTCACGCAGTACGATTGAAACGCTGTTAGCATGCCCGAACACTCCAGAAGAATCTTGCCAACATTCACCGTTAACAGATCCTGAGAAAAATTCAAATGTTCAATCACAAAAATCCAAAGCTTTTAATTCCAATTTTCTTTCCTTAATAAATTCTGTTTAAATTTACCTCATCTCCTTGATCGATAGCAATTTCCAGAGCATCGCGCAATTTTTCCGACAAAACTTGATTATTATCGATTAACTCTTCAACATTCAAGAAGATAGCACTCAGCTGTTCTTGCGTCAGAAGACCAGCTACCAGCATAGGCTTGTAAAACTCTTCAAGTATTATTTGAAGGTCTCTTCCATACTTTTCTTCGGTTTCAACAATTTCCGTAATTATTTCCTTTCTTTCTGCTCGTTTCTTTGCACATTTTCGACATACTAACGGAGCGTAGATTGAACCTTAAATTTTCAAAATAAAAAATAAATTAAACAAAACAAAAGTACTACATAAAATATAAATAAATTATAAAAAAATAGTAAATTTAACGTACCTTGGTCTGTGATTTGAGTCTCAACTGCAGTATCACAATCTTCACAAAGATGTATTGGAGTATCTTTATCACTGATTGTACCACATGGGGACGTTTTTCCTTGTAGTCTGCTTCTTGATGATTTACTGGTTTCAGATCCTACACCAGAATCGTTTCGCTCAATCTCTGTTGATGTTTTCTTACATATGACTGGTTTTTCTAAAGTTTCGTGATTTATAATCAAAGAATTATCTTCACTTGAATCTGAAGCATTTGATAGTTGACTGGTGTTACTACTCAAATGGTTGTTAATAATACCAGACGGGATGCGTTTATCTTTAGATTCGTCTAAGATGTTCGAAGTATCATTTGCACCAGAATAGCTGGTAATGTAAGTTTCTTCGTCATCAATGCCTCTTTCCTTAGCATCAACTAAGTAAGACAAAATATCGTACTTAGATGCTCCTTCAAATATAGATCGTGAACCGCTACGCTTTTCATCATCGATAAGCAACAAGGAATTTGGTGGAGGATTTGTTGGTAAGGGTGGAGGCATATCACCTATTTCTTCGTATATTGGATCACTATTTAGACGAATCGATTCATAATGATGGTCATCATCTGTGTTATTTCCTATTTCAATTTCACACAAAGCGGCATCAACCAGCATTTGATAGAATTTTGATCTTGTAGAATTAGTATCATCTTCTGTAGACAGTTCACTGGCTGATGCATTGTAACAATCTGACAATGGTTCGAGATCTGAAAAAATTCCCATAGCTCCGCTCTCATACTCCATACTTTCATAGGGAGCAGAGCAGCCATTCTCTTCGTTTTCATTACTAACGGATGTATCGATTACTTGTTCTTTTATTTCGTCGGATTCTGTTGTGATATTGTTCTTTGGTTTTTCGTTTTCATTTTTGTTATCACTTTTCTCCATTTCTGATTTTAGATTTTTCAAAGAGCTTTCTATCAGTTTTTCTACTTTCATTTTGCTGCTGTCTGTCCCTTCTTGATTTTTGGTTTCTTGGAGTTTTATTAAGGAATTTTCTATTAATTTCTTGACTAAATTTGAATCGAGACCTTCAGCTAGGTGACCAAAGAAGGGATCATCAAAAAGCTTCGTCACAAAATTTCCGTCTCCTGGTGGCTGCTTACTTTCGTCAAAACTTTGTTCGTCTTTTTTACCACAAACATGTGGAATTAGGTTTCTTCTTACTGCTTCCACAGGATCGCTCAATATTGATGTTAAGTCATTAGTGATATCCGTGACATTTTTGTTTTTATCAATACAATACTCTTCGTATGTGTTTGCGTCTTCTTTCTTTTCTTTTGCATCTGATAGTACGGCACCAATATATATCTGACTTTTGGACTTCTTGATCTCTTTTTGAGGACTCCCTACACTTATTGTTACGGTTGTACCCGTCTGGTAAGTATTACAAGAATTTCCATAGTCATCATTTACAACAACTGATGATAAATAAATAGGCATATCACTACTAACATTCATTGTCGAATAGCATTCATTTCCATTTATTTGAATGGATGTTTTCCTGGAATCATTTTCATTTGATTTAGGGAAATTAGTATTTTTCGTTTCATCTGCTTCGTCAGAATCAAACTGCTTGACGCGCAAAATAGTTTTTTGTTCATAGTCATTGGCATCTGACCACTCATCACTGGTAGAACTGGATGAATTATTTCTAACAAAGCGTGTTTTGACATAAGTGTGCTTCTTTGACTTAGAACGATCTTTTGCTTTTAGTCTTGGGGGAGGTTCAGGGGACTCCGAGATGCCACGACGTAAGTTATTTAAAATATTCCTTGTTATGTCACTGCTATCACTTAAATTACCGGACTCAACATTATTATCGAAATGGGTAGGTTTCATTTCTTTAGGTTGTATTTCTTTCGATGGGTGAGAAGGTAATACATGATCATTTTGAACTTGATTGCATGTATCAGATTCATTTACAGCCGTTAAAAACACCTGACTTGTATGTCCATGTCTAATTTTAGGACGCAATGCCATGGTATCTAAAAACTTTGGTGGTGATATTGTTATTGTTGAAGTTATACGCTCAGATTCAGAACGACGTAAGACTGGAATTTTCGGTATTTCATTATCTGGAATAAAAAAAACCATAAATAAATAAATTGTTGCAGTTATTATGAATTTAAGCCCTTTTTCTAAAATTAATTAAAATATCTCACCTTCTATATTCGTAACAGAAGAAAGTACTTCTTTGTTTTTGTCTTCGGTAGGCATTATTTGAGTATTTTCTTCAACAATATTTTCAAGCGCGTTGTTTATCTGTACATCTTCATAAACACTATTTTCATTATGTACTTCTTGATTGATTAAATTAGATATTTCTGTATCTGGAACCTGAGTTAAACTCTGGCTTACAACATCTCCTTCAGCAACAATTTCTTCTTCAGTTTCAGGAGTAGTAACTTCAGTAGGTGACTCCATGATAACATTCTGTTCGAGATTGAATTCCGCTGTATAAATGACTTTTGTTTCGTCATTTTCTACAAGAAATTGTACTCGTTTTCGATGTAATATATTATGTGAAGCATGATTCCCTCTATCTTTAGGCTTAGGCAGGTAAAATTGAGAAGTGTTCAATCTTTTTGTTTCAAACGAATCATCAGACGTATCAACTCTTGTGTTTGTTTCGTGAAAATCATAATTTCTGGGCTTTTTTAAGAATTGATTTAATTGTGTCGTTATTTTGATTTTTATATTTCGAATTACGTGAATCAGCTGCTGATTTTCTGTAGTAAGTTCTATCTGGAAAACGTTGATTATCACTTTCACTATCATCATCAGTTTTAATATTCCTTACTCTTCTTGGTGGGCGTTTAGGGGAAACACTTTTTTGCTTTGTACGATTAGAGTTAGATATATTCAGTATTTTTTTACTGGTGTTTTTGCTTAATGACATAGATTTTTTATTTTCATTTTTAATATTTGGTAATGACACAGATGGAGAAATCTCCGGAGATTTTGTATCGCATTTTTTGAGATCATAATTAACAGGATCATACACTGAAACTTCTTCAACAGTGCATAACTTTGATTCATCGGAAACCCTAATTCTTTGCCCACTTATAGCTTTCACATTTGTATCTGATTTTGATTTACTTAGTGGTCTACTTTTCATAGATTCTTGAAAAATATCACCATAATCGTCATCAAATTCAATTTCAACAAGTGATTTCGAACTTCCGTTTGATTTCACTAAATCATAAGGATTGATGTCACAAGACAAAATTGATTTCTTTGAGTCGTTTATGCTTGCCTCTTCATCAACCCACAAGTCGTTCACACGGCTTACTGATTTGCTTCTGCTTTTACGAAGTGTCTCTGGGCTTGGTTTTTTAGTTTTGACTCTACAGGGACTAATGCTTTTAGCTCGTGATCGGGTCGTCGAAAACTGACTGCCAATACGAGCTTCATGAGGTGGAGCAAGTCTACTTCTTCGCATCAAGTCATACGGATCTGCTTCTCCATTATTTTTAAGGATTGTGGGTCTGGATTTTGACCCTTGCACTCTAACTGTCCCAGCTCTAAGTAGACCAGCATCTCGACTTACCTGAGGCCCTCTAACGGTGCCTCCTACTAGCATCCGTGGGCTTTCAGCTATAGTTAATGGCAATCGAGATCCCTTACATTTCTTACAAATACTGACTTTGGTTGAGCTCGTCTTTTTAGTACCATTAAGGTACTCAGGACAGGAACAGAGAATAACAGCATAATTGTGCGGTTGTGGTTTTTGAGGCGTGCTGATTAAGACAGGACCTGGCACCTCAGGGTAAGCTGTGAAGACGCTAGGCCTGATAGGTGGGGTTTGGGTCCTTACGGACCCATATAGCCAGGTCTCGGCATATTTCATTGATTTGGACAGCGCTGACCCCCCAGGTCCAATGGTTCCGTACATATACGGACTTTCCGGAGACTTTTCTGACGACTTGGTGCTCCCTGATGTGTTCAGTTTTAGTTTTGATGACCATTTCTTCGGCCGCGTGTTTTCTGTCGTGTCATATATCTGAAAAGAAAGAAAAAATATTTTGAATTAATTGTTGTTAAACATAGTTGATCGCTATATGCATTGTAAATTCTGTATCAAGTTCTGTCAAGTATTTGAAATATCTGCCTAATGTTATGATAGTAAATGATTAATTTGTCTAGACTCATAATATCGTTAAACTTAACTCCTTTCAAGTACTGCGGGATTATTTACGAATTAATGTTGAGTATATCTGGCAGCACATCAAAATCGTGAATAATTTTCATTAAAGTGAACGTGTATTTATTCGTTGGTTTCGTTTATGTCGAGATGAGATTTAACGTGTGCTGTTGCGGTTGCCGATACGATTCAATTATTAAACAGTTTTAATTGAAACTTTAAAGTGGTGAAAATGTAGTTTATAATTATGTTAATTTGCGTGTATTTATATGTGTGTGTAAATTATTAGTCAAACAAGTTATTTTTCATCAATAAAATCAACACTGAAAACGTCAAGAATAAATTCAGAAACTAATACGCTATAGCACATACCTCTATAGTTTGTAACTCCTATAACTAAACAGAACCACATAATTTATCATCTGTGACAAAACTATCTAATCCAATTACAAACCTTAAAACAATCATAAAAGTGTCTGTGAACAACTTGGCTACAATGTTCCGGCGAGAAACAAAATATTCAAGTAAACTAAGGGTCAAAACTCATGAAGCGTTTTCATTCACGCACGCTGTGTTTGTGAGCCTGCAAGTTTTTTTTTTCATTAGTTGTGGAATTATTTTGGGGAAAATGCCACCGCGTTTAAAAAAAAAAGATAGTGATTTCAAACCCCATCGAAATGGCCATTTACGACAGCGATTCACGTGACCAGTCTAATCAAATGAGAATTAACTTGTAAAGTAAACGATTGGACGCAACTATCGATATTTTCATGACGGTCATCATTTGCAATGCGAACAGTAATTTACAATTTCTTCTTCTGATCCGAAAAATCGTACCGTATATGCGGTTCAACCTGAGAATAGGGCAGGCAGATGATGATGCGGTTCTGCATTTTTCCCTAAAGCTGAGGTCTCATAACCACGGCATGCGCGGGACAAAACCGCCCCGTGAGTTTCGTCCCTAAATCCCCTTGAGTCTAATTAAAAGGTGGTTCACATTAAAAGGTTTTTAGGTCGTTTGGATTTCAAATTAAAGCAGTTCGCGCATTTTGAATGCATTAGTAAATGTTGTTTGAATTGCTTAAGTTTGAAACGAGATTCGTTGCGAAGAAATAACAAGCGTTTTAAATGTTGTTCATTTGTGAACATTAAATTGTATCTAGACGAAGTTTAGTCATTCGTACCTCCAATTTATAGTTATTTGCTTGTCAAGATCTTGTTTATCGGGGGAGCAATTATGTTTAGTTTGGAAAACATGAGATATTTGTAGTTATAACGTGGACACTAATGGCACGGCAGGTTCTGAAGTTTAAAGTCACTCAGCGGGCGTTTCTCTGCGCGATTGAATCCAAAACCAAGGGATACGATATAGAACTAAAGTCATTGACATAGCTCATAGGATTAACAAGTTCAAGTGGCAGTGGGCCATATCAGCTACTAAACTGACAGCCGCTAGGGTAAACGAGTATGTACAGAAGTGAAAACCGCGTCTCGTTAAACGTAGAGTAGGACACCCTCAACCAATAGGAGTGACGATCTACGAAAGATGTCCAGCAGTGGACTGTGCAATAGGGTGATGAGTATATAAATAACGTTCGGATATAAGTAACGGATTACTGATATAATTATGTTTTAGTGCTGGTGATCTCTTAAAAAAATCTATGGTGTTGATAACATTCGTTGGAACATTCTATCTTTACATAAAAAGTATTTGCTGTTTCAATTAACCTTAAATACGAGTACATTTTAATGGATACCAAATTCCAGACATGTACTTAATATGTCACAGATGTTAAACATATTGATTGTTTTGTGACATAAAATTAATTAGTTTACCATCGAATGTTGTCGGCATATTTTGGAAGCCTTTGGGCGTAATTTCATTTTCAGAGTTGGGGAATAATAGGTACCTAGTTTAATTTGTTTCTAATAATTTAGTAATTATGTCATGTTTGATTAGCAATATGTATCATTATCTCTTGCATAGGGATTATCTCTAGGAAAGAAAGAGTTTTTAGCTATCACTTAAACGTGAAATGAAACACAATTTTTAGCAAAGTTAACTCTTAAGCTTGATTTTTCGCAATCAACCAGTTTGCACTTTGGCAAAAATTGGTTTGTGCTTGATATACCTAATGAAACGGATCGGGCCAGATGCGTTTGCCCGAAGCGAGCTGTGTTATATCTTCATTATTTGCTCTCTAGTTCCTATAACTTTGGACATATGCTTCGTTTTTGCGTGCACTCAAGACCGCTGTCCGCGGCTTCTTTTAACGATCTTCCTGTTCTGTTTTCTCCCATTAATTAGTTTTATTTCTTGCCGACCACATGCTGTGACGGTTAGTGTTTGTCTTATCAAGTTAAAGTACTTAGCAGAAGAATAATTCAACTAGCTAGTTTTATGAGACAAAAGTTTCTAGGTAGTATTTTTAAAACGGACGGAACGGAACTTTGGTAATGGTTTTGTGTTAGATAAATCAATATTTTTGAAATTTCATCAGTATCACAATAACTGTAAAAGGTAAGTAAAACCTATGGGTTCGGATCACACCTGAAGGCGAATAAGACCTATTAAAGAATTGAATTTTTAGTGTATCAGTATCGTTATGTAGGGACATTAAAAAAGTTTTTGTTTATTCGTTTTGAGAAGACCCGCAAAGACATTAATAGAATAGAAATGTGTGTTTATCCATTAATAGGAACATGCAGCGGAAATACTGCCATGGACAAAAAAGGACACATTGCTCGTGACACAAAGTGTTTCTTTTCTTCCCGTAAAAAGTGATATCTTCTAATCACTAGCGTTTCCTACTTTTCCTTCCGCGTCCGTACAAATAGAACAACAAACAGTTGTATCGGAGTCGATACAAACAACATTGTTAAAGGTTTGCTTACAACGCGAAAACATTGTACAATAAACAGCATTTTACTTGTTTTTCCGAATCTCCTACCTCAATTATTTGTGGACGTAACGAAACCCGGATCAAAGGGAGGTATCGACGAGGGTATCGACCTGTGTCGGTATTGTCCCTAGCCGGGACAAAGCACGGTCGGCCATACCGGTAATTAGAAACGGACAATCCGGTTTGTGATCCGGGTGGCAACCCGGATGCGGTACGGATCGGTTTAGTATATTACTTGTTAGTAACGTCTTTGTTGGGCGGAATGGGGAACTTTGGATCTGACACGTTAGCTACTACCTACGTATAAATGTATTTCGACGAAGGGGTTTGTATTCGCTTCTGGTTTTGAGAGACTGTCGAAAGCATGTGTGTGTTTGTGTATGTGTTACTGGCAATTTGTATAATCTGGCATCGTATATAGTGCCTAGGCATGCTATAGAGTGCCTAAACTGTCACACAATACCTATTTTTGTGCCATGAGTTTGTTATAACAAGGGCTAACCTAACCAATTTTGTTTTAAAATATTTTGCCATGAGCAGCACGCTTGCTTCGCTCGCTTAGATCTCGAGTTGTGACAGAATAGTCTTTAGCAAGACTTTTTTTCTCTGTTAGTGGTGTGCGTGTACATCTAGTTACAAAGTATTCCTTTACTGATTATACACGACATTTAGTTAAGGAATACTTTGTAACAGACTTGATACTGTTGGTAGGTGATCTGTCACGGGACCTTTCACTAGACTCTCTCTTGTTAACGAAATCCATATACTGTAAAAGTATCATCCTTTATACCTACTGTCCCATGCAGGTCAATCTGTGTATAGAAATCAAGTCATCGCTATGATGGGAACTATGTTGGAATTAGGCATAATCACCACGCTTGCCTGATACGGAGTGATCACAAACCCGAGTTATGTTCAAAAAATTAGCAACATACCTACATATTACTCTACCCGAGAATATTATTTTGGTGACCCAGGTGAAATGCCGCCGGCCCGAAGTGCAATGCGCCTTATGCACTACCCCGGCTGGGAGACCGACGGGTAGTGTTGGGCTCTCCCATGACTGGGACCTCAGCTTTTCTGAGGGCGGTCAATAGGCATACCAACCAAAACTCCTGCGGCTATTCCCGGCTTATCCAGGGCTACGGGGTAGGATACAGGCTAAACAAAGACGCTTTGTATATAGCTCTAAAACACCTAATTTAGTTGGTCGGTACGACCCGTTGATAGGTAATAAGTCCAGAAGCAATTAATCATATCTCTGATAAGGGGGTAGGCTAAACGAAAAAGTAATAATTCCTTTGGAAACATAAAACATCAATTACGCCTCATCGGGAAGGCACCCTCACAGCTCCGTCGGGGGCGGAAATGTATCGTTATTTCCGCCCAACTCGATAACAGGATAGTTGGGAACTTTCTATAAGGTATCTGCCGGGTGATCAAGTGTCTCTGCCCTTCAGCAATATGAATAGCAGCGGTTTTATCTATTCTATACTATTTATAAAGAGATAAACTCCATAGACATCGACAAACCTTATATACAAACTGAAAAGGCGAAAGACTAGCGCTGCAATCGACAGCCAGCGTCATCTATTGGTATGGAGTGGAACTAAAGTCCCAAAACGTGAGGACAGGCCACTAGTTTTCAATAAACCAATCCGCATTACGCAAGCGTGGTGATTAAGCCTAATCTCATCATTGTAGCGATGACTTGATTTCCATCAGGAGGCCTTTTGCCCTGCAGTGGGAGTCACAAGTGCACTGCCAACCTTCTACCCCTATTTCCCCCAATTGGGCCTGGAACTCTCATTCACTCGACGAAACACAACACAGAAGCTGCTTTACGCCGATCTTCTCCGATGGTATCACTCCGGTTGAGCCTCCGATTCATGCTGAAGCGTGGCTCTCCCACAGCTGAATGATTAATGTTACCTATTCCTTATTTGAGTTGACCGTAAATACAAAAAGAGCTGCCTAAAACGACGCCGGCCAACTATAGTTATTGTTGCCTAACTCAGTCACGACTTATTTATACTACAAATAATTTGATTTTGCTTTCTATGACTTTGAAATAACGATAAAGCGATTTACTTTCTACGACATTGAGGTTGACAGGCGTGAATGTTTCAGAAATTGTCACGATTGTCATGTATTCAAAGTTAATTAAAAATATTATTGATCAAGGTTATTACGTTATTGAACTCTGTTATTAATAAGGGATCGATTGACACCCCATTCACAAAAATAGCTAAGTAGTTTATGTGTAATCAATATACTAACATAACATGAATGTTTTATTAAGAATAATCAGACATCTCAGCTCCAGAACGCTCATTACCGATGTCTCAAAAAATACTGCTCTGCTCAAATGGGACAAGGCCGGTCACGTCTGTCGAATGCCAGACAAACATTGGGTTAAAATAGTCACACAATGAGTGCCCTAACGTAAACGTCCCTGCGTCAGACCGTAGCGACGGTGGTGTGATGAGCTCGACGCTTTTTAAAAATACTGGTCTACCGCAGCCAAAGACCGGCTTAGGTGAAAAAGAGTAGGGAGACCTTTGACCTGCAGTAGGACATTACAAGTTCTTAATTATAATAATAACCAGACATATGGCCCATGACATAAATAAATAATAATAATAAATAAATTGAGACAACATTACATACGTATATTGTCCTGGTTCTAAACTAAGGTTTTCCCTTGTACTATGGAAACCAGAAACAACGAAGGAACCATAAACACTCAGACCCAAGACAAATATCTGTTTCATCAACAAACATTTGTCTTAGTGCGGGAATCGAACCCGCGACACTTGCGTCTCAACCGGCGCTCAAACCACTACGCCCAACGGGTCGTCAATATCTAATATATTATTATAATCTCACCTGATGGTAAGTGATGATGTGGCCGAGGGTGAAGCATGTCTGTCTAGTAACAACCAATTCACTCTTCTCTTGAGATCACCCAAATCAAAGCGCTTAAGGAACACTCAGCCTATAAGGTGAGTCGTTATTACGATAAATGATTTACCTTCTTTTCCAAGTAACATCGCAAAAAAACAAAAAAGAAACGCTTGATACCTAATAAAAATAGATGGCCGCCGTAAACCGTAGTTTTAGAAGAAAACGTGATGGGAAAAACGCTAAATGTGTTTCTTTATCTGTGGTACCTTTTGTTTTACCTGTACGTGCTCGCCGCTAACTTTTTATAGAAACAAGGATTTTTCTTAGTAAAACAACAGGTAAATTAAAGGCTTTCTGAGAAATATAGTCTACTTTATTGTTGCTAAAAACTAGCTAAGTTAGTCATAGATTAGATAAATTTATTTTTTTAGAACGTAAGATTTATTCTTGAATGGAACTGTTAGTACCAAGTTCGTGATGTTGTAGTAAAGAGGTATTATCTTGAATCTAAGGAGCGTGGGGTAGATACGTATCATCGCCTAGTAGAAGTGTGGCTTAGCACACATTACCGCAACACAGTGGCTAAACTTAAGTCATTAGGATTATATATTCATATACGTATTTAAAAATGAAGAAGTTTCTGATTAGCGTATTTTGTCCGCGCGTATACGGTCGTTTCAGCATACAAGCTTACACGCGCATTTGAAAAAACTATACCTACGTATAAGTGAGCCGAGATATACTTATTAGCCTAACTGCAATAACGTTTCCATAGTAATGTTTTTTTTTCATTTAGTTTCACGCGTATACGAGCTTCAAGGTTCGTACAACTTGAGCGTGTACCAAAACGCGCCTACACGCGCTTTGAAAAACTTATACGCGCGAGACGCGTTTCGTAAAAGCTTATACGCGCGAAAAAACGCTTATCTGAAGCCAACCATGCGTACCCGTAACCCAGTGAATATTTTTAATAACTTAACTATCATCCTATAAATTAATCATTAATAGTTTAAATACTCTACCGTATGCTGCGAGTTCTTGCGCTCAGTATAATTATTTTACCCCGTCAACGACTATGACATTCGCAGAGATATATGACACCGGCCGTCTGTCCAGTAGCAACTAGATAACCAGGTTACCTAGTGAGGCCTTCCATGCTCGTATCAAATGCCCGCGCGCAACATGAGAGCCCATGTTGAATACCAAACCGCATTTGTGTAAGATTATTAGATCAGTTCAATTATGATATCAATACAACCTCTATGGTGTAACTTGAGAGGGAAATTTGGAGCTATTAACGTATACAGGCATTAGCAGTCGCTATATACATACACTATACACTTTATGTGTTCAGAGAGCGATTAACGTTTAAACTTTTCAAAAAGTTGTTGACTGCCATGATAGCATTTACTCATGAGCACTCAACGAGTCATAAATATCTTAACAGTCGATTTAAATTTTTTTAATGTTCTAATCATTTATAGTGTACGTGTTAAAGACTCATGATAACGTATGGTCAATATTTTTGAATCGATCAGAATGCGTATGTTTTCTTGGACATCTTGCCCGCTCAGGTAACTATTATCATGGCTGTACTCATATATTTGGCATAATGATAATTATTAATTTCTTTAAACCAGCACAGGACATTAAGGTTTATCCAGCGATGCAAAGTGCTTCCATACAATAATGGAACATGTGTTTTTGGCTCGGACTAGTTTAGACATTTTGCATAGACAGCCTAAGGCTAATCGATTGCCACGACTCTTAAATCCGCATAATTTTACAACCCAATCTCTCTACTTAGTTAAATTGATACTCTGTGCATATACAAAGCTGAAGTTTTTCACGCATCCCTACCTCCGCTTAGCATAAGTCAACTATTGTTCGTCTAAATTGAAAACCACGCAATATCCCTACCTTGGTATTTAGTCGCTAACAATGTTACTTGTTAGAGTTAACTACGGTCTTAGTAGTGATGTGAAATGTTGAATTTTCCACTTTTAGTGTTAACTCTGAGACCTGTAGTTAAGGTTTTGAACACGTTCAAATCTCAGGATGAATATTTATGTTTTAAATAACCAACCCTGGTAAGATTAGAATAGGTAATATAACTATGATAATAAGACTTGAGTCGCCTGATTTTTGAAAAAAAATTATAATACCCGTCGATTTATTGCAAGAACTCATTTACATCAAATACCTATAGATAAAAATTCGTTACCGTCCTCTGACAAAGACTAAAACGGAGGTGCGGGAGAGATATGATCCCGATATGATCATCATCATCATTTCAGCTAATAGACGTACACTGCTCGACAAAGGCCTGCCCCTATGTTCTTCAAAGCAGATTGATCCTGTACCGCCCACATTAAAGAGCTGTATGCGGGCCTCCACTCAAGGACCTTTCCCGATATGATATTCTGCTATAACTATAACGAACTCTTCAATATCAAGGATAGCTAGAATCGATCTTCATTATCTAAATAAATAAAAAAAACTAGAGTTACTAAATGAACCCAAAAATAACATGACACTGACTGGAGAATTTTTTTATGGAGATAGATACTTTATTGAACATAATACACAACTTAAGAACTTAATATTACAGTGAATGTATAACTTATATTATTTTACTCAAGTGTAGGTACCATTACTTATGTCGCACCACTAGGTCTTATGTTCTTGCTTTATCGCATTTCTACTTATGCTCTTGGTCTTATGTTCTTGCTTTATCGCATTTCACAGAGTAGCTCTAGATGGGTTATCTAAATACACATTAAATTGAAGTCCCAAACAATATTGATAAAGGTGAATGCATCATAATTAAAACTAACGGTACCTAGGTCAGCAAAGTGGTTCGAGTTCATATAAACATACTTCTTATTTCATGTTGCAGTCATAAACGTCGTTTTCATGCGTGTAGCCTATATGTTTATTATAATTATGGTTTCCATAGTACAGACTGCATCAAAATTATCTTTGCATTTAAACCTACCAAAAGTATCTTAGCATTTGACAAAAATTACTTTTAGCACAAAACCTCAAGGCAAATGAAAATGTACCTTAGCGGTATGCTGCCAAACATTGGTCTTTCTTCAAATGATAAGGCCAAAAACATGTAAATAGATATATGCGCTTTTGTCAAACTGATATTTTCTACGCGGCGCAATTTAGAATGAAATGCTAACAATATGACTTTAATAAAGCTCTACCATTAAAAAAAATGTCAGCTAATCACAATTACCATAAACAAAAACCGTTATCACGCCAATAAAACATCAAATTCAACAAAAAAAAGTAATACCGCGTATCCGATAAACCTAACAAACCTTCACATTACTGTCCGGCCCATAAAAAGGATAAATACGAAGGCAAAAAAACACAATTACACATATTCAAAGAGCCGGTACCCACAACGCTGAAGGCCGGCATATCGTATCGTCCCATGTCAGGACAACAATCGCACAAAGCCGCACGATCAGATATCGGACAAACAAAAGCAGTTTTCCACTCTCGTGTAGGCTAAGAGACAGACTGAAAAGAAAGTTTTAATTGTACTTTTAAACGGTTGAAAAATGTGTTGAAGCTGCATTTAATTGCTGGCCTCTACTTCTAGCGCGAAAACTGTATCATACAAACTACGTTTTTGCGATATGTATCTTATTCTATTCTTTTTATATTTTCGATAAATATCACGAGCATGAGAATTGAATACTTGAACTTTTATTTTTAATTATGTGCGTACAGATATATCAATTCATACTATTGGGATTACCTTAAAAGTCATAACTTTGAACAAAACCAATGCCCACTTTTAACAATATGTACCTAATTACTATTAAAAAAATGTTACATGGCCGTGAACCTTAATTGTAGGCGTCACGGAAGTCCCCGTTTTAATTAATTTAATGTTCATAACTATCCCATTACCATACCTTTTATTCCTTACACCGGATCAGGCTTATAACGGAAACATATTGCCAGATCATAAACCCCAAGAATACTTACAAATACCATGATATCAATATCTGTTTCAATACTAGCTCCTCGCCTGTTACTTTCACGATTTCCCGGCTTCGTGTTACAGTAACTCTATAGAAGTAACGGAGCCTTGTTACTTATAGGTAGTCGCTACTAGGTATCGTATCGCGTTCCCAACTCTGGCATATTTTTTCACTGACACCGCTTAATTAGGTCGCGGTCACCGCTCAAATATTAAAGTAAGTCGGCGAGATAATGGGGATGAGGACGAAAAGGATGTTGACATTATCACAATTTAAACAGGTAGAGATTCCGGGAAACTTTTTGTGTTGAGGAATGAGTTTTGAATTTCTACCATCAGATAAGTTTTGTTTTTCATGTCAGATTTTTGAAGATATATTTTTAATTACAGAAATCTATTGTCAACCACTTCACGTTTACTTATTTACTCCGACGGCTCAACGAACAAAAATGAGTCTTGGCCTCCAATATAAGATGTCGCCATTTGTCTTGGTCTTATACAGCTTGTCGCCTTTCTCCTGCTTCTAATTCTTGCAGGTTCGTATTAACTATATCCCGCCTGCGATAGCGTTGGCGTCCCTACAGGCAGACGAACAGTAGGTTGCTCAAACTTTATGTTTATTCATAAAAAAAATACTAATGTTTTTGGTCTCGTAAGATAAAATTCAACAAAATCTTTGCAAAAACTTTCCGCATAAAATTGAATTGACAAAATTCCAACGCAAGCACATATTTCAAGGAAATTTGCATGTGTAGTATTGATTACTCCTGTATTACTCCAAACACCTAACGGTTTCCTTCATTCGAACTACCTGACCTCAAAAGATTGCCACTGATTCCAAAGCTCTCTGAAATATCTGCCAATATTTCACCGATGCAATCTGTGACAGGAACCGCGTAAGCAGCGCCGCTCTCTAGGGTTTCCCTGCAGGCATATTCATCCGATCCCTAGGCCTTGCCACCAGAGATTAGCGAGTGAAATATTTTAATGGAAGCACCAATACTCGTGTCACAGAGATAGTGATGCTAGAGACTCGAGTCTTCATGTGAATCTACATAATATTAGTCATGGTTTCAAAATTGGACATAGTTTTAAACCAGAACCAACCAACAAATTGACATACAATATAATAGACACTAGATACTAGATAACGTAGTTCTCAATACCCTATTGAGAATACGTAATAACATGACCGCCAGTCCGCATGCAGGTCAAAATCCACATCAAACAAAAACCGCATATTATTCATCATCATTATTAATTGAAGCAAAAACTAAAGCACTATAGTGAAATGGTAAAATTCATTTATAAAAAAAGAAAAATAAAAGCATCAAAGCTACTTGCAAATCTCACAACGTACCGACCGTAATATCTTGTTCCTTTGATATTATTCCTGATAAAGGATACTCTAAATCTAAGTTGCGACGGTATCCTTTTGACTTCGATATTCATTAGGTGATAAGGGAAAATAATATCTGCTTCCAAAGTTATGTTTCCATAAAGAAATCAGACAAAGCTAACCTAATATTATATACTTCAAAACAAATATAAGAGATAGGAGATCAAATTGTTGTGGTTTTCTTGTGCAAGGGTTGCAAAGATCAGACGGCAGTCATCATCATTATCATCATTTCAGCCAATAGACTCCACTGCTGGATATAGGCCTCCCCCAAAGTTCTCCACACAGATCGGTCCTGTGCCACCCGCATTCAAAGGTTTCCCGCGACCTTCATTATCTAGTCCGACCAGGTAGACCGACTATCTAGTCGGTCAACCTGGTGGAAGGCCTGCCACGGCTGCGACATCCTGCACGCGGCATCCACTCCACCCTAACGGCCGTCTGTTCACCTGGTATTGAATTATGGACTAAGCATACCCCCAGCTCAAAAGCGATAGATTTGGTTACGGGAATAACACGCTAAGATGAGAGAGATGAGAGAGAAAATGTAAAAAGATATAATAATGTTCCTGATTTTGCATATAAATCAAAATGCGGCTCTCCATGATTTTATGGTATTTGGGAAAAAGGTAGGAAATAAAAATGAATAACCAAAACAGTAACGCGTAATGTCAGATGGATAGAATAAAGATAACAAACACATTAATGCCATTAACGAATCCACTCGATAAAATCAATTCTACCTGAAGAGTGATGTGCCGTTTTTATTCTATCGAAATTTTGAAATGTTATGATTGTTTTATAAACAGTTTCAAAAACTACATAATATCTCAAATGTAATTTTTGCAACTTAATATAATAAAAGTAATTAAATCATAATCAGAACACATTGACTTTTAAATTAATTTTATTTAAAACTATTGAAACTTACATTTTCTTTTCCCACGTTGAAATTTCGTTTTCAAAAATTCTTCCGCATATTCTCTAATTTCAATTTCTTTTTTTATTTATGAAGTCGCAATATTCTATTAAAAAACATTTCTGGTAGGTATCACAGCTTTTTTTCATAAGTGGCGAAAGACTCTCAACCTCTACTAGTTTGCCTGCTCATCATATAAAAAGTTATTATATCGACACTAATTAAGCCCACATCCGCAACACTACCACGTTTAGGTCGAATCGAGGGAAACGTATAATTTGGCTGGCCGGCAGTTTTTTTGTCGACATTTTCCTGGCCGGACCGTTTCCAGATAACGGGATATATGTATGCGGCTACGTATGCGATTTTTTCTACCGATGCGTTGCCCGCTTTGATAGCTAGGGTATATGGGCGCTTGTTACCGGAACAGTGGGAGAGGCCATTTCGAGAAATGCTCACGTTTGATTTTGAGTGCGGGTATAAAATATACCTCTCGTTGATAAAACATGCACATTTTTTGTTTCGTTCGTTAGACAATGAATTGTAAAAGTTGACCTAATTTTTACAATATTTTAGCTGCGAAATGTTTTGTGGTGTTTTTGAACAAATATATGACCAGATGATCAAGAGAAGGACTCGTTACTACTTTAAGAGCTGGCTACGCATTTGTGATGCTCCGGGTGTCACAATTTATGAAGAACGTTGACCACTTCCCATGTCATCCACTCATCTATATGCTTTAAAGTAAAAACAAGTTTGTTTTATGCCAATTGGTTTTAATATACCACGGGAATATTGTCTGGAAGGACGATTCATAAGCAAGCATGCTTAGATGTCTGGCAGGAGGTGGCACAATACAAACATAGATGTCGGCTAATATTTACTTAGATCATTTGTGTCGGAATAGCTGGGAGCCACAACACAAGTAATTCAGTTACTGGTTTCTCTATTGTTGTTTAATCATGGTTAAGAATAAACCCAAGTCATGAATATGCTCTTTCACAAGAAACCGAATGAACAATGTATTAAGAAACAAATTTCAAAGTGTATAATCCGATTGCTGTGTATTTTTGCAAAGGGTGTATCCCAGCAAAAGCCAAATTTCCCCCAGCCTTTGCATCTCAAATACTCCAACGATATTTTTCGAGGTATTTATTTCTCTCTGGTTTCTTTTTTTGAAAAAAAGGTCGAGTGCCCCGGCGTGAGGGACTTCCACTTTTTATAAAGCAGTATTTCATGCTGACTGTCAAGGTAGCCCAAGCTATTTTGACCCCAATACCGGACGCAGTAGTGATGAAAATCGTATATGCAAATACATTTTTCTAAATGTTGATGACTGGAGAGGTACTATTTTCAGTTCAAGCTTAACACTTTGAAATTTTTGTTTGTTATTTTGAACGTGAACACCTATTTTTGCTTAGAAAAAATGTCAATGGAGGAATGAAATTTACTAAACCATAATTATGCATGAGGTAAAAGGTGTTTGTAGCAGTGAAACAATATCACACAAGCTTGAGACTCGTAAAGATGTTTGTGGTTGTGGTTTCAATATATTTTGAGGAATGCGAAACTATGTGGCTTTACACTAAATTAATATTTGCACAATATTTTAATTAAATTCGTATTTAGAGTATATAGTGAGTAGAAAATGCTATTCAAACTTTTAGCTACCAATTGCCTGCAATAACAATAATATTTTTTTTATTTTATACGTTTTAGAAATGATCAAATAGATGAAAATTATAATAGTAAATCTCTTTTACGAATGGTACCTTCACGGGCAGGACCCTTTAACCTCACGCATTCATGCTTTATTTAGTGTTTACATGATCAAAATAGCAAAAACATACACAGAAACACATCATGTTTCATTGGACTATTAATAAAATTCTCTGCAACTTAACCTTTGGTGGAGGACAAGAAACTTTCCAGTCACGTGCTCTATATTCCATTTCGGCTCATACCATTCAAAGTATTTATTACATTACCCAAGTTATGAAACTCTGTTGTAATACGAACGTAGATACTCGTTTATCGGTATGTTAAAAGATATACGCAAATAAACAACATCAGATAGACTTTTGCTGTCTTTTTCTTCGATTGTTATTTGCGCCAACAGACTATATTAATTGTAACCTAGTTACATGTACATATTGTGAACGATGGTAGCTCAGTGGTTATATTCGATATATTATTCTATCGATAATTGTACAACACTAGCTTCAATGATGGGTATGATCTACTTATTTTTTATCATATTGCTCAAAAAGGTATTGTGTAGAAAAGTTAGCTTTCAGATTTTTTTTTCTCTCACAAAGAAAATCAAATGCATTTTGAATGCTCATTTGCGAGATTAGAGTTCACATTACCATAATCACATGATGGGTTTCCCAAGAGCTGTTTCGACCTTTTAAGGGATGTATGCCCATTTGTTGATGAACAACGGATACCGATGAGATTACTCTAATACTTTTATGCCTTTGCTACAATACGTTTTTATGTTACACCTGCAAAAGGTTCACGCATAAAATCTTTGTTTACAATTTTCCTTAGCTGTGAAAATGTAGGTAAAACTTTTTGGTCCACTTTCGTTTTCGCGCGCAACATATTTGTAAGATGACAGCTGTCAACATATTGAATGGCGTCACGCATTATGTATTTCTAACTGGCCAGTTTAAGCCTACTTACGTGTGTCACAGAGGATATATACTCTGTGCTCTGTATCTTGCGTAGTATTTCGTGTCCGTTACATTTATATAATCTTTTTCATGATTTTAATTTTTAAACGAGCCACGAGGTAGACCGAGGAGGCGATGGCGGGATGAACTCGACTCCTATAGCCCCAACTGGACCATAGTCGCCCAAAAGCGTCTGAAATGTGGAGACAGGGTAGGGAGGCCTTTGCCCAGCTGTGGGACACGGCGGGCTTTTAATTATAGTAATTATATTTTTTAACCAATTTCAAATATTTTTTATATATTATTTGGTGGATACCTAGGTACAAACAACTGAGTTTAAAGTTAGAAGCTGAAACTTGCTAGGTGATCAGAGACAAGATAGGTTTAATTTGTGGTTAACGCAAGATTTAACTAAACACAAACGTATCAAATGTCAACAGTCGCACAGCAAAATTACGTATGAAGTTCACCGTCAAACAAGAGACAAGAAGTTAGGGAGCAAAAACAAAGACGACTCGACTCAAGCCGTCTCAAAGTGGAGCTGGCGTGAGTGGAATAGTTGGTGTAACTAGTGTATGTGCCTGATATTATTGGATAAGTAACCGAAACTTTCTTGAGGTGCACCTCAAGCGTACGCCCTAAGTTGCAACTTTTCCTCTCTCTTGCGTGTGGAGTAAGACAGGAGAGAAGAACGGATGGTTTTATTAACATTTTTGGTAAACATGTTATTGATCTTGATCTTGGTCACCTTTTAAGGTTGGATTGGCCAGAGTGGCTGAGAATAGAGCAAAGTGGCAAATTTCGTGTCGAAGGCCAATATCCACTTCGGGTCGCTGAGCCATCGCAGTCAGTAAGTAGCATGTTATTGTGTCTATGATTATTAAAATACGCAAAAGATTTATTACATTATTTCATCAATACACGATGTTGTTACTGCATACAACCTGTCAAATTTCTTCATTTGATTCTCATGTTATAACTCATAACACATTATTTTGGTTATAATCGCCCTAAGGTTTTTGCGCAAAAGGCAAAAGTCGAACGGAACTAATGCTGTTTCCCTTACAAATGTCGGTGTTGATTGAATTTTCCCATAGAAAAAAAGCTATAGGTACAACGCCCCCCTGTCAATGTCACTTAGAAGCCTACTGATCTTAGTTCTACCACAGTTCTACTATAACAAATAGCAATTAAAAATATTGAAATAATTTGATAGATTGTCATGTCATTAGGTGAATTCTGAAAACTCAAAGTTCACATCATGCGGGTTTAGGCAACTCGTTTAGCAAGTCGAGTCGTCAGATGAGGTCTAAAAATACATTATGCTATGATCATTAACCGCTTCAGCTTAATCATTAACCCACAGATTCCCAAGAAGACCCGACTATTCGATGTCGCGAGCTGTTAAAATTTTATTGAACTCTTCTTTTATGTGAACGTATAAAATTGAGTATAGGTCTTCGCGAGGTGTAAAATCGCTCTATTTTTTATGTACGGTAGGCCGTAACTTTTGAGTGGATTTTTTATTCGTATGACAGTTACCAAATTGTATTTGCGTGCTTGGAGATTTTTTTTACGTTGGGTGTAAAAAAACGCTCATTTGTACATAAGAAACATTTTACGCCTGTTTTAAGATATCGATGAAACAAATTGCACCGTAAACAAGCGTAGCTTATGGGCTTGTTACACAAACTCTGTTTTAGGTGAACGATCAGAGAATTTCACCTATAGTAGCACAAAGTTCTTTTAAAGACCAGACATGCGAGTTATGCACCTTTGTACTTTGTATTTTGAGCATGCGTTCGGTAGTAAGGGAAAGCAGCGTAACGAAACCTATACAACATGTTGCGGCAAAAATTCTGTACTATAACCATGATGCAATTGGTGTGGTTTCCCTGCGTAAGGGTTGCAACGGTCAGACGGCAGTGACTTCATTGTAATTACCAGACTTTCAACTCAACATCATGGTCCAAACTTGACTTGTGCTCCGAAGAGACGGATATGGAAGAAACCGGGAATGATACGCTGATGATTACACTTGTCGCAGTTTCCCATCACAAACTCCAACTTACCTGAAACAAAACAAAAATAAACCATGAATCAAGTTGTTTACTTCTTATCTGTGAACATTTACATCCCTTTGCCCCCAACTGTTGAAAATTTGTTAAAAAATTTTTTCGACTCTCAATACAAAATGGACAAGTCACTTGACCAACTTTATATGACACTTCTAAAGGTCATAGAACCAAATATTGTTCAGAATGTTTTTTCGAAGAAGTAGTTACAAAAGGGATATAAATGTTATGCGAGTTTTTACAAGTCTATATGAATGAAGTAATTCTTGTTCGCGATTATAGTTAATTTAATATGTTTACGGCTTTGAACTAAGCACGTTTACATTAAAAAAAAACATGGTGGCCCAGTTGATTCGGCATCCAGTTTAATTTATGAATAAGTGAAATTTCTACACCCACTAAACCTATTCCTATTATTAAGTCAAAGGATATGTAAAGTGTTATTATTAATTAAAGCACAAAGTACATTACACTACGTCTTTGAAATTACTTGTCCTTGTCTCATCTCATAGATAACCAAGCTTGGCTTAGCAGCTAGTTAGGTAGCTTCTTTGACTCAAAGGGCGTCCTTGTCTTTATGTTTACAAACATTTTGGAAATAACAAGGTACGGTAGCTACAAAGATAGGTCAAAGCAATTACACATCTTACATAATAGGTATATTAATACCTCAACCCTATCATTTAATCATACCTAATTGTAAGATTACTTACAAGTATGATTTAATGATACTGACTTTGATAGTTCAGTACCAACTTTTTATTGTAACCGTGGGTCTAGTGGTACAAGCAAGACCGTGATCTCGCAGTCCCGGGTTCGATTCCCGGGTCGAACAAAAATATGTTTCGAATTTTTGGAACATAGCAGCATAGGCAAGGTTGGTGATTAAGCCTGATCCGATCATAGTAGCGATAACTTGATTTCTTTACTTAGTACGGAGTCAGATCAATCAAATGTATGACTTGTTGTTTGAACTTACTTACCTCATCACACACAGTCTCATTCATAAAAAAATGAAACTCACAAGTGGCGTTATAATGTGTTTGTTAGAATTCCTTATTCGAAACCATTCAGCCTTTAAGTTAAAAAAAATTGCTAACAACCGTTTAACAAAACAAATCATTATCCATTTGAAGATAAGTTCAAAAGCAAACCCAATTGGTGTATTTCGTTGTAAACTCTAATTTGATACCTACTTTGATTTCTCTTGAACCAGCGCTATTAATTATCTCCCCTTCAATTAGGGCTCTCATAAAAATTGCCAATTTGAATAAGATTTTTCCAAAGTCAATTTGTATCAGAAGTGAGAAATGCTCTGGAATAAATTTTGTTTCCCGCGACTCAGTAACGACGTCTGGGGCATGTTTGATCAAACGAATCTTTTGGCCCGTGATGGATTTGAAGTTGCCAGATGTTGGGAAACTTTCCTTCAATAAACGTTTATTTTTTCCAGAATTTTTATGCCGCGACGATAGTAATACAAGCTGCATTCAAGGTAAGCACTCGCCGAGAGCTACTTGGTGAGGAGAATGTTCTGAAATAGAAATAGAAATATTCTTTATTCAATTTAAGTCCTTATAGAACATTTATGAATGTCAAATATTATGTAAGCTACCGCTGATTCGGAAAGTTGATTTCTACCTGAGAAGAATCAGCAAGAAACTCAGTAGTTACTCTTTTCAAATTATAATCATTACAATTTTCACTCTGTTAATAATAAAAAAAAATCATTATTAAGATTACAGTTACAATATGATAAACAATGCTTTTATCGTTTAGTTCGTTCTCATACGTTCGTATTTTTTTGTACTAAGTAGCTTCAGCACTTGTGTTAAGAATCAAACAACCAAGAGAACCTAGTAATACCTAAATACACTGGTAATTTTCTGTCGTTTAAATCCGGAAGTTTTCATAATAAGTAATACTAATAAAGCCCCTTTAGAATGTTAGATCAATAAAGTATGTACATTTTTTCATACATTATTGTCTGATAATTTAATATTACTTTAATATTTTTTGTATGGAAAGGCTAAATTTTATTTTACTTATATACAAACACTAGCGGCCGCCCGCGACTTCGTCCGCGTGGAAAAGTAACTTTTTAATAATAATAATAATAAAAACGTTTATTGCTCTTATATATACTTACCCCCCTTCAACCCCTTACAACCCCCTTTTCGCAATAAAAAGTAGCCTATGTTCTTTCTCAGGGTCTAGATTATCTGTACCTATACCAAATTTCATTTAAATCCGTTGAGTAGTTTTGGCGTGAAAGAGTAACAGACAGACAGACAGAGTTACTTTCGCATTTATAATATTAGTATGGAAGTATGGATAAGTATTCATCACAATAACGTATGCCCAGGATGGACTCGAATCCGAGAATTTTGGCGTAAGAAACAGGGTTACTGTCAAATGCGCCACATCGGATCAGCCCACTTTCGTAATTCATATCATGTGCGTGATCAAAACTAGTTATTTTTTAAAAGTCGTTCTCTCGTATTCGTAATCATTCACATTTAATCTACATTTCAGAAAATTTTTCACTGAGGAAAATTCGTAAACTTCCCCGAATCCAATACGGTACGAGATTTTTTACACAGACTGAACCATATTTCTCCCCAGGTGTCGTCAAGACTCTTATAAGACAAAAGACTTGTTGATTTTTAATAACACTCTTCACAAATAACGTCTGACAGCTCCTGAGCGGGATAGAAGATGTGACGTCATTAATTTGTTCTCTCCGTCTTATTGGCAGATTTTGGAAGATTTTTTTATAAAGCGATATTTGCGAGCGAAAAATTAGGATCTTTTGTATACTGACTGGCTGATCTTGTGTAATAAAATTTTATAAAATGAATATTACAACAGCTCAATTTGCTATTTACATATTAATGGAAGCTAATGATTTCATAAGAATGCAATTTTTACATTGCAATTATTATTAAAATTAACGTCTTCTCTAACAGCAACCGGTTTATAAAATTAATTCCAAAATAAATAGGTACAATTATTCTCATTTCTCATATTTATCTAATTAATTCCAAATCTATTATTTATTTAATTAATTCCAAAATTTTTCATATCTGTCTTTAAGAACATAAAAAAATATTGAAGCAAAGGAAAAGAGGCGAAGGCAAAGAAGAAGTTGACAGTGCACTTGTGTTGTGACTCTACTGTTGCCCTACGGGTTCCCCTGGGCGCACACTGGCACCGTCGCGTCGGCGGGGTGTGCTTAAGGCATTGGTCCACCCATTGCACTTTGAGGAGGCCGCATTTCACTAGCGAAATCAAAAAAGGTTAGCATGGTGAAAAAAGGGTTGTGGATACAGGGTGTATCTGTGAACACTTACATCATTTTAACCATGTGTTCTACCAACCATTCTAAACAAATTTTGTTCTATGACTTTAGAAAATTCGCATAAAAAATTTTCATCTTTCCATACAAAGTCGGTCACGTGACTTGGTCATTTTGTATGGGGAGTCGAAAATTTAGAAAAGTTGTTGAACAAATGTTGTTCAGAATGGTTGATAGAACACGTGGTTAAAGGGATGTAAATGTACAGGTATACCTACCCTGTATATTATGCTGAACAGTTAAATAACACCTTTGTATTAATACAGATGTAATGCGGATGAGTATATTTCCATATTCAATACTAGACTCATCAAATTACAAAGCTACAGGTTCCACATTCCTCCTGTGATAGGTATCACTAAAACGTGAAACTTATATGTTGACATAAAGGCTATGATCAGTATTTCTGAGTAACACTTAGTTACCTGTTCAAACGTATTTACATATACATGGAAATGTTGTTGATGTTTATTGCAATCTAATTTCTAATTTAATGCTGATTCTCAGTAATGCCATTATTAGTGCTAATTAGGAAAGATTTAACTAATTAGTCGTTGGCGGCTTCTAAAGGATGTGTGATGAGACGTAAATGTAATATATTTAATGAGCGGATTGACTTTTTGTGATGTTTGCAAAGTTGTATTTATATTTAATACTTAAGTCAAAAATGGCATGTAAAAGTGCTTAGATATTGAAATAACGCGTGATATTTATCGAATCGAATAAGAAAGGGACAACTCTCGTGCATTCGATATTGAAGTCGAATTTAAATAGGTACAATTATTCTCATTTCTCATATTAATTTATCTAATTAATTCCAAATCTATTATTTATCTAATTAATTCCAAAATTTTTCATATCTGTCTTTAAGAACATTAAAAAAAATATTGAAGCAAAGGAAAAGAGGCGAAGGCAAAGGAGAAGTTGGCAGCGCACTTGTGTTGTGATTGTGACTCCACTGTTGCCCTACGGGTTCCCCTGGGCGCACTGGCACCGCATTGGTCCACCCATTGCACTTTGAGGAGGCCGCATTTCACTAGCGAAATCAAAAAAGGTTAGCATGGTGAAAAAAGGGTTGTAGATACAGGGTGTATCTGTGAACACTTACATCATTTTAACCACGTGTTCTACCAACCATTCTAAACAAATTTTGTTCTATGACTTTAGAAAATTCGCATAAAAAATTTTCATCTTTCCATACAAAGTCGGTCACGTGACTTGGTCATTTTGTATGGGGAGTCGAAAATTTAGAAAAGTTGTTGAACAAATGTTGTTCAGAATGGTTGATAGAACACGTGGTTAAAGGGATGTAAATGTACAGGTATACCTACCCTGTATATTATGCTGAACAGTTAAATAACACCTTTGTATTAATACAGATGTAATGCGGATGAGTATATTTCCATATTCAATACTAGACACATCAAATTACAAAGCTACAGGTTCCACATTCCTCCTGTGATAGGTATCACTAAAACGTGAAACTTATATGTTGACATAAAGGCTATGATCAGTATTTCTGAGTAACACTTAGTTACCTGTTCAAACGTATTTACATATACATGGAAATGTTGTTGATGTTTATTACAATCTAATTTCTAATTTAATGCTGATTCTCAGTAATGCCATTATTAGTGCTAATTAGGAAAGATTTAACTAATTAGTCGTTGGCGGCTTCTAAAGGATGTGTGATGAGACGTAAATGTAATATATTTAATGAGCGGATTGACTTTTTGTGATGTTTGCAAAGTTGTATTTATATTTAATACTTAAGTCAAAAATGGCATGTAAAAGTGCTTAGATATTGAAATAACGCGTGATATTTATCGAATCGAATAAGAAAGGGACAAATCTCGTGCATTCGATATTGAAGTCGAATTTAGAGATTTCATACATTCGTCCTGAATTCGTCCTCGACTGAATTAGCGGTGCTTACAAGCCTATGACGTAAATTATACGTCAAATGGCGTTTCGTTTATATTTTGTGTTTTCATCATCCTCGTTAGTGACGTCACAGTAAAAACTAAGAATTTTGCATTAATGCAATTAACTTATTGTTTTTAGTTGCTTAGTAAATGTTTGTTTCATCAAAAAACATGTATGCTGGGTGAATTCGCCACTCGCATGCTAAAAATCGTCGTTAAAAATCGTGTACCTAACATAAGGTATGAAATTGGTTATTAAACCACAAAGCAAAACTTACACAGTGATCCTGATAACTCTCTTCGAAATAATACAAAATGATTTGTCCCTGTGAGATTGCTCGTTTCACGCTCAATCGGTCTGTAACAGACAAAATTATCGAGCAACCGACAAAAGAGTAATGTAGTGTAGGTCCACTGAGGTTTGAGCCTAATAATCCAGAAGCGTGAACGAAATCTTTAGCTGCTCTGATTTACTGTTTGGTATTGTTTTTCCTGTATACCGCTTTTTATAAGAATCTTTGACTCATGATTTCTCCTGGGTTCATATTGAAAGTATTTGTAATAATGAATAAACGAACGACTTTATTTGAAATGTTTTTGATTATCCTCTATTTATGTAATTTACATTAACTATGGGAGAGCAACGCTACGGACGAATTGGCCGGCTTGAAGCAGCGCCTGCGCTGTGTTTCGTCGAGTGAGTGAGGGTACCGGAGGCCCAATGAAGATTGTCCAATAATAAAAAAACCTAGCTGGAGTATGAGGCACCCATGGCATGCTACTGCCAATTTTCAAAACGTTTCAATAGTAATTATTATAATGTAATAACTAATAAGGTTAGGATAACTATGATCATAGTACTGATGCACAGAGATCGCTCTGGATTACATTTCCTTTGGGTAACTCATGTAGTTGCAACAATTGGAAATCAAACTTTCCGCCTTAGAATGTTTCTCGATCAACATGCAAGCTAAACAAACATTCGGATGTTTTCTTAAATAAAATAAAAGAGCGCACATTCTATTTATAACATTCTCGGCGGAATGAAAAGGAACGTCTAACGACCAAGCACAAAGAAACTAACGCAAAACGGAGCGGAAGCGAGTGCTTGTAGATACAATAGTGCAAAACGGGACGACGTTTAAGAGTTATTCGAGTGAACTTGCGCAAAAACGCAAGCATGCGGCCCTGTTTGGATCCACAGCAAACACGCTACTTTCAGCACTTGACTGCGTCGGTATGAGCGAAGCAGCATAGTGGATAAGAAAGCGCCTTCCATACGGTGGATCGTGGGCCGAATCCGAGACGATTCCAAGATCTCAAATTTTTTTACCATTCATCGTGACATCGTGAGGAAACCGGCACATATCGGATACTATTTGAAACGTGAACCGTGTAGCACTGTAGCCATTGAGTACTGTGCCTGCGGTCTATGCTAGAGTCTAGGACGATCAGAGCATAAGCCGAGCCATTCTGTTCGTGGTGCAAATGTGGATGTACAATGAAGAACATAGTTAAGATTCTACCACCTACTGTATACACTATGGATGCAATAAAGATATTGAGTATTGAGTAGTTTTCCGCTGAGCAAAATCCTTTATCGTAAAAACAGCCGTGTAGCTTGAACCCAACTTAATTGATTCCAATACCATGTCCAAAAGCATAAAGTCGCAATATTTTAATGCTGTATCGACAGTCTTTTTTTATTTATTTTAATTGTATATTCTATCATCCGTGTGTTTGTCGGAATAAATGTTTTCTGTCACTCTTCTCTAGGAAACTTTCAAGTCATTCAGGAAACACTTCAGCCGTTGGCCTTAGTCGCCAAATCACCAATCGCCGAAACTAAAAGTAGCATGTCTGCCGTGGCCCTAAGAATATGCTCGCTAGCTATTGATTTCAATTATTCTGGTGCGCCTTCTAAACTCCATGCATTCCACGGTAGAGAACTGCGACTATTATAGTAGAAAAAGAAGTTTTTTTGCCTTTTACTTCAAATTGTTTGTATACAAATAGGAAATTATTTTGGGCCGGATCTAAGGTAAGGTGACATGATGATGAAGATGGTAATTAATAATTGGCTCAGTATTTGACGAAGCAACTAGTTTTTTTAATGTAGCAGACAAACAGACGGATCACCTGATGGTAAGCGACTACCACCACCCATAGACACCATTTAATGTCATTCATTCAAAAAATATCGTAACCACCATTTAAAGCTGAGAATATGGAAACGCACATAACCTGAAACAGCTGGTAGAATCATAAAAAATATACAATTTAGTTAATTTTTTGCTTTTATGTGTTATGGATATTTTATCTTATAATACATAATCTTTATTTTCCAAAAGTTGATTAAATTACGGTTCGGTCCAGTTTAATACGGTATAACTATGTTTTTTTTACGGTTTGAGTAATTTAATAATGATATTTTTTTGTAATTGACCTTTTAAGTAATACGTTTTTTAAAATGTTTTTTTTTTTATGTGTTGGGTGGCAGACGAGCAGACGCATAACTTTATTTATTTTTTTAGATATAATGGTAACTTTGACAAAATAGAAAAAGATACTAGAGACTACACATTACTCATACGCTTTAAAACCCTGCAGCGAAACAAAACACACAACAATATCGCAAGTTTGCATGGAGCAGTAAGTAATTTTACATTTTTCCCCGCCTTTGTTCTGGAGCGGTAAGTTTCACTTAATAATATCACAGTGGAAAATTACCAGTAGCTTGATACAAAACGTATCATCAATTTACCTCTAAAACGTGTAAGTCTAGGTCCAGGGGGTCAGAACTGTGCGTTAGTCGAAAATTTATGACAAGCAAGAAAAATCAAGTAAAGAAATTTTTGTGGCAACGATCCCATTTAGAATTCAGGTAAACGCACCCATAGGTATCTGTCCCCATCTCTAATCTTTGCAATACCATCATCCTTACTTTTTTGATTTTAAAAAGGGAGATGCCCACGACCTAGGATTGAGGATATCTTAGGCATACCTGATCACTGGGGCGATCATAGACTATCAGCTAGACCCTCTGAGGTCCTCTCTCATAAATCTATCGCCATGGTGAAACAATACGAAACCTCCTTCCACGTGCTGTACTTACGCCTCAACTTAACTTTAGCTAACTTAGTCTAGCTTAGCCTATATTCATATTCATTATGCAAAACTGATACCATAGTACGAGCTAAGCTAATTTGGTAAGCTTGGGGGACATGCGATCATAGGTGGCAAACGGGCAGACAGATCATCTGATAGTAAGCAATTGTATATAAACACCCGCAACACTGCACCGCAGTGTCAAAAGTGCACTGCAAACCTAATAACGCTTTTCCCCCGTTTGAGCCTTCAGTAGCCTTACCATGAGTTTGAAATACTATCCTCGCTATCGAAAACTATCGCTTCGTCTCTTTCATTGTAATGCATTTGAAAGAGACAGAGAAATAGTTTACGTTATGTCAGTTTTAGATGTCAACTCATGGTAGCGCTACAGTACCCTCATTCACTTGGCGAAAGAACGAAGGTACTGCTTCACTCTTCTGTGGTATTCGAGCGAACTTATTAATGCCGAAGCGTGACTCTCCCACGGTCAAAGCAAACCTACTGATACTATTTATTCTGCAATAATATCGAAGTTCTGCTCAATAGCATCTGCTCTTGTTGTTATTCACGCGGTGTTCTTTTTACGATAGTTTAAGATGCTGCAAGCGTATTTTTCGAACACATTTTCTTGAAATGTATGATTTTTCCATTGAAATTAAGTGAAAGGTAAGCTAGATATAAAATTGAGACACATGTTGAAAGTTTTATTTACGAGTAGCTTTGGCATGAACTTGTGGTGGAGAGTGCTTGAAAAACGCATAGGAGATTCTATATAGGTACTTATTGGTATAGGCCACTAGTAGGTAATAGTGGCTCGCTGTCATTTTGTTTAGGGAACATAGTTCCAAAGTATAATATATGGCGTTGGGCGTCAATTAGTCCGCACAAGTGTATCATAGTATATTTTTTTTTACATAGTATATATTTTTTCGATTCACCCACCTCTCAGGCGTTGTCTATAGAATTTATCTCTAATTATTAGTACTTTAGAATGTCACGCATAACAAGAACAAACGAGAGACGATGCCGCCTGATTTAGATAAAAATATGATTCTCACTTGAATTAGCTCAAAAACTTGAAAAAGCTCAATTGAATTAAAAATTAGTCTTTAACCAAACAGAAAATTATAATTTTCCATTTCATTTCGCATTCAGGTGCAACCTTAAACAAAATCCTGCAGCAAAACGGCGTAAATGAAAAACAAATTTAATTGTGTACAAAACAAATAACAATATAATCCCAAATTAAGCATAATGCAGCACGCAAACAGAATGCAAAAACCGGTACAATGCGAAACGGTTTGCGATATAAACCGATATCACGTGAGTAATGATAAACAGAAGGGAAGATAGAAACATCGCTCTACTTTAGGTACCTACGAATATATACAACAACTCAGTCTATCTCTTGTCTGGAAATTACACTCGTTTGTGTACAATAGATCAATCTAAGTGCTGAAATTGAGAACATTTTGTACGGGTCTATTTAGGTACACTAGATTAGAGTACATTATGAACAGCATGTACACATATTTCGAGGACTCGGCATCAGGCTGCGTTTATTATTATCGATAAGTACACGTCCCGTATATTTTGGTCACTTATACTGCCGAGGGGAGGTGGCAAATTAGCGACTTGTTGTCAATGGCCATGTTAAGGGTACCAGGCTATGAAGAAGATCGCCTATGAGGTGGACCATATGAACACCAAATGAATGACACCAAATGAATGCACGGGGAAGGTGGTCATTAGAGAGAAGTGGGGGCATGTTATGAAGTTTGCCACCAATACCAGATGCGATGACCACGATTAGCTTCAAGAGTGATACCGACATAATAGAAGAACGTTTAAGGAACCTTCAACTCTGTGTCTTGTTTCTTCTGTACCCATATCCCATGTTCCCCTTTTTCCAACATATCTGCAAGTTAACACGGGCGTCGCAGAATCGCATGGGACCGATAAACCGCGTTTTATTTTTAATTCAACTGCCGGCTATTTTGTTTTCGGTCGCCGCAAATGTTTACTGGGCTCTAGAATCGAGTCAATCAATATACAATTGGTGGTTTTAGGAGTTACTTTAGTAATAAAATGGTTTGATAGATGTTTTGTGCCGTCGGATGTTCCAGGAAGAGAGCGGGTATATCATCATCATCATTTCAGCCAATAGACGTCCACTGCTGGATATAGGCCTCCCCCAAAGTTCTCCACACAGATCGGTCCTGTGCCACCCGCATCCAAGGGACTCCCGCGACCTTCACCAGATCGTCGGTCCACCTGGTGGGAGACCTGCCACGGCTGCGGCCTCCTGCACGTGGCCTCCACTCAAGGACCTCACCCCATAGTGTGGGTAGGACCTGGCATATTTAGTTCATAAGACGTAAATGACAAATAATATTTATGGCATTGTTAGCTCAATAGTTGATATAACAATGCCACAAATTATTAAATATTATTTTTTGAGTCCCGCACAGTCGAACTTGACATTGAAGTCGAATTAGAGATTTGTATGGACGAATGTATGAAATCTCTATATTCGACTGCAATGTCAAGCGTACGAGAATTTCCCATCTGATATGACAAGGTAGCCACAATTCGCCCTGGGACACTAAAAAAGTTATTTTAGCACAATAGTAGGTAGGAACTTATTCGTTTAATTGCTAAACGCGGAACTCATAAATGAATTTATCATGGTTTCAATAAAAGTTTTCAAATCAAAAACAGTCGCAAGTAAAACAGTGCCAAAGTAGCGTAAAGAAATAACCCAAAGTTTCCCCGAGGCCAAATAGAACAGCGCAGACTAATAAATTAATGAACTCGTAAAAAAGACAGTAAAACATTTTTGTTTAAAAGCAATTTTACCTTCGCCTTAGATTACTGATTCATAAAAGCATCTTATTATATCTTTCTATTTTTACTGTGGGAGAGCCACGCTTCGGCATGATTAGGTCGGCGATCTAAGACCGGCGTGAAGCAGTGCCTGCGCTGTGTTTTGCCGTGTGAGTGAGGGTACCGGAGGCCGAATAGGGAAAGGGAGTTATAGGTTTCCAGCGCACTGGTGTTGCAATCGCTTCATCAGCAACCCACACTCGGCCACTGCTGGACATAGGTCTCCCCTAATGCACGCCACCGCTCCCGATTTTCGGCCACTCTCATCCAGCCCACCCCAGCCAGCCTTCGAATGTCATCATCCCATCTTGTCGCAGGGCGTCCAAAACTACGCTTATCGAGTCGCTTACCATCAAGTAATCCGTCTGCTGGCCTGTCACCTATCACAAAGAAAAAATCTATACTAGAGGTAACTAATATATTATACCAATGTTCATTTAACTTTTCAATGGCTTCATCTTAACTTCTTCCGGATTTTTTTTTCAATTATTAACAAATAGGTACCTACCTATATTATTTTAACTTCCTAACAGATTATTGTGTTTCTACGTTTAAGTATTTCTAAGATTTCGCAATGGCAATTTTCAATTCAGACAAATTCTTAAGAATCAGGTTTAACAAAAGTACTTTTTGCGTAATTTAAAATTAATTAAAACAGGTAAAATTTTAAGGGCCGCTTAAATTCTCCAGTAAATTTTGTAATAAAACGTTAATGAATTTTTATAGCCAAACAGTATTAGGTAACAGCAAAAGGAAAATAAGTAATTAATTAATTCATTCGGAAGCTTATTTTTTTCTATTTAGTTTAAAATTAAAATATCCAGGTATTCAAAAAAATCGACCTATATAATTTGTCCCATACCAGAGCAAAGGCCTCCGTCATAGAAATTCAGTCATCGCTACTAAGACGGGATTGGGCTCAATCACCATGCTAGCCTAATTAGGATTGGTGATCACAAACTCGAGCACTTTGTTGTTCCTGGTTTATGCAAAAGAAAAAAACCTAAGAATTACCTTAGTTTGAGACCAGGAAAATGTATGTGATGTTCTTTCAATAAGATGGAGGAGACTTCACTTCGGAATTAAATGATAACCAAAATATTAGTATATGGCTATCAATGTATGCAAAATTGAAATTAAAGTCAGCCACACATCAGGTTACCATAACCTGTCTTTCGTCACTAGATACTCAACCTAATGTGTATGACAGTAAGATTGAAGAAATTCGACAGTTTTGTATACTTTGATGTGTAGCTGTATGGTACATATCTAAAATTGTTCAGAAAGGTCATTGCCTCAATCTGAACGTGCAATCGTAACCCAGTTGGTCTGGTTCCCCTTTATAATCTGTATTTAACACGTGCTAAACCGAATTAGCGCCAAAAATCCGTCCGCAAAAAGTAAATCCGGGTGTAAGGGTTATCTGGGGTTGCAATTATTGCGCCCGGATTAGGGAAGGGCAGATGCGTGAAAATTTAAAAAATGCAAAGGAAAAAGATGTTTTCTTGTTCATTATTTTTTCCTTTTTTTTTGTTACCAGCAAACATCACCTCATCATCCTCGCTTATCATCAGGTGATCCGTCTGCTCCTCTGCCACCTATCGCACAAAAAAAATTGCACAATATCATCACACCATTTAGATAGGCATCATAAACGAGATCCCTTTAGGTAATTTGTATTTTAAAATATAGTTATGCCGTCTTTGATATAAAATTACCCGTAACGTACCAAAATATTAAAAAAATATTTGGATTCATCTTATTTTTTAAAGTTTTAGCCCGTTAAAAAGTTTATTTCATCGAATAGGTGCACATCTCTATTCCGGGTTTTCAACTCTTAATTTTAGTACCGTATCGTACAGCCAATAACGCCAAAATTCGGTTGCAAATCCCACTGGAGATATTTGTAATGGTAACCCTGCAAGGGTTTAGATTACGCTGGACTAGCATTTTGATTTTAATACTTTAGATATTAAGGGTCAGCGTGGTAGAGGTGATATTACTGCGATTATTTTATCGATCCTTTTTGGCACTCAAAAGGTTGCGATTTGATTGACAAGGCCTGTTAGTCATTTTATAAAATGCCGTGGGAATTAGAAAAGTTTTTCGATCTTTGCAAAATTCACGATTAGGCATGACTAGTAAGATGGTGATGTGAGCATAAACCTTTTGCAGTGAAATAGCGCCATCTTTTGTTATGACCTGAAACCAATAAAGGTCCGAAACGATGTGAGGGATTGTTAGTATGAAATAAATTGGTAAGGAAATAAAGCGTTCCTGGAATAAAGTCCTAGTGCTTACAGCTCAAATCAAATCCTTCAGATCTTTCCAACCAGAAATTCCCTGTACCTATGACCAACCTTGGGAATGCAAACCCGTCTGCAGCAATAAAATTAGCTTCTAATAATGCACTCACAAACCGCACTAACTCAATTACTGCATGCTTTCCAGTAGAGACGTAAAGTTATCGGTATTTTTAACAGGCCACGTATCAGATATCATTAACATCTGGGGGCAAAATTAAATATCACAACTTTTTACGGTAGAACAACTGAGTTGCGAGACTTGATTTTTTTTAAAGTATTGTTTTTTATGGGATTGAACTTTTTCTTAGATTCTTTTTAGGTACTATTAAGAACGCTATAATTAGTATTATTCTCCATTAGTTATTTATTATCTACAAATCCATAAAATCCATAGCAAAAATTAAGCCAAAGCCCTTATGAATAAAATGAATTGAATTTGTTAAAGTAATAAAAATATTTGATCATAACGTTACACAATTTGTATCTGTGTAATATTTACATACCTTTGACCATGTCTCCTACAAACCATTTTAAACAACATTTCTCCTACGACTTTAGAAAATTCGTCAAAAAAATTGTACTCCCCGTATAAAATGAATAAGTCACGTGAGCGACTTTGTACGAAAAGTTGGATTTCTTATGCGATTTTCTAACAGTCATAGAGTTAATATTGTTTAGAATAATTGGTAGAAGACGTGGTTAAAGGAGTGTAAATGTTCACAAATACACCCTGTATTGTTCGAGTTATAGAAACATCGATAACATTTTATCGTTACAATCAGTCTTTCGATTTCATCCCAACCCTAGTTTCTAGTACTTCAAGACGTGTAGGTAGAACTTGTGTGGTCCAGTGAGAGTGACTCCCGCTTTCTATAGATCGGCTAATAGTTTACTATGCCATATCGCTAGCGAGAAGGGCTGCTAGACCGGTTGCCTCGTTTGTTCCGAGGAAAATAGTGGTACTATTTGTGGTAAGTGATTTTAAAAGGAGTGCTTTTTCAACGGCAGAATTGATTTTTGTACTGGTATTTTATTCCAGTTACAAGTCATCATTATCATCAGCAACCCACACTAGTCTACTGCTGGACATAGACTCCCCTAATGCACGTCACCGCTCCCGATTTTCGGCCACTCTCATCCAGCCCACTCCAGCTAGCCTTCGAATGTTATCATCCCATCTTGTCGCAGGGCGTCCAACATTACGCTTACCGAGTCGCGGTCTCCACTCAAGGACTTAACGGCAGTTAAAAGTAGGTACAAATGTCTCAATTCATCTCTCGTTTAATTCATTCAAGTAAAAAGATTTTTTTTTTGATCAGGAAAAATACTAACTGAACGTACCCAATAAATGTCTGGTTAGAAAATGAATAAATTGGTCAATAAACATTTGTTGACCAGTGACTTCATTTGCTGATCATATTATAATATTTGTTTACTAATCATTTAATTTTTTCTTTTTTATTTATTGTAGATAGGTTATCGCTTGCCCACTATCGCACCTAATGGAAATCATCGATGAGGAATGTTACGCCTTTACCTGGAACATGCTTGAAATAAACATAAGTTGTTTTGAGTCTGTCCTCGAACTTTTGAAAAGATATCACTTACTGCAACTAAATGCCGAGCACAAGAAATTACTGAACTTCTCCCTATAATAAAACAATACCCCGAGTCTGCTTGTGAAGTATCAAATGTTAGTATTTGTATCACGTACGTGTTTTCTACATCTAGTGTATTGGAGATAGGGTTTCTCAAACTTTTATGTTATAACACCATATTGACCGACATAATATTCTTATATTACCCGACATAATATAATAATATTCTATAATAATCGGTGTAAATCTCGTGGGTTTTTTTTATAGTATAGGAAGGCAAACGAGCAAGCGGGTCACCTGATGGTAAGTGAACACCGCCGCCCATGGACATCAGCTACACCAGAAGGAGTGCGGATGCGTTGCCCTTTAGGCTCGTTTCTTGAAGATTTGGATGTCGTACCGGTTCGGAAATACCGCTGCGGGAAGTTGATTCCACAATGAGGAGGTGCGCGGCAGAAAGTGTCGTGTAAAGCGCACGGTGGACCTATTTGATAGATTGATTAATGTACTTTGTATAGGAAGGGGTCGGGGGAATTCCTTGGATGCGGGTGGCACAGGTCTGATCCGTGTGGAGAACATTTGGGGAGGCCTATGTCCAGCAGTGGCTGAAATGATGATGACTGGACTTTTTTAAGATCCTATGTTATTTGAACAAAAAAAATGCTAAGCTCGGGGGTGCACTGGCCTTCGTTCTGATTTAAATGTGCTTAAAAACGACCCAGGTTATTAGAAAATACCTTTTTAAGTAGGTACTTTTCATCATCAGTTGCACATAAGCCTCTCCTAATGTTCGCCATTCCGACCGATTTTTAGCTATTCGCATCCAACTCTAGCCAGGTATCTAGCGCAGGTCGTCTGATTGTCTGACACATATCACATTAAAAAACCTAATAATTTAAGAACGACTACAGATTTAAACATATTAGGACATAAATGCTTCGAAAGCAGTAATACTCGTACTAATACTCTACGAAAAATTACTCTACCCCAGTGGGTAAGCGCACCTAATTTTCAGAAACTACGTCGAAGACTACTGCACTCGGTGCATCGTACTGGAGCGTCTCCACTCTAATTGAAAACTAAATTGTATTTTGTGTTGTATCGTCCAGATACAATATTGATTTGATAAGAATTTTCTCAATTTTCTATCGCTACTATTTGATTCAGAGGGCGGGAGTTTATTGTTCCGATAAGCTTTTATGTAAACCTAATAAAGAGAGGTACATTCTACTATATACATTCTGCTGTGTTTTTTCGAGATAGTGAGGGTACCGGAGGCCCAATTGGAGGAAAGGGGGTTAAAGATTACTAACGCACTTGTGACTCTACTGGTGTTGCAGGTGTCTATGGGCAGCGGCAATCGCTTATCATCAGGTGATGTGTCTGCTGGTCTGCCACATATCACATAAAAAATACTACTTTTTGTACTTTGTAATTTATGTGATGATGTTGATGATATGCGTGAACTCACCATATTTTTTCAATACGGGCCAGGGGGCTCCAGCGGTTCGTTATATCGTCTACGATAGGGGGTTTGCCGGCAGTTCGTGCAAATAGCCACAAAAGCGGATTATTTTTAACAAAACGGGACAATTTTGGGTCCCGGTCCAGATATAGAAATATATTTTTGCTTTGTTAGGTTTAGTTATGCAGGAAATCAAGCAATATGGGTTTGTATTCTCAACCACTAAGAATCTATTAATAATCTTCTATGCTATTAATAAAGAGATAACTTCTATGGACAACGACAAGGCTTATAGGTAAACCGAAAACACGAAACGCTTGCGCGATGTAATTGGACACAGCGCCATCTATTGGTTCATTTCTGAATTACGGTCCCGAAGCGAAGTGAGGGCGGGCCACTAGTATATTATATTTTATTTTGTGCCTCTTAATTTGTGGTTCCTTTCATCTGGCAAAGAGTTCATAATAGAAAAGGAAGTTGTATTCAATTCATGTTTATTTTGACCATTCAAACAATTCGAAACTAAACAATGTGACCGAAAAAGTTTCAACTTCAAATTCGAAGTAAGTATTATAAAGTTAAAATAACGAAAACATAATATTTGGCACCGGCTTCTGTAACTTCTCCTTTTCGCATGAACTGTTTATAAAGCTACGTGAAAAGAATTGTAAAAAATATTGTATTTAACTTTTTGCTTATAGTATTTATACCGATTTATCATTCTCGTGTTTATACCTAAAACTCACATGTATATGACTTATGACACCATACATACCTGAAACAGAAATGAAATTATATGAATACATTATTGATTACAGACACAGTCCCTAAACTAATCGATTGATATCAGTAAATTGGATTAGCCTTACTTATATTTTGCTTACAAGACTAAAGTCCAAGACATAACCCTGAAAATAAGTAGTCAAAAGTGGAAATGGGCAGGTCACATGATTAGAGGAAAAGACAAATGAAGTAAGACAATCACACAATGGTACCCAAGGGTTGGAAAAAGAAAGAGAGGTAGACCACAGAGAAGGTAGGATGAGGATATAAGACAAGTCGCTGGAACAACGTGGGGTAGAGTAGCCATAGAAAGACGGGAATGGAGAAGATTGGAGGAGGCCTTTGCCACCTGGCAAACGGACATACGAAACATAAACAAAAGTGAAATGTATGAATAGTAAAGGAAACAATGAACGACTAAAAGGCTTATAAATAAATAAATAAATATTTATATTTTATTTGTTATACTTAAGTAGGTATATGAGTATCCTTAAACTTTGTAAATTCCTTTTACGTTTTCTGCTGCAGTAATATTTGGCAATGTAACAATCTAACTGCTCGATCGTAATTTAAAGTCTTAAAAGTACAAAACTGTTTTAGTCATATAGTATGAAATAAAATTAACTACTCGCGTAGCTTCTACTAGTTTTATTGAATTTAAACTCAAACAGTAAAACATAATAACATAGTAACTTAAATCTAAAGAAAAACTTTTAAACAACTTAGCGCATTACAGGCATGCAATTATGACCCTTTGTCATTTAAAGTAACAAAATGGGAACTTATTTTTCCGCTAAACTTTACAACGGCTTATTCCCTGACCATTTCAACTTAGACCTACATGCGTCAGCTTAGAGTTCAAAATCAAGTTGTAATATGCAAACGTGGAAAAGTGAAAATAGAAGTAAGTTGTTAACATATCAGCGATCATGCGAAATAAGTCAGGTGCTAACTGTCTCGATGCACGCGTGATGCAATAAAAAGAATTAAAGGTTAAAATAATGGCCGCCGTCACGAAATCGCAAACCCAGCCGGCGGCGTACGAAAGTGGAAATAAAACTGTTTCAACTATCTAAATTGCTGGAAAATGTTCCAGAAATAGGTTAAAGGTTAGATAGCAAACGGGCAAATAAACGACTGATTGTAAGTGGTCAACACAACGCTGGAGGGTTTGCGAGTCCTTAAGGAAAGAGTATCGCATTTCTTGAATATACCTACCAATATCGTATCGTTACGGACATACCCCCAAGGGGCCTTTCTTGAAGAACCTATGTTTACAGCGTAGTTTTGCGCCCCACACGTCTTTACACGTTTATACCTAACTATAATATGAAGTATGTTACATACGAGTAACATAGACCTTACAAATTCTCCGAGTATAGAATTCAGGCTTATTGGTAGCCAATCTGACCACTGACCAGAGTCTGCTGTAAAGGTTATTAAATGTTTTGTTTCTGGCGTCCGCTTTAAGAACCCTTGTACAACACATTAGAAAAATAGCGTATAACATTTCTTAAGCCTATTGCTAAACGTCGTTACTTACACCAGGATCAAGAATTTGGCAAGTATAGAAACGATTAAAGTGATTATCTTTTGACATATAGTAAGCCACTGGAAGGAACTGGAAAACCAGAGTAGACTCAATGGGTTATCGTAGCTACAACTTTGACACCACACTCCACGGTATATCTAATGATGCTATATTGCTGTCTGACCTTCGAAATCCTTAGACAAGAGAACCATATCTACAATGTGGGAGAGCCATGCTTCGGCATGAATGGGCCGGCTCGACCGCAGTGATACCACTGCCTCACAGAAAACCGGCGTGAAGCAGCTCCTGTGCTGTGTTTCGCTGAGTGAGTGCAGGGTACCAGACGCCCATCGGGGGGGAAGGGGATAAAAAGTTAGCAGCGCACTTGTTGCATGTGTTCACGGGCGGCGGCAATTGCTGACCATCAGGTGATCCGCCTGCTCGTCTGCTACATATCACATAAAAAAAAATGTACGTTATCATAAATACATCTAAGGTCATGCTCAACATCTTAGCGTTGATTCACAGTTGCGTCCCAAGCTGACGTCTTAGAGTCCGCTTAAGCATACAATGGAATACCTATACTATACGGCGTATAGTATTCGCTACAAATGCTACAATATATCACCGAGTATGCTAACAGCACGCGCATCTCCCAGTTGCCTCGCGCAAATAAACTGCTCTTTAGTTTAGTTACTTTGGAGTTGCATAATTTAAGCGCATTTAGCACAACCGACTAATTGTTTTGTCTACTCAGTGCCTCAGTTTAAGCGGTTTGTATTTTAAAAAGTTTTGAGAATAGGAAACGTGTTCCTTTGTGTTGGAGAGGAAATAATAAAATGGTTTTTATCATTTTAGTGAAGTCCGAGTAGTACAATTGTGATAGTTGATATGAGTTTTCCCGCTGCGTCATAGCGTGGAATCCTTCATATGACGTACGATAAAAGGTAGTCCAGAATTGAAAAGTAGTAACGAACTTAATAGCGCACTGGATTGTGATTCTACACAAAGGTCGCCTTTATCATTACATGATTATTATTTTTATGAAGCGAAATCATTTTCCGAAGATACCTAGTTGTGGTCCAGGTCTATATCTCAATGTATTTATTTATGTCATAATTTGGTACATAAGCTTCACCATATAAGTACCTTCATCATCATCGTTTCAGCCAACAGACGTCTACTGCTGGAGCTAGCGAGGAACTACGAGCCGCCGGATCACCTGATGCCATACAGGTGATCCGGCGGCTCGTCTGCCACCTATATAATTAAAAAAAATAGGCCTCCTCAATGTTCTCCTCACAGATTAGTCCTGCCTGTTCCACCCACATCCAAGGAATTCCCGCGACCTTCACTAGATAGTCAGTCCTTCATCTTCATGGAGCCTGCCACTGCTGCGACTTCCTGTACGCGGCCTCCACTCAAAGACCTATTCACCCCCAACGGCCGTCTGTACTCGTCGCCCTGCCCTGCCCATTGCCACTTGAGCCACGCAATTCTTTGGGCTATGTCCACAACCTTAGATCTCCTGCAGATCTCATCATTTCTAAGTACCTTATTATCTACTTAAAGAGATAATCAGGTGCTAAGCTTCGCTTCACCGTTTGCAATAGTCAAGAAGTTACCTTCGTTAATTTCGTATTAAATCGAATAGCATTCACAAAGAGACTTTAAGGTCAACGCGAAATTATTACAATTGAAGTATACGTTTCAGCCTTTCTCATGCTAATGCTTATTCGCAATAATTCACGGCCCAAGTGCCCTCAGGGCTGGAATAATGATGAAAAATTATATTTTCCGAAAGGCTTTGTTTACACCGAACATATTATGTAACCACAGTACAAAAATCGGAGTAGTAAGACATAGTTTTTGAAGATTATCAATTTGGTGATATTTGCAAAAAAACGTCAAGGTTGTATAAAACTGTGTAGTGTAAGTATATCTTGATCGGAATAGGGTCGATCGAAACGATTGTGTGCTTTCATTGTTTGCTTCTTTATTATGTGTGTAATACATGGAGAATCTGTGAACATTTACATTCCTTCAACCACCTCATCTAGGTACCAATTATTCTGAACAACATTCGGTCTATAACGTTTGGAAATTCGCATTAAAAAAATTCAACTTCTCATAAAAAGTCAGTCACGTGTCACAAATAACGTTCAAAACAATTGGTAGAAGACGTGGTTCTTTAACCAATATACTCTGTAAATGTTCACAAATACACTCTGTATATATATCACACTCAGCATGTCCAAAATGCTAGCGGCGTTACTTCTTTGATGGCCAACCCAACCAGATGCGAGGTAGCTCCCAGCATTACGGTCACCTGAAATATCAAGAAGCCCCCAACTCTCGGAAGAGCTTGCTCCGACTAGACGGTCCCTTGGTTTCTGACTCACTGGTAAATGTTACACTGCGATATTATGTTAAATACTCCACATGCTACGTGTAAAATAATTTGACTTGTTGAGACGGAGCACGCAAATTCAGCCTTTATTATTCACGTTTTATCCGAAGAAATGGCATGTGTAGGTTATGTAAATGTCTTGAAACGGGACTGATAAGCAATTTGTGTTGACTAATTTTCTTCTTTGTGTTTTGTTTTTGCGTAAATGTTTAACTTTCGCATTAAAATTTTAGGACCTAGAGATAAGATTACCCTTAATGAACGGTAAATTAAACTTTGTTCCTTTTTTTTTGTTTGCATTACTTAAAGATTTTTATTTTTCTGTGTATTGCAGACTTCATTATACTGATCGTTACAAATTAACCAATCATTTCAGACCTTTTTCAGTTTGTTTAAGTTCATCATAGTATAGGTACAATGAAAAAAGTTTTATTCAAATCCTTTCACCTAGTGTGCTAATTTATTATTATTGCTCAAAAGATGTCACAGTACCACATCATCATCATCATCAGCCTGTTGCAGTCCACTGCTGGACGTAGGCCTCTCCAATGCTCGCCACTTTCGATCGATCGATATGGCTACTCGTATCCAGCTCCAGCCAGCCCTCTTGCGCAGATCGTCATTCCATCTGGCTTGAGGCCGTACACTACGTTTACCAAGACGCGGTACCTACATAGTACCTACGAGGCGCATATAACAAACAGATTAGTAAAGACTGCGATCAATTGAGATATAGCATAATACAGACAAATGTAACCCCGCAGCACTGTGATTGCGGATACGAGTATACACGTATACGTACGTATACATACGATATACGACCGAAATGAACACGTCCAGTGTGCGGCGCGTCATCACGCAATAGCACCAATCTCACAGCGGGCGATAAATCTCCGCCCAATGAGTGGGAAATACTGCCCATTTGCCGTTTCGATGTTGGTTTTGTTCTTTAGTGGTTTTAGTGCGATATATATTTTAAGTGATTGAATGTTAATTTAAAATACGTAGGTATATTGAACTGAAACTCTATAAACCACTTGTAAAAGTAAAAAAGTATCAGCCTATGAACTGTCCCACTGCATGGAAAAGGCCATCATAGAAATCAAATCATTGCTACTATGCTGGAAATCATCCGTATAAGGCAGCGTGGCGATTAAGATGATGGTAAATCATCTTTATCATCACGCTTGCCTAATGCGGATTGTG